>JAOCZM010000284.1:1255625-1883437 GCA_026122235.1 Vinca minor | reverse complement strand
TGGGTTTGGCGAGTTAGGCGAGTTTGGCGGGTTGGTGGGTTAAGTGGGTTCGGAGTTTTTTTAATTTTTTTTTGGTAAAAATAAATATAGATAAAAGTCATACCTGGTTTTACTTATAACAAAATAAGACTTACATATGAGGGGGACTTAGATGAAAACAACATAATAAAACAAACATTACAATTTAAAATGAAAAGTACTAATAAAAATTACAATTTAAACGAGAACAATCCAGGGTGTTTATTTTTTTATGTGTCTAACCATTATTCCCAGTCCCCCCAACCATGTTTGTGACTAATTTCATACCAACATATCGTACATTTAGTCGTGAGAACTTCCTCATTAAATACCCATAATTGCCAAACCTTGGAAGTCCTCCTAGTCCCTAGCACTAGTAGAGGGATTAGGAGGAATGTTGTCCATATTTTCTATTTAGAAAATAGAGTAGAAAATGATAGTGTGGGTTTGAGGGGATTTGAGTGAGTATTTATAGGGGTTGGGGGTAATATGGGTTTAAGTGGGTTGGGGGTTGGGTATTATGGGTTTAAATGGGGCGGGTTTAAGTGGGTTGGGGAGACAGGGCGAGGGCGGGTTGTGGGTTTTTAGCGGGCGGGGTGGGTCGATTTTCTTAAATGTATAACCCACCCCGCCCTGCTTGTAAAACCCACTTAACTCGTGGGTCATAACGGGTTTAGGCGGGTCCAAAAGTGGGCCGAGTTAAACGGGGCGGGGCGGGGCGGGGTGGGTCGCGGGTGGGCCAAACCCACTTGCCATTGCTACCTCGAGGGATGCTTCTTCAAGTTTGAAATGGTCGTCCCCATTGTTTGTTTACATAAAAAGTTGAAATAAATCCTAATTTATAACATGAAATAAAACCTAATACTAGCATGATATTGATCATGAAGTATACAAACGACTTTATTATAAAAAAATAAAAAACTATAAGAAAATAAAAAACTATAAATCATAGGCTTTGGCGGGGCCGACCTGCAAATCATAAGTTTTATATGCTATTTTTGTCATAAATAGTTTTTCGATGTTTTTCTGGCACAAAAGTAATTTTATGTGCTTTTTGTGCCAGAACATTTTACCAGGTCGTTTGACAAAAGAGAGAGTGCTACTCTAAAATTTAGAAAGTAAAAAACGTGTAGTATAAAAAATATGCTCCAAAGGAGAAAGATCTTGATAATCAAAGCTAAACTTGACGATACACTCGAGATCCAGAAAATCAAAGCTAAGCTTAGCAATACACTCGAGGCCTTTATCCTAAAACCAAATTCTTATATGCTAAGCTTGCCAATGGCCTTTCCTATCTATGGAGAAGTATCTGGAAAGTAGAAGACTCATTCAAATAGGAGCAAGATGGAGAATATGCGATGGAAACACAATTCATGCTTGGCGAGATCCTTGGCTTCCTACTCCATATAGTTTCAAACCTCTCAATCACAACATCAATAATTCCTCAAACTTAATGGTTCGTGATATCATTTTAGAACACCCTCCAAGATGAAACCATGCTGCCATCACAACTCTTTTTCAACAAAGGGATGTAGAGATTATAAAAAATATTCCACCTTGTCCCAAACCTCTTAAAGATTGTCTGATATGGCATTACACAAAAACAGGAGACTACTCAGTCAACTCGGGTTACAGGGTTCTTATGGATTATCATAAGCGATAATCAAATCAACAACAACCTTTTTCATCATTGGGATCTTTTGGCTTAACTTGGAAAAAAACTTTAGAATCTACAGGTACCACCAAAAATAAAAATGTGTCTATGGAGATGGTGTAATCAGGCTCTAGCCATAAGGGCGCATTTGATTCGGAGATTTCATATAGATGATGTGACCTGTCTAAGATGTGGGGAAGAAATGGAAACGGATCTACATCTATTATTTTATTGTAAATTGGAAAAACAAGCGTGGAAGGAGATGAAGATACCAATGAAAGAGGCACTATCTGAAGCTAATTGCGCAAAAGAAGTACAGAAAAATATCATTTTGTCTCCACAGATTTTTCACATTTATGATTTAGGAAAATGTAGCCATGATATGGTGGAGCTTATGGAAAGCTAGGAACTCTTTGGTTTTTTAAGGCAAGAACAGAATACCAACTGATATTATTACAATGGCTATGAGCTTATTATCAGAATATCAAATGTACCAAATTCAAGATCCTACAGAACAAGTTCTAAAGCAAAATCAGAAAGGGAATCCCAAACAATGGAAAGCACCACAAAATATATGTACAAAGTCAATGTTGAAGATGCGCGGAACAAGGAAAACTTTGGAATTGGAGCTATCATTCGTAATGCAAATGGAGATGTAATGGCTTCTATGATAATGCCAATACAAAACTTGGTAGAACCACAACTCTTGGAAGCTATGGCAATTCTACAAGGATGGAAGCTAGCTTGTGATTCTAGTCTTACCCCATGTAGCTTAGAAACAGATTGTCTTTCAGTGGTTACAAGAGTTTACTCACAACAACAAAATCTTGCTTTTGATGGAGAATTCATACATTACATCAGAAATATTACAAATGAATTCTCATGCAAGGAACTCAGGTATGCACCAAGAAATAGTAATACAGTAGCTCATCAACTTGCAAAAATGGCTTGTAATGCCTCTTGTAATAGAGTGTGGCGGGAGGAAGTTCCCCAGCAAATATCCACTCCTGTAATGTCTGAAATGATATAATAAAGAATATGTATTTTCAAAAAAAAAAAAAACTAATATTGAAATTTTTCTCATTTTATTTTTTAAAAAAAAATTAAAATTTTTGAGTTGGAAGGACAAGGAAAGAGGTGCAAGTGCAAGAATATCATAAACTTGAGGGGTTTGGTAGGAATTAAATTATTCTTCTCTTAGAAGCTTCAAGTGAAAATGTAGCTATAAAGTGAAAATCACCAAACCTCAACCCACAACTACCCCCTTCCCTTCCAACTATTCTTCTAAAAAAAAACGAGTCCTTAAACTTTTCCCTGTTATTAAAAAAGGAAAATGATTTACTCCTAGAATTTTGGGGATAGAAATCATAAACTCCCAAATTGAGGATGTTAAATAACTATCTCACCCCTGCTGGTATAAGGGATTCACCCAATTATAAGGGCAAAACGGTCAAAAAAACTATTTTAGTCAATCTTTTAGCCAATAATTCTAGTAGCCTATCAATGTCCATTCAAAAAAATAGCTGTTAATTAGTATTATTTTATATGTATATTCTTAAACTATTGTCTTTTAATTTCTGTTCACCTGATTTTCTTTTGACCGATGTTTCTAACTATGATGGGAGACAACCTCAACTCCAAAAGAATTCACGCCTTCAGAATTCATAAGTACCTTCTTTTTAAGATCTTATTGACCCAAAAAAAAAAAAAAATCAGCCTTTTCTTTCTGGACCTTGGTAGGCTACTAGAATTATTGACTAAAAGATTGATTAAAATAATTTTTTGGACCTTTTTGCCCTTATAGTTGGGTGAATCCCTTATACCAGCAGGAGGTAAGATAGTCATTTAACACCCTCAATTTGGGGATTTAGGGTTTCTATCCCCAAAATTCTAGGATTAAATCATTTTCCTTTCTTTATATACATATGATTGTCTTGTCAACACGAGTTTTTCTGGTGGGTAAAATAATACTATTAATCAGGCGTAGGGCCGTGTGAATGAAATACGGGTTTTGAGGCAAAATTTTATCGGTGGCTTATAATGAAAAAATATTTTGAAAACTTTAACGATTTTTTTTTATTTTTTCTTGATTTTTTGGCTGTAAAATTACTTATTAAAGTTTTATATTCAAGAAGTTCTAATAAATTATTTTCAATAGATAATATACCTAATCCATTTAATATATCTTGTGACATAGTTGATCTTAGGGATGAAAATAATGAAAGATAGAAATTCATAAGCCTATGTTTGGTGGACAATGAGGAGATGTAATTACACAGAGCTTCTAATTTTTTTTTGAAGTGAAATTTTAGTAAAATAAAATTGGGGTCTTTATTTTATAGGGATTTAAGGCAATGACCTAAGTTAGTATCATAGCTGACACGACTCTGATTAGGCACAGTCATCTCCTTTAACATATAAATTATTAGCGGTTGCGAATTAAAAAATATGTATATGATTGCTTTTTGGTAACCTCGGAATATTTGCTAGCAGTGTAGCTATAATGTAGCACAAATGAGGAACCATATTTCCTGGCAATGGATAGTTTCAATTTTGTGACAAAAGATGTTCTTAAAGAGCACTGCATGATCATTGATGCCTTCACTTGTTTATGTATAAATGTGAGTGTGAGTGTGAGTGTGGAAAAGACATAGCACCCTTCAAATAAGACACTTCTTCTCTTCTTCGATTTGGTCTAATGAATTTTGTGGTCTGTATTTCTTTACGCTTTTAAAGCATCTCTTGACAATTAGAGAAATGTATTAAATGCCTCGTTTGCCTTATTGTGATGTAAATAATTAGATGTTCTATTTCTAGAATTCAGTGTAATTTTTCAGTTGTATCTAAGTTAAATACAATTCTTAAATTTAAGTACAAGTCAAAAATAGGACATTCAAATCCGAATGAGAGGAGTAATTTTTTACAAGTTGCTTCGTTGCCTACACTTTTATATCCAATCATATTATGTTAGATTTAAGTGTTATAGAGTGTGTTTGAATTGAGTTTGGTTTGAGACTCAAACTCAGACCCAAACCAGTTTTGGATTGAGTCTGAGAATGAAACTTGAAGTATTAAATCCTTTAAACTTTGGTTTGAGTTTGAGACTGAGACTAAAATTCAAACTCAAACTCAATTCAAGCACACCTATATTCTGGTATAAAATTGTTAGATATTTTTCACTTAACTTACAAAATTCAGAATGGAAACAGAAATAAGAATACAAATAGTGGAAGTATAATGAAAGTTTCATTTGACTCTTTCACTCTAGCTAGTTCTTGAAATTGTTGCACCAAAAAAAAAAGTTGGGAAATTTTATTTCATTTCATGGACCATCCTTATGTGACATTAAAAAAAAAAAACTTATTTAACTATAATCGTATCATTCCCAGAAAATGTCGCACAAGTGTTGAACATCACTGATTGGATCCAGGGGTATTTCTGGAAGCTAAGCCACAACAATCTTGCTGATCTGCTGCATCGCTACTAGAAACGGTTGAGAAAGAAGTGAACACATTATCGTCGTTAACAATCGCTTCAATCTTTTCCACAATCTCAGAAATGGACGGTCTTTCTTGAGGCGAAATCGATACACATTTCAAAGAAATATTTAGCAATGAAAAACCATACATTTCAACTTTTCCAATTTCTTTATCAAACACTTCTCCAGTCCATTCTTCACTTACCCTGGCCTTAACCCACCTTGGAAGGTCTAATTCGCCCGTTTCAACTATTTTTCCGGTTAATAATTCCAGCAAAATAACTCCGTAGCTGTAAACATCTGCTTGCTCCGTTAAGGATTTCTCCGGGGCAGTGTAACCACAAGTCAATGTGTAGAGGGAGGCTTGGCTTGGATTCAACAACTTTGAATATCCATATTCACTAATTAGAGGTTCTTCATTTTCATTTAACATTATATTTGAAAGTTTGATGTTACCATGGGGGATGATTTCTTCATCATATGGCCTTTGATATATGAAGTCCAGTCCTCTGGCTATACCTACTGCAATGGACAGTCTATGTTTCCATGGAAATTTTCTCTTACCTTGGATATAACCTGCAATAGAAAAAGAAACTCACTTTATTTGGTAAAAAAATGGAAAGAAGTTTAATCACAAAAATTGCACATCTCTAACACGGATTTGAGGCTGCAACAGAACGGTCAAGATCAGTTGGTACACTTCACAACGTTCCAAGTACACCTTCTAATGGTAAAATAAGACAATTTCATTGAGTCCGGCCCCAACTACCTCTCTTAAAATCATTAGCGGCCTTGCAAAAGTAGGCCCTCTAGCTTAGGACCTCACCGGTTGTAAAATTTTGAGATAGGGAAGTGGATCCGATCCAATGAACTCGTTCCATCCCTTAGTTACCTCTTGTGATGTACTTAATACATTGAATAGTACTTATGATAAACTACTAGTGTATATTGGTGGTCAATAGATCTTATAGTGCTCATGTACTCCTGCACTGAATAGTGTACGTAAATATCACTTTAACATACATGTGCATACATTAATAATGTACTAGCATATTTGTATGATGTATCGACTGACCGTGTACCAACTGTTATAACCCCAAACCCGTTGAGACTTATAGAACTTACTTTCCATAAGGGTTAGTAAACTTCCATTCTTTTGATATCTGTAAATCAGAAGTTTTTCATGGTTGGTAGAATTGTAAGCAATGAGAGGTAGGATGTTTTGATGCTTCAAATTGCCAATCTTTCTCATTGTTTCTCCAAATTCCTCATAAGAAGAAACTTGCAATTTTTTCAATCTCTTAACAGCAAAAATTGCATTGTTGTTCTTAAGTTGTACTCTATAAAGACTGCTACAAAAGTTTTGGTTCTTCAAATCAGCTTGAGCTTCAAGAAGATCTTCCAATTCAAATCTTTCTTGCTCTTCCACAAAGAACACAAGTTTCTTTTCCACCTTTTCTTCCTCCAAAATCTTTGGAGGACTAGTAGATTTTTCAGGACTCCTAGAAATTGCTCGTAAAATCGCCCCATCTTTAGACTTTTTAACAGCTCTTGAGTGCAAGAAAAGTGATAGCAGCAAAAAGAAAGTTGCCCCAATTGCAAAAAGCGTCCAAGTAATCCAACTTGTATGCCCATTATTTCTATGTCCTGCTTCTAAACCTTGCATATTATTCGGTAACTCATGGAGACTTGGAGGCGATGCATCGAGTTCAACGCGACATTTTCCAGATTCTCCCATGAAACAATTATTGGAAATGTCCAATCTCCTAAGATTCTTCAACTTGGCAAGAGTACTCTTAGGTACATTTCCTCTCAAAAAATTATTACTAATGTCCAAATAAACAAGATTTCTACAATTTGCTAACGAACCCCGGATAGAATCTTGAAAGTGATTATGTCCTAAGATGAGAACTCTCAAGTTTGGAAGTTTACAAAGAGATTCAAAATCAAGAATGCCACTAAGATTGAGATTCTCAAGTCTTATTTCAGTTATGGATTGGGTTCGCATTTTGCATCGAACGCTACTACTAATCCATTGATTTGAGCAAGGATGTGGTAGATTCTTCAGATTCCATTGAATTCCCAATGCATTTTTAGGATCAATAGATTGGATAAAAGTGTAAAATGACTTGGATTCATAAGAAGAAAACTTATCTCCATTGCAGCAAAGTACTAAAGCAAAAGATGCAAGAATCTTGAGAAGCAGAGAAATATTTGATCTTTTTTGCATATTCTTAAGTATCAAAGGATGTTCTTCCTAGGAAATTCTCTGAGGATACTTCTTGAGTTATCACCTACCGTACATGGGATCATACTACTAGCTCTTTTTGTGTTTTTTGTATGACAGATGGAAACAGTTTCTTCCTAGTTTCAAACGAATTAGTCTCGTTTTTTTTCTTCTTTCTTTTCATTATAATACTACTAGATAGATTATTGATTATTCCAATGCAACAGATTCCACCTTGGTGAGATTAATTCATGTTTGTATAAGTTACATCTGCAAAGTCTGGCTCTGAGTTGGAGGAAAGGCTAGGCATATGTGATCGGTCTAGACTGTGTTTTAAGAGTTTGACTTGACTAGTAAAAAAGTCGGAACATATGATTTTACTTTGATATAAGTGACTGTTTATTAACGGTATAAATTTAGCTATCCGTCCCAATTAAAAAATACACAGATTAAGAAAATAGTTAGTTGAGATAGTTTTTTTTAAGTCAAGTGACAAAAAAACGATCTTAAAAATTTGAATACAATTGATATTGTGTTTGTAGGGTTAAATGTTAGGGTAAAGTTGGAAAAATGGATAAAATTATGTACTATCTCCATTTTATAATATAAGTCATTTAGAAAATTTAGCAAAAATTGAGGAAGCATAAAACAAGGAACTTTGTTAGTCAAAATATCTATATTATTCTTGTATATCACCAGTTCTATTTAAGAGAGTAATATTGGTATTTTGATTAAAAATATTGTAGTTTTATTCTCTTAATTTTTGTTAAATATATTAAACGACTTATATTAAGGAATGGAGCGAGTACTAAAGTTACAAAAGGACAACAAATTGGGACAAAGAAAAGTGATTTTGAGACAACTAATTTGGAACGGAGGGATAATTTTTAATTTTCATTTGGTGCAACTCTCTATTGGACTCAATATTTTGATGTTTACAAAGACTATATAATGCATTGTTGCATGATGGGAATTATTTATCAGAAGATGTGAAGGTGACTGAACCTTAAAATGTGCAAACTCGTTGATGTTATCGAAAGACAATATGAAGTTCATTCATACTTCTGAATTTCCAATGTTGACACTCTTTACATTATTTGATCACATTTGGTGGCATTTAGGATACCAATTTCCTGAGTTCTTCTCACACCAGAATTTTAATTCGACCTCAGTTTTATATTTGACCTGCAAAATATATTACCCGAATTTTTTGTTTATGTTTGTCGTACTCATGTCGACATGGGTATATGATACTTACCGGATCTAGTCAATGTCGATCAGACACTTTTTTTTACATATTTAATTACCCAACATATAAATAAATACATTATCCGACCCATTACTAATTTGCTCACCTTTCTCTCTTCTCCAAGCAACCCAAACACATACCCATACCCATACCCATACCCGCACACCCACCTGGTTAACCCACCAATCTTGACCCTCTGTCAATCATCATCTTCCTAAAAAAAATCCAAAAATTCTATAAACTTAGGAAGTTGAAGAATTTCCATTAAATTTTTATTGGATGAGAGACATGGATAGATACTGGCAGATTGAAGAGGGTTGAGTGACAACCGTCTCTCAAAACATTGAAAAATATAATTTTTCACCTTTAGAAATTTTTACTTTTAAAAAAAAATATCAAATCTCACCCTCTAAAAAAATATTAACCCGTCCTCCAATACTAAGTTTATATTCGCTATTTTGGATAAATACAACATAATACACAAATATTAACGGGTCAAAAATCGTTTGCACTCGTTTATGTTCTTATTTATGCGTTCAATCACTCAAAATTTGTCATGTGAATATTTTTTCTAATTATATATATACATGATGAATTGTAAGTGGTTGAACACATAAATAAGAACTTCTACAGGTACATGCGATTATTTGCCAATATTAACCACTATCAAGCGGTCTAGGGTTTTTTTTCCCCATGACATATGGAGGGCCAAAAAGAAAAGGCCGAAGTCCTTATTTTTCCTTCGTTTTTTTCTTATATTAAATGATATATATACATATATATATACAGGGCCGGTTCTGAAATTTCGGGGGCCCAGTGCGAAAACTAAAAATGGGGCATTTCGTATGAACATTAACATTTTCAACTTATTACAATTTTTAAAATAAACAAAATATGACATTATAAAACTACAAAAGATGCTTTCTTCAAGCATTGGTGGAGGCAAAATCGTCAATAATAGTTGGACTATTGGAGTAATGGACATGGATGGCTACATGGTAGTTTGGATATTTGGGCTGGGCTTAATATATAAACAGGTTATACTTGAAAATTTTGGAGCCTCCCTTGAGAGGGGCCCCTGTGCGGTTGCACCACCTGCATCAATGCTCGGGCCGGCCCTATATATATATGTGTGTGTGTGTGTGTGTGTGAATCAAATTCCGGAATAGCTATTACAATGTTTCTTCTCTCTTTCTATCCAGTAGACTAGACCGAATATAGTGCTAAACACAAAAAAATAGTATATATTAAATATATTTTTTTGTTTTATTGTGATTTAATAATACATATTACATAAAAATATGTGTAAAATATTTTAGCACATATATGAATAAGAAAATAATATATATTAAATAAAATGTAACACATATTTAAAAATATATAATACATACTAAAAATATTTAATATATACTCAACTTTTTTATTTCTGCATTATAGCCGCGGCAGTACACAGCCATTGAATCTAATAGATACGCTGTATTTGTAGGAATACCCAGCCTTTTAACTTTCGCCGCGGCCCAACAGATAGCCCGTGAAATTGACTATTTTTCTTTAAATTTTATTTATTTTATCCTTTTGGGCTCATGACCGTTATTTGGGCCCCACACCACATTCACGATCCGCAACAGTTGTCATAAAAACAGCTGGCTCAGAGCCACCAGCTTTTAGATGGGTCATACAAACGTGAAACGGCCATTTCCTTTCACTTCCTTTTCCGTGCCATTCCCAATTGTACGTCACATCTGTAGTGCTGAATGCAAATTTTTTTTTTAAATAAGAAATTATTTATTAATCACAAAATAATTAAAGTCATTATAATTAAAGGATAAAATAAAAATATAAAAAAATAAAAGTTATACAATGGTGTAGAACACTATGATATCAGACAAAAGTTTACACCCCAGAATGCAGGGACGAAGCCAGAAATTTAGTGTTGGGGGGTGCGAAACTGATAAAATTCTTGGGGGCAATAAAAAAGGCAAAAAAAAATTCCTGGGGGGCGAAACTGATAAATTTTTTCAAAATACACATAAAATTTCGATAAATAGTAGTATTTTTAAAAATTTAAATGGGTAAACAACACTAAAAACAGTAGAAAAAAATAAATACATAATAAAATTCTTCGCAGCATCTTCTCCGAAATCCTTGAACAGTAGTAGCAAGCTCAGTTTCATCACCTTTCTTAGAAATCAACAATCTACGAGACCATGGGCGTATCAACCGTCCCATAGATTGTCTCGGAAATATGAAGAAAACTGAGGAAAGGTCCAGAACAACTCCGAGTTTAGAGAGAAACTCCAGATCTGGAAGGATCTGAAGCAGATCTTGCATCTGAGTCTTGAATCTTGAAAAAATTCCATCACGATTTACTGCAAAATAAGGGGGCGAGGACACCAAAAGTGGAGGAATGATGGCCAGATACAACCAAGATTCGACTGAAAGTCGGAGCTTTTGGTTTGATCTAGCCATGAAAGACCAAAATGAAAGAAACTTCAAGAAGAGGAAGAAGATAGAAAATATTAGAGAAAGAAAGTGTAGTGCTGAATGCATTAAATTTAATATATAAAAATACTTTTTGAACATGTTTCGTATATTTTTGGACAGATGTTAAATCTTATGTAATACGTGTTCTTCTCTTATAAATACATATTATACGACATGTGTTTTACCCCTTTTTTAGTATCCTATTGAAGATTGATTTCCCCGTGACACACTTTAATTGGAAACTTCCTCGAATGAAATCCCTTCAATTTATCGAAAATATATTTACAAAGTTATTTCAATTTATTGATTTGCATTAACCCTGATGAACATATGTTTTTATGCAAAAATTACATATTCTAAAAATATATTTTTTCGGTACCTATTTTTTACAATTCAACATATATAAACAAAATACTCGTACCTCACTGAATAGAATGGAAACACATTCACGCCAACCCATTAATTTCGCCAACAAACATTTGACAAGGCCCGGGGACAACTTGAGCTTGTTAACCACTTCTTTCTAATAGTATTTGTATTTCCCTTTAAGCCCTTCCTTCCTCTTCACGAAACAAGAAATGGAAAACCAACCCATCCAAAAGTTGAAAGTTGTTTGCTTCTGTCTCCATTTTGCCTTTTTGTACAAGTGGAAAAGTTTTACTTTACCTCAGAAAATTTATCAACAAAGGTGGAAGAATTTTGCCCCAAAAGAGAGTAAGGGGCATAAAATGGAAGATGATATATTTTGTTCTTGAAATTACTAAGAGATATTCTTGTACAATCATACTCCCTCCATTCCTAAATATAAGACTCTTTAGACAATTTGAGAAAATTAAGGAAGTTGTCATTTTCACCTAAACTTCCAATATTACCCCACATTCCCTCTCTCTCACCAATACATCATAAAGAAAAGAAAGGAAAATGTTGAGGGTATAATTGAAATAAATTGTTGACAACTAATAAAACAACCTTAAACGACAATTAATTTGGATACCTAGATATCTCCTAAACGACAATTAATAAGGATTGGAGGGAGTATTTTAAAGATTCTTGATTCATGACTCATGAGGATCATTAGTTTTGAATTATTAACAAATTCATCTCATAATCAAGATAATAAATCAATAATGTGATAAGATACATTTTGATTTTTTTTTTTTTTTCCTTTGTGCAAACTTGATCATCACTATTTACAAAGGCAATGAAATCCACAAATTCAACTCCAAAACAGCTACCTTCTAAATACTAATTTGCATATCAAAGAGGATAAACAAACAACAGAAGCCAAACCAAAAACATCCTTGTACCACTCTAAAATCGGTAGCACAAAGAGCCATAAAAAATAAAAAACAGTAATAAGCTGGCTTACTTGGCCAACAAACCAATTCTTCACACAAAACCAGTAATTACAAGGAATGATAATTATCCTCGCCGTTTTCGTCATCGTCAATAATACCATCAAAGAAGGGGTCATTGAGGAGATCAGAAGCAAAAGGTCTGGCCCTCGGCTGCGCGAGGCACTTCTCGATGAATGCCTTCACCTCGGGGTCCTTAACCTTGTTCATGGCTTGAGGCCTTACTCCTGATGTCACCTTCTTGTATATCTTAGCAACGTTATCACACTCTCTATAAGGCAATTCAAGTGTGACCATCTCAAGCAAACACATCCCGAATGAATAGATATCGACTAGCTCGGTGTAATCCTCATCGTATAGCTCTGGAGCCATGAATTCTGGGGTCCCAAGAATTGAATGTGCACAATGACTCTTCCCAACTGTTGCAGCCATGCCCAGATCACCAATTTTCACCTAAAGAACAAAAGAATTATTCATTCAATAAGCAGAGCTAAAACAAAAACGTCAGGGTGGGGATTTGAGTTTCTTTAAAGTCGAATTGTTTTACAGTAAACGGAACACTTTTTCTAATACAACTCCTAAACTTCCTGTTTTGTCCAAGATTTTACCTCAATAACACAAATGATCATAGAAAAGACTAATATAAAATCTTCTCACGTTTCATATCCGTAAGGTGCTAAGGGGAGTTTTCCTCGGTATATACTAATGAATCTCAACCGTTGATTTTTTTATGCAACGCAAAAATATCTATTTTTCCTTGAAATAGCTAATTTGGAACTCAGCCGACGGTCGATTAGCACGTGCTGAGGAAAACACACCCCTATACACCTTAGCTGGACCACCCTTCATAATCTATTTACTTTGAATAAGATTAGTACCTGTCCAATGTTACCATTAATGAAGATGTTGCTACTATTGAGATCCCTATGAATGACACAAGGGTCATTAGTATGAAGATAATCCAACCCTTTGAGAATCTGCTTGGACCATTTCTTGAGAGCCTTAATTGAAACTTGCCTATGCTTCTTCCTATACTCCCTCAAATTCCCAGAAGTACACACCTCAGTAATGAAATTCAATATGTTCCTCTCCTCGTCTCGCCAAACAGAGTACAATGCAATTATATTCTTGTTCTTAAGCGTCCTCAGAAGCCGAACTTCTGAATATAGCCTATCAATCGTGGCTTCATCTTCGCAAAAATTCTTTAATTTTACTTGGTTCCAAGCTACCTCTATCCCTTCTTCTTGATCAAAGGCTCTGTAAACTTTTTTCACTGCCCCTGACCCTAGTAACTCGCTGTACCGGCCATATCTACCGGTTGGATCAACCTCCACAAAGGGTTCCCTGTCCTTTTCAGATACATCAGAGCCCATGTTCTGCATCAACAAAAAAAGTGTTCAGATTCCCACCCCAAAAAAAAAAAAAAGAGACACCAAGGGCTTAAAAATAAAATCAACCCAATAAAACAAGGGAAACTCAAGAATTAAACAAATAAACAATCATTAGGGTTTCTATTAGTAACTTATTTGACCATGCAAAACATTAGATCAGAGCAATTTACCCTAAATTCTAGCAACTTTTGTTCATACTTAACCATTCTAAATTCATGTAATTTATCAAATATCTACAAAATTTGAAATCTTTCATATGGAAACCTCAAGAATTCGCCAAAAAACCTTTAAAAGTATGAAAACCCCATTAAAATTTGATTCAAATTAACACTAATTAAACCCAAGAATTCAAGAACCAAAACCTCAATATACAACCCACCGAAAAAAAACACTCAACAATAAACGTAGTAAAAACATGCAGAGAAAAGAATAATCAAGATTTATTTTTACCTCAAAGCGGCGATTCGGCGGATTCTTGAAAACTGTCTTCTTCTTCTTCTCCTTCTTTCAAAAGTAAGCAGACAAAAAGCTCTGACAAGTGAAAAACTAGCAAAAGAATATGATCGCTGTATTTATAGCAGAGGAAAGTAAGAGCTGGATTAGGGCTGGGGGTTTAATCTCGGGTTAAGAAGTTACTACTACTGTAAAAACATCAGGAGTTCTTGACCTTTTCGGTTTTGATTGACAATTCCGAATTTTGGTTTGATTATACTTTTTGCTCTTGCACAATCCTATCCCAAATAAAACGCCTTCTGAAATCCAGATTCTGTTGGGAAAAGGAAAATGGAAAAAAAAAGTGAAACGATTACATATACTTAAGGCTAACACAATCGTCACGTCGTCGGTGGAAATTAAATATTTGAACTTTGTGATGATGTATTAAATCTTTACCAACTAAACTAATTTATTGATAATTAGCCGTCAAATATAATATATTAAAAAGCACCGTTGTAAATTTTAATAATATATTATGGAATATGCATTTTCAATCATCAAATTTTTTATTCAACAGTAAATAAATATTACTCCCTCCGTCCCAAAATAACTGTCAACATTTCCTTTTTAATCTGTCTTTGTCCACTTTCTAAATAAATGACTCATTAATTCCAATTTTTTCAATTTTAACCCTTACATTAAATGTTGGAGAGAGAAGGCTATAGAGAGAAGAGGAGGTAGAATTAAATTGGAGTAATATTAAATAGGGTCATGTTTGACATTGTACTCATATTTTCACTATAGAATTTGACGAAACCTTAATTCCAGTGTAAAATACAAAGTGGACAAATAATTTAGAACGGAAGAAGTATATTTAATACGAGAAAAAATATATTTTGCACGAGAGTAGTATAAAGAAATAGTCAGAAATATTCTACCGAAATCGTGACAAAATCAAAGGGAATCTTGGGATTATATTTTACTATGGTTGATTATTAGCATATCTCACGTTTAAAGCGTGTTTCTACCTAAGATGATTTCAGCACGCCTGATGGACCACTTCCAAGGCTGCCGCTATAATATTGAATTTAGTCCACCCATATAAATTCGAACTATCAACCTTTGATTGAGAGGTTTAGGCTCTCAACACTTAAGTAATACCTCATTGGCCCACTGTAGTGAGTTGGGCCGTATTTAAGCCCAATATAAGTAATTTAACCCAACCAGTTAAATCCAAAAAACTCGGGCCGTTTTCCAACTTCTTCTTCTCCTCCATCATTCGGATTCGGTTCTCTTCCTACGACTCCTCTGTAGTTCCATGGCGACGATGAGAACATTGAAATCAATATCAAGAGCCCTAGAACTCGTCGAAGACAAAAAAACCAAACTCAAAAAAGCATTCGAACAACTCCAAACACAATCCTCTTTGCTTTCCTCTTCCTCTTCCAATCTCAGATGGGACGAAATAGATTCCCACTTTACCTCTCTTTACTCCAATCTTATCCACAAATTCAGCCTCATCAAATCCCTAGAAGAATCCCAACAGAACAAACCTAAATTGGTATTGGGTACAACAGAGAAACCGAACCCGGATTCTACTCGACCCGAATTGAAGTCCTTCTGTGAGAAGATGGACGGGTTAGGGTTGAGAAAGTACATTCTTGATAAACCTAATCAACGGGATGATATTCGGGCCGAATTAGCGGGCGCGTGGAAACACGCGTCGGACCCGGCTGAATTGGTTCTCAATTCCATGGATGGGTTTTTCAGGGATGTTCCGGGTTCGGGTGCGGATTCAGGTACGGAGGTGAGGAAGGTGTGTTTGTTTTTGTTGGAGGAGTTTATGAAGGTTTCTGGAATAATGGAGATTGGGGTAGAGGCTAAGGAAAAGGCTAGGGCTTTGGCGGCGGAGTGGAAGAAGAATAAGAGGGTAGTAGTGGATAATGATAATGGTGATGATGATGAGGATGAGGGAATGGAGAAATTGGGGTTTTTGTTTTTGTTGGGTGTATTTGGGTTGGTGGATGATAATGTTGGGGAGTTTGAGATGAATGAGGTGATTGAGTATGCTGTTGGAATAGCACGGTTTCGCCAAGCTGTGGAGCTCTGTCGTGTTCTTGGATTCGGGGAAAGGATTTCTGGTGAGCTTTTTAAGACACTGAACTCTGCTTTAATTGTTCAAATTGCATTATAATTTATGGAATTCTGCACCTTTTTTGGAAGTGACTAACCATAATGAAGTTATATGGTTGGGGGAGGGGTGTTGAACTCGGGGCTTATTATTCCTTACGCTGCCAAATGGGCTAGCCTTTCTTGACATCATAATGTTTTCTTATGTTTTTTTTTTTTGGGGGTGGGGGGTGTTCGAATTTAGAAAACAGGTGACTAAAAGGCTTGAAAGCCAATACCTATAAAGACATTGAAAAAAGTGTCGTGGCGCTCCGTTAGTTCCTTGTTTGTTTCTTTGGTAGTCACTTCCTATACATTGTTGCTCTGGTGCTGTGAGTCAAATACTTTAGAATTGGTAAGGCGTGGTGGATTTGCGCAAATGCCTTGATTTTAACAAATGTATCAGCTGCCTTGCATTGTTTTCTTATGCTTGTAAGCAATCTGGTAACTGAGGTTTCTAAGTTACCCCTCTCTTATGGCCTTATCAAAGAATGATTTATTTCATTTGTCAATATACATTAGCTTTGCATTGCATTTGAGTCTCTTCTAATAATGTGTAAAACCTTCCTTTCTGTGTGACAGAAGTAGTTAACAAACTTATTGGTAAGGGGGAACAACTTATTGCTGTTAAGTTCATACTCCATTTTGAGCTGACAGAAAAGTTCCCTCCGTTGCCTCTTTTGGACACTTATATATCGCGTTCCAAGGAGCTTACTGATCAGGCTGGTGAGAAAGGGAAAAACTATCGTCAGAATCTGGTAAACTTTTGTGCAACTTTAGTTGTGTTTGGTCATCCTCTTTGCTGCTTGAAAAGTTGATACTTGCTCTAACACTTTTCATGTTCCTTGTTTAAGAATTACGTTGCAGGAAAGGAAATTATTTCACTGAAATCGATCCTTAAATATATTAAGGAACACAATCTTGAATCCAAGTATCCAAAGGACAGTCTTTGGAGGTGTATTAAGAGTTTAGAAAGGGTGAAGAATGATAGAAAACGGTCTGCAGCAGGCCATGCACCTAAGGCTCGTCAGCCTTTGAAGAAACAGAAAATGAGTTTACCCAAGCGTAGCCGGAGAAATGGAGCAGCAGGGCCGTCCAGAATTCACAGGACGGTTACTGCCAATGCAACTAGCGCTCCCCTCCCACAACATTATGTCCAGGCAGCAGGTCTGCTGACAGATCCGTATGCAGCCTACGGCTTAGCAGGCTCCAGGCCTGCTGCTATTACCTATGAAGGTGCCTCTACTGGCGTATATGGATTGTCCGGAACACCTACAGGTTATTCCGCAAATCAAAATCCATCAATGTCCGGTATGTATCCTTCAGAACCACACGTGCAACCTAGTTATTATGATAATAGATCACTTGTCTACGGTGGACACAGTATGCCATCTCAATACCATCCAGCTTATTATCCTCAGTAATTTGTTGCTCTGGATGGTTTCTTAGTCACTTACTCCTGTAGTAATCAGAATGCTTGCTGCTTTTTGATCATCTGGACTTTACCAGTGACTATATAAGTCGGCGTTGCACACAATAGCCCCGACTATGTTTGTGTGTAGACATTTTTCCTTAAAAGGCCGAGGCATTTTGGTTCCTCGTATTTCCTTTCTCTTCTTTTCTTTACCTGTTTATTACAGGATTTGGGATGATTAATTTTTTTCCTTTCCTTAAAAAAATATTTTTAAGGAAAAGGAAGCATGGTTAGGTGGGAAGGGAACATGATGTATATATGGAGAATGGGCGAGAGCTTACTATGTAAACATAAATGTCGTACCCAATGCACAAGGCTCCCGCATCAGCTTACTACATAAACATAAAAATAAAAACAAAAACCTGGTCGTAGCAGATAAAATAATTTTGACTGTGAAAGTTATTATTGTGGATGCTTAGACCTTAGTAACAGAGTGATTGGAGAAGGTATAAGGGCGAAGTGTATTTTGGACGCTGCTAGTTGTAGATCTATGTGCTACAATGGCGCATCCCATTTATTTATGTTTATGTGATAATCGTAGGTCCACACCGGAAAATTCTAATATGGGCCGGTCCTTGTGCAAGTAGGTCTCGCCTAAACTCAGGTGAGATGGTTGTGGGGCTAGTCCCACAAGGACCGTCCCATGCCAAAGTGACCGGTCTACATCCTAGGCCCTAGCACACATTGTATGGCTATGTCAATGTTGAAACTATGTTTCAATGCTGATGATTCAACCAAGCTCTAGTGGGAACGCACTTTTTTCCGCACGGTTCTGAAAAAGCTAGGTTCCGCACAGTTCTGAAAAAGCTAGGTTCCGCACCTAATCCTGAAACCCGATGATTGACCTTTGCTGCCCTTTTTCTTACTGGAGGAATGTTTTTTTTGTCCCTCAAAAGTTCTATTTCCCTGCATTTGCTCCACTTTTAGTCTGCCCAGTTTGATGTGCATAACTGATCACTCACTCTCTGATGATTACCTTCCTCCACCTGTTGTCTGATTCTCTGCTTATAGATACTTTTGTACTTGTAGCAACATTGCAATATTTGCAGCACTTCATTTTTTATTGTCAAATGTTAAGTTAGACTTCAATCCATTTGTTTCATGGTATTATGCGAGCAACTATTTTGTTGTTCATTTATTGTCAAATGTTAAGTATGTCTCCTATTCATCTCCTGCTCATACCCCAATTATTGAGAATTTAATGAGTTATGTTAGTGTTGTGAGATTAAATTGGAGAATCTCACACGCGACTATAGTTCACTCGTGGAGATAGAATCTATACTGATCAATTGTTGTATTGTTCACACTTAATCGCCATCTCTTGAACGGGTCACTCAATCCTAGTACCGCATTTGTGTGACTGGTCTCACAGTCTCTTACATGAATTGAGCGAATTCACATCTACATGTGGGCTCCGTCCAATTCATGTGAGGGAGCTGCGAGACCAGTCTCACAAGGGTGATTGAATTTCCCTTCTTGAACTTTCTTGGGGTGTGTCGGGTAGTGACGACCTTTCTGATTATAGTTTAGAATAGGTGTAAACAAATCTTTCCATTTGTAGACTCAAAATTTGGGTCAGGTAGTGTCGAACTTGGAGCCTATTATTTTGAGTGTTATTCATTTTTTCATTGTTAATTCGAAGGAAAGTTATGGCACTTATATATTACTCAGCCCTTCTTATGTTCCAATGTGGGCAAAAAATCCTCTGTCCCCGTTGGTGTATGTCCCCGTGTCCCCAATCAATCACAATTCACCATGTGTATATATAATTGAAACAAATATTTATATAGTAAATTCTGATTGGTTAGGGACACGGGGACATACACGGACGGGGACAGAGGATTTTCACCCTCCAATGTGGTACCCAGTGGCGGAGGTTGCAAGGCCTCCCAATTTTTTTTTTTGAAAATTATCTAATAGTACTAGTGTTTATTTTTTGTAATGGATTCTTCATGCAAAAAAATAAAAATAAAAAATAAAAAAGTTGGCCCCTTCAAAATGTTTGAAATTGTAGAATATTATGTAATTCCGTCTTAAATTAAATGTCCTATTTCCTATTCGTTTTATGTAAGAAAATGGACAGTCAATTTGGAACGTTAGAGTATTATTTTTGTAAGAAAGTAAATTTAACGAACTTCAAATTATAAAAAATAACTTGTATATATACGACTTTTCAGAAAAAAGTATATTTTAATCAAAAGCATTTGTTTTTCTAAAAAAATACTATTTTTTTTGTTATTACGATTTTAACACTAACTTGAAATTGGTGTTTGGTAATGACTTTAACAAATTAGATATCTACAATCTTCTTGTTATACTCTTATTTACTAGTTTCTAATATATTTTTAAAAATAAATGATATTATAGCTATAAATCTCTACCTGTCAAAACATAAGGTTTTTAAATATTATGAACATTTAAAAGTATTTCTAATGCTTTTTTTTAGGGGGAGGGGTTTGTGAGCTATAACTTATTTATCGCAAGAGAATATTAAAGTCGAGTAATTGGCTTTTAGAGAGAAAAAAGGAAATTCTCTTTGAAAAAATATTTTTTTTTAAGTGAAATCTAATATTTATTATTTTTCATCACGGTTCAACAATGATCAACTTTTAGTTCGGTCTCCTCTACGAGGATATCTGGCTCTGCTACTTGAGAGGGGACTTTAGTAGCGACCCGATTATGGTGTTGATGGGTGTTCTTCTCATCACAGTATTGATGAATATTAATTGTTGACTAAGGGTGGAAAAACACTTATTTGAGCTATCTCACCAATAATATAATAACTATTGTGTTATTGTAGTTGAAAAATCTACCTGTGCAGTGTTGATCGATAAAAACAACCCTCGGCATGTTAACTCTACTCCTTGGGTCAGGGACTTCAAACTGGTGAGTTTCTGCTCCAATGAAGAATGAGTGTTATGTTTGCATATGAAGAACCGTGATGAATGTCAATTCTTCAAATAATAAATAGTTATTTTAAGAATTGACATTTCATAATGGTTCAACATCTGCTATACATTAAATATACACATGTAGATCCATGATGAATGACTATTATTCAAAGAGTTTCTAGCTATTCCTCAAATAGCAATATTCATAGCTAGTCTTTACCGACTGAATGACCGGCTATTTTGAGAATATCTAGCTATTCATAGCTTTTTGAAGAACAAATATTGATCACGATTCTACTTGTGAGTACAGAATACTTGTTTGGTAATTGAATCAGATCCGTGATTAATAGTTATTTTTGAAATAGTTATATTCGTAGCTAATTTTCAAAGAGCGAATAGTTAAGTCAGTAGCTATTGTTCAAATGGCTACATTCACAACTATTTTAAGAATAGCTATTTATTATAGTTTCACATAACTGAAATCAAAACTTAAAATGGATTTTTCCCTCTCCTTTTGATAGATAGGATCAGATTTGAGAGTTCTATATTTGAGAAGAACGCATTTAAGTACACGAAGAGAAAGGAATTACAATATAAATAAACTTCACAAATTCATAAAAAGGTATGGAAAGAGATAGAATATTAAATAAAAGAAAAAAAAGTAATAAAAAAAAGATAGAATGGAGGATAAGATAAAAGTTTTTGTTCCCAAGTCAATATTTTTTCTACTTTAAAGATGGTAGATGAAAATGAAAGAAATCAAAGCAAAAGACAAGAAATGAGGAAAAATATTTCCCCCATCTTATTAACAATTTACATGTATGATGGAAAATAAATTAATAAGAAATGCTTTTGTTATGCAACAAAAAAAATTTCCTTTCAAAAAATGACAAGGAAAATTATCATTTCCCTCTTTGATTGGGGCTTAATGAAAGAGTTTAACCCTATTGAAGGAGTTTTGATCTTGAGCTTGGTTGAATGGTAACAACTTGTTAATGTTATATTAAAGATATAAGTTCGAATCAACGAAATTAATCTCTCATTTTCTTCCTTGATATAAGGTATCATGTTTAAGAGTCCTATAAATTAGACATTATTTCTGAATAAAAATCAAATTTTACAAACTGCACTCTAAGGTAGGGCATTTCTCATTTTTATAGGGACTTCTGTATCAGAAATAATGGCATCTCCAATTACAGCCCCTCTGGAACGTTTTCAATTGTAGTCAATATTTTATTACGAATAATTCCGACAACTTCGGAAGAAAAAGAGGCATTTACCTATTACAAAGATGGTGCAATTTGATTCTTTTATCTTTATTTCATATTTATTTTAATATTGAGTTATTTCCCTCAATCTTACGAGAAAGGCTGAGTGTGCTTTGCAAATTTGAGTGAATATTTCACAGCAATGAAGACATTTCACGCCCTCCCGAGTATACAAAATGAAAGGGCTCGTTTCCCCCCCTAATTGTTCCCTTCCTATTTCCTTTCTCGCGACGGATATAGTGTATAACACTAAAAAAAATAGTACATATTTAACATTTTTTGGTAAATGTTACTCCTTTTGTCCCAAATTATCTGTCTACTTTGACAAATGCATTGGTTTAAAGTTTTGGTGATTTTGATGGTAAAATATAAGTAAAATTCTAAGATACCCATCATTAATTTTATTAATCATATTTAAAATTTATGTTTTTCTCTCCCTACTCTCACATAACATCCAACCACCTCTTAAATATATGTTGGAAAATGATAATTTTAATTAACTAACGAGTCTTCAACGAGGAGTTGGAAGAAGAGTAAAATTGAAAAAATTATCATTAATACATACGTTATGTAGAAAGTGGACAGTCAATTTGGGACAAACAAAAAAGAAAATGTGGACAACTAATTTGGAACGGAGGAAGTATAGACAATTTGACTCGTGACTTGTCGAACCCTGCCCCAACGTCTTTTAGGGCAAACCCGACCCGCCCCGCCCTGTAGAGAGAACGGGGCAAATCGGGCCTGGTTTTTGTGTCCGCCCCGCCCCTCCCATATAATATTATTATAATATTATAACTAAACCTAAATCTCTCACTCTCACTCTTAGATGTAATCGCTGCCTCTCTTCCACTCTCTCTCTTCAAAGCACTTGTGGGTTAGTGTTTGGGGGATTTTGTGGTTAGATTTCAGTTTTACTTGATTCTTTAGAGATGGGCTCTTTTGGGGAGTTCAAGATTAGGAAATTGCAGAAAGATCCTTTCTTTTAAATTTGTGGAGATGATATAGTGAAAGTGAAAAACAGTGAAATTTAGCACCTTCTCCGGTGGCTGCTGAGAATAGTCCAGCTCCCGCTAGCGGCGGCGCTGCTGCAAGCCTCAAACAGAGTTTCTTTTCCCTCCCGGCGAGCTCCGTTGATGTAGAAGAAGACTTAAAAAATAAAAAAAGGGCGGATCTGAGGGTGCGGGGTGTAACTTTTTGATCCACGGCGGGTCACGGGGCTGGGCTGGGCGGCGGTTCAACAGTGCGGGGCGGGACTGGTAATTGAGATATCCGCCCCGATCTGTCCCATTGCCATCTCTATTATGGACATCCACATTAACCTGGTCCATATCATAATTTTTCTTACATTATATGTAACAAGTGTTCTCTCTTTAATACATATTTTACACACAATGCGTTAAAAAATCATAACACCTATTCGATCAAATAAAATTTGGACCGTATAATTTTTTATCCGACGACAAAAAATATTCAGTATATATTAAAAAAAAATTATGTTCAACATCACAGACGGACCGATCCTTTTCTTAGTTAAAAATGTGTTACAAAATCATGGTTGAGTACTATTTTTTTAACTAAAGAATTTCACAATTCTCCAATTTTGAGGTGATTGTCAACTGCAAAATAATGGAGTAGATGATGATGAGTGTTCACCAATAATATTCCATGTTTTTTATTATTGATCTAACTCTTGATTAGTAACCCAATAGTGATTATTGCTAATCTTATCCTTGAATAAAGACATTTTTAACCTCATCATTTGGTACCACGTTGGTGACATACTTTTTTCACCTACGTATTAGTAGTACCTAAATGCGGTGCACCCCACCTAAAATATCATTAAGAGATAACGCAATTTAGAGACAAATCCAATCACATTACAAAATTAAAGTGACCGGAGCAGAGCGAAAATTAAATTTTCGAAATTAAACACTATAAATGGAGTACAAATTTCATAATAGGGAGTGAAAATAAATTTTATTCCCTCTAATATAAGTTCTTTTAAGTATTTTATTTAGCATATATTAAATAAAAACTGGTAATTGATTATAGTTTAATTAATCATATTTATAATTTCTAAAATTTATTTAAAGCAAGATTAAAAGTTTGAGACATGACCGAATTTTATGTCATTAAGTCACAATATTTATTCGATTTTAACTAAATTAGTCGATCAATTAGTTGGACACCGGCCACCAAAACCAAATAGGGACATAACTTTTCTCTTTTTCTCGATGTGTAATGGATTTATTTGGGCGAAAATCGTCTGTACCCGTATATATTCTTATTCCTTTGCGTTATCACTCAAAATTTGTCATGTTGATATTTCTTCTAATTATATATACACATAGTGAATTGTGAGTGGTTGAACACAAGAATGGAAACATACACGGATAATGACAATTATTTGCCGATTTATTTGAGGAGATGAGATGAAAAGGAAAAATAATAAATAAAAGTGGGAAAATCTTCTCTTTTTTCGCTGTATAAAAAAGAAAAAAAATCAGTACTTTGTTATGCAATTCAAATCGAGTTAATAATCGGATTGTTTTAAACGTAAAAGTTTTGAGAGTTTTTTCCCCCTTCAAATTATTAATTAAAATTATTAAAAGATTGTATATTCTAATAGTCATCCTAAAATATAGAAAATGTTCCTTACATAAGCGCTTTTTGAATTTCAATCAAAGTACCTCTAACATAAGCGATTTACATTTTCTTCTTGAAAGTGCCTATGACAAGCGCTTTCTTCAAAATATAGGAAGCGCTTCTGTTAGACACGATTTCTTATTGAATTATATTCGAATCCGCTCTAAATAAATACACTATAAAATATTTATGAAATCACCTCTAGTAGATGTGATTTTATATTTTGGGAAGAATCAATAAACATACAATATTTTGGTAATTTCCTTAAAAAACAATAAAATAGAAAAAAACTCTGTTAAACATCACCAATTTTTTTTTTTATTCCCAAACTACCACTATATTCTTAATTTCCCAAATTACCCCTACTTCCCACAACAAAGTCCACCTTCTTCTTCTCCTATTTTGACTCCCCAGTCCCCACTCTCTCCCCTCGCATCCCTATCTCTTCTCCTCTCTCCATTCTCCAATGGAAAACAATTCACTGCAAAACTCTTCTTACGAAGACGACGATGAAGAAGTTCTTCTAGAAACTTCTAGGACCTTCTCGAATGCGGCGGAGAAGGAGCTGAAATTTTCAGCTCGAAATGGAAATGGCGCGAATCCCGAAGCCTCTTCTTCCATGGCTTCAGCTCACCATAATAACTCCGTCAGCGGTGGTGCTAAGTATAAACTCATGTCTCCAGCGAAGCTTCCGATCTCTAGGTCACCTTCTACTCTTTCTATTCCACCTGGTCTTAGTCCGACATCGTTCCTCGAATCTCCAGTTCTACTCTCTAATATCAAGGTTTGATAAACTTCTTTTCTTAATTTGGATTTTTTTTATTGTTTTAGTGGAAGAATTTTTTTTTTTTTTTTTTACTTTAGTTAGTAGTGATTAATTTCTGTAGCTTTTTAGCTTTAGAATTTGACATTCAGATCTGGAAGGAGGGAAAAAATCGCGAAGGTGTAAAAAGGTATAAAAATTAATGTTTTTAGGGCTTGAGAACTTTCTCTTTTCTGGTAAAGTTATTGGAGCTTGAATAATGTTGGATAGTCAAGGAACCCCCTAGTGTGCTTGTTTAACACTTCTGACTCGAACTATAGGTCCACACTTCCTCCCCAATATTAATAAAAAAATTAAAAAGGAAAAAAAGGAATAATGTTGGATATAGTGGACAGTTGGATAATCCTTGATTGAGTTAGTGGAATTTCTTTTGTTTCCTTGGGCGGAGGAGGGGTCGTTGATCTATACTTATTGACGTAAGGGGTTGTAAGGAAACACAGTGGTTTGATTACGTTATGAGTATTTTGGTAGTGGAGAATTTGAGGAATTGATTGATGTGATGCTTTAGTTTGTTAAATAGTGTGGTTAGAGCCTAGAGGAGTACAATTTGATGTATAGATTAATGTTAGATTCTTTTCATCATATTGCCATTACAATTTGTTGGATTTAATTCGTTTTCCATCATATGGAGAATAATTAATTTTCTGGCTGGACCTTTCATTCTCCATATTAATTCCTTTTTTGTGCTCATGTGGAGAATATTGAGTTTAATATGTGTGAATTCAAGTCTTTTTGGGCCTTTAAGGACAGTAGGATTCTGATGCTTGGTGTTGAGTGCATTGTATTACTTTGTGCGGGGAACGGCCTTAATTTTTTTCGGAATATTGGTCTTTCTATTATATTTTTCAACTTCAGTGTTGTTTTTTCGCATAATTGATCTTTTCCCTTTTCCTTTACTTTCTGAAAGAACAATTTGTTCAATTATTCCACAATCATATTCTTAAAGAGCGATTCATTGAGGGGGCGCTATCTCCTTTCTACTTCTGTTTCCCCCTCCTTCATGAGGATGTCTGATATATTTCTTAGAGATTTTTGCCTGTTTAGCGGTGTCTAGAGGTTCAATAAACTTCTCTGACTATCTAAATAGAACTATCCTGAAAACCCCTCCCCAGTTCCCAAAACTAGAAGTGGAGAATAGACAGCCAGATCCTCCTTTTCTTTCTCGTTTCCAAAAGATATTAATTGAGACCGGAACTTTGTCTCTGTGTAGCTCTTGCTAGTGTTTGGTGTTTGGTTAAACTGATTTAGCTAGTTTTGCAGGCGGAGCCTTCTCCAACTACTGGTAGCTTTTGTATGTCTCAGCTAATGCAAGGTTCTAGGGAGCACACAGCTCTTTCAATGGTTAGAAATTGTTCTGCTGTTGATACTTCTAATGATGCAAAAGGTAGCAGTTTTGAGTTTCAGTTCCACCCCGGGCCCATTGCTGCTTCAGGACATCTGGGGCCTATGGTAATTCTTGATTATTTACTTTCACAAGTATTGAAGCAACATCTATCTAAATAGCAGTTTTGTTGAGAACTATATTCATATGATCTTCAATCTCAATCAATCTTATCATGAAGCTTCACTTCTAGAGACGTTTGTTACTTGCTTTGGCAACTCTCCATCTGTTTATAGATTTACTATCTTTTGCTTTTGTTATCAGTTCCTTCCATTCTCCTTGTTAATGGTTAAAGCTATTATCTTTGCAGTGTGCTTTTTCCTTCATTTTAGCCAATTATGGGATCTGGTAATGGTTAAAGGAACTTTAAGTAAATATTTTCTTGCAATCCAGTTTCATGCTGTGGGAATTCCTCCAAGAGGGAGGAGTGCTTTCTAGATAATCACAGTAATGAAGTTCTCTTACAGCTTGTATCTTTTTTTTTTCTGTACCCTGATCTGAAACAGTCACTAGTACCAAGTTTCATGTGAAACCTGAATCAATGCGTGCTACTTACTGGTGTTCTGCACTAGTCAAAACGAATTGATATCTGGCCCGTTAGTGTGTTTCAAAGCTATGCATAAGTGCATTTGTCTTATGGTATGCGAGTTGCAAAATGATTGCGCTGCCTACCCTTCGGTTGTTCTGGTGACTTAATCTTGCGATATCTTTATTGACCAAAGCAAAGTACTTATATGTTCTAGTTTGCAATATTAAATATTTGTTGGCCTGGATGGACCAACTCCCTTATAAAATTTTAGAATTGTGATATTTCCCTTTAGAAAAGTTTTATCTGTTCCACTATGAACCTAGTAAAGATAACCTTTTCCCCCCTTAAGTGTACCTAGAAACTTTAATTTGTCTTCCGAATATATGCTTTTATTGAAGTTACCTTGCAAAACTCTATTCCTTGGTTTTCCCTGATTCTTGGGGTACCTTTAGAGGAAGCGCAGTCCCACTGGTTATGTTATTTCCTCAGAATAGGACAGTGGTAGACCATCACGGTCGTCATAGGCCTGGGCGTATAACTTTTACCTTTTTCTGTTGTTGGGGTTTCTTTCATCTTTAGAAGATGTAACTTGCAAGTAGACATGTAGCGTGCTAGTTTCTTTGCTCTGTTATTATATCTTATGGTTTTGCTAGTGTGTTACCCTGTTCTGGATTATTTTGAGTTTTAGAATCTTAAACAGAAAAGAGAAATAGTTAACTTTATTGTTTGTGCAACATTTCACTGCTTTACGGTACAGGCCTCTGATGTTAGATATTTCATTGAAGGTATCCTCAGGTATAAACCAGCAGCACAGCAAGCAACCAGTACAAGTTCAAAATGAAGGAATTTCTCAGACATTTGCAAACTCATCTCTGGTAAAAAGTGAGATGCAAATATCGGAAGAGTTTTCCGGCCCCGCTAATATGAACACTTCATCAGTTGGTTCTACTGCTGCAGTGGATTCTGATGTTCTGAATAAGAGAGGTCATCCAAGTATGGGTGTTCAAGCAGCACATTCTGATAATAAAGATACAATGCCTTCTATCACAAGTGACAGATCGGATGACTATAACTGGCGCAAATATGGACAGAAACTTGTTAAAGGAAGTGAATTTCCTCGAAGCTATTACAAATGCACATATCCTAACTGCGAGGTGAAAAAGATATTTGAACGTTCACCTGATGGACAAATAACAGAAATGGTATACAAGGGATCACATGATCATCCAAAACCTCAACCTAGCCGTCGATTTACCCCTGGTGTCCTTCTGTCCATCCAAGAAGAAAAATTTGACAGAGATTCATCTTTTACCGGCCAAGAAGGTAAGCCTGACAATGAGTTTATCCAGTTTTTTAGATTTTAAGTACATTGTTTTGGGGTGCATCATGATCTGTGGTATATTAATTTCTTATCCTGTTGATGTGGTTTCTTTCATTAAAGAAAAGCCAAATATCAATGCTCATAACAGTATAATCGAGCCGAGTAGCACTCCTGTGCCATCTCCTCAACAAGAAAACGATGATGGGCTGGATGCTGCAGCTGCACATTGTGCTAATGATGAGATTGACGAAGAGGATCCATTTTCAAAGAGGAGGTAAGAAAGTTCTATAAAGGATTCATATTTTACTTTATGCCTCAAGTAAATACTCACAGACTGTATGCAACCTAAACAGGAAATTAGATGGTGCTATTGATATTACACCAGTGGTTAAGCCTATCCGTGAGCCACGTGTCGTTGTTCAAACTGTTAGTGAGGTTGATATACTTGATGATGGGTATAGGTGGCGCAAGTATGGGCAGAAGGTGGTCCGAGGAAATCCAAATCCCAGGTATGTAGCAGTCAGCCATCAAAGAAGTAAGAAAGAAATTTGTTGGTTTATGGACATCGAGAGGATAATATTAGTCCAAGTTTATTGTGGTAGCTAGTTTCTGTTACTTGAAAGGGAACCTATTAAAAGCTGTCATATTTCCGTGTGCCCAAATGCATCAATCCTTTATTTTCCGTTTTTATGTTGGATCAGGTCATTAAATCCTAGGTAAAATTTTAAATTTATACCAGCACCACGTGTTCTCACGAATCTCACCACCCCCTCCCCCTCTATCTTTGATGAAAATGGTTTTTCTTAGTTCTGAAGTTTCCGTCTGGCTCTTTTTTCACATGTTTAGATGTGCCTGATTCTGGAATAGCAGAACCAGACCTATTGATTTCTATTGTTTCGACTCTAACTCTATCTGTTGCAGCATACACTTTATCAAGCTTTATTATTGCTTTGCGAATATGCAATTTATCATAAAGGGAACCTGCAATTATCTCTCAATATATGAATATTATTCTTCTTAAATCTGACATTTAAGACACAGGATATGCTTTTATGTTCCGATTTTTTGTTGTTTATGGCTTTTTATGTAAATCTTGTGAACAAGCTTTCACCTTAATAATCAGAACTTACTATTATTGTAGATTTTTAGACCGGTTTAAACTTAACCTCATTCTTTAGGTTACTCCTCTTACCTTCCTCCAAAGAGTTTGTTATATTTGGATACACACACCGTTACTATAAATTGCCATTAAATTGATACCATAGCATAACCTCCCATGATCAAATAAATAACAACTTATCTTTCAACATACTATGCCCTGAACATACTACAACGGCCATGTATATGATTTTTTCTTTTTTTTTAAGTGGTTATTAATGAAGCTAATGAATTTTTTTACGACATTAGTGAGGTGAGTCTAAAGAACTATTACTGTACGTTGGATCATTTCCAATATTGCACCTTCTCTAATAAATTATGTACTGTGCCATGGAGGGTCATTTTTGGAAGATAAAAAATGGAAGAAACACAATTAGTGTAAATCACCCTGGCTCCTATTGGTACTTTTAGAATGGTAAAGAATATATATACGTATTCTACACACATCCATCTTGGTTATATCCAGAGTAGTTTATCTGTGCAAATCAGTTTTTCTTTAGCATTGCCTGGTAATTCAGTTGTCTCTTACCTTGAAAGAGGGGCGTTTCTTACAATTTTCTCTTCATGTAGGAGTTATTACAAATGCACAAATGCAGGGTGCCCGGTTAGGAAACACGTGGAAAGGGCATCTCATGACCCTAAAGCAGTAATAACAACATATGAGGGAAAACACAATCATGATGTACCCATTGCCAGAAATAGTAGCCATGAATTGGCAGGACCGCCCACAATGAGTGGTGGCGTTTCACGGATGAGGCCGGAAGAGAATGATCCAATTAGCCTTGATCTTGGCGTTGGAAGGAGTTATGGTGCTGAAAACAGAAGTGATGGGCAATTGAACATGCAAGATCCCAAGCAACATCCTCAAAATCAAGTTCCAGCGACTGCTCCCGGTAGAATGGTAGTTCAAACATCTCCTTTCTCAGCATGGTATGGCGTTGCAAATGGTGGTATGGTTCTTTATGGATCGCGTGAAAATTTGGTTCAAGGGGGTGGTGCCTTTGAGAATGCACCTCTGCAGCCTTCAAATCAATGTCCACAAAACCTTGGAAGAATACTCTTGGGACCATAAACATTGTTTCTAAAACAATAAAAAGTAACAAATAAATGCACTATTTTCTTTTTCTTTTTCTTTTCTTTTTTATTTCTCTGCTTTTGTGGTGGGAAATGAGGAAAGAAATGGACGATGAAGGCTCATGAATTAATGCTTCAGCAGTTTTATTTTTGCAGCTGCTTATGTTGTAAGATAGTCGTAGTTTTCCTGTAAAATAGAAATGCAGTAAGGATTGGAATCTCTTCCGACTCAGGTAATATTATGATTTGAAAGTGATTGAATTACTTAAGCATCTTACCGGGAATTACTTTCTTTAACAAGTGAATTTAGCTTAGTTGTTTTCACATTTGATCCAAGTGTTTGTTCATGATAAGGTCACGAGTTTGAGTCACTTAGTAGGGCGATTTCTAACTTATCTTGCACAGATAGAAATGACAATTCATCCACTTAAACTTTGGAGGGCGAGGAGTCCTTGTTAAGCCAAGGTTGGGGTGAATATTTTCCCTTTGTCGGGGCCAGGGTGGGAATGGTTAAATCACGTCCCTGCTCCTGTTTTATTATGAAAAATATTTTTAAATTTTTTATTAGTTTTAAAAAACAGGAATTTTTAAATATTAGTTAGTTAAAGAAAGTGTTTGTACTATTTTTAAAAAAAAATATTTTAGTTAGATTTGGATGGTGACCGCGAAAGGATGGGAATTGGGAAGCTTTGCTTTCCTGTCGGGGCAGGGATGTGGATTCATTTGTTCCCACTTGCGAGGATGGATCAGAGAATGAGAATTAGAAACTAAGGTTGGGACTGACATATCTAGTTTACACCCTTAATTATCCCTATTGTTATTCTTATGCAAAGATCTTATATTGAAGATAATAGAAATTAGTCGGATTGATATCTGATACCCCGTTTACAAAAAATATCACTAAATGGTTTCGCATTTATATCATGCTATTGCAATTAAAAGCCAACGGTATAATTGATTGATATACCGGAAATACCCCTTTGATGCTGAACCTATAAAGATCATTCTCATGTCATGTTTATCTTTGCAAAGGTTTTCTGTCATAACTTTTGTTCACCATTGCGGCCCAGAATCAAGAGTGGGACATAGTGGTGGATTTTCCATAATCTCCAGGGATGCTGACAAACAACCTTTTTTTAGCAACCTCAATAAATTCTTTAATTAAGGATCTCGACACACTCATGGTTTACCTGTCGCTAGTGATAGTAGGGGTGTTCATGGTTCGGTTTTACACATTTTTCAAATCAAATCGAAATATTCGGTTTGAAAATTTTGAAATCAATCCCAACCATTCAAAATTTCAAACTGATGCTTTCGGTTTGTATCGGTTTGATTTGGTTTAATTTTTCGGTTTTTGTGAGATACACAGTATATTGATTATAAAAGTAAGAATAAAACAAAAAAATTATTTATATAATAACTTAGTTGTTAAAAATATAAAGAAATTTATATCTATTATTTAACAAGTTAAACACAATAAAGAAAATAAATTAATGAAATATAAATTCTTAATCTTAATTATTAACTTCAAATGCATTACTACAAAAATTATCCTACTAGAAAAGAAAAAGATACAAAATTACGCCAATATCAGTTTAAAATAAAACAAAAGATTCATGTGAATGTAAAGTCACATATCAACTGATAACTTTTCAATAAAGTTTGGTTTGGGTGGAGGGGAGGGGAGGGGAGGGGAGGGGGGTAGAAGCCAAGAAACAGTAGGGCCGGAAAACAATGGAAATTTTCACATGGACATTGTGGTTCGAATTTAGTTACATGATCATATAATTGTCTCTCTTCATTTTGTAGTAGAGCGGCCGATTCTTTATCACAATATCCATTGGACCTAATTCAAATCAGAAAACACCGAAAACAATTAGGTCCGATTAGATTCGATTGGAACTGGATATAGAACTAATCAATGGGCCAGGCAATGCTGGACTCTGAACTTGTTCAAAGCCCGTGGGCCGATATTTTTGTTTGAGCTCTGATCAGCGGCGGCTTCTTATAATGTGGAATCAAAATTACCGTAAATAAAGGGCTCTCCATTTTAGAGATGGCAAATCCTGTCGGTCCGGTCCGGTCCGGTTTTCTTTTTGATTGTGAATGCTGAAATCATTATACATAGTCACACACTCATAGTATGGCCTGGGCTCGTAACATATTTTAATGTTTTATTTCTCTTCCTCACTTCAAATAATCGTCTGCACTTGTATATATTTTCATTCATGTAACCAATAACTCACAATTCATCATGTGTAAATATAATTTAAAATAAATATTCACATATTAAATTATGAGTGGTTGATTCTGAGTAGTTAAGCATAGAAAGAAAATATATAAAGGTATAGACGATTAAATCACCCGTAATCATGTGCTTTTTCTAGGAGACAATCTAAAGCCCAAGTACATGTACTTTTGATCAATGAACTCCGGAATGATGCACTCCTTGACCAAGTATCTTACGTACTTAAACTTGTCGTCGGACCAAATAATTCGACCTCCCTACAGGTTTCTGATTTTCCGAACAATTCGAACATTTATCTATCAGCATTGGCCCCCAGTCACTCTTCTTCTTATGACAATGAAAACTCATCACTATTGTTCCCACTATCTAAAATCGCAAGTTCAATTCTCTATTATTTTTATACGAAAAGTGAACGTTCAATTGGTAAAGAAATAAAGAAATATTTTGTTACTGAATAAGTATATTTTCAAGGAAACCTAATAACTTACACAAATATTCACTTACTCTTAAGGAAGTTTATTTATACACAAATATCTAAAGAAATGTTTTAATTCCTTGTCATTATGTCACCCTTTGAGGTTTGCTACTATATATTCTAGGGTTAAAGATAATTAAAAAATTGTAAAATTAATGGGTAAATTATTATTATTATTATTATTTTGATAGAGTATATCATGCATAACGAATGAATCCGTTTAGGGATATTTTTTTTTTTTTTTGGTATAACCGGGATCTCTTATTCATTATTCGAATAGAAACAACTCACAATACATAGAAGAAACTTAGCAGAAATACCTGACTAAAACTCTACCGTATACCCACCTTAATCTATATATGTACAAACATCTTGTATGGACAGCTTCCCGTCCCTCCAAGACTTTATCCATTGTAGACTACGGGCCATAATTAACTGAGTAATGATCCGCGGATCAGGGATAACCGTCTCCGGTTCATGCAATCTTTTATTTCTGAAATACCATATTGTGGCCACTCCTACCCGAAACACCAGATGCCAATCTATCTCACGGAATGCTCGGCTACAAAAGTATGCGGCATCGTTACAGCAAACAACCGTCTATCCGATGACTTGGTCCCAGATTCCCCAAAACAAATGGGGTCGCATCCAGTCTTAACAATTTGACACCACACTTGTTGCACCCACGGGCAGTCGCGAACCGCATGTAAGGTTGTGTCTATTCCGCCATCACACAGTGTACACCACGGGTCATCCTTGCAGTACCTGTTAAACAACAATCCACCTGTCGGGAGGCGATCATGCCTGATTTGCCAGAGTAGAAAGTTATATCGTTGAGGCCCCCTCGCCTTCCATACCCTCCGCCACTGCGGCCCTTCTTCATTAGGTGACAAGCCCCCAATCTGCTTATAAAAAGGCTGTGCCCCAAAATGCATCCCCCCAGTTGCCTTTTTAACCGCAGAGAGTGCCTCGCTACTGTAAGGCTTGCCCGATTCCTTTTCTCCCCAATCAATCTCCCCTTCGAGCCCTCCCCAGTACCATCCATAGAGTCGCGCCACACTACGAAACCTTACATTTCTTTGCATAGTTGGAACGGGCTACCATACTTTTGCCAAAGAATTTTAGCCCATAATTTATGGGGTTCCTGGAGCATTCTCCACCCCAACTTACATAACAATACCCAGTTTACATCTTTAAGGCGTCGAATCCCTAATCCACCTTCCGCTTTAGGCCGACAGACAACATCCCAAGCAACAGTGTGTAATGTTCGACTCCCCTCAACATCTCCCCAACAAAAATTCCGATTTAATTTCTCCAAGTCATCTAACACCCCTTTCGGAAATGCTACAGACTGCATGTAATAGCCGGGTACCGTTGAAGTTACTGCTTTGATGAGGATGTTACGAGATGCCCTGGACATAAGCTTCCCTTTCCAGCCACTCAACTTTCTGCGAACTTTATCTACTACAAATCCAAACATGCTCCTCCGTATTCGACCATGCATTACTGGGACGCCAAGGTACAGACCAAGGTCTTTTGTAAGTTGCATCCCACACTTAGTACTCAACCTGTTCGCCACTGCTGAATCTAGATTCTTGGAGATGAATAGCTTCGATTTTCCCACATTAACCTTCTGCCCTGACCGATCACAAAACCTCCTCAGTGCCTTTTCCATGACCATAGCTTGCGCCTCACTAGCCTCCCTAAACTGAAACAAATCATCCGCGAAGAAGACATGAGACATGCATGGGCCGGATCTGGTCAGTCGCAACGGTTTCCATCGATTCCGCTCGACTTGTCTCTGAATATCGTGCCCCAATACCTCCATACAGAGCACAAACAAATAAGTGGAAAGGGGGACCCCTGACGCAAACCCCTTTGTGGAACAAATCCATCAAGCTTCTCCCCATTCCATAATACCGACAGAGTGGTTGAGGAGATACAGAACATAATCAACCTCTGTAACTCACTGCTAAAGCCAACTTTTTGTAAAACTTCTCTCAGGAAATCCCAATCGATACGATCGTAGGCCTTTTCAAGATCAATTTTAGCTGCCATCCATCCGTTGCGCCCCACCTTATTACTCATACTGTGTATGGCCTCCTGCACGATTACCACATTATCCACCCCTTGCCTTCCGGGTATGAACCCACTCTGATTTTCTCCAACAAGCTTACTCATCAAGGGTTTCAATCTATTAGCAATCACTTTAGTAATACACTTGGACACCACATTACAAAGGGTAATGGGGCGAAATTGGGCAATATTTTCAGGTACCTCCTGTTTAGGTATTAGAGTAATAAGTGTTTCATTCATACCTTGCGGAAAACAACCATGTTGGAATGCATTCTTGACAAACTGGATAACGTTCTCCCCTACAGTATCCCAACACTTTTGGAAGAATATTGGCAACAACCCATCTGGCCCCGGAGCCTTTAGCGCCCCCATTTGTTTGATAGCCTCATGTATTTCGGGACCAGACACCGTTCGGTTCAACAATCGCTTATCAGTATGACTCAAGAGTGGAAACGAAAAATCAGTCAAACTTGTTTCCACTAACGGCTCTGCCGTGTATAATTCCCTGTAAAAACTGGTAGCCATCTCCTTCAGTGTTCCCGGATCCTCGACCCACACCCCATCTTGCCCGAGCACCCGCAACACCATACTTTTCTTCCTCCTGACATTTGTCATAGAGTGAAAATATTTTGTATTATTCTCACCCTCTACCCACCATTTTACCCGCGACTTTTGCAACCAGCTGAGCTCTTCCTGCCGTAAGATGTCATTAAACTCCCCCACTAACTCTTGTTCCAGATTAACCAGAAAACGACTAGGCCCCTGTCCTAACCTCCTCTGTATACCACCCAAGCGGGCTAAGCAACGGCTTTTTCGTCCCTTGATACTTCCAAACACCTCTGTCCCCCACCACTGTAATGCAGTCGTACAAACCTCAATATTTTTTCCTAGATCACCAGCTCGCCGGTCCCAAACCGACTTCAAGAAATCTGCAAAGCCATCATGTTGGAGCCAAGGTAGCTGAAACCGAAAAGTTCTCTGTCTCCGAGCTTCCTGCCTCAGCTGCTCACAAATTACTAGTACTGGAGTATGATCCGAATGTGTTTTTGGCAGGTGATGGACCTCTGTACCCCCCATTCTTTCATGCCACAACAAATTCCCCCAAACTCTATCAATCCGTTCCATAACAAGACCCCCAGAATAACGCCCCATTATTCCAAGTGAATTTTGGACCGTTAAAGCCCATGTCAACCAACCTGCACCGATCCAGAACTTCCCAACATCGAGTTGCCAGTCTTCGCCAATCACTATTTCCCCCACATTTGTCTGAATCCTCTAATACTTGATTAAAATCTCCGACCATGAGCCAAGGAGACCGGATGACTTTGCCGAATTCATCTAGATAGTGCCAGAATTTTTCTCGTACACACGCTGTAGGGGCAGCATAAACTAGAGATAAAACATATTGCACTTGTCCCTGATTTGACACTGTCAAGTTTAACATCTGGCTAGTATAGGATAATAATTCTAAGTTTACCACCGACTCATCCCAAAAACACCATATTCCCCCCGAAAAACCTACCGCCTCCACCGCAATAAGCTTCGTAAACCAAAACTTACGTAAAACCCGTCTCGCGCGATCACTCGAAACCCTAGGTTCTAGGATTACCAACACACTTGGGCGATGTCGGCCCAAACAATCCGTCAAATTTCGGAAAAAGGTTGTCGACGCAGCACTGCGACAATTCCAACTAATGAGTTTTAAATGCATTTAAAAACTTATCTGATGCCGGCCTCCATGGCCTGAATCGTCGTCCTCTGCACCTTGACTGTCCACACCGACCTCCCCTGGCCTCTGCCCCTCGCAGAGGTGACCACCTGGGTTGTCTTCAAAGTCCATATCACTGGCCCCCTCACCTCGGACGTCCGGTGGGTGTGTTTTTGGGTTCTTCTCCGCCGATTGAATAGCTTCCCCTTTACTACCGCCTTTCATATTGGCGATATTCCCATAATCCATTCTGCCTAAACTGGTATTATGCGTAATGGCAGTATTCTGAGCTAAGGGACTGGATCTCGCACATGAGGTTGGGCTAGCCCGAGTAACACGGGATGTGGACGCCCCACCAATAAAGACCATGGGCTCCCTTGTGGGCAGCTGCACTAAAGTCTGTCCCTGGCTCATCATTAAATGATTTTTTGGCCCAGGAGCCATTTTAGGACCAGTCTTCTTGCGATTCCCGCTTGGCCCTTTGGACTTACGGCCCAAAATGTTAAGGACCACCCCGTCCTCAAGCTGAGAGATCTCGCCTACCCGCTCTCTCAAGACCTGCACTGGGACTTCCTCCAAGTCCTCTTCATTGACCCCATTAAAAACTGCAAAACGGGACCCCGTATTGAACGACTGGGATTTCCCCCTATTTTTTTGCTGTGCAGGCCGACTTTGTTGCCATGTGTTACCAAAAACACTCCTAGATTGATTGGGTATCCCCTTTCCTTTATCTCCGGGATTAGATTGATTCTCTCCCACTGTTTCAGCCTGATATTTCGTGCCTCCCGCCGAGAACGCTCTTTGTGGCGGCTTTCTCCGGCCAGTGTTACTAGCCACCATCCAAGGGCCATACAAGCAGTCATTAATCGGTGTCTCCTCCGGAATTGGTTCCGGCAAACTCTGTGTGCCATCCCCGCCAGCATCTCCTGTCTTAAGACGGACACAGTCCGCCGCCCGGTGTTCATACTTTCCACATTCAAAACACACCAGATGTAACCCCTCATACTCCACAGTAACCGTCAGCCCTAGAATCTGAACTTTCGGTACGAGTGGTTTGTTAAACTCGACTTCCACACATACTCTAGCAAACTTCCCCCTTGATACAGTCAAGGACGTGAGATCGGCTTTAACGGCCCTTCCAATATAGTTTCCAACTCTCATAAGCATAGTATTGGTGTATAATTCCAAGGGGAACCGAGGGAGCCGTACCCAAACTAGGGTTTTCTGCACAGATTCCGGTGTTGGGCGAAACAAAGGGGTCCATTTTGACACCGTGAGGTAATGTCCCAGAATAATCCACGGCCCCTCCTGTAATACCCTGAGGTAGTCCTCACGATCATAAAATCGGACAGCGAAATAGCCTTCCTCTATGTCTATAATATCACATCCATGCCGTAGTTTCCACAGTTCCTTAGCACGCTGCATCAAGATTCGAATACCGACCGACCTCCCCAACAGTTTCACCACCAGGGTGCGTCGCCACGACTTCCAGCACACCGCAAACTCCTCTGCAGCCACATCCACCGAGGGCCATGGATGATCATCATCCGAAACACTACCAAATTGCCGCGTCATGAAGGCCTCCAACAAACGAAGTTCCTCCGAATCCTCCTCACCTTCCCCCGTGTACAATTGCCGACTAGGCAACGGTTGGGAGATTACACTAGCAAAAGACTTGAGATTCCATGGGCTAGTTGAACCCCCACTCTTTTCGTTGCCGCCCCATATGGCACAGTGGTCGCAACAGTAGTCCCCTCCGGAGGGCTCTCTGGTTCCGTAGTCTGCCGTCGTTTATATTTTCTGGTACTGCGTTGCAGTTGGTCAGCCTCCTCTTGAGAGAGAGTTTCCATGAGAGTTCTCGCTCTTATTCTTACTAACTCCTCAAACGTTGTTATTATTAGATCCCGTTTAGGGATATTTCAAACCTTTTATTTTACCGTTTGCCTGATTTGAATGAATCCTAATATTTGGTATTAAATTGGTACAATTAACACAACACGTATTTATTAGAACTCCATATAGACTTTATGAACTTTTTTCCCTTAATCCTACATTCAATATCAACAAAAAAAATATTTTTCAAAAAAAAAAATGTTCATTAAAAAATTTTCTATGCTGTTGTGTATATTGTTCCAAGATGTTATTAACATAGTTATTTCCAAATTAAAATAATTATTTCTAATTACAATCGTTAATCTGAAATATATTGGATCGAGTGATTCGAAAATCCATGTTAAATCTTTATGGCTCCTCCACACCTTAATCATTTTGCCTACAAATGATTGTATTGGACGTTGGTTCCAATGTGGAATAAGGTAATTTCACACGTGTGAAACTTTCATCGTTCGTTGAATTAAAAAATTTACGGTTAAGACTGATTTTAAACGAATAACTATTCTGACCGAACACATGTTCTGTTTTACCCCGCAAAAACCTATTATGATTCTCATAACACCTATTATGAGCGTCAAAACACTTGTTCTAAAGTGTTTCGTATGTCATAAAAAAACATGTTCCGCATAATATCCAGACCGATTGTATTAGCTACTACTTTTTTGAGCATTTCATTGGAGGGTCCCCCAACCACAAGTAGCAGGTATATATGTATATGCTTTCCAGTGAATTATGAACTAAAAATTTGCTTTCTTCTTAAATGTAAAGTAACCTAATCAAATGATAATAATAGTTGAACAATGTTTCTCATCCCCCTCCAGGTTGCTGACTTTATCTGAACTCGGGATATTCTAATACACTTTTTAATATCTTCTCTCGTATATCAATGAACATTATTGACCCTAATTTAAGAAATTGAATCAATCATATAATACCATTTATAACAATATCATTGGTGTATTAGAGAATATATTAAAAGATCTGAAAACCTTTATTGGTAACAAAAAAAAAGACTATCTTATCAATGAATCTGTTGCATAACTGGCAATATTTATGTCAATGTCAAGAACTGATTTAGTGAAAGAAAAAAAAATATGGCAAATTGGCGTCTTGGGTTCAGAAACAATTTATTTTTTAGAAGTCGGGTTCAGAAACTATGTTTTCAAAAGTTTTTAGGAAAAATGACCTGAATGGTCCCAATACAAGCTAAGGTCCCTAAAGTATTTCGACTTCCCATAAGGTCCTGAAACTATTTACGCAGCTTTTAAGTAATCTTACCACCACTTTGGACGGTGGTTTCCGGCCAAGCATCATCACACCCAGGGGCAAAATCGTCCCAAAAAATGTATTCCGCATCTTTAAAGCTATTACAAATGGGTTTCGCTAATTTGATGATTTCTTTGCACCTATTGTTTTTCTGCTTCAGATTTGGGTAATGGGTTTTTGGGAAAAAAATGTGTAATTTGGAGTTGTGGGTTTTGATTGATTTGGTTTTTGAGAAAGAAATCATGAATTAAGAAATGGGTTTTGATCAATTTGATGATTTGCTGCCTAAACTGTTGTTTCTGCTCCAGATTTGGCTGATGAGTTTGGGAAAAGTTTGTGTAATTTGGAGTTTTGGGTTTTAGGACTATTTTGCCCCTGGGTGTGATGATGCTTGGCTGGAAACCACCTTCCAAAGTGGTGGTATGATTACTTAAAAGCTGCGTAAATAGTTTTAGAACCTTATGGGAAGTCGAAATAATTTAGGGACCTTAGCTTATATTGGTAAATACTTTGAGGACCATTCAGGTCATTTTCCCAAGTTTTTATCCTAAAACAATTTATGTTTGGTGCACTCAGTCCTTCCGTCTAAAAAATTCTTAGTCAACTATTAATTTGAAAATTGAATTTGGTCAACCAAAAACTACCAGGGGTATTTTTGAGAATTTGCATATTAAAAGCACCATCCCATCCCCATCCCTCCAAACCCTTACCCCAACCCCCCCCCCCACCCTCCACCCAGACTCCCCGTAGCCCATCCACTCATATTCTTCGCCCATAAAACCTCTTTATGAAAAAATGAAATATTGGAGGAGAAAAGTTTTGGTAGAGAAGATCGTGCTTGTAGTGATAATCAAATATTTACTTGCTATCCGCTATGTGACAAGTTCGAACACCGAAAACTTCTTTATGAAAAATGGAAAATAAGGGTAAAACTACGCACATCGAAATCTTCACAAACTCTACTAATGCAGGAGTATGGATGGCAATGGGGTAGATTGGGGCGGGTATCTCAATACCCAATTTCGCCCCGTGCAGGTGATCCATCGCCCTGCCCCGTGATCCGTCGCGGATCAAGAAATCTCTCCCCTCGCCCCGCCCCAACCTACTTTTTATTTTTTAAAAAAATCATTAATATTAACATAAAGATAGAGCCTCCAACAAATACAATTAGTACATTTTATCCCAAATCAATCATCAAACAAGTACAATTAGTATATTAAAGAGAAAATTAAATATAATTAGGTCTAATAATATAAAATTAGAGACTGTTTAGCGACTACAAATTAATATTTAATTTAATAATATAAAATTAGCGAAGGGGCTCACACAAAATCCATCCCCGATCTGTCCCGTTCGCGGGCCGGGTCTAATTTGCCCCATTCTCTCCACAGGACGGGGTGGGTATGCCCCCAAAAAGGCGTTGGGACAAGGCGGGTCAACATGTCACGTGTCAAATTGACATCCCTATGCGGAAGGCTTGTAGGTACGGCCCTTTTAAAAGTTTTGGTACACCATGCCCCACGGCATATGTTATGCTTATCAAGATTTACCTCAAACATGTGGTCATCTGGGCAAAAAGAATCTAATTTCATTGTCTAGCCAAATTGTTTCTTAGGGGACCATATCTTGAAATGAAATAACCCCATTTGTTCCTCAATGCAATCTAAGTCTAATCCGTAATCTATCTATTGTTCGTTATGCAATCTCTATGCTCGAACAGAGACCTTACGTAAGAAACACGAATGTCTTTTACAATCCACGATTGATTCAGTCTATGGTCACACACATTGCAATAAACTCTCAACGGAGATTTCTCTATATACAAAAAGGCTCTAGCAATATTGCAATAGTAAACTACCTACCTCTGCAAACTGTGAATTGAACCGAAAAGTATTCGACATCAAGACAAACAAAGGCATTGTAACAAAGAACAATAAAAGATTAAGCAATAATTGAATGAAAATTCAGGGGGGAAATTAAATACTTAAAATTAATTTGATGAATTAGTCGAAAATATTGAACCAACCCTTTTAGTAATCGACTCTATTGGAAGCTGTCACAGATTCTAAACAAGTATAATCATCTGCTTGGAAACCCTGCATATATATACTACTAGTTTCTTTCTTCTAAAAACCCTATATTACATTCTCTGTTTTCTATGAAATTTAAGACCTCTTTCTTTTCTGTGACTAACTAACACTGGAATTATCAAAATAATGAAGAAGAAAAAAACATAGAGAAAACCTGTAATGTAAGAACTTTATCATTTACTTCCTCCGCGTTGTATTCTTCCTATCGTAGAGGATATGCTTCTGAATGTATCTTCCTTCAGTAGAATGTATTTGCAGCCGACTAATCATTATCTAAACAAACGGGAAATGAGAGGAGCGCGATGCTGTATTTCGTCAGACCAAAGTTACCGTCTTTCATAACCAGAGTTTAATTCTCTAGTATTATTATTGAGCCTATATAACAGAAGAGATGCTGCTTGCCACGGGCACTTCAAACGGGCTGTCGGGGAGATTAAGACCTTCACTGCTGTAACAATAGGGAATCAAGAGATTAAACCTGATTAGTTCACCAAAATGTTGCGACTAAATTGATGCAAAACATCATAGGTCTTTATACGTTTATCTTGAAGAACCTCACAGAGAATGACAATATTTGAAGCTCAATGGTGAATTGTTCACAAATGTAAGTGCATTCTACTATAATTTGACTTTGGACAGTCATCTCACTGAAGTGGAAATAGGATCTAAGGGTAGACAATATTTCAAGCTCAACGGTGAATTATTCACAAAACGTAAGTGCATTCCCCGGTAACTCGATTTTGGACAGTCATCTCATTAAAGTGGAAATAGGGTGTAAGGGTTGTTTGTAGAAGTGTTAATGAACACGGTGTGGTCACCACAAAAGAAGAGAACAGGCACGGTTTATTTTAACGAGCCAGTAAAAGTAGACGGAAAAACAGAATAATATCATGAATGTATCATACCTCTCCTGATCTACAAAATGAGTGTTGCCAGGATGCTTCAAGTTGTCATCGCTTGTGGACCCACTGTTCAGAACATCTAGCAGAAAATTCAAACGCTCTGCTGATGGAAACTTGGAACAATCTGCCAAGAAATTTTATCCAAATAATTACTTAAAAGAAGAGAGAGCTAGTAAAAGGCACGTAAAACAAAAAGATACGCCGAAAAAATGCAGTCTTCGACATAGCAGGAAGCTTTATGATAAATTTATCAAACCTTCTGAAACCTTTAGCTCATCCATGGAATAGTCAAAGCAGGATTGATTGGATAGATGTTTTCTCGCCAAGTGCAGTTGGGAGAGACGCCTAGTATCAAATTCAAGGGCCTGCTCGTGATCTTGCATGAGTTGCTTTCTGAGCAATCTAGAGGATTCCCATGCTGTTTATAAGTGGAAAATCCAAAATTATCAATATTTATGAGATGATGTACGAATGCTGGAAAATTTAAAGTACGCATCAAGAAACTATTCGGAGCATAAAATGAGAGAGGCGAACCTCAATCCAACAATTTCTTAATTCAAATCTCATGAGAGCTAGAAATACAAGAAATTGGTAGAAAACTTGAGCATTATAAGTCCTATATTCTACACCTGAAAAGGTCGGTTTAAGATTTTCAGCGCATATAACCTTACTCTCCCTTAGTATCATTTCCAAAACAAACCTCCTAAAAAAGATCAACTAGCTAACCAATTTGACAGGTACAGAACAAAAATGTGCTTCAGGAAGCCAAAGTCCTTACTTGGTTGAAACTCCGAATCTATGTGGTCTAAATGGTAACACATTTGAGGCTCAAACTTCTCTTGGTATTTCCTGCATTAAAATTACAAACCATTTAATAAACGTAAAGGAAGATCAGGGCGAAAAGATTACCAAATTATTATCTGAAACTAGTTTTAGAAGGACTACAGATATGTACCTTTCTACAAGCTTGGACTTCTCTCTATAAGGTTTCACAAGAACACGAGCCCCACAAACATAGTGTGGATTTCCTTTGGACAAAATTATCTTCACAGTATCAGAACTACCAAAAGTAACAAACCCAAACATCCGTTTCTGCTGGCAGGGAATTCTCACATCTTGAACAGGCCCAAATGCACTGCAAATGAAGTCCAAATTTTGAAATCAATGAACCAAACTTTTATTTCGAAGATTGACGAGAAAATTGGGGTAGAAATAGCGAACCTGAAGTAATTGCAGACATCTTCTTCAGTGAAGGTGCTCTCAGCTGGAAAAGTTAAATATATCTGCCGCGAACCGCTAACAATTGGACCTGGATCATTTCTTTCGCCCCGAGTGTCTAAGTACTTCGGTGCATCCTCTGCCAGTATCACCGCATGCTGTCCATGAGGCCTGAATCAGATTGTAAAAGATAAAATGAACAAACACAAACATAACAATGATAATATACAGAGGGAACGGGAGTCGAACATTTACAAAGTAAACCTGTCAATCAGTCGAATGCTGCTCTTCAACCGAGCAAGAAGTTTTGTCAGGCTATAACCAGCTTTACCATGTCGCTGGCTTTCGGTCAAGTATCCTTCAGCCTGAAGAGTTTTTCCATATTTCTCATAGTAAATCATAGGCAAAGAAGCAATCGAAACAGGATTTCCTCTTCTGGATTTCAGGAGCTCCGTTATTTCGTGTTCTAGTTTTTCAAGCGAGCCCGGAGAAAACAAATGATCATCATTTTCATTTGGACCAAACCCTCGAGGATAACTCTCCGAAAACAATTGTCCATGAGAATACCTACAGTTACTACCATGCTTACAAAAACCCTTGTTGAAATAATGACAAGTCTTAACTGGAAATTCAAGTTGATTAACAGGAATTCTGTTGCCTTCCTGGTAATAGAAATCGCCATGAAAATCCGAATTTCTTAAGCTAACTGATTCTAACTGCTCTTCCAAAGACATAAACTGATTCTGTAACCTAAATCCATCACGGACTGAATCATTAAAGATAAAGGGTATATCAATATTACTATGGACAGACTGCTGATCAGCAGCAACTAGCTGACGTTCCCAGTAAGGTGCCGATACCCGAAAGCCTACAGGAGACGAAAGGGACTGAGAAGAAGCAGGCGAAAACGGAGCAAGCTGAAATGAAGGATCTGAAATAGGAGATGGATTTAGACAAGGTGAAATTGGTGGAGAATGAGTAGGTGTTGGCGAAAACATAAGTGCAGATTTAGCTTTCTGTATTAGATTATGAATTAATTGGTCTGGTCCTAAAGCCAATCTTATCATTTCTTGGTCAGGAAGATCATGTAAGTAAATATAACCAACAATTTTTCTTGCAACATTTTCAGGTTCTAATCTCATTATTCTATCGTGCACGATTTTCGCAGCCTCAAATGAATCCATGGCGCCTCCTCCGATTACTGTACATATTCGAAACAAAGAAAAACATTGAAATCAGTAAAATGAACCCATCCCACATCAAAGAAAATGCAGAAATTACATTCCTTGAACTAATAATGCACTCAAATTCTTGGAAGAAAATTCAACAAAACTAAAAATCACAAATTTGATGGCTTCAATAACATGAAAAACAAAACTACATAAGATAATAATGAAATTCAAAGCAAAAATTTCTAATTTTAATCAATAATTGTATAGTCTAGGTGGGATCTGCCCCCAAAACCTTTTCTTTCCCTATTTTCAGACTATTCCAAACGACTCATTCAAGAAAGATAAAAAACCAGACAGTAATTTTCTACTAAACCTAGAAATTTTCGAAAGTTGAGTCACTTGCACAAAAATAAATTACCCAAAAAAAGAAAAAAAAAACAGAATAATTAGTGGTAGTTTCAATTTTCAAAAGTGGTTACCAGCACAAAGAGCCCATGAAGAAGACTGCATATTTTTCATTACAGCAGCAATAATCAAAACAAACAAAATACTAAAAACCCAGAAAAAAGAACAAATCTTTATTGCAAGAAAATAGCAAAAACTTGGACTTTATACTAATAAAAAAAGTTTGTGTTGATATTGAACTCAAAAAGCTTACTTATAGCAGTTCCAGTTACCATTTGGGATGTCCAAAATTTTCGAAATTCAAAAAACTCCTCAAAAAGATTGCTAGAAAAAAAAATAATACAAATCCCCAAATTTTTCACAAAATTACAAAACTTTTGACAAATCTTGACGAGTAAAACAATGTTTCCAAGAAAACCCCATTAAGAAAAGATTATCAAACAGTAAATACACATTTAAAAAAAAAGAAAAAAAAAGAAAATTCCATAACATACCCACTGAAGCTTCTTTCAGTATTAGCAAGAAAACTAAAGAGTCAAAACTGATTTATTTTTTCAATTCTTCATCTCTTTCTCCAAACTTCAAAGATATGAAGAAAAAAAAAGAGATGAAGAAAACTGAAACCGCCATAGCAGAGAAATAAGCAGAAAAAAAAGTCTCAGTCTCTCAAATTATAAGCGAAATGGGAGATAATATGGCCAAAAAAAAATGAACTGTATCTGTTGCTAATATACTTGAGAAATTGAGAAATTTACTTTAATTTGAATAAATTTTGTTTTTTTAAAAGAAAAAAATTGCTAATGTCAATCACTTTAATTTAGTATTTAATTTTTTTTTCCCAGCGCGCATTTCTTTGATTCACAGTAAACAGAAGAAAACTATTATTCCAAGATTTACGAAATTTGTTGAGGACAGCTCGGGAGCATCATTTTGACATTTTTGCCCTGATGACCAGAAACTTCATATTTATTATATTCTTTTTTTTATTATTGTTTTCATATGTTGATTTTCTTCTCATTGCACGTTTGGTACACCGAAATGACTTTCCACTCGAATTAGTTTTGAAATCTCTTTTTATTCCATTATTGGAAGATAAACCATAATGGAATGACGATTTCTTTTCTGAGTTTGAGAAAACAATTATTTAATATTGAAATTAATGCGATTCAGTATAATATGATCTAAATATCTTTTAACATGTACTAATGATGAAATCAATTAATTACACAATATATAAACTTTCACTAGGGAAAAAAAATCATATTTGTACATCATGGCTAATTTAGTGGAGGGGACCACCCCAAATTTTAAAAAATGAGGATTTTATAGTTTTTTTTTTTTTTTTTTTTTTTTTTTTTTTTTTTTTTTTGAGATTTCCTTATAAATATTGTATCCAACAAATTAGTAAAAAAAAATTGCCCCTGTAATGATAAACTCTTGGCTCTGCAACGTTTGTACGCTGAAACGCATCAAACATACATTTCAATATTGAAATATAATTAATATATAAAGTGAAAAATAATATGAAAACGATCATATTTTAAAAGTAAATAAAAAAGGTAACAAAACAAATATTTATGTAATTAACGTATATAAAATTTTATTAAGAGAATAAAATATTTCTGGAGCAAATGAATGTGTTATTGTCTTATTTGAACATTACAATAATTAAATAAAGTGTATAATGGATAATCTCCGTTAATTGGTGATTCAAACTTCTAATGGAAATGTCATTCCATCGATTTTGGAGTGGAATTATCATTCTCACTTCTTCTTGGAACAAGTATTTCCACTTTAAATTAATCAACTAAACTTCCGAATAGAAATAGAAGCTAAAAAAAGTCATTTCATTACAGCATACCAAACACGCTCTTATTGTTTTCAAATGATTTGGTAAAAAATTATTCAAAATTTTTTCCTTGTTTACCCTCGCGTTTGGATATTCGGTATTCACCGTCAACTTTGTGACTAATTTGAACTTGGTATCACGATTAATCCATAGCGTGACCGCTATGCGGGGAAAATTATGAGTTATATTTCTCTTTTACACAGAGTCATAACTGCAGGAAAATTCACGAGAGTAGAAGTTCACCGAGAAATTTGAACACTCGTTAACAGTGAGGCATATGACAACTCCAACCAGCTATTCCAAAATTTCGAGCTAAATTATTTAAACATAGGGGTGGAAGTGAGTTGAGCCGACTCGTGAGTAGCTCACGATTCGATTCGATATTTGGCTCGACGAGCTTAACTCATGAGTTTTTTTTTTGCTAAATAAATTATATTTCCATTAATCACAAATAGCCGAAGCCATTACAATCAAAGGAAAATCTGCAAATACAGAAAGTAACAGTTATACAATGATTTAAAAAATCACGATAACAGACAAAAGACACACCCAAGAAAACTTGGATGGTAAGGAAAAAACAACTAATAAAACTAGCAAACTAAACAAATACATAATCTTCTTCTTCAAAGCATCTTCATTGCAATCCTCGAAACACAGGGACAGAAGAATATCACTTTCAACATCTTCCTTAGGGGTCGACAATTTATAAGACCATGGGCGTATCAACCGTCCTATAAATTGTCTCGGGAAGATGTAAAAAGATGATAAAGGGCCCAGATCAAGTACGGGTTGAACACATCCTCCTAGAAAAATAGAAAAAAAATCTAGATCTGCGAAGATCTGAGACTCATCTAACCACTGCGTCTTGAATCTTGAAGAAAAAAACTCTGAAAAATGTTTCATATGATTCGTAGTACAAAATAGAGTAATATAAACGGAACAAAAGGACCAAGATTTGACCATTGGCCGGAGCCAATGGCCAAATCTGGCCGGCAGCAAGGGGCAGAAAAAACGCAGGAAGAAAAAAGGGAGAAGAGAGAGAAAAGGGAGAAGTGGGGACTCACACTTTTCAATTTGTTAAATGAGGGATACATGAGCTGAGATTTTTGGCTAATCTAAAATACGAGTCAAGTTTGAGTTAGATGGAGTTCGACTCATTTGACTCATGAGCTGGCTCTAAAAAAGTAGACACACATCTTCACAAGCAAAATAAACAAAGAAAACCCTAAAAATCTCTTATAATCTTCTCATTTTATCAAAGTAGAAGAGTTATTGATTCATATCTAGCTTCTTGCTCGAAAGCAGTTCAAGCATTGAGTTGTGAAGGAGATTGACTCGAGCCACTTATGACATTAAGAGAAACTCAAAGTGTATTACTACTTGTCTTTTATTACTGATGATAATTAATTATTAGTCTACAAAATACTATTTTTATGACAATACTATATTTTTATCTTTTCAGGTGGAAAAACATGCCACAAAATCAAATTGCTTATATAAGAAGACTTTTGTCATTTAATAATAAGGATTAGAATATTTGGTAACTAAACTTTTATTGGTTTACATTGATTTAATTTTATATTTTGCTAAGATTTTTTTTCTTTTTTTTTAACCGGAGCCTTTACATATTATAATTAATTTAGAGATATAAAACTTATATTATATGTTATTGTGCTAATAAAATCTATTGATTTATTTTGTATAAGTTGGATATTAAACTCATATTATAAGTCACCATATTTTTTCTAAAATATTTATAGATATATGAGTCTGCTCGTGAGCTACTGAGTTGAGATTGAGCTGGAAAAATTAGCTCACATCGAATATGAGTTGAGCTATAAGTTAGGCAAAATTAGTGTGAGATGAGTCTGAACTAGCCTTAGCTAAGCTAAGCTCATTTTCAACCCAATTAAACATTTCAGTTTCCAAATTATAATTTTTTTTTATGAATTCAAAATTTTAGATAATAATATTATAAACTTTGTGTGTATTTCGGAAATTCCATTGTGTACCCCATGCAAGTTGGTAACACGTCACTATACGGCATCTCTTAGTGGCAATAGTGAGGGGTACTTTTGTCTTTGGATTATAAAGTCTCTCTCCTTTGAAAGTTGGATAATTTTTATTAAAATTATATTTATTTTTTTATTCACATGTTGAAGTATTATATTTGTTTGTCATGGATAAAGGACATTATAGATGATAGGGTCATTTAGCAACTTGTAGGGTTAGTGGAGCCCATCCCTTCTTTCTTTAAGACGTTTACATCTCTGTCTTATTTTATGCCCAAGACAATAATATATTGTTTTTTTTTTTGCTAATTACCAAGACAATAATATTGATAAAGCATAAAAATATATAATCATATATGACTTTCTTTTTTATTTAGAAATTCAATCATTGTCTTTGAGTAATTTTTTTTTTCGGGGTTAGGGGAGGGGCTTAGCAGTCTGGCAATTGTCCGGTGTCGAACCCGCGACTTCACGGTTATGGGCAGAGGCGAGCCCCACTGGCCATCTTAACGTCTTTGAGTAATTTTATTTTAATTTATCACACTTGCTTTCATCAAGACTTAGTGACTTACTTAGAATAAAGTCGCAAGTTCGGGCATGTTGGGAGAATTTTTGCGTGCATACTATACACATGGGTCACAACATTCTCCATAACATTCTTTGTGACATTTTTTATTATAGTCACGTTCATAATTAGAGTTTATTGATTCACTTCTATGATTCATTTGTTTTAATTTAAATATATGAATAAAAAATGCGTAATTAAAATATCATAGAGAGTGTGACAGATAATTTGAACTGTGATAACATAATACCTATATGATTATAACCCTCCAATTAAATAATCACACCGATCACCAAATGGGAAATTCAACCCTTCTCATACCACTAGAAATCCTACCAAATGAATGTATCCTCAAAAGACAAATATTATTTCCATATAGTAGACAAAAGACTGTCACTTAATAAAAGAAAACAAATAATTTACTTAATATTTTTTTTATAAATAACTACTCAATGACTATTTTTTTTCAAGATATTCAGATATTTTATCCGACTAATCTTAATGGATCCTAATAGCACTTTAGTCCACCTAACAATAATTTTTGCAAACTTACAAAATATTAGCATTTTTTCTACACTGAGCAAAATTCAAATTGTCAATATTTAATTGAGAGACCTCAACTCTCTTACCACTTAGTCATTGACTATTTCAACACTATAATTTTGTCATTGAGTAATCATGATTTCGAAATGAAGAAACATATGATAGATTGAGCTAATATTTGGAGCTATTAATAGTGCAGAACATCGGTGACCGTCGAATCAAGAATTTTACGGTTGAGATTGTTTGGCTTAACACTTTTTTATGGTAAATATTGATATCCAAATGATCACTTTCGTCAAATTCTTAATTGGACATCCACTAAATATTTCGCACGGTGCATAACATTTGGTGTTGTGCACCGTAATGGGTTGGTAGTATAGAGATGTAACACCGTCTTTTAGAGACTTTCAAATTCTAAATACAATTTTCAGATATTTTAAAACTTTAAATTCTTTTTTAAAAAATCATCAATTAAAAGTATTTTAGTATGATAAAATAGTCTATATTAAATATAACATCTTCTTTAAACGGACTATTATTTTCAAGTCCATACTCAATTTATTTAGTGCGGATTACGGAGCGGTCAGCGGACTTTAGGTCGTTTGACAGTACTATTTGATTAGATAAACAGAACTATATACTACATTATTATGCCTGATGCCATATGGTAGTCCAGTTCAGTTAAAAGGTGTACTTTCAAGTTTTCATCATTTTATCTAAAATTGATTTTTCGTAATTGAAAAAGTATTTATGTTAATGACTATACAAAATCCTTACATTATGCATTATTATGTCAATGAAAGTTTATTTTCTTCATTCTACAATAGTTTTATAGAGCAAAGACTTCCATTTTCAAGCAATAACGTGCTTACAATTAATTTACGATAGAAGAAATTTTGATTATTTTTTTTTTAATAAATACAGTACTAATGAAAAAAGTAGAAAGCTGATTAATATCCATAAATAGATCATATATACTAATATACAAAGAAGCTGAGGATTTTATCTTACTATATATGGCAGGTGAAGAACAATGTATAGGAGTAATTAGCAGTCATGATATTTGGTATTAATCTTGAAATTATATTAAGACTAAAGTTTGCAAATTGGAGGCAGTGACACAATTTGGGACGACATTTGTTCTTTTGGGGGTAAACCTAATCACGTGTGACTAGGTTAGGGACAAACCAACAATATTTTCACTGGAGCTTTTTTGGATAATTTTTTAATACTTTCATATGTAGATTCTCTTCCCTTTGTTAGCCATGTTTTGGCCGGGATGCCTTTGGGGCCTCTTTTGAGAGAACATCTTCAGTTGTAAACACTACAATGTTGCCCCCTTTTGATTAATTTATAATATCGTTTTTTATTCCGACAAAAAAAAACACAATATTTTCACTATTATATTTACATTAAACCAACAATAGTTAAATTAATCTCTCCCCACCCCAACACATGACTTATGCCCATATGTTTGGATACTTCTATCTCCAAATTGCCTAGTGCCGTATTATGATGTGTTGTTGTTGTTGTTATTATTACTATTATTATTAAGTGAGGTAGCATTGTCAAACATACCGATCCAATCTAATTCGGATCCAAATCTACATGAATTTATTTTAAATAGATTGGGCACAATCAGAAATAGTCCTTTTATTTTGCAGAATGTCAAATGCTAGATTCATACTCAGTACGCTTAAAGTACGCGGACTACGGATTGGTCGCATGAACTTTTTTTTTAATTATTTTCTTTTAGTTTTTTTTATATAAATTATCCATTTTGTATATTCTCGCGTTATGCTTCAAATCAGTGTGCCCCTCCAATACATTTCCTTCAAATCAGTGGTCCTCTTTTCAGTGTGTTATACGTTCATCGTCTTTCCTTCAAAATTTTGAACTGAACTTTTGTAAATTCTCATTTAAATCCCTTCGATTATGTACAAAAGAGGAACGTAATGCAAGAATTTAAAATTCTCGTTCATATTATAAATTTATTATAGTAGTTATTTGTACATAGGGAATTGAATAGGCCATTTTTTCCTATTTATATTGAGTGCATCAACGTACGAATAAAACTTCATGTGTACAATCGAAAGCAAACATGGAAAACATGCCAAGAATATGCGGTATACTTGTGGTGTTGAACACAAAAAATTCAACATATATTATACATTTTTAGCTATTCGATTAAAAATTTGACACTCCAGATTTTTTAGAGCGTATAAATATTGTGATTTTTTAGCACATTACGTAAAACAAGTGTTTACCTGTGTTAATTAGGAATAAACACATATAAAAATCCATAACACATGTAAAAAATGCTTTGTTTGTATAAATGTTTTGTATTCACAACTATATCTGCAAGACTGCAACTTATAATATGAGCCTTTGCAACTCAATCTTTTGGGCAAAGATTAAATGGTCATAGTGAATCTAAGAATAGAAGAAAATCAAATGTGGTCCGAAAGACAAGGGACCATATCTTTCAATTTTATCCAAAGATGTAAGTTTAGGCAATGCCCAATCTTCACTTTTAATTGGTGGAGAGTTGTATGTTAGATTCTCTTTTGTTCTTTACAAGAAATAAAAGAATAATAAAAATAAAAATAAAAGAAATTTAGAGATCATTTTTTTAAATTGTATTTTTCATTTATCATTTTATTGTCAAAAAGTATAACAGAATAGGTGTAAAAACCATGGCAAGTATTCGATTGGAACGGAAAGAATAATTCAATTGGTAGAGTTATATAAATTCTAGAACGTATGAAGTCTTATCGACATATAAAACTCGTTGTACAAGATGATTGTACATATCATAGTATTTTTTTACTTCTATTTTGAACAATAAATGAGAGATCCTGTTATTTGCAAAGTATGACATAGATATTAATTTTAAGGTATAACAAAGTACCATGATATCGAAGAAATCAAAAATCTCATACAACCTTTTTAATTTTTTTTTACTCCCTCCATCTTTTCTTTTTCTTATACTAAATGAATAAAAAAATAAAAAAGTGAATTTTGAATTGAGAATTGAGAATAATTTTAAAGTAATGATACATTTGTATCACATGCTCTTTGGAACTTTGAAATAGTTTTAATACTCAGAAAACTTCCGTTTTTATTTATTGTAATAATATCGGGTCAGCTACATGATTTGTCGGGTTTTTAATGTTTAATTACCATGGACTTGTTTATTTGCATATATTGGATAATGTTTGTTTGTTAAATAGTAATTCAACAAGGTTTACTAATTCAGCACAACCTTACTTAAAGAGAACACCCTTTAAATTTGAACTTTATTTTCTGTAAAAAAATTGATTTCTTTTTGGGCAACATACATTTGATACATTTGAACTCACAAGTTACAAGTTACAAATATAGAATAGAATTCAAGTCCATGTTGAGACCTTTGTTTTTTTATTTTAAACGGTTGAGATTTTGTTGACTTGTCGAACTTCTATAGCAACAATTTGTGATAGATCCATCGTAATCACATTTCGAATCTCTTGTAATACTTTTACAGCTTGTTTTAATACGTTGTAATGGAATGTAATTGAATCTTTTAGAATCGCTTGCCGTCTGAAATGAGCACGAAATCATCTTTCCATTCCACCGTTTGGAAGGCAAAGGTATAATGGAACGTTGATTTCATTTTTATGTTTGGTAAATATATTTTTCAACGTCGGAATGTATCACTGTCAAATAGAATTGAATTTCGCAGACTAGTTCGAGTCTGTTTTATATGGACTGGACCTGAACTTGAATTTCAAGTCCGTTTAAAAATGGGTATTTTTTTTACGGGTTCGTTTGAATGCAAACTTTGAGAACCAGACCTCAAACCTCAATCAGTCTGTGGACTGGTTCGCAATAAATAATATATATTTTTTAGAAAAAATATATCCAATCATATTCTAAAACTAATGAGTCTCATGTTTTTAGTTTGTTATTTTTTTTTTTTTTATCAAATCTAGGTTATATAAATGTATATATAATTATATATTATATATGTAGTCTTTTCTTAAAACTTTTTTTTTTTCAATCTGCCCCGTTTTGATCCGTTTGAAAATAATAATAATTATATATAACTTTTTATAGATACTAACTATATTTAGGAAAATAAAATAGATACCAATTAGTAATTATATGACTACTTATATATATAAAAAATAGAACGGGGCGGGGCGGGCGTGAGGTGATGGGTGTTGCCCTATTACAAGAGTGAACGAGGCAGCGAATCAATTGTGTGAGGCGGGGTCGAGTATTTAAAACCCACCCGATCCGACTTTTAATCTGCCCTATTGCCATCGTGCACTTCTCTTAGTAATGAACTTTCAAAAAAAAAATATTCATCCGCTTGGCTTATCCAATGATCTGTCCGACCAACTTCCGATGAAAATCACGGCCATACGAGGCAATGTTCTGTCGAACAAGACCAAGTTAATTTATATTTCTAGTAAATTAATTTCTTGATTTCATAATCGTATTTGCATTTTCTTTTCTGGAAAAATAATCGGTTAATCTTTTTTAGGGCTAATGCTTTTTCTTTGTTAAAATATGCGAATTCTAAAATATAGGAAGTTAAGAAAGTGGACATTCATTATGAGATAAGCTAAAATAGATAGTGGACATTCATTTTGGGACGGAGTAAGTATGTGATTTCTGAGCCGGGGCTTTGAATTTTGGATGATGATTTATTATAGCAATTTTCTTTCTATGGAAATGCTTTATCTCATTTTTTTCCCTTAATCTATTCTTAACTTTTGAGAGCTCTTCTATTCTGATATTAGAATTTAGATTGCTTGTTGCCATATTTAGCTGATCTTTTCATTTTTCGTCTGCACGACTTTTTGCAGATCAAAATCCATTCTTTATGAGTTATTTGGATTAAATATGTTATTGTAATATAAATTCTTAAAGTTAGATTCTTATACCCTGCACTCGTAAAAGGAACTACAACATTGAGGTGGGTTTTGTGAGTTTGGGGGAATCTATAAGGGAGCTTTTTGGAAAACTTTGGGCAGTGAATTTAAAGAAAAAGTGATTATAAACCTAGAAAATCAATATTCATAAATCAATATTATAAAATTCTTGGGGGGGGGGGATGAGGGAGGAAAAGTTTGGGATTTTCTTAGTGCATGATATAGAATTGAGGATGTGAAATCTATGTTCTTGTAATTGCTGTGAATATATGTCTTTGGAATATGCTTCTTGTATACCAGATGAGTAAGAGCATTATGTCATATAAAGTTTATTCTTGGTGTCTTTTTCTTGTTATTCTGGGTAAATATCTATTCGAAATTCGGTGAAATATGAGAGTTTCGTAATTTCCAATTTTTTCCTGCAGAATTGTTAAGAAGTTGATAAATACAGGTATAGACCAACTTTTAAACCCTTATCGATCCATATTTGGTGTTTAGTTTTGTAAGATGAGTTTAGTGGCTCTATTGTGTTTGTAGAGGGGGTGTTAATGTACTCTTTTATTTCTTTCTTTTGGTTTGAGAGATGCATATGGTACATCAGCTTGCTTCCTTGTAATATTTGTATCTGATAACAAGTTATCATTTTAAATCTTCTTTCTATTATTTTGCTTTATTTGCCTTACAAAATTCTGCAGCACGCACTTAAAGCTTGGCCGTGATGGCTACATTGTATGAAAAACCAGCAGAATTGAGCATAGACTGGGAGAAAGCTTTTCATCATTATGAAAGTGCCATTTCTTGTCAAGACAAGTCTTTGCAAATTCAGGCCACGATCAAGCTGGCACGTATGTCCAACCATGCCCCTGAAAATATTTTAGCACTTGCCGTGCCAATCTTGGTAGAGCTTCTTAGAAGCCCATCTGATAATCAGAGACCATCAATTCAGGAAGCATCTGCTTACTGCTTAAAATGCATTGCTTGTCAAGGAGAAGGTAGGTTGTCAATCATTATTGGACAGTCTGGGGAAATTCCTGCCTTGTTGAGTTTATTACAAGATTCAGAAGGTAGTCTACAGATGGTATTGTTGAAATGCCTTCGGAATATTGTTACTTTTGGTGCTACCAATCGAATGATTGCATTAAGAAACGGTGGCCTTGAAATCATTCTCAGTTTGTTAAGGTTCTGCTGGTTTGAGACGGGCTTTGCTTGAAATTTTGAGTGCATTGGCTCTATTGAAGGAGGCTAGACGAGTCATTTTCAATTCAGGAGACGTTTGTTTTCTTGTTGCATCTGTTCGATGTGGTGGCATGATATCCAGAACTAGAGCCGCTCAAGCAATTGGGTTAATTGGATTGATCAAGAGAGCAAGGCATACTATTGTTCGTTTGGGTGCAGTGGAAGTACTGATAGAGTTGATACAAAACGGGGACACTTCAGCTAAACTGGTAGCTGCTAATGCAGTTGGTGTAATCTCCTCCCATGTTGATTACATCAGGCAAGTTGCTGAAGCAGGAGCTATTCCATTGTTTGTCGAGATTCTTGAAGGATGTGAACCGTTGGGTAAGGAGATTGCCGAGGATGTATTTTGTATATTAGCTATTTTCGAGGAAAATGCTGCTGCAATTTTTCATCACCTGGTTAGAATCCCAAGAGGAAGCTATAATGCAGCTAAGGTGGCAATTGCTGACGTTCTCTGGGATCTGTCAAATTATAAGCATTTGATAGCTGTTGTTCAAAACTTGGGTGTTATTCCAGCACTAGTTGAACTTTTGACAGATGACAGTAGTGATATTAAGGAAAAAGTTTCTGGGGCTATTGCCCAGTTGAGTTACAATGCAGAAGAACGGCTGAACCTTGCTGATTCCGGAGCAGTTCCACTTCTTATTGATCTGTTATAGGATGAAACGGAGGAAGTGAGAGATAATGTCGCTGAAGCCCTTGTGAATTTCTCAAAGGACCCCTTACTTTGTGATAGAATATCGCATGTGTTGGATGATCCTTCGTTCCTGAATATGCGGGATAGAGTAATGCGAATTCACGCATCTGATGCACACATTGAGATGTCTATGAGAGAAATGAGCATTGAGCATCTCACTTGGGAACCCGGCCTTTCATAATGCCTTGGTTTTGTGTTATCAATGATCTTTGTAAGCTTAAGTGTCAAACCATCTATTGAATAGAATTCCAAGTATTGTAATACCTCCAAGAGTTACTTATATTTGGTTGAGAATGATAATTAAGGTTCAGATTTACTCTCAAGTTCAGATCTCCAAATATATAATTTGCAAAACTGAAATTTCCGATTTTACGCTAATTAATTTGGTTCTAACCTTTCTTGGTATTATGTTAAAGAAACTAGAGAAGAATTACTGGATGTTGTCGATAGTGAGTCTGTTGACTGACACGTGGAAGAATAGATGGGAGCAAGGTAAGCAAAATATGCCAAAGATGGGTGCTTGATTTGATGAGTCCAGATGTATATCATTGATTTTTCCAATCTGAGATTCAATTGAGTTGATGTAGCTTTCTTACCACGTTCCTTGTGTAGGTTATGGGAGCAACAGAGATCAAAGGCTAAAAGGATGCGGGTTGAATCTTCTTGCTTTAACAAACTAACTCCTGGAATTTGGGACCATTCACATCTCTATCAAAGATGAAAGTTCAAGGTTTACAAACTTTACATTCATGCATCTGTTGCCCCATTTTACACTTTTTTTCCTAAAACTTTTTCCTTCACTTTCCTCAGTATCTTCCTCTCATTTTTTTTTCCCTTTATAGTTTGATCTACAAACTTCAAGCTTCAATGGTCAGCGTATTTCTGGATAAGCTGATCATCATGATCTAGTCTAGTGCTTATACTTCTTATTACAAAATCATAGTGTTCTGTCTTCAGCTCATCTGATTTTAGTAACAATGTAGTCTCAGAAATTCCTTAACATATGAGTTTTACAGCACTTTGTCGGCCACAAGCCAAAAGAAGAAACAACCCAGAGAGAATGTTATACGCATGTCTCCTTCTTACCTTTACATTACTTATTACACAAGAGATATTGGTAGTTATGTTTTACTTTTTATGGTATCATGTTACCACCTCCCTTGTTTCTATTTCTGCTAGGATCTAATAAGATGTCTTTGTTCTTATCTTCAATAGAAAGGAGCTCTCAAAGTAAAAGTAGATCGGATTAGAGTGTATTTGGCTTGGTTTTTATTTAAGGATTTTTGTCTCGTGGATTGAAAAAGCATATTGTTTGTGAGAGGAGATGTGGAGGCCAAAGTAAAAAAATTGTATTCGAGATTGTGCAAAAATGGTGCACAGTCGTGGATTTAGGTACAGGGGTTTCTATTAGTCTCACTCTCATAAAAAAGAGAAGCTAGAAAAGTCAAGCACTAATATATGTCAATCAATTGAGCACTTGGTTTATAACTGTAGAACAGAACCTAATTCAGAATTCGATGAATAGGGGAATAAGTTCATAATTTCCAGTTTTTCGCGGTCTCGTTAGGAAGTTTATAAATACCGATATAGACTAATTTTTAAAATTTAAACCTTATCTTGGTCGGTTTTTCAAGAATAATCGAGGTTCCTTCTGCCCTTTTCTTCTTTGCTAATCGATCTATATACCTGGACCCGGATTTAGTTTTGTAAGATGTGTGAGACCCCGGATCCAAATGGCCTATGATTACGGCATATTCTCTCACCAAAAAAAAAAAATTACGGCATCTTTTATTCTAGCCTTGGTCAGGTGAATTAATTTAGCTAGTTATAAGGCCTTTAACAAAGTCCACAGGCTGGTTTGGGCTTATATTGAAACACTTCATAACTTTGGGGAGCTTGTGAATTACTTATATAATTTTACGGATTGATGAGTAAATTCTAGGAAGTTGTGATTGTATTAGACCACGGTCTGAATAATTGTACATAATGAGGGAGTAAAGAAAGAATAATAAACATTTCTGGGGTCAAGCGGCGACTTGGAGTCCGTAACAGCAAATTAAGGTAAACTTTCGATTCCCGATTATTCTAGAGTATTGACTGTTACTCTTATTGGAGGAAATCCTTATGATTAATGTGATCTGTAACCTAGGGTTTTCTTAAGAGGCGACTTTTAGAAGGAAACCGATTGAAAGAATTGAAGACTGATTGTTACAATAAACTTTAACCGATTGATCATCTGAGGTATGGATCTTTCTTCGTTCTACATTTTGATAAAATAAACTGTTTTTATTAAATTCGATTTGAAGCAAGCATGTTATTTGTCAATCTGTCGGAAATTGTTTTTGAAAACATTGTGGTTCTGATACATTGAAACTTGAAGTATGTTTGAATGAAAGAAGAGGAAAAGAAGAATATTTTGAAGCTATGAAAATTATCTGATTTGAAAACTGTTTTGAGTTTGTGATAAATTGTCTGATCTCAAGGGCTGTTCCTTTATTGATTTATTTAGAAACAATTGAATTTGCCGATCCATGTCTTTTTAGGATAAAGAATCCAGAGAAAAAAAGAAACGTGTTTCATGCAATGGCTTGAAGGCCACTGTAATGATTCTCTTGAAGGCAATTTTCTCAAGTCAACTTCCTTTTGGGAGGAGAAACAATTTTTTTTTAAAAAAAAAGTTTTTTTGGGTTTTAAGTTTCACATGCGGTGAAGTGGATCCCTTTTTACATTTCTTTATGAATTTTCAAGGCCTAAACGAAGCTTTCAGTAGGAGATTAAGAATGCCTATTTTTCTATAAGTTTTTCTATTTTGTTAAAAAATTGAAGTTTGAAGCCATTTCAACCCATATTTTCCCTATAGAAGTATTATTCTTATTATTTTATTATGTCTACAACAAGCGTTTAGGATGATTAACAGCTAGGGAGATTTGTATTTGATTTTTTATTTGAGGATGTCCTTGGTGTCCTAGGTTTGTGTTCCAGTGTTCCTAACAAAGAATTGGAAGAGTAGTTTTGCGCGATTCGTGGCAAGGAATATGACTGTTGTTTTATGTCTTTTGTGTATAAAATCGGAATGAGTATCGCATTGTGGGGTTTGTGTTTTTGACATGGTATGAATTTCATGTCTTGTGTACTGTATTTGATTAAATATTGAATGAATGATGGAAATACTCGCATGGAATTGGGAAACTATGGTGGGACATGTCCCACCAATATTTCGTCTGGTCCTTTTGGGGGCTGTTATACCTAGCAAATCGTTCATCTGACCCTCTCCTAACGAGTATAATAGTTAGGAGCTGGTATATCATAAGCCAATGTGACATGAAACTCATGAGCAATGCATTTGATTGAATTTTATAAAATTATTGAATGATTTGACTTCCGTGGATTAGAAGTGTGTATGCATGTCTGTAAATGAAAATTTATACACTTCTGTTTAGTTTGGGGTTTGGGCAAGCATGTTTTACCGAGTGTTTTGCAAAGAATTGATACCTCAGTTTAGTTTTTGCAAATTTTTCTGCACCTTGAAATGTTGTAGCAGGAGGTTCTCCAGCAAATAGCAAAAAAAAAAAAAGAGTCCCTTGTCCTTTGGCCTTTCTAAGCTCACGAACAGCATAGAAAATGTGCCCTTCTTTTGTCTTTTATTCCTTTCTGGTTACGGCCTTTTGTTGAAATTAGAAAATAAGGAAAATATATTTGTTCCCTTAAAAACCACCAGTCTTCAAAAATAATTAAATGCTATTGATTATAGTTCTGAAAAGTGACAAACTGTTTAGTTTGGTTATCTTTGGAAGAATTATTTTCTGAATCATTTGCATTGCATGAGCGTGATACTCATTCCCAGAGTGGCTATATTCTTTGCTGGGCTAGTGTTATTCAATCCTTTAACATTTTACAGATGTTCTCAAAGATCCTTTTGAGTTTGAGGCTTGGGATAGTGAGGACTTTGGCTGATGAGCTTGAAAATTTTTGTTGGCTTATGTGGATTGTTAGTTCAAGGATGTAAAGTAAGAAACTGTAATAGTCTAGGAGGACATTTCGGATTTGGAGCTCAAGCTTAGAATTGTTTCTTCTTGGTAAGATTTTGTATTAGTGGCGTATGTGTGTGTGTGTGTATAAGTATATTGTAAGGTTATTTAGCGTATGGAAATTTGGTGTTGTTTGCTTTTAAGGTATAATGTGATGGAAGTGTGTTTTGAGTTGAGGTTCAGTATTCTCAGGGGAAACCTTGAGGATGCTGCCGGTTGCATTTCGGATTCGGACTTCGGATCCTCCGGATCCGGGACGTGACAAGATGAGGGGTGTGACAATTATTATTATCGTTGTGGTGTGTGTGAAGGGGGTGTGAAAAAGTACTCTTTTACTCTTTTATTTTGGCTGAAAGATGCATATGGTAAATCGGTTTGCTTCCTTGCAAGTTTCGTATATGACAAGAAGTTCTCATTTGTTAAATCTTGTCTGTTATTTTGCTTTGTTTGCCTCAGAAACTTCTTCAGCACACACTTAGAGCTTTTTTGCTGATGGGTACATTGGGTGAAAAACAAGCAGAATTGAGCATAGACTGGGAGAAAGAATTTTGTCGTTATGAAAGTGTCATTGCGAGTCAAGACAAGTCTTTGAAAATTCAGGCCACGGTCATGCTGGCAGATTTGTCCAACCATGCCCCTGAAAGTATTTTAGCACGTGCAATTCCAATCTTGGTAGAGCTTCTTAGAAGCCCATCTGATAATCAGAGACCGTCAATTCAGGAAGCATCTGCTTACTGTTTAAAATGCATTGCTTGTCAAGGAGAAGGTAGGTTGTCGATGATTATTGGACATTCTCAGGCTATTCCTTGCTTGTTGAGTTTATTAAAAGATTCAGAAGGTAGTCTACGGAAGGTACTATTGAAATGCCTTCGGAATATTGTTACTTTTGGTGCTACCAATGGAGTGATTGTATTTAGAAATGGTGGTCTTGAAATTATTCTCGATTTGTTGAATGCCCCTTCTGATGGTTTGAGACGGATTTTGCTGGAAATTTTGAGTGCATTGGCTTTATTGAAGGAGGCTAGACCAGCCATTTACGATTCAGGAAATATTCGTTTACTTGTTGAATCTGTTGTATGTGGTAACATGATATCTAGAACTAGAGCCGCTTATGCAATTGGGTGTTATGGATTCGTCAAGAGAGTAAAGTTTACTCTTTTTCATTTGGGTGTAGTGGGAGTACTGATAGATTTGATGCGGAATGGAGACACTAAAGCTAAACTGGTAGCCGCTAATGCACTTGGTGTAATCTCAACCCATGTTGGTTTTATCAGGCCAGTTGCTGAAGCAGGGGCTATTCCATTGCTTGCTGAGATGCTCGAGGAATGTGGACCATCGGGCAAGGAGATTGTTCTGGATTTATTTTGCTTCTTAGCTATGTTTAAAGAAAACGCTACTATAATATTTGCTCAGTTGGTTAGAATCCTAAGAGGAAACAATAATGCAGCTAAGGAGGCAGCTGTAGACGTTATTTGGGTCATGTCAGGTTATAAGCATTTCGTAGCTGTCGTGCGAAACTCTGGTGTTATTCCAGTATTAGTCGAACTTCTGACAGATGACAGTATTGAGATTAAGGAAACGGCTTCTGGGGCTGTTGCGGAGTTTAGTTACATTGCAGAAACACGGCTGATCATTGCTGATTCCGGAGCATTTCCATTTCTTGTCAACCATTTAGAGGATGAATCAGAGGTAGTAAGAGATAATGCTGCTGAGACCCTTGTCAATTTCTCAGAGGATCCCGTATTTGGTGATAGAATATCCCGTATGTTCGACGATCCTTCTTCGTTCCAGACTATGCACGATAGAGGAATGCAAATTTGCGCAGCTCATAATGCACCCTCGGAGATGGATACAACAGAATGAGCATCCAGCATCTCAATTGAGAGCGTTGTCTTTCTTTCCTGATGCGTTTCAACTGTCTGATATATTGCCCTGTTTTTCAAGTAACTATAATACCCTCACAACCCCCCCCACCCCGATGGCAAAACTGAAGTTTCTTGTCAAGAAGTGTTTATGTTGATCTTGGATTCGGTGCGGAACATGTGTTCAGTTTGCATGTTGTGGAACAGGACTGATTTTTGTTGGATTTAGAATCTGGACTGGTTTTTGTTAATTCTTTTCATAACGTTGGATTTAGAATTAATAGTCTGAGTTGCATTATCTCAAGGGCATTGAACACTAGCAAATTTCATTGAATCTTTTTTTTTGACGCCCGAAGGCGATTGCCCCAGAAGGGGAAGAGCGGAGAGTACCCTAGATAGGGAGATTGTAGCATGCCTCATGCCTGGGGAGGGAATTTAGCCTCACGAGGAGGAGAATTTATTTGCCCCACAAGGGAGATACGGCACCGTGGCCGGGTAGCCTTTACCACTTCGGCTACCGGATTCCCAATTTCATTGAATCTTTGAGTTACTTAATTTCATCATTACTTAATTTCATTAAAATAATTTTTCTGACGGCAAATGTTTTATATTGATCTCTTCAACCCATGTTCGACTTGTTTTATTTTATTATTTTTCATAGTTGATGCAATATGTAAAATATTACAAATTTTTTTATTAGGTCATTCGGACTGGATCGGGTGGTGTGATGATTTTTTCATGTCATGTCTGAGCCACGCTTTACTTGTCATTAACTTATCGAATTGTGTCAGTCCAATCCAATAATAAAAGCGTATCAGACGAGCACAACACGGTAAAAACCGGACCGCCACCCCCCAAACCCCCAAATAATAATAATAAGCAACTTTTTCTGCTCTCTCTTCAGTCCTCAACCATATCGATTCCAAAACCAAGGTACTCAACTTCATATATCAGCAATCACTGAACACCATTCTTCCACTAGTTGAATTCCTCTCCCTCCTCGATTTATATTTCTAGTTTGTTAAGAGTACTAATTTAATCTACTATCTTGTTGAAACTTTTTCCTCTGGAAAAAATAAAAATAAATGCTATATAAGAGAGAGAATTGAGAAAAGGAATTATTGTTTACTTTCTTGGTGATTGTCAACATGTTCACTCACTACTACTACATGATGATTATTTGGGAAGAGTTCATCTGTTCTATTATCCTGAAACGGAATCTCTTCATCGTCTGTCCTGTCTGAATCATCGCTGTTGTTGTTCCATTTCCTTTTCATAATCTTTGGAACCAAGCGTGTTACGCCCTTGGTCTCTAGTTCTACATTGTCCGGATGTATTCTTTCAAACCGAACTGCACTCACCTTTCTGGCATTTCCAGCCAATATCTGCACCCAATAAATGTATCATCATCGATCAATTAAAGCTCAAACCGGAAGTTAGTTCCTCATTTCTTTGCTCCTATTATACTAACCTAAGCAGTGATGTTCACATAAAACCAGGAGATTTAAACCCAAAACACATAACAATGATATGTTTATAAAGTCAAGCAATCTAACCTCGAGCTTAAATATCTGGTTCTTTCCATTTTGATCTGTTCTGTCAGATTCTCCTCCATTATAATCATCATGCTCTTCTTCAATTTCCCTTACAAGAACCACTTTTATAGTCTCACCGGTTCTTGGGATGTAACCAAATGCCTCACACACAAAACCTGACACGGTCTCATATTGATGACCCTGAACAGTAAAAGAACACAAATGTTAGTTGCAGGGTTAACTTTATGTCAATTGTCCCAGTGATCTCCCAGGGAGACTATTTTTATTAGGTTCATATGATTTTAGGGTTTTCCATCCACTAATAATGTGATGCACTAGAGAACAATTGTAATTTAATATGTAGAAATAAGGTTCCCACAATCACGCTGATACAATATTAACCATAACAGGGATACCTCAGGCATTTTGATATTGAGATCCTCAGAAAGCTGGTCAATAGATGTGTTAGCATCCACGTCGTAGATTCCTTCAGCGCGCATTACAATGTAACCAGTTTTCTTCTGGATTTCTTCCTGTTAAATGCCACGAATATGAGGGAAGAAAAACAGCGTAACCTGATAGCTATTAGTGTTTATACTTGGAGCATATGCAACAACCAAGCCTCAGAATCAAGAGATTTGATGATGCACTAAGGATGCAGCAACTTACTTCCTAAAAGGAAAAAAAGAAAAGAAAGAACTGACTTTGACCAGATTTACTGGTTTCTAGAGGTACTGGCCCGCTTTGTTTTGGTGGGTGGTGGGGGGGGTACCTATAGGTAAATGTACTGCTTTACTATCACTATTTCACTATTCATCACAAATAAGAAACTCAGCCTAGTAGAAGACTTGATCACCAATCCCTCGAATAATAAAGGAACAAAGCATTCTTTTTCATGTTCCGGTGTCATCTTACGTGGTGTGTTTGATATCACCAGGGAAACAGAATTTTTGATAATGAAAAGATGTGAATAAACTAAATATCATAATAAGACTTACACTGGAATCATTTTCGTCAAAGATCTCGCCAACAATTTCCTCAACCACGTCCTCGAGGGTTACAATCTGCTTTGTTGATTAGGAATTAAAGATATTTTAATTCACCAACATTACAAATAAATGATGGGAAGGGAAGGGGGAATCCTTACTCCGACAGTTCCACCATATTCATTCAGCACAACAGCCATGTGAACCTTTCTGATTCTGAATTCTCTAAGAAGATTCCAAACAGACATAGAATCTGCAACATTCCAAGGTCATTTTTAACTATTCATAATTGCGCAAAAAGATGCTTGAGTTTAAATCATATCTAGAGACCACTTGACCTAAGTTGCAAACTGAAGTGCAACTCTGAATTCTGAAAATGGTTCCGATAATCAAATCCTCGTCTTTTCACATAGTAATACCCTAAGTACAAAAGTAAGTCCTTGGAACTGAGAACCCCATAGGCTTTAGAAATAATCTAATTTCTGGACATGAAAGTTTCCAAAGTACCCTGCTTTATTGACTCAGCTTAATGGATCTGAAAGACGAGGTGCATCTCCAATTATAGACAGACCTTAGGAAACACTTCTAAACAAAAACTCTCTTCCCTACTCCCCACCACCAAGTTTCCAATGCACACACAAAAGTTGCAGCTTGAAGTTGGATGAGTAAATGAGCTTCCCAAAAGATAATTAAGAATGAAAAAGATGCTTTATGATCGAGATATTGAAATTTAAAGCAGAAAAGTTAGATGAGTTTTGGTTACCAGGCACAAAGTATGCAGGTTTGTGTGCCATATCTCCTACAAGAGAACTTTCAAGCAACTCGCCCTTCAAAATCAAACAGAACACAATTCTGCAAACTGTCAGATATTTTTGGCATCATTAGAGAAGATATATTTAAAGTAAAATATGATTAGAAAAGGGTTACAGTATTAGTTAGTTGACCTTCTGCACATGATCTAACAGATCCATTGCATATGCAATACCAACTATATTATCAATACGTTCTTCAAATACAGGTACCCTGCACATACATTTCTTCTTATCATGCTGTGGACTAGCTGCAAATAGAGGTCGTAAAGCATCCTCAAATACCTGGAGTACTGATGGGTCACCCACAGATTATGAAAATTAATGAGTGTTGCACTGGCATCAATAGCAACAACATCAACAAGCGGTGTCATAACCTCTCTAACATGTGTATCTTTTATCTCCAACACCTTTTCAATCATATCCTGAGAGAAACAAATCAAATGCTGTCTGAATACCAAAGTGTTTGAATGGTCCGCAATCTAGTGAACTATCTTCAAAAACTATCAAAAAGCCCAAAGATGGCAGACGTTTAACAGAAAATGTAGAGAAATATTTGATTAGGGACAATCTAAGAACTTCATAGAAGGGAAGAACATCAAACTCATTCCTAAAAGAACTACCAAGTCATAATCCGGTCCTCAATGTCTAGTACATAACGGGTAGTATCTATTATCAGCTGAACAGGTAGGGACAGTGAAATTAACTACTTCACCTGATAAGATTACCGGATAAATTTGCATCTACTCCAAAAAAAAAAATCTACTTCCATATTTTATGAGGATTAGTAGTGGGTCTCTGATATGCAGAAGATTACGCATGCATCTAAGTTATAAACTCTTCTACCTTTTAGTTTTCAGATTCTGAGATATATTTGTATTGAAAAATTTTAATTAATTAATTAAAAAAAAAGAGACAGAAAGTGATACAAGGGCATCACAGAGAAGCTTTAAATATCCTGCAAAAATAAAGGTAACTGCATTATCTTTAAATTACGCCTCAAAGCATTGATCATACATGAAAACAGGAAGACAGTCCAACCACTTACCTGTTCTTCCTCCTCAATTGCCCCACTTAACTCCGCTCCACGCAACATCAACTTCAATTCATCCTCAGTAACATATGGTTCACTAACATAGTAGAATGAAAGCAAATTGGATCAAAAGAAATTCAACGTATATTGAACCAAAAAAAGTCAGTGCAAAACAAAATTCTGAAGGGAAGTAGAGCACTGAAAATCACACCTTCTTCCTTTCAGACCAAGAAGTTTCAACATGCCCATTGATAGATATGTGACAACTCTTCCAACAGGATACAAGATCAAGGAAAGCCAAGCCACGGGCCTGACCTAAGGCATTGCAATATCAAATATATTATTGAAGCAGTACCCCTTAACTAGAACAGATATAATTTAATGCAAAAATAATTAAGTCAAATCCTCAACAGCTTTGACTTAATATTAAAAACCCAAGCAAGTCTAACTTACCACAACCCTAGCAACCTCTTGTGCATTATGAACAGCTATACTTTTTGGTGTAATTTCAGTGAGGAGCAAGACAGCAACCTGGAAACATTGAGAAGCAAGCCATTAACTCTTATTTAATCACTGATATTTTAGAAATTGGATTATCTAAAGACAGAAGTTGGTAAAGAGATGCTGGACAAGAAAGACTAATAAGCATAAAATCATAACTAAAAAGTGCAACTTCAACTACCAAATAACCCCCAGAGTTTGAACTACATCTTTCTAGGCGATAAAAAAAAAAAAAAAACAAAGGGATGAAAAACATTTTACATGACTAAGTTGATAAGCAAAATTGAGCACATAAGAAGAACCAACACATACCGTCATCACCCCGGTTGCTGCACTTATACCAGCTTCACCAAATATTGCAGTTGCTGCCTCGGTAACCAACGCTGTAGCAGCAATATTTACCACACTGAGTACATAAATGAAATCTACAATCAGAAATAATTCACACATTCAGGTAAAGAGAGGCTAATTATTCATGTTCGTGAAGAAGTACGTTGTGCCAATAAGAATCGTTGTCAGAAATCGTGTGACATCACTTCGGAGCATTTTAAAGACACCGTCTTCGGATTCTTTTTCAGCCAATTCCCGCACCTGGTACACACCATATTGAACCATTTAAAAGCAATAAGAACAAGGATAAGTTGAACCAATCCTCCATCTCTTTAGAATTTAATGGAGTTAATAGGAAGTATAAATTAACAGAATTGAGAAACCCAAAAGCGCTCCATTATATCCTCAGACAACTCACTAAAATGATCTCTAGATTCAAAATTTGGGGATTGCAGAAGTTCCTCTGGAACAAATATATATTTGTTCGAATTGCTCAGGAAATGATATGCATTAGATGAAATATCCAAGCAATCAGCATGCAAGATACTAAAAAAGATTTCTATGTTCTTTGAGAATGTCATATTAAAAAGACACGATTTTTATCGTGATTCAACATTATCTGATGCAACAGAGCAAATCAACCTGAACTTAGATACTAGGCACCCAATATCTCAACCACATTTGCCTCCACATTATATACTCCCTCCTCCATCCTAAATTATTCGTCATAAATCTAACTTTTTCTCGTCCCAAATTACTTGTCATTTCACCAATTAAAGATAGCATTTATTCATTTTTTCCAACTTTAACCTCACATTTATTACTTCCCTAAACACATTAATCGTAGATCATTTCCAAAGTTGATTTTTTGACAACTAATTTGGGGCGGAAGGAGTATATCAATTTTTATGAACATTAAAAAAGCATAATTCAATTTCACAAATTCATATGAGGAAGAAAGAAAGGATACCTTCCAGGGCCAAAGGGTAGTAATAGAGGTTTCAGCCATGGAAAAGAATGCCGAGAGACCGAGAAGAGCAGCCAAAATCAAACCTTGCTCTTTAAACACTGTGAGTACCTGCAAAACCTTAGGCCAAGAACTCCTCATAGACAACGTAGTCCTCTCCAAAACCCCATTCCAACTCAAACTCAATACACCCTCCGCCGCCGCAGCATTCCGGCCCCACCCAACTATTAAAACCCCACAAACCATTGCCGTTAATATTAAACCTCTCCTCACAAAGCCCTCCTCCTCTACTGCCGCCGCTGTGTTTTGTGCATTTTGACCCGCGGAGTTGGACTTAATTACGAAAGAAGCACTCAAAGACTGCCTTTTTGTTATTATTACTTATAAAGCTCAAATTGGGGGTAATTTTGTGGGGAATTTTGCAATTATACAACAAAATGTGGGGTTTTGAGGGGAATTTTGGCGCGAATCTGAAAGAAAGGATTGAATGCTTCTGAGAGGTAATGAATGTGCAGCGATTGAATAATGAAGCTTCAACTGTTGCCTCCATATGAATTAATTCTTCGAAGAACAGTAAAATTTCAAATTAACAATAAATCAATCAAAAAACTATAACTATCAGATTGTTTAGAGAGAGAAATCTAGGCTTGCTTCGGAGTTTGAAGAGATGAAATCGAGCAGATGATGAGGTCATCCGTCTTCTCTGAGGTTCTTTTCTTTTCTTTTTCCAGTGTGCATTCAAAGCTAAGTCCTAAAATACAAGTGGCAGTTGGTGGGTGGAAAATGACAGGATTTGCCCCTGTGATACTTTTTATTTTACACCATATACCCCTTAGCTTGTACACAAAAATGTGTTACCCACTGTAACTCCCATGTGCCCCTACTCTCTAGTCCGATAGAGAATTTAGACAATGTAAATCAGGGTAAGCCCGATCAGGTGGGAGGATACACCCCTTAGCTGAGTTGGGCTCTAGAGGGGAGAAAAATGATCAATTTCGATTTCGCTAATTCAGTAATTTAAAATTATTATTATTTTTTTAATTTTTCATTTAAAATAATCGATCGAATTCGAATTCGAAACTGAATTACTCATTACTAATTTTTAATAGTATTAATTGAAATCGAATTCAATTCAGAATTTGATTTATTATTGAATTAATCAAATTGATTCAATAACCAAATGACCGATCTCAAAGAATGATTTATTATCCAAGCTAGACCGCTAATAGCGAGTCAAGGTCGGGAACCCAAGTCCGCCAGTCTTTATATGTGAAAACAGAACAACGAACATTCTATTACTGCCCTCCGTTGCCACATTTAAGGTTTTTTTTTACCGAGACCAAGAGTTGATTGAAACCAATTAATTTGTAGAAAAATATTAAAATGTCTTAAATTAATGAACAGTGAATTATTATCACTGATTAGTTGAATATTTAGTTAGAAGGAAGACAAAAAATCATACTCTCCCATCCCGAATTGAAAAATGAACCTTCAATTCTGAACAGATAAAGTAATAAATACTCCCTCAAATATTTGACACTTTCAACTATACTCTCTCATCCACAATTGGAAATGGACATTCAATCTTGGACAGAAAAAGTAATAACCTACTTACTATTTTAAAATTATCACAGAATATTTGAAAATTTCCTTAATAACAACTAAATTTCTTTCCCCCCCAAAAAAAAAAAACTATATTTCTCTTTGAATCCAAACTTACTCTTATATCATTAATTTACTGAACACTACGGCTCAAATTGGATTGAGTTTTACTTTTGGTTTGGGTTTGAGTTTTGGCAGAAAAAGCTAAAAAATTAACGGGAGAAATTCAAATTCAAATTTTTTTCTTTAAAGAATCGTTCAAGTTCAATTTTTGACCTCTAAAATTGGCGAGAGATATTCAAATTCCAAATTTTTGAACGATTATTTGAAGGAAAAAAAATTTACTTTGAATTTCTCACGCCAATTTTTTAGCTTTTCCCGCCAAATCTCAACCACAAACTCAAACCAAAACCCAATCCAAGTTGAGCCTACATTTAATACGGTTTAAAACTTCAACAAAGATAGTTTGTGTTTTAAGCTGAAAATGATTAAATTTATTCTAAACATCATTCATTCTTAGTGACAAATGTGTCAATTCAAACTATGTCAATAAAAAATGATACAAAAGGAGTACGGATTAATTTATGAAATGTGACAAATATCAGACACAAAAAAGTTTGCAAATGCGACAATTTTCCTTCTAATGTATTTTCCCCTTTTTGTATGGACAGTACTTATCAGCCTAGCTGCTACTGAACCTAAAAGTATTCTTAAATCTCACCATGTTTGCAGTTTCCATATCATTTCATTACAGCCTCTTCTAATAACAACTTTTCTTTAAAACAAAAAATGAAACTATTGCTTACTCTGTCTCGTCATTCTCGACTTGTGACGATGAGATGGTAGTATCAGAGGTTGCTTCGTCGATGCTAAGAGTTGATATCTCACCACCAAGGGATCCTTCATCATCACCGTTAACAGAAGGCGCGGGTGATTCACTAGGAGAAGCAGCAGCGGATGGGGATAAAGAGCCACTGATTGAAGGAGCAGGGGATGATGCTTCAGGAGTATTCATGGCCACCGGGGATGCAGAACCGTCAAAAGAAGGTCTAGGGGATGCATCAGAAACATCATTAAGGATTGGTGATGGAGAGCCGTTTATAGAAAGTACGGGAGATGCATCCACAGATTTGGTGGAAACAGGTGATGGAGATGTGTCTGAATCTTCCGCTGGTTGTTGTTGAAGGCTCCAATACATAATGCTGGCCGTCAGAGTAAGGATCATCTTCTGGTTTACCTGAAGCAAGATGATCAAGAACAATCGTCGATACATTTTCCATTCGGTAGAGAATCTATCAATATAAATTTTATCACACCGAGTAAACAAAACTTATGCTATATGAAGTTCATAAACAAAGTTCACAAACGCTCCAAAGGAGCCAAGATATCCTGATTCGATTGTCTATAAGCGCAAAGTACGCAAGTTGAAGCCGATAGACTCCATCAAAGTAGCCATTAGATTTCGTATTTGACCAAAATAACAAACACAATCAAATATTTTACCATCCAACTAAAACTACAAGACAAATAATAATAGAAAATAAAAAATCTGAAATAAAATGACCTATAAAGTAATATTCTCACCTCAATGATATCTTCAGGTAACAAGAAAATAGAGCACCCAAGCTTCCGTGCAACACTGATGATATAAGTAGCATTCAGCTTCTTCTCCTCATCTAGACACGAGAAAAAAAGAAAAACATAAAAATGGATGTCTGATATAAATTTCCTTAGCTCCTAAATCATACAAAAAGACTACCAAAAAATCAATCGTTTTACTTGCATTTCTAATTTAGGATACAAATACATATAGTAGATGGCAAGGCTTTCCGTCGGGAAAAAGGGATGTAACATGTTCGACCTATATCGACAGATTCAGTAAGTATGCACCATGAGACGGTAGACGAACTCTTTCCATCGACCACTTCTTTTACTAGTTTGATATCTAGTAAAAGTCACAAAAACATTTAGTTTCCTGTTTCATGTTATCCTTTATGTACACTTGTAACTTTATAAGATGCAGCCAGCTAAAGTACTTGTCCGTGATTCCTAATAGAATACATGCTTTTCAGAATAATTTATAGTCAAGGCATACCACTTTCACCCTTTGTAACAATGTTCCAGTTAACTACTCGTGGCTCCACGGCACTAAGAAGCTCCAAGAAGAATAATCCGCTTGAAAGACTTTTATCCTATTCAAAACGGAAACAAAAATCAATAAGTAGTTTCTGCAGTATGGTCTGAAGTGAACAGAGAAGTATCTCATATTAACCTTAAAGCTCTGCATTTGAGATGATCTACCCGTACTCTTCACTTTCTTGTTTGCCCATCTAAGAATATCAGAATCACTAATCTCCTTTCCTTGGAAGCGTGATCTTAACTTCTTCAGGAGTTGAAGAATATTAAACCTCATCAATTGCCACAGAAACGCTGGAAAGAGAAAACAAAAACTATCATAAGCACATTACATCAATCCACTCGAGACAAATCTAGCGTAGTTAACTATATTACCAAGTATAAGCTTTTTATTCCCTTGAACAAAATCATTTCCAGCTACATTTACCAACGAAAGTTTCAACTGCTTCCCAATTTTGACGACCTGGTTGCAATTCTCCACTTTTCTGAATGGCATCTTTATAGGGGGTTTTGATGCCTGTTTCCAATTAACAGATCCCGGAGAAATCTTGTCCAACACCTCCAACAATGTCCAACTGAAAATAAGAAAAAAAATGAAAGGCTTCTTACTGAATGAGCTCACTGAAGCTTTACAGAGATCTCGTATATTCATTTACCAAAAAGAAGTAATTTAGAAGTTATCCAGGTTTCTGCGTGGAACTCAAGCCATTCTCTATAGTGTTCAACACTCACCCATTCCTAACATCTTCAAAGAGATTATTCACATAAGACTCTATTCCCAAACTATTGATCCAAAGACGAAAGCATCTTTCTTCTCTGGATATTAGTTCATCATCCGTCATCATCTCTGCAAAAGATATCTTCTTGTTGTCTGTGGATAAACCATTCCTGAATAAGAAGAGGACCATTAGTTGACATTATATACAAGGTAAAGAGAAAACAAAAGGTAAAAAAAAAAAATCTGACTTTAAATTGAATCCTAAAACTTCATTTTCATATTTAAACTAGCCAAAACTATGATAGATAATCTCATACGCACCCCTACATGAAAAGGGCTGGCGAAAACAACTAATCAGTGGCAGGATAAAAATTAAACCCCCCATAGAACCCTACTACTGACAAAGCGCATAGCTGTTGACCCCGCTGATACCCAACAAAAAGAGAGGAGCAAAACAAAACCCACAATGTAACATGAAGACTCTGTTAGGTTATGGAGCCTAATGCTACAAGGATTAGGAAATAAGAAAGGAGTAGGACTCTTTCACATATGACATCCTATAATGCTAAGTGGAATTGGAAATTGAATCCAATTAGGAGTTAGGGTTTTTCTTTTCCCATAAATAGCCCATCTATGTAACCTTAATATTGTATCTCATCACATAGTAATATCCTGGCTTGGTAGTGCCCCCAGACGTAGTCAATTCTTTGACGAACTGGGTAAACAATTTCTTGTAGTTTTCTCTCCCAAATATTGTTGTTTATTTCCCAACAGACTCCACAATTTCCTGATAATAATACATACAAGGATCACCCACTAGGGCCTAACTGAAATTTGAATTCTATTACACCAAATGGGATCATATATCAAGAACGCAAACAAAACAAGAACCTAAGTAACTTTAAGTTGTTAATTCTCACCTCTGATGGAAAATCTGTGCAACAAATGCAAGATTCAAATTGGCTGATCCTTCAACAATATCCTTTGGTGACAAGTATCTTTTGCAGTCCATTTTCTCTGCATGTTCCAAAACAAAATTTGCTCTTTCAACAGGATCCTTGGCATCTAATGTGGCTGGAGTACAATGCTCCGGTGCAAGTACATTAAGCAAGTAAGTGTAGGCCTCTCCATCCTGTGGTGCAAATCCGTTTTATTTACTAGCAGCGAACAAAATCAATTAATTGAATAATATAAAATGATCATTCTACTACACGAAGTGATCATTATTCTGGTTCACAATAATGCCTTTTGTGAATCATTTGTTGCTGAATCACTTAAGAAAGTAAGTTTACCTTCACATCGGAAGTAAAATTTGTAACGGTTTTCTTGTACCCTGCCTTCTTAAGATGGAAATTCATCCATTTTAGCAAGACCTTTTCAGGAGCTAATCCCATAAGTTCTTCAACATCCTGCAAGAATTACCCATATGATAACTCATATAATTACCAAGAAAGTGGAACAAATAATTCCTGAAATACATAATAATAATAATAAACATCATTACATTGTTGTCCTCGACTAGTTCTACAAGCTGAGGTGTCTTCTTCAGATTAAGATCCGCTAAAAGTTGGATCTGAAAATCGTTACAAACAAGAAAATTATTAACAGGGAAGCAACACTTTAAACAACAATTCTATTGTATTTTTTGCACTTTTGCATAGTAATATAGCAATGTCATTCTCTTCAAGAAGATCGAGCCAAACTGGGAAATTTGAAAGGTAAAGGTCTAAAAGTCTGACCTTTATAATCTGAGAAATCAGCCCAAGTACCAAGTGTGGCTGCAGAATAGAATATACATAGTTACAAAAACTTGATCAAGAGAAGAAGGCAAAAATAAATAAAAAAAAACATGCGTAAGCACGTTTACTAGATTAGCTAAACTCACTCTTCCTTCAACCAGGTCCTGAGTGCCAATGTTAACTACTGTGCAGCCAATAGCCTTTGCCGAGTTGAGGCAAAGTGTGTGATTCTCATTTCTTTCCCAAGGGTTGAGCACCTTTTTCATGTTAATTGCTCTTTCATCTATTGTATTAGGAACTGCAACATTGATCAACTTGCTGCACTACCACGAAAGCACGTCAATAACATTACAGATTACCCCTTTCAAATGAAAATGGAAAATCACTGAAGAGAAAACACTGATTAAGTACCATAGAAGTACTCCATCTCTTGCGAGATCAAACAAAGCGTTGGTAGCTGGATCTATTAGAAGAAAATTCTTTAAGAACGGATCATCCCTAAGGTAGCTGTTAATATGAGCCACATATGACGATTTCTCTGATTCACTGATCGTATGAAGGAGGGTGGTCGTAGTGGCCTTAAGGAAAGATGAGGAATTCCTTCTACTGCCTAATTTTGCACTAGCCTCACTTTGCAATTTCAAGTATACCTGCCCATTCAAACATCTCTTATATCACATACCATTCTATGGAATAATCAAAATCGAAAATCTACTAAATTAATTTTAAAATGATTAAACATTTTAGTTCAACAGAAAAATGAGAAATTTAGCTGAATACAAAAACAACCAGACTAATTATCACTCAGTTTATAGCTTAGTCTATTAAAATTAAAGAAAAATTAGAGTATAAATGAAGAAACCAACAAAACAGACCTTCAAGAAGCCTTCGAAGTCGATCTCACTGCTCATATCTGGATTTGATTCTTCCAGTGTATTCCGTATTCCCTCCTCATTAAAAGTTTCATTAAAGGCCTTCAATTTGACCAGCAAAGTTGGCAAATCTCCAATTGTGACTTTACCATTTTGATTCTTTAAAGATGTAAACTACAGACAAAACAAAACAAGAACAGAATCCCCATTTAAGCATTAGTCCCATCTACATTTCAACATTGATTACGCTACAAACCAGAAAATCTTAAGAATCATACACATAACAAGAACAAGGAGAAGAGGGACGATGATTACTTCGGATTTGAAGCTGCGAAGTTCGACCTGAGTGAACTGACTTTGAAGCCATTGATCAGAAACTAGAACACCCACAAAGCTAGACATTGATTTTTCACTAACCCAATAAATCTGGTTCCAAGATTCACTTTATTCCCAAGTATATATCTACAATCAAATCAAATAAATGCCAAGTAAAATCCCATTAACTAAAAGCTCATTAAACAAAACATGCAAGTTAATTCAAGCCCTGAATCAATCCCAATTGACTTTCAATCTTCTAATACATCTTTTAGTACAATGTCTAGTACATAAGAAATGATTTGATTGGTCCAAGACCATGAATTTAGTCTATTACACATTGAACAATATCATTGGTGTACTAGATATACTAGAAGATTCAAAGTCATCCCAAATTGTCTGAATTACATTTCTGATGCAAAAACATGTTGGAAAAAAATGCAACAAGAAGTTGCAGAGTTAGTTAAAAAGTTCGGAAACAACAACATAAGAAACGAATGGACTTTCTATGGAAGAAAAACATAGGCTTAAAGATTAAACATACCTGAGCAAAATCAAAGAAAAATCAAGATTCAATAAACTGGGGTCTTGGTTCTTTCTTAGTTTAATCAAAGTTTGACTAGTTCTTTGGTAATAATCTGCAAGAAAGAATGAAAAAGTAAGGAGAAAGAAAGAGAGGAGAATACCATAGAAGATTTCGATATTTGTTTTGTTTTTGCTTTGTTGAAGGGCAGGGGACGGTGCAAAACATACTTGTAATATGGACCATCATGTCTAATGGATTTTGTGATTTAAATATTTTACTTCTGATATGTATTATATCTAATAAAATTTGTGGTCCTTATTTTTTCATATGACGAGAAAGATATTTTTTTAATTGAAAATTTTGAACTATAAAATTCACATAGATCAAGTCTATATTAGAATAAATTCAATGCAAAACATTAAAATTATCAGTATATATTGAATACTTTTAAATAAGTATTACACGCTTTTAAAAAAAATATCATATTCTTATGCAACAAATGTTCTCTCTCGATAAATATATGTTCTAAAACATGTAATACCTACCTAAAGACGTATAATAACTAATAAATGTGTGAAAATTATAATAAGAATTTGAGTTCTGGGACAATTTGTTGGAATTGTTATATTTCTCTCACCGTTAACGAATATTCGATTTCCCTCAATGTCAACTTTCGTGGAATTTTTCCGCGATGGTAGGACTTTGTGTAAAGAAAAAAGTATGGATCAAACTAGGGGTGTTCATGGTTCAGTTTGGTTCGGTTTTATACATTTTTCAAACCAAACCGAAAAATTCAGTTTGGAAATTTTGAAACCAATCCAAACCATTTAAAATCTCAAACCGATGCATTCGGTTTGGATTGGTTTGGTTTGGATTGGTTTGGTTGCTCGGTTTTGCGACACAAAAATATTGATTATAAAGTTTAAAAAAAACTTTATTTAATTAGTTAGTTGCTAAAAATATTTTAAAAAAAATATGCCTATTATTTTCTCAAGGTAAACACAATAACAAAAACAAAATAATAAAACATAAATTCTTGGTCTTGATCCTTGCACTTTAAACAAATTACTTCAAAATCATCCTACAAGAAAAAAAAAACACAATTATTAGTTCTTTTTTTTTTTTTTTTGAGCGCCCGAAGGCGATTGTCCCCCGAAGGGGAAGAGTTGAGAATACCCTAGATAGGGAAGATTGAAGCATGCCCCATGCCTGGGGAGGGAAGATAAGCCCTCATGAGGGAGGAGAATATTTAATTGCCTCATCATGGGGAGTAGGTATCGAACTTGGGGACGCTGAGGTCCCCAGTATGAAAGCTGCCCCATTTCAGGGCCAACCCCTTGTTGATCACAATTATTAGTTCAAAATAGTGAAATACAATAAAATCTTTTGGTAAATCTAAAATCGCATACCAAATGGTGACTTTTTAATCTCTTGGTTTAACACTTGAAGAACTTGCACTTGAAAATTCTAGAATGAGATACAAAAGTTAGCAATTATACTAGAAATCATTTTAAGGAAAAATATATTTTATCGCAAAAAAGTCCTTTAATATATATTGTATTATATATTATATATATTCGGTTTGGTTCGGTTTGGTTTATAATTTTTTTTAAACCAAACCAAAAATTCGGTTTTAATTTAACTCAAACCGAAATCAGTTCAATGCATCGCTCAAACCGAAAATTCGGTTTGGATCGGTTTGGATTGATCGGTTTCGATTTTTCTTGAACACCAATAGGTCAAACTCTCCTCATTAGCGATCACACTACAAACCAATCGCAAGTCGAGTTCGAATTTTACGTTCTGCACTATAATCAGAGTGAGATTAAGTGTTGTTGGGTTGTGTGTAAACGCAAAGGTGAGGGGCGCTGAAAACAAGTTAAGGAGTGGAGGCCCATTTCCGATAAGGTTGTAGTTTTACGCGCCCCGTATGTGTCCAATAATATTGCGTACGCGCTTTGAGAGTTGAACACCTCATCCGGCGAAAGTTTACATCTGTCGTGCCATCTCAGCTACATATCGTCATCTTTGTGCCCAAGTACAAGTCATTAACTAAATCAATAAAAAAGTCTTCATGCAACCCCATGATCTCTTTAATTATTTTGTTTTATCTTTTTATTATTATTATAAGATAGTAGTAATGATATTAATTTTATGACGGTGAGAAATTAAGGTAAAAATTGGTAAAACTAATTAAAATATTATTCATCGGTAAAACTAATAATTTAAAATTAATGATGATAAAATTATTATTAGTGTTAAGTTGAATAGTTAGAAGTAATACATAAAATTATGAATATTAGCATTAATTTCTGAAATACAACAAATATTATAAGACATAAAAACTTTGTATATGTGACAATTATTTTTAAAAAGAAGTATTTACTTTTTTTTTATGATTTTATATTGTAAAAAAAAATTATGTTCCTACACATGCTCTTTTTTTTTGGGAGAAGGCATGTGATTTTTTTATTTTTTCTGGTGTACACGTAAACATGATTTTTCTTTTTTATATTTTGCCAAGTCACAAACTTGAGATAGCAAAATAACTGGCGTGCAACTCCAAACTCTGGGGCAGCTGGTTGGAGCTGCTTAAACTGACACCGTTGACGAGGGTTCGATTTTCGCTGGTGGAATTTGGCTCTTGCGGGATTTTCCGCGACTGAGAGCGTCGTTTAAAAGCAGTATGGGCCAGGCTCTCCCCATTTGAGCGGTAACGCTGCGGGCCAACCGTGAGGCCGAGTCCGGATGTAGTCACCACGTTGTCAGTGGATACCGGATGCCCCCAAACGGGTAGAACAAAAAAAAAAGTAACTGGCGTGCTGTGGACCTGTGTACTTGTGGGATCGGAATCTCATCTCATTTATTAAAAAAAAGTCATAGAGGTTATAAATATTATGAGAAATCCCCTATATGTAGCGTCATTTTTTTTTTACCTAACTAGCATAAATAGTAAAAACTTTTAATTCAACTCTTTTTAACACAAACAATTTATTGGCTGCTAAAACTTCCAATTAACGATTCCGGCAAAAAAAATCACGTGCCAGGAACATGTGTCAAAAGGGTAAAATAGTCAGTTTCGTCCTATTTTATACCCCTACCCCTCTTCTTCTCCCCCGACCAGCCCACCCCGCAACCCATACACTCCACCCCACCCCCGCATAGCAACCCTCTTCTTCAGCTCAATCAATTTGAGCCACTTCTTCAATTCCTTGTAGGACAAAAAATTGTCCCTCCACTCCGGCAATTCATCTTCGATCTGATTACTCAAACTCTTCCCAAACTTCATACTTTCAGGATTTTATTTCCAACCAATAAAATAACAAAACAAAAAGATGAATTTTTTTAATGAGAAATCCCCACCCCGATTGGCCGCCGCCTCGAAATCATGCTGATTTCTCTTGAGCTGAAAGCATGATTATGGTGGTGGTAATGGTGGTTCACGGCGGTGGTAATGGTGGTGGTGGTGGTGATGGAGTGTTGGGGTTTTATGAAATAGTTCCATTGAATGTGGTAATGGTGGTTCACGACGGTGATAATGGTGGTGATGGACTGGTAGTGTTGCTGCTGTAGTGGTGGGGTTGATAGGGGGAAGAGTTTTCATGTGAAGAAGATGGAGGGGTGAAGAAATTGTTAGGGTGTATCGAGTCTACTGTATTCGTGGACCGAACTTACCAAGATATAACGTGTATTAAGTGATTAATTGTAAAATTTTATGGGTTTGGTGCATAGTCACACTTGTGGACCTGCTCCATTTTAGCAAATCTAAGTTTTTTTTAGAGTTTTTACCCTTTTGACTGGATTCGTTAATTGAACAGTTTTAGCAGCCCGTAAATTGTTGGTGCTAAAAAGAGTTGAATTAAAAGTTTTTGCTATTTATGCTAGTTATGTTCAAAGATGGCGCTACATATAGGGTCAAGCATCAGACTGGCAGTCAAAATGCATAAAGGACAAAACATGGCACTCAAAATAGTGGAGACAACATTTCTGGCCGGGACCGAAGTCCCCATACAGCAGACTTTTTAACTCTTCCCCTTCCCTATCGCGTTTTTTACCCCTAAGTCAAAATTTTCTTACCAGTCCCCCCCACCGCATCCGCACACCGCCGATCGCCGCCGCTGACCTCCGCCGCCTTCATATCTCAATTGATTACCTCCCTCTCTCCATTTGAAGGTAAAATTCAATTTCAATTTTAATTTTTTTTTTTATAATTATTAAACTTTAGCATAGGACATTATTTATGAAATTGGTACCAAATTGTTGATATTGTGAATTATATATGATTGTTGTGAATTTTGGGTAATTGTGAATTTTAGGTAATTTTGAAATTAGGGCAATTTTGAAATTAGGGGTTTTGTGAATTGGGTCTATCTTGAATTTAGGGTTTTTGTGAATTAGGTAATTTGTGTATCTATGCATGTAGACTTGTGAAAATGTCAACGGAGATGTTGTGAATGTGCGAAATTAAATTTATAGCATTTGTGATTTTAGGGAATTAGCGAACATTTGAAATTGATTTTTTGGTAATTTGTGATTTGTGAATCGGTGTCACTAGTATATTTGTTGAAATAACCTGTGTTTTTCTTGATAATTTGTATGTATATTATTTTTTGTATAGATGGCCGTACCCGCTCATCTTCAGTCCGGTCCTTTCGATCCGACCGTCTTGAACAAACAACCATCCCACAGATCCTTAAGAATATGGCTAGGAGATGAGACACTCAACTAGCACTGTCAAACGGACCACTAGTCCGCGGACCGGTCCGTGGTCCGCGTTTTTTGGACGAATTTGGACCAAGCTATTCATGGTCCGTTTAAATGCGGGCCATTTTAGCCCGCTCCGTTTGGACCACGGACCGGACCCGGACCAACCCGCATTTAAATTAATAATATATAAAAAAATAGTTTTTAAAGTTTTACTTCTCATTTTTACATTTGTTTTACAAATATTTTCAAAAATAAACAACAAAACTCAATTTTTAAGCTTTATATTCTTTTTTTTCAATTTTTCTTTTCAATTTTTAAAAATAAAAACAAAACAAAAAAAGTCATTTTTAAGCTTTATTTTCTTTTTTAAAAATTTATTTTTAAAATTAATTTGGTCCGCGGACCGGCCCGTTCAACCCGCGGATTTCTTATGGACGGGTATGGACTAGGATTTTCTTGGTCCGCAAAAATTGGTCCAAATCCGGCTCGGTCCGTTTTAGGGTAATCCGCGACGGACTGGGACCGGACCGGACCAACCCGTTTGACAGTGCTACACTCAACGAACCTTTAAAGGTTATTACCTGTTTGGGAAACTTTTACGCGGCCTATACTAGAGAAACCAACCCTAGGGTAATAGACCTAATAGACAGGGTAGGTTTAGGAGGTTGATGTAGGTTAGGTAATATGAATGTAGATCACGCTCTCGTGACTGCATTAGTTGAGAGATGGCGCCCGGAGACCCACACGTTCCACATCGTTGCGGTGAGGCGACCATCACACTAGAGGACGTAGGTTGTCTTCTAGGACTACCCATCAGGGGCCAGGTAGTGTCGTTGAGTCACAGCTACAATTACACCAAGGGTCAATGGGTTGATCACGCCTACAATCTTTTAGGATTTAAACCCGGTGAGGTCTGCAATCGGGGGAACACTTTGCGGTGGTAGAGGTGTATGCCCATATTAGTGAGCCCTTAGGAAATGATGCTACCCACGACCCAGTGCACGAGAGGGCTAGGGCATTGATCTTACATCCCTGTTGGGTACTTTTCTTTTCCCGAATAAGTCGGGGTCCCGGGCCAACATGCGTTATCTTCTAACCCTCGGTGGTCCCCTTGAGCATGACACACATTCCTGGGCCAGCGGTGTTCTCGCGCATTTGTACCGCCAGATGTGCATCTCATGCATGGCTGATTCCAAGGACATTAACGAGTGTTACTTGCTAATTCAGGTTTGTCCTATGCCTTTAAATTTAAATGTGATTTTGTGATTTAAATATTTAATAATCGATTTTGTTTGTTTTGACCAGCTGTGGGTGTGGGAACGTATTTCATTTCTCCGCCCGGCGAACTGAGGCAACATTCCGGATGAGATCCCCGCCGACAGTAGAGTGCACGGGGCTAGGTGGAATGTCCCCCCCAGAGTTTCCGCAACACTCCGAAATCGCAGTTGTTGGTGTTTCGCGAGTAGCTCGATTTGATGACTGAGACAAAGGGGGTGAGCCAATTTCATTTTTCTTGTTTTTTTTTTCGTTAACTTTTCGTTTGACTGTAACAATTTTTTTTTTTGACAGTTCATGTGGAGGCGGCTCGGGATGTAGACTTTTTTATGACGTGTCGATCCCGTACGCCACTCATCTGCTTCGAGATGGTTGAGTACCACCTGCCCGACAGGGTAATGCATCAATTTGGCTTCCAGCAGGTGGTACCAATCCCGACAGGCACAGAGGGCATAGTTGAGGGTCGAGACCTCCACGCGGTGACGGCGTTAGCCACAAACAAATGGGAGACCGTCCACGCTAGTTACATAGATATGTGGGCCCATCGCGTCGATGCACTAGAGGCCGCTGCTCCCGCCATTGGTAATGTTATTGCACCAATCCACGAGTACATGGATTAGTACAATCGCATTACGGTTCACCGCATAACAAACCCCCAAAATCGGAACCAAAGGCCACTCGCGATGGGAATTCAACCCACCGCTACAGCAGAGGACATTTTGGTAAGTTTTTATTCGTGTACTTATTTCTTTGTTCATATTTAATTTCTGAATTTACTAATTTTAATATTCTGTTGCAGGAGGAGTCGTCCAGGGTGATGCTGGAAAAGTTCGAGAAGCCTGCCACTCGAACAAATGAGCAGTACAAGTCAATCATCACCTGGGCCGCCAAAATGATTAAGGATGCCTTCGCCGCTACAGGAAAGTCGGTGTCATGCCGATCACGGGCCGCTGATGTTGTAGAAGCTGCCGTTCTGCAACCTTCCACACAGCCGATAGAGCATGTTGCTGGTAGGGCTGCGTTTGGGAGGCAGGGTACTCGTCGGAATTGACAGGAAACACATGAGCAGTTTGCAGCGCGGCGCCTGAGGCAGCGTGGCGTTGAGGCGGGTCCGTCCCAGCCGCAGGAGCAACCGACTCAGTCTACTGCTCAATTCGGGACTCAGCCAAATGTACCCCTTGAATTTGAATACCAATTTCCCAGCCTCGGACTTATTATCCCGGTTTTCAAACGGGGGGACATCCTGGTGCGGGGACTTCGTCGCCGGGACAGCCGGACATGTATTTTGCTGCGACGCCCTTGTACAGTCGAGACCTGGACCAGGCACAGATGCTTCAACATACTCCGCAGATCCAGCCATATTCCCCTGAGGAAGCGTTACGAATCGACCACGACGGTGCCGAATTCTTCGAGACGGAGCATGGTAGTGCGGTGCGAACCAGGGATGGAAACACCTACTATCTCCGGACTAACCCGCGGAGGATCCACAGATACACCCCTTCGGAGCAGTAGATAGGTTTTGCTTTGTATTTAATACATTTGTTTTATTCATCCAATTTTTAATACAAATAGTTTTATTTATTACATACACGATTCCATTCTTTTTTCTGCCCTATTCTTATTATTGAAGTCGGTTTCCTCAAAAGTCTTACTTTACACTTAATTTGGTTATTATTATGCTTAAAAGATTCAACTATTCTAACGAAAACGGGTTTTTCACTCGGGTTTTTCTGCCCTTAATGGAAAAAGTTCAGTTGCATTTTTTTGGCATGGGCCTCGGGTGGTTGAGGTCCCGAGGCCAAGACGGAAGTGGGACTTCCGTCCTGGATGACGTGGCAAAAAAAGGCTGTGTTGGCTGCCACGACATCCAAGACGGAACTTCCGTCCCGAGGCCAGAAATGTTGTCTCCCCTATTTTCAGTGTCATGTTTTGTCCTTTATGCATTTTGACTGCTAGTCTGATGTTTTCCCCTACATATTGGGGATTTCTCTAAATATTATTCTATAATTGTTCTTGTATGACTAATTTTACAATTTCCTCAAATTACTTGAGCGGAGCCTATATCTACTTGTAGACCCCGACTAATTAATATAAGAAAACTATAAAACCAATACTACAAGAACGATTTTAGAATTGAATTTTTTTCACACATGTATCTTTAGCTCAACTTCGACCACCGAGCATCGTCACCGGACCCCACTCCTGATTTGGTCGCATTTACTTATCCATGTGCTATAATATTCCTTAGTTTTGTACGTAACTAATACTTATGTTGGCTAAAATAATGGGTCATGAAAAAAACCCACCCATATTTTAGGTTCAACACACCCCCTTACACTCACAATTATTTTTTTTCTCTCTCCTTCCAAAAAATCCTCTCTCCAAATTTTTTTATCTCCCCCTTCCTTACCGAAAAACCGTCATTGTTCATCGGAGCCACAGCCGAAACACCAACCGGAGCTCCGGTCACCGGTTTCCGGCAAAAAAAAAAATTGCATTTTTGAACTTATTGGACTAGATCCACCACAAAATATCAATTTTTAAAATTTTGGAGCAAAAAAAAAATCCGACAAGATTCCGGCATAATGGACTCCGAAGATTGCGGTTATTTAGAAGACATTGATTTTGAGGTAAATAATAAATATTATATTGTTCTTGTTGTGTTGAATTTTTTTTTTGGTGTAAAAATACATGTTTAAACTGATAAAATGCGAAAAAAACAGTCCGGAACTGAGAAAACAGCACCGGAAAGGGATCTGGAAAAATGGACCGCTTGCTGACGTCAGCAGGCGGTCAGCCAGTCAACCGCGGACACGTCAGCAGGCGGAGGATTTTTTTTTTTTTTTTTTTTTAAAATGGGCTAGGGCGCGTGGTGGTCAACAGGCGGGTGGGCTTATCCACTGCGTGTAATTTTACACGCGGCGGGATATTAAATTTTTTTTTTTTCAGTGACCAAAAAATTAATATTTTTTCATTTGTTTTCCAGTGACCAAAAATACATTTTTTGGTATTAGTGACAATTTTATGTTTTGCATTTATTTTAGGTTGACAGTTCAGACGGACCAAGTAGTGATCTAGAGGAATTTCCTGATAATGAGTAAAATTGGCCTGATACGGGCGAATTCTTTAGTCACTATGAAGAATATGATTTCCAAACCAAGGATGGGTTAGTTCATTTGGTTAAACAAAAAGGGATAGAACTTAAAGTGTATATTGTGATTAGTCGGTCAAGAGAGGGACAAGATTATAGTGCGCCCAATGTGTATTTAAGATGTGAGCGTTCTGGTATATACGTCGGGGCAGCAGTTGGCAAGGGCGGTGAAGGGAGGAAAGCTAACCGAATAAGGAGGACTAAGAAGATAGATTGCCCATTCAAGATTGTAGGGAAAATGACTAAAATTGAGTCATGGAGATTTAAGGTTAGCCATGGCAAACATAACCACTTCTTGGGAATCTATCAGTTTGGTCATGCTGCAACACGAAAGTTGGATGACGAGCAGAATAAGTTGGTTGAGCAGTTGAAAAGGACTATTTTTGTATGTTTTTGTCGTGGAAATTCGCACACATTTTTACCACTAGATACTAACTTGCAATCTCCAGTACTGGAAATAACGATCGCTTATATCCCAACAAAACGGCACTTCATGTCGGTAAGTTGTTCAAACATTAGTCATTTCATTTATTAAAATATGTATGTTTTGATTTTTATTGACAAATTATATTTTTTTTTATATATAGGTTCAGATGGAACGTAATTGTCCATTCCCCCATTGCATCCATCTTGGATACACTATTCAAATTCAATGGCACAAAGTTGGTCTTATCCGCTGGAAGTAAGATTTACCGCGTGGAAAAATTTGGAAGAAATTTATGGCTGTTAATTTGTATTTGATATTCTGTATTATTTAGAAAATTATGAAATATTTGTTGGTGCCAATTGTGTGTTGCAATTAATTTTGTAATTACTTAGGATATTTTAACAAAATTATGAAATATTTGTTTCGGGGCACCCCTAAACCCTTAAAACATTTATTTAAAACCCTAAAAAAAATAAATTTTACTGAAATTGACCTAAAACCCTAAAAAATATTAATTAAAAACCCTAAAAACAGTAATTAATTTGTCTGGGGAAAAAAAATTTGTTGGGCCGCGTGCAAATTTGCACGCAGGTTAGGGTTTGGGCCGCCTGCGTGTGGACACGCGCCTTTTAAAAAAAAATTAAATCCGCGTGCTGAACTAGTGCCGTATAAAATAGAGGACGCCTCTGCATCTTGGTCTAGTCCTGTCAACTCCCGGGCTACAACTTCTTTCCCGGGTGGTGATTTGTACAAAATCCCGCTCTACCCCAGTTCCAGGATATCAACGGCTACATGACCGGAATAAGACGGAATCTCATCACGGAATCTCCGGTCCCACCACTTACTTGGAGTTCTCTGCTCCCCGATCTATCGTCCTTGGTTTCACCTGAGTAAGAATGGGAAAGCTCGGAGGTTGGGTACTCTGGGTAGTACTCTGTGATACATACGGTGGGTCATCACTTGCATCGTCTGTAGGGGCATGATAGGAATGTCTAGCTCCGAAGCCGAATGTCTAGCGGCGGAAGCTGAAGGTCTAGCACGGAAGCCGAGCGGTCTAGCTACGGAAGCCCGACGGTCTAGCTCCGAAAACCCGACGGTCTACCTCTTGAAACCGGCGGTTCAGTTGGGTCATCCATTGGGGTAGGCCTACTAGAAGACGATCTGCTAGACGATGGCCGAAATCTCCCAAATACTCTCTTCAATATTCCTGGACTCCTATGTGATTCACCTTCACCTACTGATAGGGTTGGGACGAGGGGTAGCATCAACGAAATCCTCCTCCTCCTCCTCAGTAGAAGAATCTTCAACATAATCCTCTTCAAAACCAGAAACCCTCCCCTGTGATTGCATAGGAATATCAGAAATTGAATGAGGTGGGTGTGAACTACTACTTGCCATCCATTGGTGGGGCTCGTTATATGAAGGGGTAGGGTATAGGATTATAAAGGGTAGAGGGAATGTTACTCGCAGGGAGAGTTCGTTGTCTGCGATGCTCTCGACTCAATCTGCGGATCGAGTCACAGTGCATCGTGCCTACTCTACCATCACGGTCCCTAATCGGGCCCAACTGATCAATATCTCTTCTCCGATCTGCCATCTACAAATTCAACAGCAAGTTATAATTATAACTCTGACAAAATATTTTAAAAACAAAAAACAAAATAATATTTATTAAAGACATTATTTAATTTAAATAAGCCTCTATTAAATCAAAATATTCAATTTAAAAAAAAATGCGTCACTGAAAAAAAATTAATTAATCCACCGCGTGTAAAATTACACGCGGTGGATAACCACAACCGCCTGCGTAATTACACGCGCCCTACCCAATTTAAAAAAAAATTTTATTACCGCTGCTGGGCGTCGGCGGGCGGTCGACCCGATCAAACGCGGTCACGTCGGCGAGCGGTTGGTGGTCGGCCACCTCTCGACGTCGTGAGCAGTCCCTCACGCGTCTCAATCCCAGCCCCAAATTCAATTTTCAGTCTAGTTTTTGGTAAAAATACCACAATTTAGTGTATTTTCAAGCAAATTTGGTAATATTTATCGGCAAATTCGCAAAAATAGTCATACAACAATTTACGACTGGCAGCTTAGGTCCTTTTTCTTTTTTTTTTTTTTTTTAGATCACACAACAATTTACGACTTGCAACATAGGTCCTTCCGTCACTTTTTCCGTCAGTCAACGGTTAGTCAACTTTTGAATAAGGGCATTTTTGGTAATTCACTAAAACCAACACCTCCACCACCTCCGGCACCATGACCTCCGCCGCCGCCGTCGCCGCCACCTCCGCCACTGCCGGAGCAAAAAATTCAAGAACACTAAATCATCTTCAAACCCAAAAACCCACTTCTACATAGAACCAATCGGAAATCCGAGCACATATTCTTACTCACGGTGAAGAGACGAATCAAAGTATAAATTTTGAGCATCAAATTCCTCAAGAATCATCCAAAAAAAGGCTAAAATTGATGAACATCAAATCTGCCAGAAAAAAACAGCCCAGAAACCGAAATTTTTCCAAAAAAAAGCCCAATCACTACGGACCATTTCACCAAAATTAAATTATATACACTTGTTCACAGTTAAAAGACGAAGCTATGTGTAAAGTTTGAGCTTCAAACTCATCACGAATCATCCAGAAATCGCAAAAGAGTAACGAAAAATTGCGAAAATCTGGCAGAAAATCGCGAATTTTCGTTACTCTTTTGCGATTTCTGGATGATTCGTGATGAGTTTGAAGCTCAAACTTTACACATAGCTTCGTATTTTAATTGTGAACAAGTGTATATGATTTAATTTTGGTGAAATGGTCCGTAGTGATTGGGCTTTTTTGGAAAAAATTTCGGTTTCTGGGCTGTTTTTTCTGGCAGATTTGATGTTTATCATTTTTAGGCGTTTTTTGGATGATTCTTGAGGAATTTGATGCTCAAAATTTATACTTTGATTCGTCTGCTTCACCGTGAGTAGAATATGTGCTTCGATTTCGATTGGTTCTATGTAGAAGTGGGTTTTTGGGTTTTGAGATGATTTAGTGTTCTTGAATTTTTTGCTCCGGCAGCGGTGGAGGTGGCGGCGGCGGAGGTCATGGTGCCGGAGGTGGTGACGGAGGTGTTGGAGGTGTTGGTTTTAGTGAATTACCAAAAATGCCCTTATTCAAAAGTTGACTAACCGTTGACTGACGGAAAAAGTGACGGAAGGACCTATGTTGCAAGTCGTAAATTTTTGTGTGATCTAAAAAGTAAAAAAAAAAGAAAAAGGACCTAAGCTGCCAGTCGTAAATTGTTGTATGACTATTTTTGCGAATTTGCCATATTTATCACATATAAACTTCTATTTTGGTAGATCTACATAGTTTAAGTTAACATTCAAATTTTTCAAAATTAAAACTCACATTGTGTTAGTTGTGATGCTATTTTGACGTTGAGTGTAGAGACAAAGTTGACGAGGACGACGTTTACAATCTGTTGAAGTTAAAAAAAAAATCCGGCAGACGGCGGTTGGCAGCGGCGGCCGGCGGTTGTGCGGCAGAAAATTTAAGAGGGAGAGAAGTTTGGGAGCATTTATGAGGGAGAGAGAAATAAGAAAGAGGGATAAAAAAAAATAATGGGGGATAGGGGGGTGTTAAAAACAAAAAATAAGGGTGGCCCTATAGTGGCCATGAAAATAATTGCCTAAGACGGGTGCATATCTTGTTACATAAGAGTATATAAGCATAAGAGTGTATCTGAATTAGATTTTTGTAAAAAAATGTAATTTTTTTTTTTTTTTGTGATTATAGATGTTTGAACTTGAATTGAAAATTTATATTTAAAAAAGTGTGAAAATGATATCTAAATATAATGTTATATATAATGTGTATATGAGAATATGCTATATATAATGTATTTAAATAATATTAAATTTCCAATAAGCAAAAAAACCCGTAGTTTTTTTTTTTTTAAATTTTTTATTATTGATTATCCAACTCTCCCATTTTTTTCTATTCTCAAACCCTAATACTCACGTCAGTCAGTCCACCTCATTTTTTTATTCTTTTTTTTTGTTTTGTCTTAGACATGATTTATATTCAAAAATAAATTTATTTCATAAGTTTCAATGGCTCGACCAAGCTCACAATAATAAAATGTAAGTTGAGCATGAATTTAAGGTACATTAGTTTTTTCGAATTAAGTTGGTAAATTAGCCAAATTTAGTCCTATATGTATTTACGAACTTCCTCATCAGTCATATTCGATTAATTTTATGCAAAATAGTTACATTTATTTTTTTGACAGAACCCCGTTAAAATACTCACGTGTTGCTTATATGCGTTGATTTGCAGGGGCATTTTAGGCCTTCTACCTTATTCCCCTCCTAAAAAACCTAACTCCCTAATTCCCAAATCATTTCACCCTCTTTACCTTTTATATCTAAGATTTTTTACATGTCACGGGAAAAAAAACCAATACTCCAACTCGACCAGACTTCAATATTCTGCTACTAAACTTGTGATCGAAGGAAGATTCTATCAATTCAAGCAAGATTCATCAAGAGAATGAGTCTTGCCATGACAATACGGGCACCTGGAGTCAAGCCAGCTGTTTATGGTATGATTTTACTCCCAATTTTTTTAATCCTTTAGATTCTATAAATTTCAAGTTTTTAATGCTTAATTTAATGTTTCTTTGTCGATTGGGAATTTTTTAGTGGGGTAATTTGGTTAAAATAATGCTATATTCAGTTTGAAAATGTGATTTAAAATAATATTATTTTTTCGGTGAATGGGTCCGAAGAATTTACCATTAAAGTTAATCATGATGGTAATATTGTTGAAGTAGGTGGATTGAACCATTATGAGGAGTCAAGTTACCTATTTTGAGCATGCTTTGAAGGAGTACATTTTTATGGTTTGCTTAGATAAAATTATAGCTATTTTGTAGAAAATTAATCGATTATGACTGATTAGAAAATTCGTAAATACATATAGGACTAAATTGATTATTTTGCCGAACTGAGGTCAAGCAAAACTCTTCAAATTTTATTTAAATTGAGTTTGTGATTAAACTCCACTAACATTTATCTCGATAAATCCCAATTCTTAACTCAAAACCTCATAATCAATCTTGAAAAAATAAAAATAAAGTAAAAAGCCGAAGCCTTTGTACTATTCAGTCACTCTCTCCGGCGATTTTCCGGTAATACTTCATCCTCAGGTGGTGATTTCTTGAACAGACTCCAAGAATGGCTATAATATCCTTTTATGATCTTTGTTAGCTTTTTTAGTAACTTCATTTTTGCTTGGATGTGTTTGTATATGAGATGAAATGTATTACAGAATCCTCAAAAAAAATGAAAATGATTAATGTAGGGTTTTCTCTAAAGGGATGTTTCTTTGGGGTTAAAATTTAGGGAAAACTTTTGATTTTTAGTGAATTTACCGTATAAGTCAGGGAGTTTAATTAAGAAAAATGAGGAAGGTTAGTGGTGGGGACCATATGTTAATGGTGTTTAATTTTCGTAAATTAAGGTTAATTTAAGGGACCTTCCATTAATGGTGTTTAATTTTCTTACATCGATACCTTCCCGACATGCTGATGCGGGGGCATTGTGCATTGGTATGACATTTTTTTAAGGTTAGTTTAAGGGAGTGGTCGCACAAATATATTAGTGGAGCTTACTTTCATGAAATGAAGGGAGGTTACCAATGGAAGTTTATATAAAATTTATTGTTATTTTAGGGAAATGAGACACTTAATTCAGAAGATCTGAAGTTAGTGGAGCATAATTTCATGAAATCAGACACTAAAAAATTATTAGTGTTACCAATGGAATTTACAATCGAATTGTTGCGGAGTTTAATCGTGGAGGGAGTTTAAGGAAGTTAGTGGTGGAACCGTAAGTTATTGGACCTTAATTTTCTTAAATTAAGGGAGTGGTCGGACAAATATATTAGTGGAGCTTAATTTCATGAAGTGAAGGGAGGTTACTAATGGAAGTTTATATAAAAATTATTATTATTTTAAGAAATTAGACACTCAATTCCGAGCGTAAAAAAAGAAAATGAGATGTTTGAAACCAGTGGAGTGAGTATGAGTTTATCAAACTGCTTAGAATAATCAATTGAAAAGTTCAATAGAAAAGAAGCAAGATTAGAACAACTATTGGGTTGAATGTTGTATAGGATCCTAAAACAGATTTGCAAAATTATGTGGTTACTATTGGTTTTGCCTGCTGGTAAAAGATTGATATTTTCAACTTCAGGGGACAACTTTCTTGGATTAGGTAAAATAGAATAGATGGGGATTGTGGTTCAATAGATAATTTTAGATTATTTTTCAATGTTCTTTCCTCTTGGTGGTTTTAAAATATTTTACTCTTTCCCATTTGTTTTTGGTTGTGCCTGGTCATGTTTAGGTTTAAAAGGGGATAGCTCTCTAGCTGTTAAAAAGAAGGAAGCAGAGATGGCTGATAATCATGCATTGGAAGTGCAGGATATATTTGATGTGTTCAATGTCTATTATGACCCTGTCTGCTCATTATGTGATAATGGTGGTGTCCTCGTCGCGTAAGCATTTTCTTTGGAAATTTTTCTTTTTTTTTTTTTCCTGGTGGGGTGCGTCGGGCCTTAACAGTAGTGCAAAACCTAGGTAACGTGCGAGAGCCCCCCAAGTAGCAAGCTACCGTATGGATTCTCCCCTTAAAAAATTGAGCTAATATTATGTGAGCTAAAATTGATAATAACAGGAACTACACATGATTGCCTTGCTAATCTCTTGTTGGTCCATGCTAAAAATAATAGTTTTCCTTCATTGCATGAGAGATTTTAGCTCTAAAATGCCTCTCTTGTACAGTTAAACAAGGAACAGGACCTAGCTTGCTGCTCCATGCTAAAGAATATTTCTCCTATATTGCATATTATGTATTTTCCCCTTAGACTGAAGTTAATTAGTATGGTGATAACTGATAATAAGTGATTCTTGATGCAGATACTCTTAGCTTTTTTTCGTTTTAGTTTTCAGTCTTCCTCAATGTAATTTAGGTGGAGAATGAATTCATGAAGTTTGGTTCTTATAGCTTTTTTGAATTGTTGCCCACAAACACAACAAAGAGTCAAACCGTTTTTAAGTCTTTTCCCATGGAATGTTACGCGTTATGAATACTGAGCTATAGGGTGTGATTCACACATTAGAGGAGGTGGGGCTATCCCCCGGACCTGCTCTAATTCGTAAGTCAGTAAACGGATGCAGAGAGTAAAGAGAATAGCCTGTATTCAAAAGTACTTAGTATAAACAAGAAAAGAGTACATTTTTATAGTTTGAGAACATCGAGAATGTCCTTCATTATTCGATGTAGGATTGTGTCCAGAGACCTTGCTGTCTTTTACCTCTATGCCCTTAGCCATGTATGGGCTTTTCAGAGGTGGGTCTGATCTGCTGTCGTGCCCAGTAGGCAAAGTAGTTTGACTATGTACCCCAGAATGGATGTTGGTACCTTTTATCTCTCTACTATAAGTACAGAAAAAGTGCAATGATTTTAAATCTGCTCTTGCTTCTTTCAGCATAATCAGATTCATTTTTAATGTGTTTGTTCAATATTTTTTCCTTTTTTGATGTCATCCCTTCTTATACTCTTGTTCCCACTTCTCTCTCCCTTAAGCAAATCACCTTTTAGGCATATCTATAAAGAATATCACTTTCTTTCTTCAAGGTTCTCCAACCAGTTTCATATATCTCTGTTGCCTTCTACTTGTCTTTATGTCTTTTAAGTCCTTAATAACCATTCTGCTCCTTACCTAGCAGATGTGAAGGAAGATGCCGAAGGTCTTTTCACGCAACCATAGAACATGGTGCTGAAATGATATGCGTTTCTCTTTGATTTACCGGTCAAGAGCTAGCTGTATGTGCATCACTTGTTTTTTCCCTCCTGTTTTTTTGTCTACACTTGTGGGCTTTCTTTCAATCTAATGTAGTCTACTCATGCCTTTATTTGTGTACCTAAGTTCTAGTATTATATGGCCATCCTCTGGTCCAATCAGGTCTAATTTTTCTTCCATTTTTTTTAACATGTTAATTAATTCCAGGCCCTGGGGAACATGCCTTTTATTTGTTGGAATTGCCAATATAGACAACACCAATGTTTTGTTTGTGGCAAATTAGGGACTTCTCTTGACGGTGCTGCTGCCAAGGTGAGGTTTATAGAGATCATTGAAGTCTTAATTATTATTCCCACAATCACAATTTGAATAGGAAATTGGACATTCAATTATTTGTTTTTTTAGGTATTTCAATGTGCTTATGGGACGTGTAGTTACTTTTACCATCCACATTGTGTATCCAAATGGCTCCGATTCAAAATTGGAGAACAAGCAGAGTTTCTTGAGAAAGAGATTTCCAGTGGGAAACCATTCATCTGCCCGCGCCATCTATGCTATGCATGTAAACAGCTAGAAACTAGGCCTACTGATGACTTGCAGCTCATGTTTGCTGTCTGCAGACGGTGCCCAAGGGCGTATCATAGGAAATATCTGCCCAAGTATGCTACGGTTTCTTCAAATAATTCGAGTTATTCAAGTTGATTATCCATAACAAATCAATGATCATTTGATCAAATTTGTTAGGAATATCGCTCTTGAAGCTACTGAAGAAGATGAGCCCAATCCAAGAGCTTGGGAAGGTCTTTTGTCACATAAGATATTGATGTACTGCAGGTGAGTTCCTTTCCGTATCTCGTTTTCTCTTTTGTTTATCTCTATTTATTTTATTTACACGGGAAAGTGAGGAGGGGATGGACATGCGTATGGTGAGTATCGAATCGAAGCCTCTCGATCTGATAAGGAAAGCTTTTCCCACCAATCTAACTGCCTTTGGCCCTCTATTTTGGTTGTTGAAATGTGATTTCTGACTCAAGTTTTTCTTTCTTTCTTTTGGGCTCAGGGATCATGAGATCATTGAAGAACTTGGCACTCCTATCAGAAACCATATAAAGTTCCCAAGTTGATTGCAAAGAAAGAAGAATAGGGTTTGACTCAAAAAAACTGTTATTGCAGGATATATAGCTAGAATAGAAAAAATAGAAATGACTCATGCTAGCAAAAATTAAACATGTAAGAGACTCTTAAGCTAGGGTCACTCAATCTAGTACCGTGCCTTGTGGGATTGGTCCCACAACTCCCTCAGTATTGGGAGGAACCCACATATGCAGGTAGGTCTTGCCCCACTCATGTGAATAGGGATGTTTACTATTTGGTTAAACCGAAATATCGAATCAAACCGAATTATACTATATGGTTCGGTTTATTCGGTATTTTGGTTTATTTGGTTCGATTTTGAAAAAATCAAAATAAATTGGTTTGGTATTCGGTTTTCAATTTTTAAAAACCAAATTACCGAATATACCAATTTATTATTAATAAATATATTATACTTATATGTATTATTAATATTAATTGGATCTATCTTCAATCCACTTGTTTCAGTGACATTCGGTTAGTAGACACTTTGTACATTTATTACCAATTGTTATCGCCAATACCCCGAATGATTAAGGCCTTAATGAGTTATGTTATTGTTGTAAAGTTGTATTTTTATTCTTAATTTTTAATTTATTGTTTTTATTTTAATTTGCATTATAATTTTATCGTTGTCTATTTTTAATTAAGTTGAGCTCCACAAGAAAAATAAATAAAATTTCGGTACAAACCGAACCGACCCATACTGAAATAATTTCGATATTCGGTATACGGTTTTCATAAAATTTTGGTTCGGTTTGGTTTTTATAAAACGTTAAAAATCGAACCGAATTTTGAAATTTTGTTTCGAAAATCGAACTGAATACCAAATGCACACCCCTACATGTGAGGAAGTTGTGAGGTCAGTCTCAGAAGAATGGTCATAGGATTGAATTTTTCATTAAGCTAGGATTAGATAGTGTCTGAATTTTAGAAAAAAGAAGAAAACCCTTGAAATTGTCCTTCATGATATGGACAAGTCACTTATTGTGTTTTACTAAATTTTCATTTTTATCAATTTTATTTAGAGAGTTGGAAAGTGATGGAGAGGAAGAGGGAGTTTTGAAAAATATTTTAAATGAACTAAAAATCTAAGTCGATTGTTTAGCTTATTACTAACTAAGTTTATTGAGCCAAATATGAAAGTTTGTTCGTAATTAAAATAGAGTATTCGAATTGCTACAATTATATCATATGGAACACATTTTCAACATGTGTAACCTATTTTTCAACATGTATTCTCTCATTATGAACACATATCCTAAAGGTGCAGCGTGTGTTTATCCGATTGAACAAATGTCCGTTGGCATGTAACGCATGTCTTACCTAGTATTTGTCTGAAAATCATAACAAATGTCTCAAGAAAAAAAATAAAAATCTTAAACCGTTGAAATTTTTTATCCAACAGTTTAGAACAACCACAATAGTTCAGTATATTAAATTTTAATTCTGTACTATAACCGGACCGAATTCGAACAGATATCAAAATAATTTGGCAGCAGAGATGCAATCCTAGTCTGACACAAATTAGATTTTCTGAAGAAAATAGAGAGGGGCACAAGCCGTACAACCAACATCGGTGGAGTGGATGAGGCTCCTTCTCCTTGAAGAATGACCAAAGTTTGAACCGCGATTATAACATTTGTTCGGAGTTATTAATATTGGGAGGGTCGCCCCCTTCTTGGACCTCTACAGTACCCGATCCTGATTAATCAAGCCTGTCGGATTTGGACACTGGATGGAAAACCAAAAAAAGAAAAGAAAAAGAGAGAGGGGCACACGTGTGATTTTAGTTGGCGCTATAAGCCTCTTTTACTTGATCAGTTGTTCCCAAATTAGGAATAACCGCCACTGGACCCCAATACCAATACCTATAAAGTATCCCATTCAGAATGAAAAACAGAATAAAAAACCTTTCTTTTATTGGCAAAATTAAGAAGAATAAGAAAACCCTAGTTTCCCTAATTTATCGCTCCCAAATTCCCTCTCTGACGATTGCTTCCTTCTTCTGCTAAGAATAGCTTTAATTGTTACAGTTTCTGTGCAAATTGGACTTATTAAATCTAGGTATAAGGCTTTCGTTTTTTCAGAAATTCAAATAAATGCATGAGTGATGTCTTTTTGTACTGTTGTTTAGTTGTAAGTGTAAGTCTTTCAAGGTTGCTAAGTTAAAATTTTAAATCAAGTGGGCGAAAGCTAAAATTTCTACCTAAATCTTTGAAAATTTTGATATTTATAAAAGAAAAATACAATATTTTTTTAAGATTTTGGGTGGCGGCGTATTATTTGTATTATCTTTTTGTACTGTTTTTGATTTGCAAGTGTAAATCTTTGAAGGTTGTGAAGTAATTAAATAAAGCCATGGAGTACTCCGATGATGAGGGCGATGCACCAGTGCCAAATGTGGTCTCTGATTATTACTTCTTGGATAATGATCGTAAGCCAATTTCGTTTTCTGAGTTGCCATTGATGTGGGATGGTGGTGAGAGGTTGGAAGGGAGTGAAAAAGAGATTGACTTGAGGGGTACCACCGATAATGGGCTTCAGAAGATTTTTGAGCAGGTTGTTGCTTGGAGATTCGATAATTCGGCTTGGAAGCCTGAAATTTTTGTACTGAACAAGAAGAATAAATGGATCAGGCTTCTTAAGCCAAAGAATAATTTTGAGACAATTAGGACAATCTTGATCACCGTGCAGTCCCTACACTTCCTCAAAAGGAAACCCGCGATGTCCGAGAAAGCTCTTTGGGATCACTTGGCTAAAGTCTTCAGGTTCTGTTTTGGGAATCTCTGCAATTTATCTTTCATCTTGTTTATTGTATGGACTATTCTTACTATTTTGTGCAATTTTCAGCTTGTATGAATCAAAGCCTTCTGAGAATGATCTTATTGATCATATGAATTTAATTGGTGAAGCTGTTAAGCGTGACAAAATATTGGCTACGGCTAAGGTTTGTCTCAATTGCTTATTTCTACTGGATTACTGGGATATAGAGCTTATTATGTGGGCTATTATCTCACGTAAGCAATCATTTAATGTACATAAAATAGAGGCAAAGTACCTATTTCTTTCCCCTGTTTATTGAGAGAGTGTGTATGTGTTATAGATGATTGAGACTGAACTTATTATCACCTTTTGTTGCAACAGATTTTAGCAACTCTTCTCCAAAAGAAGCCCCAGAAGAAGAAACTTCGTGATGAGGTGGGGCTACTTTTCTGTCAACTTGTGAAAGAGAGAAAAGAGGAGGAAAATGGGAAAAATTTGAATTATAAATGCGAAATCTATGTCATGAACATGCTGCTTTTATTGTCGCTGCAGGAACTTGGGACCAAAACTATGTCTAGTTTTATAGTCGATGATGTCACTGATGAAAAGGTTGAAGATGGTTCAGAAGATGACGAGGAAGAGGAAAATTTTGAAAGTGTCTGTGCAATTTGTGATAATGGTGGAGAGCTTCTATGGTAAGTCTTTTCTTCTGAAGAGCTTTTATGTAGTATTTTTATGGAAACATTCTTAAATACAGTATTTCTTACTTAAAAGTCTTCATCCTTTAAGTCAATGCTTATGTAGATGTTAAGATGCATGCACAAACTTTGGTACTTGGAATTGATATTGATTAGTTTTATGCACTTTTACAATGCCAAATATTCTTGATATCTGTATTTCTTATCACGAGTATTAAATAATCTCCTAAACTCTTGCATGTTCGTTAACAAAATCATTAACGAAAATAATTATATGATAAAGATACACACATGTTCGTTAACGACATTGTTATACTGTCTATTTATATGAGAGAAATCCATTTGAAACATGTAATCAATCACTTCTTGCACCGGCGCTCTGGAACAAAGTTGTAGAATCTGTTCAGGCCTCTGTTTCAGATTGGCTTGGTCCGGTAATACTGGTATAGTTGAGGAATGATAATTAAATAAATAAAATATGCATACTATATATGCTTACCTTTAGAATTTTTATATGTTTTGGCCATTCCAGATGGGAAAAAAGGTGTATTGTATTTTCAGGTTAAAGTATGACTCTTATTCTTCTAAATAAGACAAAATTAAACGGAGGGTTCTCTCTATTTTTTTCAATTTCCCCCATGATATACGAGATATGAAGGTACTATGCAATCCTTCCTTGATCTCAAGTGTTCCTCTCCACCAACTCCAGTTCCAATGGCCCCGCTGTAGAATACAAGGGATGGTCTTCCTTCTGCATTCCTTCCTTAATCTCCTGCCCTTCTCTATACCCACCCCAGTTCCAGTGACCAGCTGTAGAATAGGAGTGAGGGAGGGCCTCTTGTGACACATCCTTGGTCTCTTTACTTCCTCTCAACCAACTCCAGTTACATTGGCCTAGCTATAGAATAAGATCACTTTCCAAAATCGGTTTCCATCTGTTAAAAAATGGACTTGGGCCTAACTCAATCCCTCAAAAGGTACCTCAAGAGGGGAAGTATTGCCCAATCCTTATAAAGAACAAACTTGCTCACTAGCTAGTCGATGTGGGATTCTCAACACCATCATATGCTATGGAATCCTTCTCAATCTTAGTCCTTGCCCTTTCCTGCTCAGTCTTTTCCACTCACCATCTTCTCCCCATAAACTCCACCATCAATTCCAAGACTTGATTGGACAGCTCAATTAGGTTGGAGTTCTAGACTCATTTTATGCAAAGAGAATGAAAATTTCCGTGGAAGTAAATGGGAAAAAATGGAGGAAGAAGCCAAGAAGTAGTTGAAACCTTACCTTTGAGATAAAGTCTCCTCTAGATCCTTAAAATATGGGACAATCTTCTTGAACTTGCAGAAAATGCAAGAATATAGGATAAAGTAAAACTTCAACTTTGCCATTTTTCTGGTGACATGGAAATTTCCGGCTGTATCAGCAGGTTTTGGAATGTATTTGTTGCTTTTTAACTAGGATTTGTTTCTCACGGTTTGTGTACAGTAAGTTTGGGAAAGCAATTTTACCCTCTTCTTTTGTGTCAGTTGCGAGGGAAAGTGTATGAGGTCATTTCATGCCAACACAAGAGCAGGTTCAGAGTCTGCTTGTGAATCTCTTGGATTTTCTGATGAACAATTGAGAGTATGCTTCCATTTTCGTTAATTTCCATATTTTCCTTCGGTTTTCTTCCGTCTTATTTTCCCCCCAACTCCATCTTCATGTACTTGTATTTCGCACAGGCATTGGCAAATCAAACTTTCGAGTGCAAGAACTGCCAGTATAAACAACACCAGTGCTTTATTTGCGGCGAGCTGGGGTCTTCTGATAAATTAGCTGGTGCTCAGGTTTGTGTAACCAAATTCTTTGCATGTTGTACCACTTTGGCTTCATTATTTGTTCCCCAAAAGGTTAAGAAGGTCTGCTGAAGACTGCAAGGTTGTTGGATGTCCTTGGTAGGGAAAACTTTATGAGACTTGCATGGAAGGAAATATGAATGGAAGGGAAACAGATATTAATCCCTTGAAAGTATTTACCTTTTTCTTTTAACTGTTATTATCTTGAGACGCAATTAATATTCTGTGTCCTCTCTCTATGTTACGTGTGTGGTTGATGACTATAGAGTACTTCGTGACCTTAGTTCCTTCGTCGGTGTTGAAGGGGTCATGTTTCAAACCAAAGTGACTTTTGTAAATGAACGATACACAAATATACACTCCTGTTTGTTTTCTAGGTTTTTCAATGCGTGAATGGGACATGTGGATACTTCTACCATCCACATTGTGTTGCAGAAGCACTTCATTTCAAATATGGGAATGAGACAAAAGGTCTTGAGGGAAAAATTGCTGCTGGAGAAACATTTATGTGTCCCCTCCATTCATGCCTCGTCTGTCAAGGACCCGAGGATAAGAATGATCTGCAGATGCAGTTTGCTGTGTGTAGACGTTGTCCTAGAGCCTACCATAGGAAATGCTTACCTGGGTACTTTTTCATGTTGTCACAAATCATCAGTATCTACATGTTTTATCTTTAGGCTATTTATTTGATTTCTCATTTATACAATGATGGGAATTTTTGAAAATTTTACCAGAGAGATTGCTTTTGAAGAAGATGTGGATGAAGACACTGAACAAAGAGCTTGGGTAGGTCTGATGCCCAACAGCAGAATACTCGTATATTGCTTGTAAGTTCTGTAGTATCTGTCTCTCTCCATCTTTTATGCTGTTGTAGTAATTCTGTGTTCTGAATGCTGATAATTATTCTTTTGATCAGAGAACACGAGATAGACCCTGACATTGAAACACCCATCAGAGACCATATTAAATTCCCAGGCACTGATCAGAAAAAGAGGAAACAAACTGTGGATTCTGTTGGTGGATATAAGAGTCCGCCAATGAAAAGGGTCGATGCTGCTGAAGAGGCTACAGACAAGAGAGTTGGTGTAAAACGATCACACGGAACTGACAAGTTACTTGCAGGAGAAAAGTCACTGAGTTCTTACACTAGGGAAGAAAGGTCATTCATGCCAAAATCCTTGAAGAAACAGAAATTAGAGAATAATTCTAAGGTGGCGTTGAACAAGATTTTGGGAAGGAAACAAACCGAAAATAGTGGTGTCAAAAGTAAGGCCTCTTTGGGGAATCAGCTGTATGCACTGCACAGTAAGAAATCTGAGCCGAAAGGAGAAATATCTGATATAAATCAGCAAAGGAAAAAAGGAAAACCTGCTGCGGAGGAAGTAAACAGTTCATCAATAATTGATGCAGAGTCCGAGAGAAGGTTGCATCCCCCACCCCCACCACTAAAAAAAGTATCATCCCAGACACACTGCTGGGAACTTACAATTGCACATAAAATGAGTTGAATTGTTTCTGAAATGTAAGTTGAGACCTTAATTTTATTTGCTTCTTTTGGCAGACTTCTTTACATCCTAAAAGAAGCTGAATCTTCAATAACATTGGAAGATATTATGCGCAAGCATCAAACTCCATCAACACATGCTTCCTCTTCAAAGATTGCCATGCAAACTATAACATATGGGAAGCTGGAATGTGCAGTTGAGGTGAATGATGACCCGGTGACAATATAATCCTTTATGAAGATCTTGAAATTGACTTGGCTATTTGCAGGCACTTCGTGCTGCTTTGCAAAAGTTGGAAAACGGGGGTAATCTTGAAGATGCAAAGGCTGTTTGTGAGCCTGGTCTTCTCAATCAGATAGTAACATGGAAGGTATTATTCAATGGTTAATCTAGTTCTTCTGCTATTGATGCCTTGACCAAAATACAGTTAGTTTGCCTCTTTTTGAATGTTATATCACTATCTTTCATCGTCAGAACCCTGTTGTGATTAATTAATACATGTAAATTATTTATTGATAGCTTCTCTTGGGTAATTTTGTCCCATTTTTATTGTCATTGCTTCTTCGTCGTGACTTGTATTCTACTCTACGTGTGTATATCCTTCCCCTCCCCCCGTTTTTTCTCCTGTTGTTTGAAAACAGCAGGGTTTTTTTTCAGTAGTAATTAAGGTGTAAGCAGCAAAGTTTCAGTAGAATGTGGAGTGTTTTGGAAATCGTCATGGGAAGACCTTTAATATCACTATAGCGTTCCGGTAGAATGCTGAAGATGGTCTTTTTTATCTTGCTCGTTTGTGTAATTTTATACTTGCCACTTCAAGTGATTTTATTTTGCAGTAGCATTTCGGGGTTATTGATTTCCGGGGTTGTAATTCGCATAACTTTAGATTCGTTCTGCTGCTAACTGAATTTCAGATGATATTGTTTCTTTTTTAAGGAAACTCTGCCATTTCTGAATGAAAAAAATTATCTTAGTGGTCATAATTTTTTCTGGTTTTTGTGAAATGGTGAAACTGTTTGAATTCCGCAGTTTGGTAGATTCTGAAATCATATGTTAATATGGTCTTCTTGGTTCCTTTATTTGTAGAGCAAGCTCAAAGTATTTCTTGCTCCATTTCTCTATGGCGCTCGTTACACTTCCTTTGGTCGCCATTTCACCAAGGTGGAAAAGCTACAAGAGGTAAGTTAATTATTTTGTGTGCATCTCTTTTTGGTTGACACTGTCACACGAGTGTCCTTAGGTATCTTCATTTTCCTGCCTGATACACTAGCTTGTTGCACGGTGTAATAGATGTGAAACTGGGTTTAGAATAAATTTTCACCCAATCCAATTGGGAAATGCAGCACTACTCGATAGTCATTTTCTAGGTGTCGGCAACATTACAACTGGTTGTTATTTTGGGTTAAAACTTAAAAGGTCGTTGGGTTGAGAATAGCCTCTTCATTTTGAAGAACTTTGCTAAATGTAACCATATTTCTTGACATCAATTGGGTTTTATTTTAGAAACAAGACAATTGTAGTTTTTGAACTAAGGTCACTATATGCAATCAGCAATGTTTGACTAAGATAGGCAATTTTAGCGAAACCACTCTCTTAGACCTCTGTGCTGGTCTCTTGTTTGAGGAAATTATTTTTTTGCAGTTGTCTTGTATTTAATTCATTTCAAGATAGTCTTCTCTCAGCCTAGAAGTGGTGAATATCACCCTAGAACTGATTTGCCCTTTTTCTCGCAACAAGCCTGGAATTTCCTACAGATTGGATTTAGGAAACTAGAGTCCCCCTTTACTCTCCTTTTTGTAGAGTTATGTACTCTTTACTGAGGTCTCCATATCGAAATATAGCATGCATGTGCTGTACCAGAGAATTCAGTTATATGTCATGTTCTCATCATGCAGATTGGTATCCATCATATCATTTAGTTTCCTGTTATAACATGTATAACTTATGTCAGATTCATGGCTGAGAAATATATATTTTTTCTTTGCAGATCATTGACAAGCTTCATTATTATGTTAAAGATGGTGATACGGTAAAGTATTTGGACTATTGTAAATTGTATCATCCCCCCCACCACCACCACACAAAAAAAATGCACACACACACACACACACAGAGAGAGAGAGAGAGAGAGAGAGAGAGAGAGAGAGGGGGAATACAACCATGCGTCACCCTTCTCTGCTTCTTTCAAACATTGGAAGGCTAAGCATAAGCTGAAAGATGAAACCATCTGAACTAGCTCTCATCAAGTCCTTGAGATGTTTTTCAATTTTATCTGTATTTCTAATTCGTGTATTGCTTTGAACAGATAGTTGATTTCTGCTGTGGGGCCAACGATTTTAGTTGTCTTATGAAAGAGAAGTTGGACCGCATGGGGAAAAAATGTGCATATAGGAACTATGATATTTTCCCAGCTAAGGTCAGCTCCAAAATTTCTCTGTTGATAAAAAGTGCATGTTTATGAAAATTCTTGTTGAGTTTATGAAGAGGCCGTACATTATGTCTGCACCTATCCTTGTCATCAAAAGATCTATATGCTGTTCAATTTAGGCTTTATATAGTATTTTATTATTGATTCATTATGTGGATAGGAAACCTCCACTTATTGGGGACTTAATGGGTTTATGTTATTGTTGTATTGTTGTTGTGATGTGGATAGGAAGCCTCAAGTTTCTTAGTCTATTGATATTGATAGAAGCCTTAAATGTTTATTAGCACGTCTCTTTAATTCTTATCCCATTCTGCAGAATGATTTTGGTTTTGAGAAGAGAGACTGGATAACCGTCCGTCCAAGTGAACTGGCCCCAGGGTCCCAGCTGGTAAGAGAATCTTGGTTTCTTATTGTTGGTTGTAGGCTAAACTATTTGTAATTTGTTTGCTTTTCTTGTGCCTCAAACAGATAATGGGTTTGAATCCGCCTTTTGGGGTTAATGCGGGTCTTGCTAACACATTCATTGAGAAAGCACTTCAATTCAAGCCAAAGCTTCTTATCCTTATTGCTCCACGAGAGACGCTCCGGTAACTGCTTGTTCTCTTCTTATTGTTTTTCACATAAGTAACATCAACAGTGGTAGTGAAAACAACATTAGACATTCAGCTGCCTTCTCATTTGTTTTTCTTCTCAACCAGGTTAGATACAAAGGGAAGAAATAAATATGATCTTGTATGGGAGGACACAGAGATGCTTGGTGGAAAGGTATATTACTGCACTTTGATATTTGTCGTCTCTGAAACAGGACTACACTAAACAAATTTTCCAACTATTCTGCATTTCCATTTCTTTTTAGTAATGCTCATTTTCAATGTTCGTGACGTTTCTTTCCCTCTCTCCTTCTACAGTCATTTTACTTACCTGGATCGGTTGACATAAATGATAAACAATTGGAGGATTGGAATGTGAACGCCCCAGCACTCTCTCTCTGGAGTCGTCCGGACTGGACAGCAAAGAACAAGGCAATTGCTTTCGAGAATGGCCATCTATCTAGGGACGAGAAAGGTTTCTTTGAGAGGCATGCCCCTGATTGCTCACCAGAAACCCGTGATATTGATTATGGGACTTGCGTGGTGGCAGATGGCCTCCAGGATGTTGAGCAACACCATGAAGAAGTTACAGTGACTGAAGATGGTGTGCAAGCATTTGACCATGGCACTGCAGTAGAGGAATCTCACATGGATCATGGCCATGTCAATGGCAATAAGCCAGCCAATGAGACTTCTGAGGAGTTAAACAAGAACAACAGAAAGCGCAGAAGAAGAGGACAAGATGGAAAATCTTCAGCAGAGAGACGGTCTGTGCACCGCCGTTCTTTACCGAGCAAGTCTGCCGGCAGATCACAGGTAGATAACTTGCATAAACGAGATGAAAAAACTTCAGCAGAGAGACGATCCCTTCCCCACCATCGTTCGCCAAGCAGATCGCAGAGAAATCACGTGTCAAGACGGGATGAGAAATCTCCGGCAGAGAGACGATCACAGCCCCACCATTCTTCACTAAACAAATCACAGGGAAATCACTTGTCCGGACGAGATGAAGAATCTACAGAGGAGAGACGTTCTCTGCCCCGCCATCAGCCTGAGATGCACTCACATGCTGATCTCCAGGGAGAAGGCTATCATCGGTTTGATCACAAGTACAGTTCAGGATCACAAATGCAGTTACAAAGAGGACATGGTGGTTATCATGGTGATGGCAACGGGAGGAGGGGCAACTACAATGAGGAACCTTTCTCAAACATGGAGGACAGAAGGGCCCTTCCTCTGAGGCATGGTTCTGATTATGGTATCCTGGTTCCTGAAGAACAACACTTCATGGGCTACCACGATCAAACAAATCTCAATGGTTATGGTTCATACGAAGGCCAATATGGAAGGGAGGTCGATGTAAGACCTCAGGTTCGAAGGTATGGCTATCAAGAACCTGAAACTTTTAGTCAGAGAGAGAGCTATTTTGCGAATGCTCCCCCCACATTTCCATCTCCATACAGTCAGCATGTACCTGCAGTTAATTCTCCATACGACAGCATGGGCACATCTGCCATGCAGCGATATGCTCCCAGATTGGATGAATTAAACCATGGAAGGATGAATAATAATATGGGTACAGTGCAGCCGCCGTATGCAGGTGGAAGTGGAATGTATAGCCCGGCTCCTCCACCTTATGTTTTTCAACCCGACTCATTAGGCTTTGCTTCCGGTCCATATCGCCCACATGCCCAGCAGAGTTCTTCAGGGTGGCTTAATGAGTAGGCAGACCACAAGAAGATGCCTGTGATATACAGATGAGTCTGTTTTCATTTTTGCCAGTTTTGGTACTTTATTTGTTTTATGGATTTTCTTGACTTGTTTCTTTCCCAATAAATTTTGCAAGCCATTTGACTTAGCTCTGTTGTGTACATTATTTTAGCAATTTTAATAATACTAGCAAAATCTTGCTTGTAACCTTGTATTAGATTGGTTTCTTTGTTGGAAAATTTCTATAAAAAGTAAAATTTCTCTCATCCATCCAAACTTTTACCCAACAAAATTTTAGGTGCCAAACTTATATCTACTCATACACGCAATTCAATTTTTATGGAACTCATATATACAAACAATTCAGTTTTTATAAAACTTAAAATATTTTATTTCCAAATTAAAACACCATCACATTTCAAACTAATTTTTTTGTATTCTATTTATTTTTATTTAATTTGAATTTTGTCTCTTTTGATTTTTTAATTTTAGTATCTCATTAAAATGAATTTTTATTCTTATAAGGTCATTCAATATTGTGGGTGCTCTTTTACGTCCAAATATATATATATATATATATATATATATATATATATATTCAATATTATGTCCTAAAAATCTAATCTTAGTCTGAAATAATGGCATCTTTGGTTTAAATATGACTAATCCATTAGCTATAACAACTTTTTTAAATATCTCTAAATGCTTGAAATGCATTTCAATTGATTTAGAAAAGACTAATATATCATCAATGTAAACAATGATAAATTCACTATAAGGCATAAATATCTCATTCATGATTTTTTTTTTTAAATCTGAAGGGGCATTCTTTAATCCAAAAGGCATAACATACCATTCATATTATCCAAAAGGGACATTAAAAAATTATATCTATCATCTGGGTTAATTTGGATTTGCCAATATCCTGATTTTAAATCAAACTTAGAGAATATGACAGTATCATATAATCTATCTAACAAGTCTTTTTTATTTGGAATAGGATACCTAATCCATTTAATACCTTATTCAAAGGTTTATAGTGATAACTAATCTAGGAACACCACGTTCCTGTTCTGAATGTTTATTAACATAGAAGGCTGTACAAGACCAATGAGATTGAGAAGGGCCTATAATTTTCTTCTCAAGCAACGATGCAATTTCATTTTTGCATAAAATTAAATATTCAGAGTTCATTTGACAGGGTCTACCTTTAGTAGGAATATTATCCTCTTGAAAATTATCTTTATAAGGTAAACTTACAATATGCTTTATCCTATTCCAAAAAGCATTAGGATGTTCATTGCATATTTCTAATGCAAATTGATTAGTAATATAAGAAATTTTTTCTTTTAGTTTAGGGTTTTGGAGTTTTTCTTCCAAAGTTAATATATTAATTTCATGTTTTAGAAAATTTAATTGATTTTCTTTTAATATTAACTGATCATATATTTCATGTAAAGTTTTAACAAAGGGTTTCATAATAAATTTAAAAGTGACTGTAAGCGGCTACAATTTTTTCCTTATCTATCCAGGTAAAATGATAGATCTTATTTATAAAAGGAGTTCCAAGTATCACTTGAGTTGAAAGTTTATTTTTGACTAATAAAAAACTTAAAGGAATACATTTTCCATCCACACAAATGGATGCTTTAGGAAGTTTAAAATTAATATCTAATTTTCTTCAATATTTAATGAAATAGACTCTTCAGTAGTTTTAACTACTTGTTTTAGACCTAGTCTTTCAAAAGCACCTAATTGATAAATTATTTAGTGAACAAGATATCAGACCTTATAGGGAATCCAATCATAATTTTATTCATATTGGATTAGTACATGTTGCTTTTAAACCTTTATAGTAGATCTTAGAGATGTAGAAATTTAGATTGGAAAAAATCTATAATGGGTGTTATAAAATCCAGTTTGGCACATGGCCCAGTATATTTTGATGTTTATCCTAATTTACAACTTTCATTAACCGATGTAAATATACTTGATGCATTAACATTAAATGTTAAAACACATGGATATAATTATGCTCAAGGATCAGAACTTATATGTATATGATTTATTTTAAACATTTATATACATTAAATCCTCACTGTAAATTGGCTGATAAACCATTAAATCAGCCAATTTACAGTGAGGATTTAATGTATATAAATGTTTAAAATAAATCCTATAGCATATACATATAAGTTCCGATCCTTGAGCATAATTATATCCATGTGTTTTAGCATTTAATGTTAATGCATCAAGTATATTTACATCGGTTAATGAAAGTTGTAAATTAGGATAAACATCAAAATATACTGGGCCATGTGCCAAACTGAATTTTATAACACCCATTATAAAATTTTTCCAATCTAAATTTCTACCATCACTTAGACCTGCTATAAAACTCACTTGTGGGTGATCCATCATCTGGCTGACTCAAAATTGTAGGTGGTTCATGACGTTCGGGATCAGGAGGCCGATAATAATGTCCCGACTTTAGAAAATTTTAATCCATAAAAAAATAGACTTCAGAAAAATGGTGAATTTGATTAAGCTTTTCACTTGAGTGATTTTTTTTTTTAGTTTTATAAAATTCACAATTATTTTTTGTGAATAAACGGTAGAGGTACTAGAGTCCACACAAAGAAAGTGAAAAAAGTGAAGTTTTTTTTTAGTGCAAAGCTTAAACAAGACGACTCTAATCCGAATTCTTGCCAAAGAAAGATGTGATAATTTTTCGACTCATAATATTTTAGTACACTTTCCAGTATACTAATAATATTATTATATATGAAAATAGGATGATATGATTAGTTCAAATCCTTAAATTCACTCTCGTCGATAATATGAAATGATATATTTATTGTATTAGAAAATTCGAATTTTAAGTTTCCTTGGAATTACCACTAGAAATCAGAACTTGATCCATCTCCCTCGTTGAGCGAGCCCAATATAAGAACCCTGAATGGCCCAACAAAAAGACCACCATCTCCAACTCCTCCTAGCCACGGTTCGGATTTAACCTAAACCACACTCAAACTCAAAAGTTCGACGTTTGGTCTGTTTCGGGTTTTAAACTTAGAAGAATTCGTGAAACTTTTTTCATTCGTTTGATTAAATTTTTTACGATTAAGATTAATTTAAAACGAACATCTGTCGTGTTTTTTAACTTCAAAACATTTGTATTAAATCTAAGAACACATGTAATTAAACGTTTCGTACGTACTGAAAAAAAAAATATTTTGCATAGGATCTGAACTAGCTGAACTGCCAGCAGCCGCAGCCTTTTATTCTCTTCCAAATGGTCCACTTTAGGTTTAGTCTAATTTTGGTGTATTCACGAGTAACTCGAACTCTGGCACAGAATTTTTTTAATTGTAAATGAATAATAGTTTTTGAATTTTTAGATTTGTTGTTAGTAAATATCAATTATCGGAGACGTATTTGTACGTAAATTTGTGGCATTCTCTCGCATAAAATTTATTTTTTAAATTTTCAAGTAAAAATTCTCAAATTAAAAATAATCCAAATTTGTTTAGCAAAAAGAAAATTAAAAACAATCCAAAATAATTTTTAATTCCTTTTTTCTCGCATATTCTTTCTCAAAAAAAAATCAATTAAAATTTGTTTATCATATACTGAACAAATCTACGTTCAACACTGCAACCGTGAATTCTTAATTTGACTTTTTTCATATAAATATCACATTTTTAATCATCTAGTCAGACTAAGTGGTACTCCCTCCATTCCCTATTAATTGTCGTTTAGGAGATATCTAGGTATCCAAATTAATTGTCGTTTAAGGTTATTTTATTAGTTGTCAACAATTTATTCCAATTATACCGTCAATATTTTCCTTTCTTTTCTTTATGACATAGAAGTGAGAGAGAGAGGGTGAGGGTGAGGGTGAGGGTAAGGGTAATATTGAAAGTTTAGGTGAAAATGACAACTTCCTTAATTTTGTCAAATTGTCTAAAGAATCTTATATTTAGGAATGGAGAGAGTATTTTTCAAAAAAAAAGAAATTAAATAACCAAGTTTAAATTTGTTTAGTATATGTAGAACAAAAACGTGTGGCATGGTTTGGTATAATGGGTCAATCATAACAGTTTTTTTTTTTTAACAAATATTTGTTGCATGAACTGATTCCCCAAATCCGTTATAGATTGAGAACAGTTTTGCGAAATCCGTTCTCGGCTGATGTGGCCATGCGCATATAGAATTGCCATATCAGCCGAGAACGAATTCCGCAAATCCATTCACAACCCAAAATGAATTTGAGAAATCTGTTCATGCAAAAACTGTTGTGTAAAAAAAAAAAAAAAAAACTATTATAATTGATATATTATTTCAAATAATTGCTAGTGTAAGACCAAATCCAAAACCGTGAGCGTATTCATTATAGCTTTTTCCTGACACACACCTAAAAGAGAGAGAGGGAGAAAAAAAAGGAGGATATTGAAGAGAGAGAAAATAATACTAACATAAGCCCCTGTACCTCACCACCGCCACCTCCTCCCTCCTCCGCCGTCCTCTTCTTCTATATATATCTCTCTCCGGAAGAGGAAAATCTTTTCAATAATTTGGTTAATTCTCTCAACTAATTTCTTGCTAATATAAATAAATTAATATAATCGGCGACCCCCTTTCTTACGCAAAGTGCTTTCCCTTCAGTAGTTGGATCAAATTTTCTCTCTCATCCCCGCCGCTCAAAACTTCACTTTCTCTCTATTAGGTAAGCGCCACCGCTTTTTTAATAATTTTTTTAAAAAAATCTGTTTTATTTCAGTTTTATAGGCCTGAATGCAATTTCAGCTTCAATTTTGCAGTAGAGAGAAAAAATCGGATTCTAGGGTTTGGAAATTTTGGATGTTTAGTATTGTTTATAAGGTAACTTGATTTAGGGGTTTGAATTTCCAATTAGGTATTCGTTTATGTGTTTTTTGCTTGCTGTGTGTTTGAATTTTCACGATATATATATATATATATATATATATATATATATATTTTAAATTTATGTTTTATTTGAGTTGCGGCAATAAGTATATGGGAGGATTGTTGATGGGATTTGGAAAAAGATTGTTTTTTTATTCCAATTACTGGTTTTGCTGTTGCTTGTTGAAATGTTGTAGTACTAGCTATGGAAATCCTGTTGTGCTAAAATTCTTGATTTTTCTTTTTAATTTTATGTTGTGCTAAGATTCTTGATTCTTTTTTTTTTATTTGGGTGAAATAAAGAGCAAATAATATTAATCAAAAGGAACCAAAGTATCAGAGATTACATTACTATTAACTAATCTCTCAAAAGTTGCCCCACGGGCATTCCCGCCAAAACTTGGCTAACAAAGGGGGTGGTTCTAAATAATTAATCAAAACAGAAGATTCCAAAAGAGCTCCATTCTTGGCTAGTCTATCGGCACATGCATTAGCTTCTCTGTAAATGTGTCTAATCCTGACCTCCCCGAACTTCTTCAATAGTTCTCCCTACCTTAAAAAATATGGCTAGAAAGAGGGTGAGAAGTAATATCCATATAGTTGAGAAGATTGATGACTACTATAGCATCCAACTCAACATCCAGTTTCTCAATGTTTAAGTTGGATGCCATACCCAGTCTATCTCTAAGAGCCCACATCTCAGCATGGGTATTTGAACAAATACCCAACTTCCTACAGAACCCCCCTATCCAACCACCGTAATGGTCTCTAATAATACCCCCACCCCCACATCCGCACTTGTAACTCTAACCGAATAACCACAGTCGCCCTTAGTCAAAGATTCTTGATTCTTTGACTAAGGGCGGCTGTGGTTATTCGGTTAGAGTTACAAGTAGAAATCCTGTTGGTTAATTTCTCAAAGAATCAAATTGTGAATGCAAGGGGCTGTGTTCTTTGGTGTTCCAAGGCAATAAATATGTCATAATCTGGAAATTGATACACTGATTGGAATCTTGTAAACCCTATTTTTTGTTCCTTTCCTGTTCTGCAAGTTACAATTAAGTGCAGACTAATTAGCAATGACAAACAGGTTAACTCGGCGAGTTCGGGGCGGGAACAGTGGCGGGACGGGGTTGATCAGTCAACGGGGCGAGACGGGTTGAGTCCAAATCTGAATATGACGTACCCACCTCGCCCCGCTTGGAAAACCCGTCAAATGTGGATCGGGTCACAGGTTAACCCGTTGGGTTGTGTGTGTTGGTTGGGCGCTTTTTGTAATTTTTTTTTATAAATATAAGTTAGAAATAAATATAGATAAAGTCACTTTGTAGTAGTGGGGGTTTGACATGTATCCCTAACAGTTTTATTTATAACAAAATAAGACTTACATATTAGGGGGATTTGGGGCCTAAACCTCCCAAATGAAATTCCAAGCAGTGTTATCAATCCCAGATAGCGGCCAACCCCGAAAACGCTATAGCGGGATAGCGGGAGCGGTGCTATTTGGAATTCTATGTAAATAATTAAAAAAATATATTTGAGAATACATGAGAAGAAGAGAAGCAGAAGTTTTGACTGAGTTGAATAGATGAGAAGAAAAAGGAGCAGAAGGTTTTTATTTGCTTTAAGCTGCTGTAGTTTAGGCTTAGAGGTTTTTAAGGTTGTTATTACCATTTTGCCCCCATTTTATTTTAATGGGCAAAAAAGATTTTTCAATGATGATCCAAATAGCGCCGCTATCCCGCCGCTATTTCCACTATTTGAGCCGCAATGGTCCGCACCCAAAATCCGCAACGCTATTCAAGATTCATAGCGGCCAAAGGCCGCTCCGCTCCGCTATCCCGCCGCAATTGACAACACTGATTCCAAGTACTAAACTTAAATGAAAAGTACATAATAAAACAAACATTACAATTTGAAATGAAAAGTAGAATAAAAATTACAATTTAAACATAACATTCCGGGTGTTTATTTTTTATGCGTCTAATCATTGTTCCCGTCCCCCAACGAATTTCGTGACGAATTTCGTACCCACATATCAAACATTTAGCTTTGTGAATCTCCTCATTAAATACCCATACTTGCCAAACTTTGGAAGTCCTCCTTGTCCTAGCACTAGTAGAGGGATGGGGAGGAATGTTGTCTATGTTTTCCATTTAGAAAATAGAGTAGGAGATGATAGTGTGAGTTTGGAGGAAATTTGAGTGGGTATTTATAGGATAGATTTGGCTATTTGAGGGATATTTTAAAATCTATAATATATAAAGTTAGAACAATTTGAGATAGAAACTTCATGATGTGACATGTGGCATATTATGAGATGTGTTCCAATCATAAGCTTTCCATGTGACAACTTTGTCATTAATTTTCTTTTAAAAATACTGCTTCATGAGCTATAATCTTCATCTTCATTCTAAAGTTACATATTTATACATTATAGAAAAAGTATGTAACATAAATGAATTGAATTTAAATGAAGAAGTTCAATTGTTTTTTTTTAATGAAGAAGTTGAATGGTTTTCTTTTTTTAATGAAGAAGTTCATTGGTTCTTTTTAAATGAAGAAGTTGAATGAGTTTTTTTTTAAAAAATAAAGAAGTTCAATAGTTTTCTTTTTTTAATGAAGTAGATTTAATGTATATAAGAATTCTAAAAGTCTTCCATCATAAAGTCATGTATATAGGAATTCTAAAAGTCTTGCATCATAAATTAGATTTAATATTTCAAGAAAATAACCGACTATATAAACCAAAATCAGCCATGCATTCCCTCACAAAAAAAACAAAAAATACCATCAAAACAAACATTATGGGGAAATAAAGACTTCAATCTTTGCATCTCAATGAACTTGAAAAAAGCCAAACAAGAAAAGAGAATATTATTTCGAAAGAAAAAATTATGGAACACTTTCAATATCCAGAAACCTGACGATTTAATGAGTGTTGATTCTTCGATTTTGGATGAAAATGTAAAATTCATTTTAATTTATTTTGTTGTTGTAATTGTAATTATTTATTAGAAATACATCCGCGCATCGCGTGGGCATGAAACCTAGTGTGTGTGTGTGTGTGTGTATTATATAGGCGGGATAGGCGGGTTGGGGTGGGATTAAACGGGGCGGATTTAGGCGAGTCGGTGTGACGGTTCGGGGCGGGTGTGGGTTTTTGACGGGCCAGGGCGGGCCGATTCAATTTTTTTTGGATGGACAACCATCCCGCCTTGTTTGTAAAACCCACTTAACTTGTGGGTCATTGCAGGTTTAAACGAGTCCAAATGTGGGCCGAGTTAAACGGGGCGGGACAGGGTGGGTCGCGGGTGAGCCGAACCCATTTGCCATTGCTAAGACTAATATAAGGAGAAAAATTTATTTCAAAAATTTATTTTCTGGTATTATAGGTACGGGTGTTCACTATTCGGTTAAACCGGAATACCAAACCAATCCGAATTATACTAAATGGTTCGGTTTATTCGGTATTTTGGTTTATTTAGTTCGGTTTTGAAAAAATCAAAATAATTCGGTTTGGTATTCGGTTTTCAATTTTTAAAAATCGAATTTTCGAAATACTAAATAGACCAATTATTGTTATTATTATTAAAAAATGTATTATACTTATACGTATTATTAATATTACTTAGATCTGTCTTCAATCCATCTGTTTCAGTGATTACACTTTGTACATTTATTGCTAAATGTTACCGGCAATACCCCGAATGATTGCGGACTTAATGAGTTATGTTATTGTTGTAAAGTTGTATTTTTATTCTTAATTTTAAATTTATTATTTTAATTTTAATTGTGCATTATAATTGTATCGTTGTCTTTTTTTATTAAGTTGAGCTCCACAAGAAAAAAATAAAATTTCTGTACAAACCGAACCGAACCATACTAAAATAATTTTGGTATTTGATATACGGTTTTCATAAAATTTTGGTTCAGTTCGGTTTTCATAAAACGTTAAAAAATCAAACCGAATTCTGAAATTTTGTTCCGAAAATCGAACCGAACACTGAATGCACACCCCTAATTATAGGAACCTGCTTTTGATGTTTTATAGGATTTCACGCATTTTTTGTGTGTCTCCAATTTCCAGGATTTTTTTTATTGTTAAAATACTTAATATAGGGATCTAAGTAGACAGTTGAAACTATTCCTTCCTAAATGTTGCACTAGAGTACACATTGATGTTTGACATTTACTGGTTGCATGACAAGATAGCATTTTGCAAATTATGGCTGTTGAGGCTTGTCCAACACCAAACCTTAAGGATGATATGGATGAAGATGATGAGCCCCTAGTTTTTAAAAGGAGTAGTTCAGCATCAAAGCAAAACCAAACCATCTCAGAAACAAGAAAGGTGTCATCTCAGAAGCGTGATGGACAATCAGCTAGGCAGATTTCTGATGTCCGTCCTGCAAACGGTGAAAGCTCCGGTGCTCAAAAGGGTAGGATGAACCCACCAGCCAAGCCATCACAGGTTAAACCACCTCTTTCTAGCACGAAAGGGGCAACTTCATCGGCCAAGCCATCACAGGTTAAATCACCTCTGTCTAGCCAGAAAGGGTCAACTTCATCTGCCAAGCAATCACAGGTTAAATCACCCCTGACTAGCCCGAAAGGTTCAACTTCATCAGCCAAACAATCTCCGGTTTCTTCTTCAACAGCAAATTCAAAACCATCCACTTCAGCAACTGATAAAGCAAAACTTGTTAACCAACAGAAATCTGTCCCTGTTATTAAGGCGGAAAAGTCATCTTCTCTTAGACCTGCCTCTGAAACAAATAATGACTCTGAGGATTCTGATGATGGGAAGCCCTTGAGACTTAGGCTTTCTGGACCAGCATCCAAGGGAAACTCTAACCAATTGAGCAACGAAGCTAGTGAACTAGGAATTGAGGATTCAGATGATGAAAAACCGCTAGCTAGTAGATTCCCGCTGAAGTCTGGTGCTGGGGAATCTACCAGCAAGTCTTATGATTCCGATGATGATACACCTTTAGCGAAGAAACTTCAGCAAAATGGCTCGACAGTGCGAGAGGGCCAAGCTAGTAAATCTTCAAATATGTCAAATAAGAGACCTCCAGGTGAGGTTAAATCCTCGAATCAATCAGCAGTTAAAAAGCCTAAGCTGTCAAGCATATCCTCTCCGACCAACAAAAAGCAAACACCTGTAAAAGCTGAACCAAAGGCTGAGGATGATGATGATCATCTTCCCATATCCCAAAGAATCAAGAAGTCACCTACCCCAATAAGCAAATCGTCATCCATTAGAAAAGAAACTAAAGTTGTGTCATCTTCAGTGAAAAAGGTGAATAAGAAATCTAAGAAGGTTATGAAAATAACAAAGTATTCCAAGCCATCGAGAGTGCCTCCTGGCTCTGGTGAAGGTAAAAAATGGAACAAATTGGAACATTGTGGCGTGATTTTCCCGCCTCCATACAAGCCTCACGGGGTTAAGATACTGTATAAAGGGAAGCCTGTTTCTCTGACTCCTGATCAAGAGGAGGTGCGTCTCTCTCCCTTTTGAGTGTTTGGGTATTTAGTCAATATGTTAATTTAGCAGGTAGTTGGTATATCAATCCTTATACATTTTTTATGGCAGGTTGCAACTATGTTTGCTGTGATGTTGGACACTGATTACATGAACAAGCCTCGATTCAAGGAGAACTTTTTCAATGACTGGAAAAAAATACTAGGCAAAAACCATGTCATTCAGAACTTGGAAGACTGTGATTTCACCCCCATTTATGAATGGCATCAGAGAGAAAAGGAGAAGAAGAAACAGATGACTACAGAAGTAAGTTGATGGCATGAATTTGGATCTTGGATCCTGCGCTGCAGTTTATATATTTTCCTCTGTTGGAGTAGAATTGAGATCCACTTTATTTGCATTTGATGTTTCCAGAAGAATTCCTTTAAGTTTCATAAGAATTTTTATCCCCAATATATATATATTAACAACTCAGTATGAAAAAGTGAATCTTGAAATTTCAGATATGTATGATATCATCCAGGTCGGATATGAGATAACTCTGTTACTGAAATTTGAATTTATGATAAGCTGCTCAAATTGACACTTGAACTGGTGAATGGGAACTTTCTTCTTCTATTGTTTTTTAGCTAATGACATTCGAACCTTTTGCACACCTTCCGCATGCAAGGAAATTTTACTCGAAATTGAGCATTTCATCTCCAAATTGAGCATCTTGATGATGACTTGGTTAACTTATCTTTTGTATGTTCTGCAATAGCACCATTTAAGTCCAGCTTTGTTGATTCTGCAGGAAAAGAAGCTCTTAAAAGAAGAAAAACTAAAGCAAGAGGAAAAGTATATGTGGGCCACCGTTGACGGGAAAAGGGAGAAGGTGATTAATGAATCATTTTACTATAGATAATTACCTTTTGACTGTGGTAGAGTCTAACAAGGATATCATTTACAGGTAGGTAATTTTAGAGTGGAGCCACCTGGATTATTTAGAGGTCGTGGTGAACATCCCAAGGTGATTTAGCATTTGAACTCATGCTGAAGATTTTGAGTTAAAACTCTATGTCGTATGCATTCCCTTTGTTGCTGGATTCTTGATATCTGCATGCACTTCTTTTCTTATTCAGTCCCTAAAGGTTCTTTCTCAATTTTGGTTTTTCTTCTTAGATGGGTAAGTTGAAAAAACGCATCCGTCCTGGAGATATTACAATAAATATCGGAAAGGATGCTACAATTCCGGAATGCCCTATCCCTGGTGAAAAGTTAGTCTTCTAAGACTTGAGTGTTTTATTCTTTTTTCAGTATTTTCTGAAGATGCTTTGCTAAAATTACTATCATGCTAAGTAGCTTGTCAGTTGACCTTTAACCTTTGGCAGATGGAAGGAAGTACGCCACGATAATACCGTGACATGGTTGGCATTTTGGAATGATCCGATTAATCCAAAGGAATTCAAGTATGTTTTTCTGGCAGCCAGCAGCACCTTAAAGGGACTAAGTGACAAAGAGAAATATGAGAAAGCAAGGCTGCTAAAGGTCCTTTGAATTGGCTTCTTACTGGATTTCTAATGGGTGTTATTAGGACTATTATCAGAAGAGCAAGACTTACGCTGATGTAGATAATTTGTTGTTTAAATGCAGGACTATATACAAGGAATTAGAGCGGCTTATACCAAGGATTTTGCCAGTAAAGATCCTACAAAGAAGCAAATAGCAGTTGCGACTTATCTCATCGATAAACTTGCTCTCAGGGCAGGCAACGAGAAGGTAATTTATCTTTCAAGTTTATATTCTGGGAGTTTAGTATATAATATAGCATAATAGTCTGAATTGCTTACCTATCAGTCATCCAGGATCATCCAGGTTATGGACTTGAATACATTTTGCCCAGAATACAGCTTATCATGCAACTGTATTCCTTTTTCCACACTAGTCTCTAAATTGAATCGTACTCATGAGAAGTATGGAAAAATTGCAAGAAGAGTAATGTTCTTTGTAAACAATTTTGTGAGTTCTGTGGTTTGCACTTTTCAGGATGATGATGAAGCTGATACAGTTGGTTGTTGCACTTTGAAAGTAGAAAATGTAGAACCTGTTCCTCCAAATATTTTAAAGGTAATGAGGTGGTGTTTTTTTCCCTTTTCCATTCGTAGCGTCTCAATTATTGATGAAGTCTTATTCTCCTTTTGTTGAAGAAAATTGTTAGTTTAATGTCAGAAGCTCAATTTTATAACATGTAACGATCTGGTTTCTTTGCAGTTCGATTTTCTCGGTAAAGATTCTATCAGGTATCAAAATGAGGTTGAGGTTGAAGCTCCTGTTTTCAAGGCAATTCAACAATTTCGAAGTGGTTTGTGAAAAAAACCTATTGCTCCAGAAAATTTCACTTATATTCTAGAACCATAACATTTAACGAAATTCTATTTCTTTTCCAGGGAAAAAGGGTGACGAAGATCTTTTTGACAAGCTTGATACCAGTAAACTGAATGCTCATTTAAAGGAACTCATGCCCGGGCTGACGGCAAAAGTCTTTCGTACATATAATGCATCTATAACGTTGGATGACAAGGTAAATTAGAATGATGGCATTCTCTTATTCCTTTTAGGTTTTAGCTCCTCTTCTCTGTTTCTAATGGATATTACGAGTGTAATGTGATTGTAGCCAAGTATCATTTTTGTTTTGTATTGGGTATTAAAACCTTGAGAGTATGCATCCTTTGCTGATCTGGAAGTGTGCAAAAGGGTGAACATTGCTAAATAATCTGCTGTCAAAAAGTTAAATGCTTCTTGTTTATATCTGTCCTTGATGAAATTCTTCCGGAAAGGACTTAGAATTAGATTCAGTTGTCTGACATTACTTAAAAGTAGTGTAAACTAAAACAACTAATATTCTCGTACCAGGTCTTTGTGCAACTATTAGACAATTATACTTCTCTTTTGGGTTAGAGAGCTACTTCGAACTTCAAGTGGCAACTTCTTGTGCAGTTGTGCTTTATGAATTGATGACTCTATATAATTCAACATACAGTTTATCTTCTTCTCTCCAGGAAGTGCCAAGTATTTCAGAAACTGAGTGTTGCTGCATAAATGCCCCTTGAATTACCCTCTACCTGCAACAAGATTCCTTGTTTCTTGAAAGTACCATGTTTTGCTAAGCAATAGCGTATGAACTTTTACTTCCTCTCGTATAAATAGGACAAGGCCTTTCCCGGTGATGAGAGTAAGATCTGCATGTAAACAGCTAAGACGATCCACATTAGCATCTCAGCGAACTTAAGTTGGATTGCAACTCCAGTCGAGTTAAACTCGATCATTTTTAGTCTTGGGTGGGGTCTTTTTGGGAGAGAAAAAGTGAGGTTTGTAGTTAAAATGGTGAGAAAAAAGGCGGAGATGTATTTTGGGTTGAGTTGCAACCCAAATGCACCCTATTAGTTTCTCAGGTTATTCTTATGCATTGAGATTTTTTGCACAGAAGATTATTATGCAAGTACATAAGTACTTAAATCAACATTAAGATACACCTAAATCCCTGAATCTTCATCTCTTAAAATAACACAAGTTGTGATACTATAGACATTGTTTTACTTGTTCGAAGTAAGTTTTTGTTTCATGATTTTTTATGACTTTCTTGTTTTTATATTTGTGTTGAAGGCTTGAAGCCTATAACATATGCTTTTTGTGGAACTTCACTTTTCAGCTTGTCGTGTATCATTTACTATTAAACATGATTAATTTTTTTACAAATTGCACCAGTGACAGTTTCCCTCCAATGGGTTGTTTATCCCTGGATTACTAACTTGTTTATCACCGGATTATTTTGGTCTCTGTGTTGTCAATTATTGATGAGTACCACAAAGGACTCGAATCTTAGCTTCTTTTTTCATCCTTGCAATCAGCATGAGATTCTCCCATGGTCCAGCATTGCACTGCTGAAATAGATTACAGAATAGTTACACAAAAAAGTGGCTTGATAGATATTCCGTGGTTTGGGGATGTTTAGCAGTCTATTTTCCTTTGTGACTGTAGAAGAAGAACTAGCCTAGAAGTTGTAATGCAAGTGTGAAAATGTACTCCGGATGTCGGGGGTTCTGACCCAACAACTGTATAAATGCTCTATTCCATAAACGTTTTTCATCTAGTATACTTTTTTTTTCCAAATTTTTTATTTCCACCGGTTGCCTTTCTTTATTTTGAAATAATTATTGTAATCCCATGGCAGTTGAGTAGAGAAACCAAGGGTGGGGATCTTGCTGAGAACTTTGTGATATATCAGCATGCAAACAAGGAGGTAGGCAGCCCTGGAAAATATATGCATATTTAAGGTAATTATTGATATTTCCATTTTATTAGAAGGAAATTAATCGCTCAATTTCTTTCAGGTTGCAATTATTTGTAATCATCAGCGTACTGTATCAAAGTCTCATAGTGCGCAAATGACGAGATTGAATGAAAAGATAGAAGAACTGAAGGTAATGCCTTAAAATTGTTTGGTGTTGCAATGTATATTTTACTCTTTACATATTTACGACTTACATCATTCATATAGTTTGCACATGCATTTCATTGGAAGATAGAGATGGTGGTACAATCTGAAGATTCTTGTGCAATAGGCATTGTACATGTTAAGAGTCTTGTCAATGTTCTTTAACAAAGACTGGCGTATTCTTTGTGGTGTTGTTGAGAAGTTTGAATCTGTTCTCTATACAGGGTGTACTGGAAGAATTGAAATCTGATCTGTCTCGGGCCAGAAAAGGGAAGCCACCGTTAAAGTCAAAGAATGCGGATGGGAAACCTAAGAGGAATCTGAACCCTGAAGCGTAAGAAATCTAGTTTCTTGAATTTGTGTAATATGTTGTTGTGGCCTTCTTGTTATATCTGAGATTGATGTCTTTATCCAGATTGGAGAAAAAGATAGCTCAAACCAATGCTAAAATTGAAAAAATGGAACGGGATAAGGAGAGCAAAGAGGATTTGAAAACGGTAGCGTTGGGCACATCAAAGATCAATTACCTTGATCCTAGAATAACAGTTGCATGGTGCAAGCGCCATGAAGTTCCAATTGAGAAGGTTGGTTCCTTTTAATACTCTTATTTTAAAAACATTCAATTTTACAACACCCTTAGGCTTTTAATACTCGCCTTATTTTGCAGATATTCAACAAGTCTCTTCTGGCAAAGTTTACTTGGGCAATGGATGTCGATCCCAGTTTCAGATTCTGAAACAAAGGTTAGCAAATAGCAGCGGATTAGCAAGTACTAGAACCACCCTCCCCTTCTTTTTCCGGAAAGGGTAAAAAATGAGAGACTGATACCCCTTCTTACAATAACTATTTATTTGTCTAGCCTGCTGAAAATTCATTTTGTATGGCAAGTGTTTAATGAAGTTTTGGGGTCAATTCCCAATTTTCTTTTTATCTTTTACAAGAGCAAATGTGTTAAAAGTAACTAACAAGCCCCTGTTCCTGCTCTTTTGAGATGCTTTTTCCTGGACTGTGCTTCCTTGGTGCTGAACAGCGAACTCCGTGTTCGGCTTCTTGATGATGAAAGGCAGGCTTAATTAATTCATGTATTTTGATAAATTCGCAGCACAAAGTTGTCTCTCATTTTTACAACCGAACTGTATTTTGATAAATTGGAATTTCGTAGGGGGTTTTCGTTGTCGGAATGATTTTTGAACCATTTCTTTTATGATTAATGGAATTGTAGAAAAGCAGAATATATTCAATATTGCAGATTGCATTCTCGAAGATATATTGCTCAAACATGCAAAAACAACGTATTTAACTAGAGAGTTGGGGTATGTTTGGACTGCGGAAAGTCGCTAAATATATAAAATGTAAAAGAGAGTTCAACAATGAAGTACTCCAATTATATGTATAATTGGAGTACTTGTTGAGCAAGGGGTTTGAACTTTAACGGCTGTTTGAGTGACCCTTTTCTTTGTTTCTTTTTCATTTTTTTGCTTAGAGCACCTAATATAAAAAAAAAAAAATTGTTTGCTATAAGTGTCTTAATGCGGCGGAGGAGGATGGTGGTTTCCAATGGATGAACATTTTTTTAGGGAGAGTTTGATGATTTGCCCCTAAATTAGATTAGATTTTAGTGGATAACATGTGGGAAGAGACTACCATAATTCACTGTCTCTTTGCCGCATTATAACATTTATAGTTAGGTGTGAGCACCGAATTTGAATTCAATTTTTTCATTTTTTTTAAAACTCAAAAAACCGACCTAATTCAAATTCATAATTATCGAATTCGAATTGACCGAATTGGTGAATTTGGAATTAGGTTTTTGCCAGATTGATCGATTTCACACGAAACCTAAATGAACTCTGTGACAAATACAAAATCAAAATAAACAATAAATTCTGAAAAAAAATAATAGAAACAACAAATTCGTTATCGTTTGGTTCAACTATATTTACACGAAAAAATAATAGCAAAATCGCCAAAATGACAATATTTAGGTATATTTACTTTATATATTCACTATATAATAAAATTATTAAATTATTAAAAAAATGAATTCGAATTCGGTCACACCGAATTCAATAATAGCCCAACCGATTTCGTCCTATTTTCGGTCAAATCGAATTCGGATGTCTCCGAATTACTGAATTTATACTAAATTAACGAATTCGAATTACCGAATTGAATTCGAATTCAGTCGGTAATTTGGTAAAAATCGAATTTGCTCACCCTTACTTATAGCACGCTAATTTATTTTGTGATAGAAAAGTCATCGAAAAAGTATTTATATAAAAAATAATATATGTAATTATTGTTGTAGTTGAAATAGTTTTTTTGAAAAGAAATATATTTCATTCATTAAGTAATATAAGAGATTTCAATCTTCCAACCCTGAATAAACAGAAGCGATATCTCTATTGGAAGGAATTTGGTTCGCTTTAGCTCAATGCCATCGTCTTTGAAAGTGATTGTCAATCACTCGTCAACCAAATCCATCAATTCGAGGAGGATCTATCCCCTTTAGGCCACATTGTTAGTTAAATTCAGAATCTGTTAGGGGTAGAATAGCCAATTTAGTCTTTGCGCACATATCTTGTAATCATGCTGCTGATAAATTGGCAAAATATGAAACTTAGAGCTTCCAATCAATTGTTTGGAGACCCACCGAAATTTCTCCTACCAAATGTACTACATGATACTCCCTCCATTCCTAAATATAAGACTCTTTAGACAATTTGAGAAAATTAAGGAAGTTGTCATTTTCACCTAAACTTCCAATATTACCCCATCTTCCCTCTCTCTCACTAATACATCATAAAGAAAAGAAAAGAAAATGTTGAGGGTATAATTGAAATAAATTGTTGACAACTAATAAAAGAACCTTAAACTACAATTAATTTGGATACCTAGATATCTCCTAAACGACAATTAATAGGGAATGGAGGGAGTATTGGTTAATGATATATATGATTTTATTGTTAAAAAAAAAAAAAAAGTAATATAAGAGATTATATGTGGTAGCAGAAATAATTATTTGATCTTTTTTTTCTATATAAAAAAAAAAAAGAATTGAATAATAACTAAAAGCAATGATGGACACAAGTATTTTATTTCACGATCTCATCAGCAAAGGCTTATAACGACGACTTGAACTTGATCAACACCAAAGCGACGCCGGATCTAGCAGCTTCTACCCCCCCCCCGGTCGCCGGAGCTCAAGGTTCATCACCTATTAATGCATACATTATTCAGAAGTTGAATGGTTTGGATTTCTTTTTTGATTAATTAGGTTGATTTGATTTTCGCAATTGAATGTTGAATTTTTGAATTTTTTGGTCATGATATACAGAGATCAAATTGGCTCGTTCTGAATCTGTGGGTAAGAGATAGAGATCAATTTTAAAAAAAATGGGATTTTTGGTAACAACCCTAATTTTTGTTGTCATCGGCGTCATTGCTTCTCTATGTGCCAGAATCTGCTGTAACCGAGGCCCTTCCGCTAATCTGTATGTATTTTTTTCCCTCTTAATTAATTTTTTTTTTGAAAGTTTGAAACATCTTATATATTTTGTTCAATCGGTATATAATAATTGTTTGTTGATGTTTTTTTGTCCGCTATCTACTTTGTGTAGTTCTCCTTAATTTATATCCCCCTTTATTTGGGTGTGTTTACGCCACTTTGCTCGTGTTATATGCCGTGATAAGAGTAGACAACTTGTAAACATTAATATTGAAGGCCAGTTTACTTATTGTCTAGATTTTTGATTAAGGTTTTTTTTAAGTGTTATAAAATTTGGAATCTTTGAGCGCATTTTGGTTTTTTAGTTGATCAGTTGGCCAAATTGACTCTGAATCATAGTTGTTAAGGCTTCAAGGTGCCAAGAGGGTCCAGGATCCTTGAGGCGCAAAAAGGCGCACTTTGAATATCAAATATTATATATATATTTACAGCATGTGAATTTTGATAAATATAATAATAAATAAACAGAAATAACATAATTAAATTAAAAATTGGAAGACTCTAATGTCTAATCATCATAATCTTTTGAATCTCAAGAGAAATGTCTTATGCCTAATCAACTTTCTCTGTGTTTTCCTGTAAGAGTAAATGACTATTTATGGTACTAAACTATTTACGTATTTCTATTTTTGGGGTACTAAACTAATTTTTTAGCTAATTATATCACTCATCTATTCGCGGGTTCAAGATTTGACCCGTAAACAAAAAATCTGCGCTCAAAATCGGGTAAAAACTTTAACTCACGGATCACTGGATTATTGCAAAATTCCAATTTTGCCCCTCAATAATCTGCACATGAAAGGCACATGCCAAATTTGGTCAGAAAACACCAAAAAAATTGTGGTTGTATATTATTTGACACTCACAGATAGATGAGTGATATAATTAGCTAAAAAAATAGTTTAGTATCATAAATAGTCATTTACTCTTTCCTGTAATTCCTATACATGTTTTCCTTTCGTCCAAGAAAATAAAAACTGTAATCTAAGTAAAAATTACTCGCATGATCTTGTATTTCATTAACAATTAAAAACAAAAAGAAAATAGGGTAAGAGACTTTGAGTTAAAGAAAAGGGTAAAGAACACGAACTCCAGTGCACATCCGACACTCCTCTATTTTCTTTTGTTAAATAAATATTAAGTTGTAGGCAAATACAGAGAAAAATGTAATTTTGAGTTTTTTGGGCTTCCCAAGGATTAATTGCACAAAGGTGCGCCTAGGGCCTGGAGCCTTTTCTTCAAGGCACCTCTCCCTGATTTGAGGTGGGCCTGAGATGTTGAGGCACAAAGGCGCGCCTAATGCGTGAGCCTTAACAACGCTGCTCTGGATCATAACAAGATGTATAAGTAGCTGATTTTTGCTTAGCAAGTTGTTTATCCTTAATAAATATATTTTGCAATTAAGGGAGTTGGGCATTAGGGGAAAAATAAGAAAAGAAGAGGAAGGTGTAAAAAGATTTGATCGTTGATACTTGCAATTTTACAGTTACTGCTAGAGCGGACTGCAAAGACGTATGGAAACGCCTTTAGACTAGGTAGGATTGGGGTCTGCAAGTATGAATAGCTAGAATGTTTATGAGCCACCTTTAGAATCCTATAGTATGGCTTAACTTTTGGATTGGTTGGAGTTTACTTTTTTTGAAGCCTATGGTGTTGATACTAAGAGATTGTGACTCAAGTATTTCGTACTCTATCGTGTTAAGTTCTGATAATTTGACAAGTGCATCGATTCCATGGAGGCTATCCATCTGCAAGACAAAATATACTGCTGCCTGAAATTCCAACCTAGCCAGCAATCTTGCATGATACCTTTCTCTTTTCCGGAGTCTAGAAACCATTTGATCACTCTTTAATATGCTACAGCTGACTCTCTGCGTACTCGGACCAGACATGCATATTGAGAACCTTAGGCTACATTTCATCTTCCATTTGTTATTTTCTCTTGCTGCTACTCCTGTTCATTCCTTTTGTGGGGGGGTGGGGGGGGGGTGTAAGTATTATCAGCAATTTTGAGCTTTTGTTCTTTCTTCCAAAGTTTTAGTTTTCTTAATAATCCATGAGGTACCTGAAGTACATATGACTTTTATTTCTAGTCAATATGAAGTGAGACTTATGTGATTGAATTTTCTTTTATATGGAAAGAGAGTTGGAAGAACGACCAGGTTTCACTTAAGCTTCAGTGATTGAAGAATTCAATATTATATGCAGATGAACTGATTCACATACTAAGCAATTTGGCAATCTGCATTTTTTTCCTTATATGTTGCTTCCGACCTTTTCAGGAGACTTGTTTATGGAGCTTTCTAAAACTTAAGGAAGATGTTTGTGTTGTGCCTGGCTGTTTGTTATTGAACATTAATCATGTATGTGGCTAATTGGTACTTTTGGATGCAGGTTGCACCTGACATTAATTGTTACTGCAACAGTATGCTGTTGGATGATGTAAGTATTTACTTGCACTTCTTTCTTTCCTTAGCATCTAATCATACAGTGTCCACATACTGGGCTTCCTTTTCTTGTGGTTTTCCCCTTTCTATTCAATTATCCAATGCTTTCTGGGTTATTGCCTATCTTTTGCTTTTGACAAAATAATACATGTAATGCATCCTGTTAATTGCTTTAGGTACTTGTATGACTTAATATGTCTTTTCAACTTTAATGGGGAACTCTGAACCACAATGGGAATTTGTTCAATTAATTAGATCAGATGAAGTTATTTGAGTGTAGTTTTGAACTACTACAGAAACATTTGGCTTGAGATAAGAAAAACATACCTGTAATAATGTTTTTTCCATATTTGCTGTTTGAGTTCTATGCAAATGGTATATGGTTCCCCTGTGTTTTGTGGCTCGACCTCACGATGTTATGTTATTTGATTGTTGATATAGGTGGGCAATTGTATATCTAGCACAGATGAATCCGCTTATTGTTCCGGTTTTGAATGAAGAATAAGGTGCATTGTGTGATGTAAACACGTCTGACTTCTCTTGTGAGCCTACCTGATGGAGCTCAAAGACCAATAATTCTTTTAAAGCACATGGGAGTATCTAGAGTCTTTCTTGAATCACATTTGTATGTAATTTAAATCCTTACAAACAATTTTAGATTCATTTTGCACATTTTTGTCGACTTTGTTTTCTATTGTAAGAGCTTTATTATGCTTCCCTTATTTAATTTGTAAACAGGGAGAATCTGCTTAGTATGAGGCATGTATTTTGAGAAAATAATTGCCATTGGAATAATTTTCTGTAGTGAGGAAACCACAAGCCCACAAGCAGTATCCCATTGATAGACTTGGCATGACCATGATATAAGGATTTGGTATCTAAATGTACTTTATTTTTTTTTGCTAAATAAAAATTATCCATTAATCATAAAATAGTCGAAGTCATTACAATCAAAGGACAAAAAGAACATACAAGAAAATAAAGTTATACAATAGTGTGGACCACCATGATAACAGATAAAAGTCCACACCCTGGACCAGGTAAACACTACAAAAAGTAAAAAAAATAAATACATAATAAAATTCTTCGCAGTATCTAAATGTACTTTGATGCCTACAAAACTGTTGATTGTTTTAAATTAGAATTTCCCTGGGAAAAAAAAGGTATATTACTATATTCTATTGTTTGATTTTCCTATATCTTCTCGTGGGAAGTAGGCAGAATTTTGTTTTCCTTGTTTTTTTTTTTTTTTTTGAAAAAAAATAATATCATTATTTGATATCAGGAACTTCATGAGAGAGTTGGAATTACAATGGATTCCCTACTCTTTGAAATGAGGTATCAAGCCTTAGAAAAAATTCCAACTAACCAATGAGGCAGAACATTATAAGACTTGCGGTCATAGAAAAAACTAAAGAATAAGTGTCATATAGTACAAAATGCTATGACCGTATAACCAGACTAAAAAAAACAAAAGTAAACTCCAGGTCACGTGCAAACCAGAAGCTTTCCACACATGATAGAGCTCTTGACTGCAAACTTTCATAACCCATACAAATAGGAGGGAGATCAGCTGAAACCCGTGCAAGACAACTGGTCATCGATCATTCTAGATACGAACAGAAAGTCCGCTTCCAATCTTTCATTCAAAACTATGTTGCAACAAAGCTATCTTGAGGGATATTTCTCCAAGTTTCAGACGTTCGCCTACATTTATTACTTACAGAAAAACTCGAAATTAATCCTAATTTAAGACAATGAAAAAAACTCAATACTGTTATGATATTAATCATGAAGCCGACAAACGACATTATTATGAAAAATAAAAAATTACTAGATGTGTGCGCTATATAGAAGCACACTAAACTTTAAATTGTTCAGGAATTGCTAAGTCCTAGACAATTCCTGATTAAGGACTCGTGAAATTTGGCGGGGCCAACTTGCAGCGTCCACCAAATTAGTTGAGGAATTAGCGTCTCTCTAAATTGGTTTACTATTCCAGTTTGGTAAGAGGGAAAACCCCATTAGTATCACCATGAAAAAGTATCACAACTAGGACTACTTGGGTCAGCCCATAGAGCATTTCATCCAAATTTGTGCCAACTTGAGCCAAGACTGGAAACAAAATAGCATTAGCCAGCCCAGAAGAAATCTCGTAGTGGGCCTGAAGATCACCCAATCTTGCACCTCCTAGCCCAACTTGTTGTCCACTCAAGCCTGCACCGCCTGGCCCAATTTTCTGTCCACCCAAGCCTGCATTGTCTGGCCCAAAACCTTCAACAAAAAATTCAACACCAAACATATTCTTCTCAAGCCGACGTCCCCAGCTGGATGCCCGTCGGTGCACCACCTCCTTTTCAGACACCGGCAACCCCCGCAGCAGCCGATCAATACCCCATTTCATTACCTCTTCCTGCGTTCCAGATGATCCGTCTCCCGAGTCATCGTCAAAATGTTTGACCCGAGCCGATTGAATATTTGCAAACTCAATTCCGAGCCCCAATTCAGGCCTCCGCCGCAATCCCTCCATGGACGACATTATCTTCTCTCCTTCTCAGAACCCCAAGCGCACTATTTCATTGTCATTGTACGGAGCAATTGTCAGTACAAAAAATAGAGGCCAACAGCGTTTGTAAAACGGTCGTCGCTGAGAAAAACTTAGGATTCCTAAGAACCCTAGAGAGAAGCTTCGACTTTGTCGGAACAGAGTCATCTCAAGAGGTCAAAAAAATTTGTTTTCCGTATTATTATTATTATTTGTTTCCTTTATCTTATGATAAACATTTCTGGAGGAAATAAGTAAACTTGTTGAATTTGAACCTTGTAGTTGTGGATACATATTAGGGAAGAATCGTAACCTCAAACACAGTTTTCCAATTTCAAATGACCAGAATCAAGAAATAATGACCTCACAAAAAAATGGGAAAAGGGTAAGGCTTAAGCTGTCCATAGTGTTGCAAATATCTTCATCCAAAAAATAAAATGAGTTTTGGTCACTAAACTATTTACGCTTTGTGCTTTTTGTCACTCAATTATGTTTTTGGTTATATATATATATATATATATATATATATATATATATATATATATATATATATATACCTTGAAATGGGAAAAAGATGTAACTGAAAAGTTAAATTTGAAATTCTAAAAAGAAAAATTGAGTTTAAATACTCTAAGTGATGAGGAAATTAATCCTTTTGGTCGAAATCGAGATGATTCGATAATAATATTAATGCTATTATAGATGAAAAAATGGGCTAGAAAACTCTGTGCAAGGTTATTCTATTATAGTAAGCCATCACCTATGGATACTCTTAATGAAGAGGATAATTTTTCAACTTAATAATAGCTATAGTGGTAAACATATCTATGAATGGAACATAGATAATTTCACTCAAAAACAAGTTTATAGTCATATGCATAGAATGCTTATGTATTCTACTATTTGTAAAAATGATGGTAATACTGATCTTAATATTGCAAAAATGATAGTTGCAGGATTCACAGGCCAACTTAAAGGTTGGTGGGATAATTATCTAAAACCTGAAGCTAAAGAAGGTATTTTAAGAACTGTTAAAATAGAAAATGGTGAAACCAAAGAAAATGCTGTTTATACACTTGTGATTCAGATTATTGAACACTTTACAGGAACATTTTCTGATAATTATGATACTGTAAGGACTTTATTACAAAACCTTAGGTGTAAAACACTAACTGATTTTAGATGGTATAAAGATACTTTTCTAAATAGAGTTTTAGAACTCCCAGAAAGTGATAGTACTCACTGGAAGGCCAAATTTATTGATGGTCTACCTCATTTATTTGCGGAAAGAATTCGTAAAGTTTTGAAAGGTAATAAACCTACAATTCCTTACAATGAATTTACTTATGGCAAACTTATAGGAGTTTGTACTCAAGAAGGATTAAATCTGTGTAATGAGATAAAATTGAATCAACAATTGAAAAACCAAAAGATTGTTGAAAGAAAACAATTAGGAGAATTTTGTGGTCAATTTGGAATGGATTTACCTGCTTATAATAGGGCTAAAGGTAAAAAGAAAATTGTTGATAAACAACCTTTTTATAGAAAGAAAAAAAGGAAGTACTCTAAGAAAAAATTAGAGGACAAGGCTGATAGAAAGGAAAAAAGGAAATCCTTTAGAAAACAAAAAGATTATAATAAGAAAAAAGACAAAATAATTGTCTGTAATAAATGTAAGAAAGTTGGTCATATTGCAAAGAATTGTTGGACCAAGAAAGAGATTAAAAATCTAGAATTGGATAATTTAGATCCTAATGAAATTAAGGATAGAATATCTAAGTTATTCTTGGAATCAACTGATAGTTCAGAACAAAGTGATGATAGTTTAGATATCATAGAAAGTGACTACTATAGTAGTACTAGTGATTCTGAATGTGAACCTTGTCAGATAGGGCAATCTTGTGTGAAACCCAAACAAGATGAATATTTATATAAGATGTTATCACAATTTCAAGAAAAAGAACAATATCTTCAAGTTCTTGAAGCTGATCATTGGATTGATTTGTTAAAAACAATTAAGGATCCAGAATTAAGATTAAAAATTATAGACCAAATGGGTAATACACCTAGTACTTCTAAGGTTATACCTAAAAAGGAAGAACAATTTAATGTTGATAAGTATAAAGAAGATTATACTATGTCTGAGATTCATAAAATGATATCTGAAAAAACTGTTAAAGAAAAACCAACTTCGGTTAAGGATATTATCAAAGAGATTGATAATTTGAAAATTGAGATTAAATCTTTAAAAAAGAAGAATCTAGAAAATGATACTAGAATTTCTAATTTAGAAACCTTATACATACTTGATAAGAATGATAAGGAAATTAAAAAAGGGAAGGACAAAGTTTCTGAAAAAACTTCTCTTAAAATTGAAGAAATTGAAGAAAAAGAAGAATTTTTACAAGTTCTTGAATTTGTTACTTTACAAAAATGGCATATTAAAATTACTTTATTAATAGGTAATTATTATTCTCAGGAATTTACTGCATTAGTTGATAGTGGTGCAGATTTGAATGTTATTCAAGAAGGGGTAATACCTACAAAATATTTTGAAAAAACCACTCATAATATAAGACATGCAGGTGGTGAAAGAATGGATATAAAATATAAGTTATCCAAATCTTTAGTTTGTAATGATGGTAAATGTATACCAATGAGTTTCTTATTAACTAAGAATAAGTTGTCAGTTCCTGTGATACTAGGACAACCATTCATTAATAAAATTTATCCTTTTAGATGGATAGATAGAGAAAAAATTATTGCTACTTATAAAGATGAACCAATTACTTTCAAGTTTATAACTAGACCTTTTACTAAGGTATTGAATAATTTATATAATGAATTAATGTGCAAAGAAAATCAATTAGGATTTTTGAAATTTGAAGTTAATATGCTTACTATTGAAGAAAAATTAGATAATCCTAAATTAAAGGAAAAGATAGTTAATATAACTAATCAGTTTGCCTTAGAAATTTGTAATGATCATCCTAATGCTTTTTGGGATAGGAAAAAAACATATTGTTAGTTTACCTTATGAGGAAAACTTTAATGAGGAAAATATTCCTACCAAGGCTAGACCTTGTCGAGATGAATTGAGAATATTTGAATTTGTGCAAAAAAAGAAATTGATAATTTATTAGAAAGAAAAATTATAGGAGTTTCTAATTCACCTTGGTCATGTACGGCTTTTTATGTTAATAAACATTCGAAATAGAAGAGGAGTACCAAGATTGGTAATAAATTATAAACCTTTAAATAAGGTATTAAAATGGGTTAGATATCCCATTCCTAATAAAAAAAGATTTATTAGATAGATTATATGATGCTTTGATATTTTCCAAATTTGATTTAAAATCGGGATATTGGCAAATACAAATAGATCCTAAGGATAGGTATAAAAGCTGCCTTTAATGTACCTTTTGGACAATATGAATGGTATGTTATGCCTTTTGGATTAAAGAATGCTCCCTCTCGATTTTTGAGAGAATTATGAATGATATTTTCATGAATTACGGTGATTTTATTATTGTTTATATTGATGATATATTAGTCTTCTCTAAAACAATAGAAGACCATTTTAAACATTTAGAAATATTTAAAAAAATTAGTGATAGCTAATGGATTAGTAATATCTAAACCAAAAAATGGTTTTATTTCAAACTAAGATTAGATTCTTAGGTCATAACATCGAAAAGGGTGAAATTATTCCTATTAATAGGAGTATAGAATTTGGATCAAAATTCCCAGGATGTAATAAGCTGATAAAACACAATTACAAAGATTTTTAGGAAGTTTAAATTACATCCTACCTTATTACAAAAAATCTAGCGAGAAGATACGACTATCTTATATGATAGATTAAAAAAAGAATCCTAAACCATGGGTGATAGTCATACAAAAGTTATACAAAAAAATTAAGAGTAAAGTTAAGACTTTGCCTTGCTTAATGATAAGTAATCCTAATTGGGATAAGATTATAGAAAGCAGATGCCTCGGATGTAGGATATGGAGGAATCTTGAAAGCGAGGTTGATCTCGAAAGCGAAATGAAAATCTTATTAGATTTCATTCGGGTAAATGGAATAATTCTCAAAAGAATTATGCTACTATTACAAAAGAAATACTTGCGATTGTTAAATGTGTATTAAAATTTCAAGATGATTTATATAATCAAAAAATTTATTATAAAGAGTGATTGTCAATCGGCTAAATATATGTTTAACAAAGATTTTAAACATGATGTTTCTAAACGAGATGTTTGCTAGATGGCAAGCTAATTTAGCACCATTTGATTTTGAAGTGGTATATAAAAAAAGGGACGAGGATAATAGTCTACCCGATTTTTTAACAAGAGAATATTTATGATTCATTTAAATGATATTGTTCAAGATATGTATTTTGAAAAAATGGTTAAATGAATGTGTTTCATATGAAGATTATATAGATAGCACTATTAAGAAAAAATGATATTGATTTAAAGTGTTATGAAAAACATGATGAGGTTATGGAAGAACAAATAGAAACTATGTATCAAATACAACAATTAGAAAAAGAAATATTTTTACGAAAAAAATGGAAATAGATATGAATCTATTTGATGACCATATAATATTAATAGTCATGTTGATCCTTATAGAATTGATAAACATGTTAATAATCATGTAACACCAATATATGATTCTTATAGTTACATATTTAATGATCCTTATAATTGGATATATGATAAACATCACGATGGCTGGTTTTATGCATATTCTCACGATGCGGTCATGTCGAGGTTGCAGGAAATTCCTCTTATAGAGGAAGAGGAGGTCGTGGAAGAGGTTACGATAGAATCTTAGCACAACATGGAAATAAGAAGTTAATAGCTTCTAATATCTCTGGTTTATCCAAAGATGATGATGAAATTCAACAATTCGGGGCTTGGAAAAAAGCTCAGAAGAAAAAGAAGGAGTTAGCGGTTCTCTTTGCTCAGTCTTTCGCTAGAATTCTAGAGGAAGGAAAATCTAAAGATGAACTAATGGTTAAAAAACTATGAGGAAAGAGTTATTTTACTCTTGAATAATGAGGATAAAAGATGGGAAGATCAGCTACTGGACTCTCTATGAGAGATACCTTAATAATCACGGGATATCCAGCGAGAGGTTTATAAATCTCAACAAGTTTATGAGATGATACTCTCTAATCATGGTTGTGAATTTAGTCACTTTACGAGGGACTAATAAAGAAGTTTATAATTTCTCGAAAATTATAATCAAAAAAGGTAATAACCATTGAAGAATGGGGTATATCTCCGTTTAGAGAAAAAGGCAGTCTTTGTTAAAGACATCCAAATAAAATGCAATTATTGGGATTATATCCAAGCTTTTGATAGAGTTTTCTTATATGAAAATGGAAAGAAAAGTCATACTTGGTTCATTAAGATTTGCTCGAAGTTTATAACAAACCTATTCGGGTTGGTTAACAGATTAGTGGCAATTTTATGGTGCCTCGGAAGATATTCTTCCATTATTATTTAAAGAATATTACCAAGAATGGTGTGAAGATTACGCCAAGAAAATGCGAATTTATAATACGAGGATATTATCAAATGGGTTTCTTTATGGAATTCTCAATTCCTTATATTTGGAGGAATGATCCGGTTGTTGGTTATAACAAAAAACAACTTATTATGTCTTAAAAGATGTTCTTATACAAGGTTTTGGGACACTATGATGAAAGAAGATTCCCATACTAAACAATTAAATTGTCATGATACCTTGGAATTAATAAAACAAAGGTTAGATGTTTATAACGAGAAAAAAATTTCAAGAAAATCTCCGGATGAAATTTGGACAAGAAGCAACTATGACAAAGGCGAGAGATAATTGCCCAACATATGGAAAAAATTAGAGCAAGCTCTAAAAGAAAAAAGAATATATTGAGCAGGGAAGAAAATTCCAATAGAAGTGATAGCTCAATGATATCTTCAAAGCAGATTCAAAGAATTGGAAGATTTCCAAGATGCGCAAGATCAAATGATGTGGATTTCAATATTAAAGATGTCTTTGGCAAGTGCACAAGAATTATTATTGACAAGATTGGAATCGGCTAAAAGCAAAGGAAAAGAGAAGATTTCTCGGGATAAGTAAGAATATTTACTTTTAAGAAGAAGTTAAAAAACTTTAAAGCAGCGAGGATTAGATCTTTGTCTACTTTACTTTATAAAGTAGCTTTTAAAAAACGAGTGTAATAATATAGTTTCTTGTTGTTTAATTAGTTTGTATTTTATTTGAAGTCATGAGACTCCTATAAAAAGGGCGGATATGTTTTAGTTTAGATCTAAGCTTTTTCCCGACCTATTCTCTCTCTCTTTGTAAAACTCTTATAAATAATATCTCTTGAAGTTTGCTGTACAAGAAGGCTTTCGCATTTTAATTTTGTAAGTCTTTTTTAATTTTTGTTTTGTTTTTATTTTATTTTATTTGAATTATGTTTAGCCTTATAGGCTAAATTACCTTGTGTTGAATTATGGCTGATTAATAAATAAACTTGTAAAAATTCTTCTTTTTCTTCAATTTCTTCAATTTTAAGAGAAGTTTTTTCAGAAACTTTGTCCTTCCCTTTTTTAATTTCCTTATCATTCTTATCAAGTATGTATAAGGTTTCTAAATTAGAAATTCTAGTATCATTTTCTAGATTCTTCTTTTTTAAAGATTTAATCTCAATTTTCAAATTATCAATCTCTTTGATAATATCCTTAACCGAAGTTGGTTTTTCTTTAACAGTTTTTTCAGATATCATTTTATGAATCTCAGACATAGTATAATCTTCTTTATACTTATCAACATTAAATTGTTCTGCCATAAGTAAATTCATTGTAAGGAATTGTAGGTTTATTACCTTTCAAAACTTTACGAATTCTTTCCGCAAATAAATGAGGTAGACCGTCAATAAATTTGGCCTTCCGGTGAGTACTATCACTTTCGGGAGTTCTAAAACTCTATTTAGAAAAGTATCTTTATACCATCTAAAATCGAGTTAGTGTTTTACACCTAAGGTTTTGTAATAAAGTCACTTACAGTATCATAATTATCGAGAAAATGTTCTGTAAAGTGTTCAATAATCTCGAATCACAAGTGTATAAACGACATTTTCTTTGGTTTCACCATTTTCTATTTTTAACGATTCTTAAAATACCTTCTTTAGCTTCAGGTTTTAGATAATTATCCCACCAACCTTTAAGTTGGCCTGTGAATCCTGCAACTATCATTTTTGCAATATTAAGATCAGTATTACCATCATTTTTACAAATAGTAGAATACATAAGCATTCTATGCATATGACTATAAACTTGTTTTTGAGTGAAATTATCTATGTTCCATTCATAGATATGTTTACCACTATAGCTATTATTAAGTGAAAATTATCCTCTTCATTAAGAGTATCCATTGGTGATGGCTTACTATAATAGAATAACCTTTGCCGCAGGTTTTCTAGCCCATTTTTCATCTATAATAGCATTAATATTATTATCAGAATCATCGATTTCGACCAAAGGATTAATTTCCTCATCACTTAGAGTATTTAAACTCAATTTTTCTTTTAGAATTTCAGCTAACTTTTCAGTTACATCTTTTTCCCATTTCGAAGACTTTTTTGTCTTGAAATTACTAATTTCAGGAGGTCCCTGTAAATTAGTTTCTATTTTAATAGGTTCAACGGTTTAGGTTTTACCATGATTGTAGAACTATTCATAAGTGTAATAATAGTATCAACTTTCTTATGTAAAGAGAGCATCCGTTCTCCTAATATGTTTAAATTTAAATTAGCAAAATTATCTTTGTCTATAAGGGAATTAATTTGTTTAGCGATAATACTTAAAGTATCATCTTCTATTAATTTAGATAGAGCTAGAAAATCACAATTTTCTACCTTAAATGATTTCAAAGGAGGGTAAACATCCTTTATTATATTACCATTTAATAATTTATAATTCCTTTCAACAACATTGATATAATCAAATATATAGGTTGAATAAAACCAAGGGACAAAATATATTACTTCATTGTGAATTTCACAGAAGTCATAAAATTCTTTTTGAAATTCCTTTTGTCTAATTTTATCAAAATTATCAAAGAACCATGTTCTAAAACTATTCCATCTGGAATCTTTAAATTCATTCATAATGGTTTTTCTGGCTTCTGAGCCACAGGGACCTCCTGAAATTAGTAATTTCAAGACAAAAAAGTCTTCGAAATGGGAAAAAGATGTAACTGAAAATTAGGATGAACGTTAAAATAAACTGGTCCATGTGCCAAACTGGATTTTATCACACCCATTATAGATTTTATTTCAACATAAATTGGATTAACTTCTTATTAGAAGCTATTAACTTCTTATATCAGAGAAGATGTAAAAGATAATGATAGTAATGATTCTATCAAAGAAAATAAAATTGATGGATTAAAATTACATGCTGATGATATTCTAAGAGGTTATACTGAAAAGAAAAGAGATATAGAGACTATGTCTCAAATGAGTTACAATTTTGGTAATGGATAGTACAACTAAAATTGATTTTAGTAGTGGCTCGGGAAGCTTGAAAAAACCATTATGAATGAATTTAAAGATTCCGAGATGGAATAGTTTTAGAACATGGTTCTTTGATAATTTTGATAAAATTAGACAAAAGGAATTTCAAAAAGAATTTTATGACTTCTGTGAAATTCACAATGAAGTAATATATTTTGTCCCTTGGTTTTATTCAACCTATATATTTGATTATATCAATGTTGTTGAAAGGAATTATAAATTATTAAATGGTAATATAATAAAGGATGTTTACCCTCCTTTGAAATCATTTAAGGTAGAAAATTGTGATTTTCTAGCTCTATCTAAATTAATAGAAGATGATACTTTAAGTATTACTGCTAAACAAATTAATTCCCTTATAGGGACAGACATAATTTTGCTAATTTAAATTTAAACATATTAGGAGAACGGATGCTCTCTTTACATAAGAAAGTTGATACTATTATTACACTTATGAATAGTTCTACAATCATGGTAAAACCAGAAACTGTTGAACCTATTAAAATAGAAACTAATTTACTGAGGGACCTCTGAAATTAGTAATTTCAAGACAAAAAAGTCTTGAAATGGGAAAAGATGTAACTGAAAAGTTAGTTGAAATTCTAAAAGAAAAATTGAGTTTAAATACTCTAAGTGATGAGAAATTAATCCTTTTGGTCGAAATCGAATGATTCGATAATAATATTAATGCTATTATAGATGAAAAATGGGCTAGAAAACTCGTGCAAAGGTTATTCTATTATAGTAAGCCATCACCTATGGATACTCTTAATGAAGAGGATAATTTTTCAAACTTAATAATAGCTATAGTGGTAAACATATCTATGAATGGAACATAGATAATTTCACTCAAAAACAAGTTTATAGTCATATGCATAGAATGCTTATGTATTCTACTATTTGTAAAAATGATGGTAATACTGATCTTAATATTGCAAAAATGATAGTTGCAGGATTCACAGGCCAACTTAAAGGTTGGTGGGATAATTATCTAAAACCTGAAGCTAAAGAAGGTATTTTAAGAACTGTTAAAATAGAAAATGGTGAAACCAAAGAAAATGCTGTTTATACACTTGTGATTCAGATTATTGAACACTTTACAGGAACATTTTCTGATAATTATGATACTGTAAGGACTTTATTACAAAACCTTAGGTGTAAAACACTAACTGATTTTAGATGGTATAAAGATACTTTTCTAAATAGAGTTTTAGAACTCCCAGAAAGCGATAGTACTCACTGGAAGGCCAAATTTATTGATGGTCTACCTCATTTATTTGCGGAAAGAATTCGTAAAGTTTTGAAAGGTAATAAACCTACAATTCCTTACAATGAATTTACTTATGGCAAACTTATAGGAGTTTGTACTCAAGAAGGATTAAATCTGTGTAATGAGATAAAATTGAATCAACAATTGAAAAACCAAAAGATTGTTGAAAGAAAACAATTAGGAGAATTTTGTGGTCAATTTGGAATGGATTTACCTGCTTATAATAGGGCTAAAGGTAAAAAGAAAATTGTTGATAAACAACCTTTTTATAGAAAGAAAAAAGGAAGTACTCTAAGAAAAAATTAGAGGACAAGGCTGATAGAAAGGAAAAAGGAAATCCTTTAGAAAACAAAAAAGATTATAATAAGAAAAAAAGACAAAATAATTGTACTGTAATAAATGTAAGAAAGTTGGTCATATTGCAAAGAATTGTTGGACCAAGAAAGAGATTAAAAAATCTAGAATTGGATAATTTAGATCCTAATGAAATTAAGGATAGAATATCTAAGTTATTCTTGGAATCAGCTGATAGTTCGTAACAAAGTGATGATAGTTTAGATATCATAGAAAGTGACTACTATAGTAGTACTAGTGATTCCGAATGTGAACCTTGTCGAGATAGGGCAATCTTGTGTGAAACCCAAACAAGATGAATATTTATATAAGATGTTATCACAATTTCAAGAAAAAGAACAATATCTTCAAGTTCTTGAAGCTGATCATTGGATTGATTTGTTAAAAACAATTAAGGATCCAGAATTAAGATTAAAAATTATAGACCAAATGGGTAATACACCTAGTACTTCTAAGGTTATACCTAAAAAGGAAGAACAATTTAATGTTGATAAGTATAAAGAAGATTATACTATGTCTGAGATTCATAAAATGATATCTGAAAAAACTGTTAAAGAAAAACCAACTTCGGTTAAGGATATTATCAAAGAGATTGATAATTTGAAAATTGAGATTAAATCTTTAAAAAAGAAGAATCTAGAAAATGATACTAGAATTTCTAATTTAGAAACCTTATACATACTTGATAAGAATGATAAGGAAATTAAAAAAGGGAAGGACAAAGTTTACGAAAAAAACTTCTCTTAAAATTGAAGAAATTGAAGAAAAAGAAGAATTTTTACAAGTTCTTGAATTTGTTACTTTACAAAAATGGCATATTAAAATTACTTTATTAATAGGTAATTATTATTCTCGGGAAATTCCTCTTATAGAGGAAGAGGAGGTCGTGGAAGAGGTTACGATAGAATCTTAGCACAACATGGAAATAAGAAGTTAATAGCTTCTAATATCTCCGGTTTATCCAAAGATGATGATGAAATTCAACAATTCGGGGCTTGGAAAAAAGCTCAAGAAGAAAAAAGAAGGAGTTAGCGAGTTCTCTTGCTCAGTCTTTCGCTAGAATTCTAGAGGAAGGAAAATCTAAAGATGAACTAATGGTTAAAAAACTATGAGGAAAGAGTTATTTTACTCTTGAATAATGAGGATAAAAGATGGGAAGATCAGCCACTGGACTCTCTATGAGAGATACCTTAATAATCCGGGATATCCAGCGAGAGGTTTATAAATCTCAACAAGTTTATGAGATGATACTCTCTAATCATGGTTGTGAATTTAGTCACTTTCACGAGGGACTAATAAAGAAGTTTATAATTTCTCGAAAATTATAATCAAAAAAGGTAATAACCATTGAAGAATGGGGTATATCTCCGTTTAGAGAAAAGAGCAGTCTTTGTTAAAGACATCCAAATAAAATGCAATTATTGGGATTATATCCAAGCTTTTGATAGAGTTTTCTTATATGAAAATGGAAAGAAAAGTCATACTTGGTTCATTAAGATTTGTTCAGAAGTTTATAACAAACCTATTCCGGGTTGGTTACATGATTGAGTGGCAATTTTATGGTGCCTCAGAAGATATTCTTCCATTATTATTTAAAGAATATTACCAAGAATGGTGTGAAGTTACGCCAAGAAAATCTGAATTTATAATACCAGGATATTATCAAATGGGTTTCTTTATGGAATTCTCAATTCCTTATATTTGGAGGAATGATCCAGTTGTTGGTTATAACAAAAACAACTTATTATGTCTTAAAAGATGTTCTTATACAAGGTTTTGGGACACTATGATGAAAGAAGATTCCCATACTAAACAATTAAATTGTCATGATACCTTGGAATTAATAAAACAAAGGTTAGATGTTTATAACGAGAAAAAAATTTCAAGAAAATCTCGGATGAAATTTGGACAAGAAGCAACTATGACAAAGGCGAGAGATAATTGCCCAACATATGGAAAAATTAGAGCAAGCTCTAAAAGAAAAAAGAATATATTGAGCAGGAAGAAAATTCCAATAGAAGTGATAGCTCAATGATATCTTCAAAGCAGATTCAAAGAATTGGAAGATTTCCAAGATGCGCAAGATCCAAATGATGTGGATTTCAATATTAAAGATGTCTTTGGCAAGTGCACAAGAATTATTATTGACAAGATTGGAATCGGCTAAAAGCAAAGGAAAAGAGAAGATTTCTCGGGATAAGTAAGAATATTTACTTTTAAGAAGAAGTTAAAAAACTTTAAGCAGCGAGGATTAGATCTTTGTCTACTTTACTTTTATAAAGTAGCTTTTAAAAAAGCGAGTATAATAATATAGTTTCTTGTTGTTTAATTAGTTTGTATTTTATTTGAAGTCCATGAGACTCCTATAAAAAGGGCGGATATGTTTTAGTTTAGATCTAAGCTTTTTTGCTACCTATTCTCTCTCTCTTTGTAAAACTCTTATAAATAATATCTCTTGAAGTTTGCTGTACAAGAAGGCTTTCGCATTTTAATTTTGTAAGTCTTTTTTAATTTTTGTTTTGTTTTTATTTTATTTTATTTGAATTATGTTTAGCCTTATAGGCTAAATTACCTTGTGTTGAATTATGGCTGATTAATAAATAACTTGAAAATTCATGATGAAGATGTCTTAGGACTAGGGGTTTTCAAGAAATCTGGCGTTATGGTTAGAATATGAATAAGTATGGAAGTTGTGTTCAGGAAAGAATGGCCGAACTTACTGTTAAGCCTGTTAACCCGTTAAGCCGTTGAGAGGATAAAGGCGCTAGGGTGTTAAGGCGAGGTTTAGTGGCTGTTAAGTTCTGAAATGGCTTCTATGCTAAAGCATAATCTGTAATTTATTCCATGTATGCTGGTGGCTTAGAGATCCTGACCCCCTGATGGTATCAGAGCCATGGAGTTTTAAGGAGTTTATTATGAAGTTCATAATTCAACATAAGTTTTATGCAATGAACAATAAGTTCAAAAACATAATGAATAGAAAACCTACTGTTAAAAAGCAGTATTACTCAAGAATCGATTTACCTCGGAATCTAGATCTATTAAATAGATGGACAATCCCACTAAGATTGAAACCAGAACAATTTATCAATTGGGTACTTTTGAAAAATTAGGTTTAAAAGCAGATTGTTAAAACAAGTGAAGAATCTATTTCTTTGACTAATGAAGAAATGATAATTCATTTATTAAATGAAAATGATATTTCACCTTATAGGTACTACGGACATAAATATGTTCATATTGGATTAGTACAAGTTGCTTTTAAACCTTTAACTTTAGAAGGTTTACGAGAAAGTTTTATAATTTGCCTTAAGAGATGGTAGAAATTTAGATTGGAAAAAAATCTATAATGGGTGTGATAAAATCGATTTGGCACATGGACGATTTATTTTAATGTTCATCCTAATTTCTGATTATCTTTAAGCGATGACAATTTACTTGATGCTTTAACATTAAATGTTAAGACTCATGGGTATAATTATGCTCCTGGATCAGAAATTATATGTGTTTGTTATAGGATTTATTATAAACCTTTATATACCTTAAATCCTATGTGTAAATTGGCTGATAAACCAAAAAATGAAACAATTATAATTGAAACTAATTTTAGTAGATCTGATATAACTACTAGAAGAGCAATTAAATGGGAAGAAATAACTTTTCCTGAAAATTGGACAATAGAAAGAGCAATGAAACCTCAACCTGTTATACAGACAAATTTATTGAATGTAGTCCAGACCCCTGAAGGATCTGTGACATTAAATTTTGGTGATCATAATCGGTTAAAAAATACTTCTACAACCTCTACACCAAGATCTGCAAGATCTTATAGATCTTTTATTTCTCCAGTAGATCCAGATATACCTGGACCTTCAAGAATTTTTGAAGAAATACACGTACCTTCAGGTTATCTACTTCTTATATCGAGAGAAGATGTAAAAGATAATGATAGTAATGATTCTATCAAAGATAATAAAATTGATGGATTAAAATTACATGCTGATGATATTCTAAGAGGTTATCTTGAAAAAGAAAAGAGATATAGAGACTATGTCTCAAATGAGTTACAATTTTGGTAATGGATAGTACAACTAAAATTGATTTTAGTAGTGGCTCAGAAGCCAGAAAAACCATTATGAATGAATTTAAAGATTCCAGATGGAATAGTTTTAGAACATGGTTCTTTGATAATTTTGATAAAATTAGACAAAAGGAATTTCAAAAAAGAATTTTATGACTTACGTGAAATTCACAATGAAGTAATATATTTTGTCCCTTGGTTTTATTCAACCTATATATTTGATTATATCAATGTTGTTGAAAGGAATTATAAATTATTAAATGGTAATATAATAAAGGATGTTTACCCTCCTTTGAAATCATTTAAGGTAGAAAATTGTGATTTTCTAGCTCTATCTAAATTAATAGAAGATGATACTTTAAGTATTACTGCTAAACAAATTAATTCCCTTATAGGACAGCATAATTTTGCTAATTTAAATTTAAACATATTAGGAGAACAGATGCTCTCTTTACATAAGAAAGTTGATACTATTATTACACTTATGAATAGTTCTACAATCATGGTAAAACCGAAGCTGTTGAACCTATTAAAATAGAAACTAATTTACTGAGGACCTCACGAAATTAGTAATTTCAAGACAAAAAAAGTCTTCGAAATGGGAAAAAGATGTAATCGAAAAGTTAGTTTGAAATTCTAAAAGAAAAATTGAGTTTAAATACTCTAAGTGATGAGGAAATTAATCCTTTTGGTCAGAAATCGGATGATTACGATAATAATATTAATGCTATTATAGATGAAAAAATGGGCTAGAAAACTCGTGCAAAGGTTATTCTATTATAGTAAGCCATCACCTATGGATACTCTTAATGAAGAGGATAATTTTCAGCTTAATAATAGCTATAGTGGTAAACATATCTATGAATGGAACATAGATAATTTCACTCAAAAACAAGTTTATAGTCATATGCATAGAATGCTTATGTATTCTACTATTTGTAAAAATGATGGTAATACTGATCTTAATATTGCAAAAATGATAGTTGCAGGATTCACAGGCCAACTTAAAGGTTGGTGGGATAATTATCTAAAACCTGAAGCTAAAGAAGGTATTTTAAGAAGCTGTTAAAATAGAAAATGGTGAAACCAAAGAAAATGCTTGTTTATACACTTGTGATTCAGATTATTGAACACTTTACGGGAACATTTTTACGATAATTATGATCTTGTAAGGACTTTATTACAAAACCTTAGGTGTAAAACACTAACTGATTTTAGATGGTATAAAGATACTTTTCTAAATAGAGTTTTAGAACTCCCAGAGTGATAGTACTCATCTGGAAGGCCAAATTTATTGATGGTCTACCTCATTTATTTGCGGAAAGAATTCGTAAAGTTTTGAAAGGTAATAAACCTACAATTCCTTACAATGAATTTACTTATGGCAAACTTATAGGAGTTTGTACTCAAGAAGGATTAAATACGTGTAATGAGATAAAATTGAATCAACAATTGAAAAAACCAAAAGATTGTTGAAAGAAAACAATTAGGAGAATTTTGTGGTCAATTTGGAATGGATTTACCCGCTTATAATAGGGCTAAAGGTAAAAAGAAAATTGTTGATAAACAACCTTTTTATAGAAAGAAAAAAAAGGAAGTACTCTAAGAAAAAAATTAGAGGACAAGAGGTGATAGAAAGGAAAAAAGGAAATCCTTTAGAAAACAAAAAAGATTATAATAAGAAAAAAAGACAAAATAATTATGCGTAATAAATGTAAGAAAGTTGGTCATATTGCAAAGAATTGTTGGACCAAGAAAGAGATTAAAAAATCTAGAATTGGATAATTTAGATCCTAATGAAATTAAGGATAGAATATCTAAGTTATTCTTGGAATCAGTCGATAGTTCGAACAAAGTGATGATAGTTTAGATATCATAGAAAGTGACTACTATAGTAGTACTAGTGATTCTGAATGTGAACCTTGTCAGATAGGTATATATATATATATATATATGGAGAGATTGTCGGTCAAAATTCAATCTATAATCGATATTAAGTTAGTTTAGAATGATTATACTTTTCTAACTCAATGTTTTTAGTCACATGCTTGACATATGTCTAATTGGGCTGGAAACCATCGCGAAAAATGGTGACTCGTTGAATTCCTTATGCCAACCGTGGGGATAGTGTTTAGTTTAAATTTTTAGCCAACTGAAGAGGCACCCCCTATTAAGAAGTTTACACCCCCTCACCCCATAATTCAAAAACATTTTCTCTCCTCTTAAACAAATTCTCTCCCAAATCATATCTCCACCACCAGAGTTATTGTTGCCGCCGCTAGAATTTGGCCGGATTTTTTTAGAGATTGTCATCTTGTTGCAAACGTCACTCTCGTCAACTTTTTCTCTTGGTAGAACGTAAAAAAACATCGCAAACTCTCATTTTTTTTAAGAATGGTAAATTTTTTAGACTTACAATTTCTAAATGCCTCTAAAAAATTGTTTAGGATTTAAAAAAAATATATATATTGCCATGTCACCGCGTGTACCGCATTATGACGTGTACATAGTTGACCGGTCAACCGCATGATGATGTGTACGCTGTGACGTGACAATTTTGCAGAAAATCATCAACAATTTTTTAGGGGTATTGCAAAAAAAATTAAACAAGTCTGAAAAAAAATTAAATTTTAAACAACTCTAGAACAATTTTTTTTTATTCCAAATTTGTTTAAATTGATATTTTGTGGTGAATCTAAACCGGTTAGCTCAAAAACCCAAAAAAATGTCGGATTCCGGTGAACGGATGCTCCGGCGAGCGGCGGTGGTTCTCCAGCGGAAGGGGAGAGGAAATGATTTTTGTTGGGAGAAAAATTTGAAGAGAGAAAAGAAGAGTATGGGTTATAGGGGTGGGGTGTCAACAAACCAATATACGGGTGTCAAAATAGTCAACCCGTTAATCATTTTCCATATTTTTTTCCTTCTAAAACCCTAAAAAAGTAAAGCACTTCGGCTCTTATGCAAAACAGAAAAAGTTTCGCACTGTTCGGAACAATATAGATCGTCGGATGATATATTTTAGCGATCCAGATTTAGAGAGAGAAAAGTTTTTATTTTTTATTTTTTAAATCTAGTCACAACTTTTCTCTCTCCAAATTTAAGCCGTTAAAAATATCATCCGACGGTTCATATTGTTTCGTACGTTGAGGAATTTTTCCTGTTCCGCGTAAGAGGCGGACTGAAAGTAAAGACCTTCAAAGTGAGTGACCATTTCCTCTCTCAATTTTGTCAAGAAGCAGAGGAAAGAAGAAAAGATTTCTTCTCTCTAATGGCTACTACTCTTCGACTCACTACAGCACCAACCGACTTAACTTCAATTTCCAGCATTCCATATTACAAAAAAACCCTTCTCTCTCCTTTCTCTACCAAAAAAGTAGTATCCATTTCCCCATTATGGAATCACCGCCGGAATTCCAAATTCAGTGTCGTCTGCAGTTCTTCTTTTGCTCAAATGGACTCTGCCAAGATTAAGGTTGTCGGTGTTGGTGGTGGTGGCAACAATGCTGTTAATCGCATGATTGGTAGCGGTTTACATGTGGGTTTTCACTTCTTTTATTTTTTATATTTTCTTTGAATTTTCTGGACACCATTTATCTAAGCACGTTTAGTTTTTATAATCTGTCATGTTCCGAAGGATTCACAATTACTTAGACTCAATCTAGGACCACAAAGAAGCTAAGAGACTCAAGTCTCAACCAATCCAACAAGCAAGAATAATAGCCAAGGCAGTAATGATATATTAACTGGAATAAAATACAGGATCCTCGGTACATACTGTTCATCAGCCTAATCAACTATCAATAGCATAAAAACAGCAGGAACACAGTCCTCAATGCTTACTAACAAGACATGAAATTAACTGAACTAAAAAAAAAAAAAAAAGAATTAGAAGCAAACTCTAATAGCAAGTGCAATCTCCACTTCAGTCCAATTCAGCATCAAACTGAGGTAGCAAAGCCACAAGCCAATTAGTAACCAGAAATGGGGGAAATAATAGAGAGAATTAGAGTCTAATGGAGAGGGGGAAATGGTGATAAGAATGAAGGAATAAACTCACAAGAAAGGGAGAAGGCCGCAGCCAAGTTGGGGTTTATATTTCTGGATATAATTCTGGACCCCTTTCCATTTGCAGAAGCTTGCTATTTATACTTAGGGTTGCTCTTTCCCAGGTTGATCGTGTCCCTCCAACTCAGCAAGGACTGACACCCACCAGAATCAACAGTGCTCCCTTCAAGGATTCCATTTTGAGCATCGCAGCAGCCAAAAGAGGATCCTCTGCTTTCCTCTTATGTCTTTGATTTAGGGCTTAAATAGTCTAGGAAATACGACGTCGTTTAGATTTAAGGAATGAGAGTAAATAGAACGCTATCGTTTCAGGCTTAGGGGAATGACTTTAATTGGGACGGTGTCGTATTGAGGAGTCTTAGGCTTTTTAATCAATTCAGCCCTAATTTCCCAATCCCTCTTGCAACTGTTTTTCCCTCCACTTCTTTTAACTTTGGAACTCCTTCTTCACACAACTATCTCGGATACTCCAAACTTTCTCTTCATTGCAGGATCTGACATAATCATAGACGGAACCAGGAACTTCGAGTTGGGGGGGGGGGAATTAAATGTTTATGTAATTCTTGAGGAAAATTTCTAACGAAATCTCTGAAAATTCTGTTATTTATAAGAGAGAAAAATGCAACATTTTCAAAATTTTGCCCCAGGTTCCATCTATGTTTCTAATACAAAGTTCTAGGGTGGAATGGGATAGAGTTGATTTGGAACCAAAGTAATTAGGGCTGAATTGTTTGTGAGAATTAGATTTGGGGCTCACATTTGAAATTTGTATTGTTTGGTTCGCCCCTAGAATAAGATAAGGGTGCTATAATGGTTTGTTTTGTGGTATTATTGGACATCTTCTCGAGTTAAGTTTGGCCTCAATTGGCCAATTGATGTCCCTTTGATGTGTCATGACCCCGTAAAAATGATTATTCAAGTTTCGAGGAAAATAAAGGTGACAAGTTTGTATAATACAATAAACTTCTGTTTGTCTTAGAGAAATATTGAAGTCTTTAGTTCCTTATTGGATTGAATAATGAAATTCTAATGACAAGATGTTAATGTTAAAGGTAGTTCTTTGACTAACATATAGCACTTTTTCTTCAATATTTTTTCGTGTACTTTTTTAGTCTTTGCATCAATTAGTATGTCAACCTGCTCTTCAAAATTGCCTGCCCCTCTCCTGCCCTCCGCGTGACTTATCCCATTTGTTTTCTTGATGATCTCAGTCCTTTTGAAGTAAAAGGTTGCTGCAACCATCCTAGTGTCGTTCTAGTATTATTTCCGTTTACGTTTCTACACAGTTTTATTGGTTGACTAGCATTTCCTATATCATTCAATCTGAATTGGTTTGCATGTGGCCCAGAAAGATTATGTGAATTTACCTGGTCTGTTAAATGAACCATAACTGTGATCATTTTGTTTTCTCTAGCTCAAATTTGTATATTTAGAACTGCGCATCTTCAGTGAAATTGAAAAGAACTTGCAAAATTCTCTTGCTTGACAAGTTATGTTCCATGTTATTGACAGGGTGTTGATTTCTACGCCATAAACACAGATGCTCAGGCATTGTTGCAATCTGCTGCAGAACATCCAATCAAAATTGGAGAGCTTTTGACTCGTGGCCTTGGTCTATTCTCTCTCTCTCTCTCTCTCTCACACACACACACACACACAGAGCCACAGTAACATGAAGAAACTAAATGCACTAAAGCTCGTGATAAAGTTCATACTTCTATTTTCGAGTACTTTTCAGCCAATCATATCACCAAGGATTCCAGATTGTTTTTTAGCAGTTGTACCTATTTTTATGCTATGGAGTACTTTAACCTCTCTTTTTCTCCCTTCTGCAGTTCCACTATAAATTTCTTTCTTTTTAGTCATTGAAGGGAAATTTCTTATCTAAACCACATATGGAAATGCAGGTACTGGAGGTAATCCCCTACTTGGGGAACAGGCTGCTGAGGAATCAAAAGAAGCCATCTCTAGTGCTCTTAAGGGATCAGATATGGTGTTTATAACTGCAGGAATGGGTGGAGGTACGGGTTCTGGTGCTGCTCCTGTTGTTGCCCAAATAGCCAAGGAAGCAGGTTATTTGACAGTTGGTGTCGTTACCTATCCTTTCAGCTTTGAAGGACGTAAAAGATCTGTCCAGGCAGGTGCTATCTTCATCTTTGGATGTAGCAATAGTACTATGATATAATTTCAATTCTCATGTAGTGTGTCACTTGTGTGTCATTTCTCAATTCTTAAAACTTTCAGCGTCCTTAATTTTGCAACCAAGGAAAGGATTGGATATAGCTACAAATATTGAACTAGAAATCCTGCTGTCTAGAAATGATGCTCTCTAAGCAAGGGGCAGAGAGAGATAGGGAAACAAGGACTGGGGGATAAGATACCATTTTCCACCAATGCTATATTTACCTTTTCAGCATCTACATATATCCTCTTTTTTTCTTTTTATTTCTGATAAAAATGCATAAACTTCATGTGTATTAACCCTACTTGATTCATCAGATAAATATTACAAAACATGAAGAACTTTTATGGTCTTACTGCCACGAGTTAGTACATGGGCATTTGAGAAGCAGGGAGCTTGCTTTGTCTAGCTCTATTTTATCAGAACAGCTCTAGACATAATTTGGTCTACATTTCGATTTACCGTAGATGAGCGTGAAACAAACTTCTTTCCTTTCCCCCTTGTTGGTTCTGCTCAAGTGAAAAGTCCAAATGTTGCTCTTATTCTGGGACGGAGGGAGTAATAGTTTAGCTTAATATGCCTAAAGCATGCACGTCTGCTTGTTCATTCAATTATATTGCATAAGAAAGTGCATTCGTTTGTTTGATTAAGGTGATAGTTCATCCTTTGTTGGCGTTGAAAATCTACAATATTTTATCCTTACATTTGCAATTTTTTCAGGCTCTGGAGGCTATTGAAAAACTTCAGAAAAATGTTGATACTCTAATAGTGATCCCAAATGATCGCCTACTCGATATCGCAGATGAGCAGACCCCATTGCAAGATGCTTTCCTTCTAGCTGATGATGTTCTACGCCAGGGTGTCCAGGGAATATCAGATATAATCACAGTGAGTGTTTCTGAAATGATTCCTCTAATAGCACTTTCGAACTTTCTTGTTTTCCTATGATTTTCCTGAGAAAGCTCTGCTTGATCCATTGTATGTTTCCTTGGTAACAAAAACCACATGCGATTGTTGTGATGACTTGGTTACCATAAATAACCATCACTCTTTTTCAATTCTACAGAAAATGTAAGTAGGTCTAGATATCATAATAAGGTCAAACTTACTTTTCTCGGCATGCTGCACTTTGTTTTTACTTCTGTAGATTATGCATCAATGACTCTCTCTCTCTCTCTCTCTCTCTCTCTCTCTCTCTCTCTCGGGTGAAACAATGATTCTCTCTTTTGAAAGGATGTTCTTCCTCAAGTTGAGTCTATTAGGTTGAGTCACATTGTAGGCCTTCACTAACTGTTCAGCATCTCTTTGCTGAAAATTGATAGCTTTCGCAGCCCACATCATGTGGCGGAACATGTCTTTTTTACATGATTTTGTAACTTCCTTCTGCAGATACCCGGGCTAGTAAATGTAGATTTTGCAGATGTAAAGGCAGTCATGAAGGATTCTGGAACTGCTATGCTCGGGGTGGGGGTTTCCTCCAGTAAGAACCGCGCTGAGGAAGCAGCTGAACAAGCAACTCTGGCTCCTCTAATTGGTTCTTCCATTCAATCTGCCACAGGAGTAGTCTATAATATAACTGGAGGAAAGGACATAACCTTGCAAGAAATCAACAGGGTATCTCAGGTAACACCAATTTTTACCATCTCTTTCCCTTTTTTTTTACCATCTCTTTCAGGATGCTGGGACTTTCATATCTTATCTTTCAAATATTTTCTACATTATGTGATCAATTGATTTATCTTTACGTCTCCAGTTGGTTACAAGTTTGGCAGATCCATCAGCTAACATTATATTTGGTGCTGTTGTGGATGAAAGATACAATGGAGAGATTCATGTGACGATAATTGCAACTGGTTTCACTCAATCATTTCAGAAGAACCTTCTAACTGATCCCAGAGGCACAAAGCTAAATGAGAAAAGCAATGTAGCCCAGGAAAGGCCTCTCACCCTTGATTCAACTGCCTCTTCACCTTCTGCTTCTCGTCCAGCTCGGAAGCTTTTCTTTTAGTTTTCACCTCTTTTCTGGTGCTTTTCACTTTTTCCCTACAAGGTTGGGAAGTTGGTTGTATCTATCTATCTATCTTTGATTATAACCTTGCATTAGATGCAATTCTTTTGCCTCATGGCTTTTTTCCCTTGGTTTCTCTGTCATATTGAAGTCTCACTTGTCAAGAAGAGTTGCAATTTCATACAAAGTAAACAAACCAATGCTATATTAACAACATTGAAATTCTTGACTTAGCACACAAATTATGGTATTACATGAACAGGAAACTGAAGAATATAAGCAAAATCTCAGTCAAGTCTTGCATAACTTAAAAGCCATTTTCACACTTCTTTTTTCAGCCAACAAAGCCAATTTCATTCAGTTCCATTGCCAAACACACCGACAGGCAGACGAGGAAAATGTTCCAGTATTGAACTTATTGTATTACAATTTACAAATATTTGACCAGGAAATATATAACAAGAACCAGAACCACAATGCCAATAACAGATAAAAGCATACACATGCAGGAGCAACCGGCCCTGGTGCGCTTATTCAGAAAGGCAAGCTTCCTCTGGACTCGCTGTTTTCACATGTAAAAGAAAATAGAGAAGTTAAAAACAAATTAAACCAGCCATCACATGGAAGGAGAATATCTAAAGAATGAAAAAAAGCATATCCCTGAGGTATAGGAGGTATACTTTGCAGCCCAAAATAGCTACCATTCTACACTAGAAAGGAGAAACCAAAAATTACCGATCTTCAAATAGCTACTTCTCTAAGCAAATTCCAATATCTCAACACTACATCGTATCGCAAATTAATCAGGAGTCCGGTGTCTACCTGACTCGGTTTCGCTACAGAAACGCTTCACTGCCAAACCATTTTTTTCAAGGTGGAGGATTCATTAATATTTAAGTATTTGAGATCGCAGTTATAGTTCATCCACATCAAGCTATCTCCTATTTCTTTCATCTTCCTAATTAGTAAAACTCATAACTGGAAGGACGAATAGAGCAGGGAGTCTCTACGAGCATATTCCCCTCAGTGAATTTTGCCTACTCTTCTCACTCCCATTAACCATGCCCGGGAAATACAAAGGTTCTCACAACTTCAATTGCACAAACTAGAAGTAGGGGCAAATAGTTGGAATTTTTTTATCTTGGTAGGCTACTAAGTTTATAAGTTACATCCAAGCCAATGAGTGCAGTACACATAGGAAAGAGAATTGATGTAAGTTCAATTCTCTTTCCTACGTGTACTGTATTGATTGGCTTGAATGTAAGTTTTAAACTTGGTAGCCTACCAAGATAAAACTACTCAAATAGTTGTGCATGGAACACTAAGAAAAGCTACAACTTAAAGAGTGCTTTTCCTGTAAATTTACATCTAAAAGTGAAGACTATCCTGAAAACTTTACAACTGGAAAAAAAAAAAGCACTTCTAGATTCTCACCTGTAGACGGGAATCTGTAACATCGACATGCTCGTCTAGGCTATCCTGCAGAGGTAGAGACCAAAAGAGTGTAAAGCTTGATTTAAGATTTCATCTCAATAACTTGATTAGGAAAGGATTCCACAAGCAATTGTTCGTTGACTATGAATTATAAGTCAGAAATATGAAAAGCATACAATTAGTCTCGTGTGCAGGTCAAGTTCCTCATTGACTGCCAATGCAATGTGCTTGGTGCTCATCACTGTCTCTTCCAATTTCTCCAGGCCCTCGTCTTGTTCTGTCCATATTAACCCAACAGACAAATAAGACATACCAAAATATTGAAACTAGATACCTATTTGAATAACATTCAAGGAAACTTACCCTTCATTACTTGTCGTTGAAGACCGACCATGCCATTGTTATCAAGGCCTGTTGTTCTACTCATGGCATCAACAGACTTAATTTCCGGGCCAAGTAAGCTGTCCCTAATGGCAAAATTTGACATGTTCAATGAGGTTGCCATTTGGTTTACTTTGGATCTCAAATTCAAAAGCATGTCTTTGCGACGATTCATTTCTTTTTCTGTCCTGTAAAGAAAAGGACAGATCGAACAAACATTTGTCAAAACCCCTTAATGTCATGAGGCAACTACTACAACAACAACCAAGCCTTAGTCCCAAGTGATTGGGATTCGGCTACATGAACCAAAGAAAGGATTACGTATGGTTGTCGAAACTGAAACATCTACCGCTGATGAGGGCACATACATTAAAAAGGGTCGAAAGGTGGATGGTAAGGAAATCGAAACATCTACTACCGAAGAGGGCATATATATTCAAAATTATTTTTGTTGCAACATAATTTAAGCCACTTACAAGTATTTCTTTCTGTGTTAACATAAATTTCTCTTGATACTATGATAGCTTGGATTACTATGTGATAGTATCTAGAAAGAATAACACCAATAAAACATAAAGCAACTGAACATAGGTAACATTTTTTACAATAAAAAAAACTTCACAGATTGCATGTGGTCACCTCCAGAATGCATGGCCAAAATTACTCTCCACCCTCAGAACCTCAGATCCCAATCACCTTCATCACCTATTCTTCTATATAGCCCATTTCAAAATTATTTGGAAGATTAAAAAAAGGTATATAGCTTCACTGAGAGATATTATAGACAGAGCCATAGAAAAATAATAAGAGTGATACTTTAAAAGAGTATTTGGAACAACAATAGTAATAGCATTCAACAAAAAGAAGTTATTTACCAACCAACATATAATCACAACAGTTTCAGATGGATTTAAGTATACAAGTTTCATAATCACAATTTAAAGTTAAAATATGAAAACATGGAGATAATCCAGGGAGGAGTATGAACTAAAACTTACAGCTGCTTTCCAGGAATCCTTGAAAGAAGAGACTGTAAGCTATCGAGTCTGGTTCCTAAAATTGTGATTTTTCGCCTTATGGCAGATGAATGTCGCTGAGCTTCTGGTCCTGTTGCTGGCACCGAACTCCTTTCAGAGATCATGCTGTTAATATCATCAGCTAGTTTTACTGCTTCATTATACTCCCTAACCCACGGATCTCCAGAGGACGCCATTTATCTGCAACCAACAATTACACTGTTCTCAGTTTTATAACTAAAACTACACAATTAGAAAGAAACATGAAAGGGCTCTGAATAAGCCTATAAACCGAATATTTCTTCTATTCCATAAAAATCAACCAATTCCCGACTCATAGATTAGACTTCACCGTTCCATTTGGATGAGATGACAAGAATATAACAACAAAAAATAATAGACGGAGCAGACACATGAGCTGGCATTTTTACAATCCACCTTTATTTTTCCTTTTTCCAGGTCATAATCTAGAGTGTCAGACTGTCAGTATCTTTCCCTAGAACCTCATCCTCAACTCTTCGGTTTAAAAGATTTATCAAAAAATTCATTAGTAAAAGGATGCAGCAACTCCTTAACAATCTGAATCCAGGATATGCCACAATCGAGAAATTCAAAAGCTAGCCACAGTTTAAACTAATTTCCGACAACTTTTAAAAGCCGTAAATTCAACTTTATCAGAATTTATGAGCACAATGTTCTCTAAAAATAACTATAAGATCCACAATTTTGGCTAATTTGGTAGAGATTTCATAACTAAAGGGAATTCAGCAACTTCTTAAACCAGGATATGCTTCAGTCCGGAAATTCAAAAGCTAGCCATTGTTTAAACTAATTTCCAATAACCTTTTGAAGCTCCGTTATTTTGAGTTTATCAGAAATTATTTTTGAGCACAATTTTCTTCCACCAATAAATATAAAAAATATATATGGAGACGGTCCTCAATTCGGCTAATTCGGCAGTAATCAATAGATTCCAACGCAACTAAATATTTCAATGATCGGAAAAATAATCTATCACAAACCAAATTAGGGAAAAAGGAAAAAAATCAGAAGAACAAGTCAACTAAAGCACAATTAAACAAAACCACGAATATAGAAATATGATTCTAGGTCTAAAAATACAGAAATTAGTTTCGAAATGTTTAAACTAAACTTTTTGAAGCGGTAAATTCGACTTTATCAGAATTTCTACGCAAAATTAATAATAATAATAATAATAATAAGTAAACAATAATCCAAACGGTCCTCAATTCGGCTTAAATCAATCAATTTCGGCAGGAAAAAAAAACGCAGTTAAAATTTTCAATGCTCGACAAAATAATCTATCACAAACCAAATTAGGGAAAAAGGAAAAAAAAACCAGAAGAACAAGTCAACTAAATCACAATTAAACAAAACCACGCACATAAACTAATATGATTCTAGGTCAAGACGTACAGAAATTAGTTACCAAAATTACTATTGAAGAGATATAATTATCGACCTGATTGATTGGATTCGAAACTGCGATCGACGGAGATCCGGCAAGGCGACGATGGAATGATTGTTAGGACGAGTGGGAAGAAGAAGAAGAGAGAGAGGAAGCAATCAATAATCACCGGTAAATTTTGTCCGTTGCTCCTCGTCGCATCCAGATATAATACTTCGATGATATCGTATTGATATCTTCTATTTTCCTATTTCCTATCTTCTAGCAATTTGCCGGATCAAGTACGGTGCGGTCAATTTTTTTTGTTAACTATTAAAATAAGGCAAAATAGCCTAATTCGTCCTTTTCGTATTTCTGCATTTTCGTTAAGATTCTTTTCGTTTAATTTAACTTTTAACATCCTTATTGTTTTTTTGACCTGCCAATAAAGGACTTATGTCAATTATCCGTTTGTCCATTAAGTCAGTCAAAGACCATCCGTTTCCGTAGGGGTATTTCCGTCATTTCAATTTCTCTACTCAGTAAAAAAAACCCTATTAAATATCCCAACTCATTTCCTACATTTACCAATCCACATTTGTGTCTTCACCTATTTAAAACACTTCTAGGTTTCTTAATACTACTTTCTTCTAATGGCTTCTTCATCCTACTCTATCAATGGTCCAATTAGATGTGTTTGTGGTGAAAACCCAATTCTCAAGACTTTGAAGACCTCCGCTAAACCTGGTCGATTGTTTTGGGGTTGTAAGAATTACGATGTGAGTATCATTCTTGATGTGGAGAAGAAAGATCTCCAGATATTCTTATCTCATTCCATTCCAGTGGCTCAACCAGTAACCAATGGCGAAAACTCAAAAATCCATGGTTTCCCGGTAGAACCCTATTTCGCCCAAGTTGTTTGAATCGGAAAAAAGAAGCGGTTTTTCGCACAGCTTGCTCATAGCGTAGGTCCCACTTGGGTTTTGTTTTTTTATAATGGTTAATTGATTTTTCATTAATTTAGTGTAATTTCTACAATGCTATAACTTTATTAAGTCTTATATTTTCATAAATCTATCCATTGCGATTTTTTTCAATGGTTTGAATTTCCCCCTGCAGCAAGTGTATGAAGATGAAGAAAAAAATGAAAATCCTTAAATCTAACATTTCAGCCTCAGAAATAAGGGAAAGGTGTTTGTGGGTTGGTTCGGTGGTAGAATGGGTCATTAGTTTTACCTGTGTATTGAACAAATGAAATTGAATAAATTTCGAATTTAATATCAATTTAGGTAGATTTTTCAATTCGATTTTAACTTGGATATTTCATGGGTTGTTTTGTAAGCTCCTTTTGATGAATGAATATTTCAGTTTGATTTTGAAATTAGAAATCTTTTGTTTAAAAAATTTGATTGAATATTCTGTTCAAAAACACATTTGGTAATCAATTAATTACAAAAGAACATTGCTACTTTCATAGATTTAGCATAATCAAAACAATTGTTGTTAACAAAAGACAAGTGCAAAATAACCATTATACTTGACCATGAACCATAGTATTGCCAGACGGGCTGTCCCGGTCCGGGCTCAAATCAAAACGGAGCGGGGCGGATCGGGCCCATTTTTTATGGATCAATAAACCCCCACACATGCCCGCACCGCTGATAAGAATGAAGAGAAAAAAAAGTTTTCCTCAAAGGAGTTATTCTCTGCTTACAGAAGCGTGGAACAAAACAGGGAGCCAAAAAAGCCCACATTTTTGCGGATCAGCATTTCTCTAGTCCATATCTGATCCATTAGCGGGCGGGGCGTTTTGACAGCACTAATGAACCATACATAAAGGCAACACATTGCCAACAAAATACTCTGTTTCTATATTGTCTAACACAACCAAAAGATGACGATCAAACCAAACCAAACAAAGTAGACAAAAATTAAAATTGAAGTTCAAATTGTTTTCAATGGTCATATTCCCAATTCTACCCTAGTTCAAATCCTTTTTCCTCACATAACAAGAAGCCTTTGTTTATCCCACGGTCAAGCATTGGCTACACTTGAATGGTCCTTTTTTTTCATACCCTGCAAATCAAAATATGTAATTAGTGATTGAAAGTTAATGCTTTTAAAATAATAAAGTCATATGTATACCTTTGATGGAGAGGCTTCCATTTCACTTGGATCATTTGGAAGGCTACTGTTGGTCATTTGATGCTGTGTTTCAGTTCCAGGGACATCCTCATCAAATGGCATTTCATCAAAAATTGCATCATCAAACTCAAAGGTGGTAGTCTTGTTAGTTGGGCAAGACCTTTTGTTGTGTCCCGTTTGTTGGCATTTACTACACTTGTTGATGTTGTGTGCAACACTTCCTGTTGATGCATCAACTTTCTTATCCTTTTCAGGACACTTTATGATATTGTGTCTGGTTTGCTTGCACTTCCCACATTTCCCCACCCATAAGCATGATTTAGACTTAGCTGGAGTTACGTTCTTTTTTACAACACTCTTATATTTTTTTCCTTGGCTGCCAGGGCTATTTGAAAATGAATTACAGAATTGTGGGTGAGTACTAAATGGATCAACATTAGCATTAAAACTTGATGAACCATTAAATGGCTCCTCATTAAAGACCCTGCTCCTCAACAAAAGCTTATTTTTCACCACTTTCATTACCTTTTTCATAATCCTTAGCCAGAGTTTCATCCCCACATTCTGCCCTAGACTTAGGCACCCCATTTTCCTCATTTGAGTTTACATCACCCACATCATTATCCAATACAGGACTACATACTTCAGGTGCAGTAAAATCCACTATGTCAGCCTCATCATAAATAGGTTCCCTATCATCAGCCATACCATTTTCAAGCAAGAGAATAAGTATTTCATCCTCATCCTCAAGATATCTAATAAAAGCAAACTCTGCAAGTTCCCCTACATGCTTATAAAAATTTTCTACAAAACTAGTAGATTCAGCATAATTTGCCATTTCCATGACATCACCATCAATTATCATGAACTTCCAACCCCCATTTCCATATAACTCTGACATCCTCCAATAAAAACACATGTAGTTTCTATACTTTAACAAGTATGCAATTTTGTCTAGCACAAACATAGATATATTATCTTTTAAACAATGCTCAAAATATGTTGCCTGCCCATTTTGATACTGATTAAGACCATCCATCTCTAAAAATGTACCTCCATTGTTGACTTTTATTGTGAACTGTCCATCACCCTTCTTTACTTACCATATTCTACCGGTTGAGCTCCTGGTCGTCGAATCGTCATGTTTAGACTCATCTTGGACTGGAAAATCAGTATCTCCAACAAAACGAATCAGGCCCAAGCTTTGAAGCCGCCTTCTTAACCAAGATTTCAGAAGCAAGGAACCCTAATTTGAAGTTGCTTTGGTTGGATTTAGGATAAAATATTTGGGGAAACCCTATGGTAGAAAACCTTAATTACTTAGCTCTCAAACGGGTAATTGAAATGAATTGGGGGTAAAATGAAGTCGCAGTGTTTTTTTTACTGAGTAGAGATAATGAAATGACGGAAATACTCCTACAGAAACGGATGGTCTTTGACCGACTTAATGGACAAACGGAGAATTGACAGAAAATGTGATAGAAGTCATTTATTGACAGGTCGAAAAAACAATAAGGATGTTAAAAGTTAAAATTAAATGAAAATAATGTTAACGAAAATATAGAAATACGAAAAGAACGAATTAGGCAATTTTGCCATTAAAATAAAGACAATGTTAGACAACTAAAATTAATTGGATAAATTGTGACAACGTTTTAAATAATTTATGGCATTATTATAATTAATTCATTAATTATTTTAGAAATTCAAGGGAATGTGAGCTTTCGTACAATTTTAACCATTTAATTTTAGCCAAAAAGTATTTTCCTTAAAATAAATGGTTAAATTTAAAAAAAAACAAGAACACACTTAGGTACTCAATCCTCTAATTTTATCAAGTGTTTACTGAATTTGAAATGTCATACAAATCAATCTAACAAGTGTGAAATGTTTCTTTTGTTTATTGCTTTCTTATTAATTTTTATTTTTCTACTGCATAAAAAAAAGTTTAAAGAATTATATTTTTATTATAAGTAAATACTTATTATTTAATTAATTACTAAAATTTATAATATTTTTTGATAAGTTATTATTTAAAAATAAATATTTTAAAACTTTATTATTATGTTAATAATGATCACTTTGTGAGTTATTGAATCTTTTGATCTAATAATAAAAAACATCAAAATTTACTTTTCAGCACCTTAATTGCCCGAAAAACAAGGGCCACGTGTTGTTGCCCCCAAAACAAAAAAAAAAGGGAAAACGGAAAACTGCCAAAAATAACAAGCGGCAAACAGCGCGAATCGCGAAAACCTCAAAACAAGTCAAATCACCCTTTTAGAGAGAGAAAGTACAGAGACCCAGAAGAGAAAGAAGAAGAAAAACAGTTGTAACTACCAGTCTCTGCTGCTAGATAGATAGAGAAAACTGGTGGTCGTCTGACGCCCCAGAAGGGGCGGCGTGAGCGGTGGAGAAAGTAGGCCGGAGGTGGAGGTGGTGGTGAAGTATTAATTCAGGCTAATAGAGTGAAAAAGAAGAAGGAGATGTCTTCTGACCTAGACAGTCAAATAGAGCAACTTAAACGATGCGAGCCTCTTAAGGAATCGGAAGTGAAGGCTCTTTGTCTTAAAGCTATGGAAATTCTCGTTGAAGAAAGTAATGTTCAGAGAGTAGATGCCCCCGTTACTGTAAGTTTTAAAATATCATTTTTTTTTCATCTTTTGTTGAGAATTTATTCAATTTGTAATGGAATTAGGGTTTAGAGTTGAATTCGTTAATTTCCTCTTTAGTCGTGTGAATTCGGGGTCCAGCTGGGTTTCTCATTTATTCTGGAGTTCATATCACTGACCTTTTTTGGGTAAATAATATATCACTAATTGTTGAATAATCCCATTACTACCTTCGTTCCAAATTGAATGTCCACATTTGAATTGAGCATGAGCACGAATTAATAATAGTAGTTTGACCATATCTTTTAAATATAAGAAGACTCGTATATGTCAGTAGAGTATATATCCTTTAAATAGAGGAGGTTAGTTATGGGAGTTCTGTGAGAAAATTACATCGATTTGAAGAAAGTTAACATTTATTTTGGGACAAACTAAAATAGAAAGTGGACATTCAAATTGGGACGGAGAGAGTAGGATTTTGGTAATGTGTTTTACTAAATTAGGAATCAAATTTGAGGACTTGATGAGAAATGAAATTAGATTCTTGTGAGCATAGTCAATTATTCCTCGAAGTCATAGTGCTCCTTGCTGGAAAATGATAAGAATTGAAGATGGTGCAGCATCGATTCATATTGCCTTACTTTGAATGGAATCTTAGCCCAGATCACTCTTTACTGCATAAGGGCATGTGTGAAGTCAAGTGATCCATCTAACTAGTGGCTGCGAGTAAGCAACCTACCTCCAATCTGAAGATTTGCGGTTGAGTTAATAAATCTTTGATATCCTCTTTTGCATTTCTGCTTGCTGCCTTATTTTCATGTCCATCCATATTGCAAAGCTGGTGGACCCCAGCTGTAGTGGTTGAAAAATAGGGGACCCACCACCAGGCATTCCCTAATAAAATAGTCTTTTTCAATAGATGTAAAAATTCAGTCTGACAACTTCGGACCAGATTACCCCATTTGAATTAGCCGATATTGCAAGATTGATTGAGTGTGGGTTGGTTGGGAAGGGGTGATTGGTGGAGAAAATAATTGCTGAGAGATATTGTACTATTTGGTCGGGACGAATGATGCAAATTAGTCTTCCATGATTGCTTGAGTCGTAGTGTCCATTCCTGTATCTAGATGATAGGACAGCTGTCTTAACTTGAGAGTATTCATCAATTTTAATAAAGTATTCTTTCTTGGCAACTTCAGATATGTGGTGACATCCATGGTCAATTTTATGACATGAAAGAGCTGTTTAAAGTGGGAGGTGATTGCCCAAAGACAAATTACTTATTTCTTGGAGATTTCGTCGATAGAGGATTTTACTCGGTTGAAACATTTCTTCTTCTACTTGCGCTAAAGGTAACATGTTGGATAGGATGTTTTTGGACAGTCCTTTGGTGCCTATGTATTCTTTTCAGGAAATCTCATGCTTGCTCCGATGGTTTCCTGGTTTCTTGTTAGGTATTTTCTTGCTGGATAAAAATGTAACTTCTAAAATAAAAAAATTTCCCTCTTCCTCAGTTAGTCCTGTTTGCACTTTCGTACATCAATCCTGGGTTGTTTATCTATTTCTCTGGTCCCTTTCTTCAAATTAATGTATATTTTTGTCAGGTAAGATATCCAGATCGAATAACTCTCATTAGGGGTAACCACGAGAGCCGGCAAATTACACAGGTTAGCTAATGCTGATTTAAAATTTTATTTTTTGTTTGTGCTCTTACATTTAAGTTGCTATTTTGTTATGTTTTAACCCTTCATTTTTCCTAGGTTTATGGATTTTATGACGAGTGCTTGCGAAAATATGGTTCTGTCAATGTTTGGAGATACTGCACCGATATATTTGATTATTTCAGGTTTGGCAATTTTCTATATCTGTCCGGGTGATAAAATCATGAGGCAGTTACTTCTCTTTCAGGGATAACAATTTTAGTTTACGTGATCATGCTTATTTGATCTTTGATTAGACTTGTGAAATGTTGATGTGTCAATATGTTGTATTTACCCAAGATCAGGTTTTGGTATTGTGGGGTGGGGTAATACCCAAGATCAAGTCCTCATCAGAACTGGCTAACCTATGAATGATAACAGATACTTCCTTGTGGAAATCGTTGATCATCTACTCATGATCATAAATACAATAACCAACCCATATTGGTAAAAAACCATATTGGTGCCATGTTTCCTTGGATCTAAATTCAAATTCTGCTATTATGGTTATTTCTGAGAAGTGCACTAAGCTGAGTCCTTGTCTCTTGTTTTCATTCTAAGTTTCACTTTTTTTTATTGGTGCAAATATTTCTGTGTATACAGAAATTTTTACCTGTAAATATTGGCATCATCTGACAACAAATTTTCTGCTGATTGGCTAAGCTTAGTTTATGGCAATTGGTTTTAGACTCCAATATGTGTCATTTTCTTCACCAGTAAGCATATATATATATGGCTAAAGTAGTTATACTTGGTGGAAAGCACCGTTCCATATGTTTGAATGAATGTAAAATTATATAATTTCACGACTCCCTGTGGCTATATTTTGCAGTTTATCAGCTCTCATTGAGAACAAGATATTTTCTGTTCATGGAGGTCTCTCCCCTACCATTTCCACGTTAGACCAGGTTTGATTACTTGGCCTAAAATGTTTTTTTTTTTAAAATAAATTTTATGGCATACATCTCATTCGCTTTTTTAATAATAACCCATGTTAGATTCGAACGATTGACCGGAAACAAGAAGTGCCTCATGACGGTGCTATGTGCGACCTCCTATGGTCTGATCCAGAAGACATTGTTGATGGGTGGGGTTTAAGTCCACGTGGTGCAGGTTTTCTGTTTGGTGGAAGTGTTGTCACTTCATTCAATCATTCAAACAACATCGACTACATATGTCGTGCACATCAGTTAGTAATGGAAGGTTACAAATGGATGTTTAATAACCAGATAGTTACTGTTTGGTCTGCTCCAAATTACTGTTACAGGTAGAAGAATCACGATTTGGGTAGTCTTTCTGCGCTAACCTTTCGTGAAATAAAAAATTTACAGTTTCTCGGATGTTCTGCAGATGTGGGAATGTAGCTGCAATCCTTGAACTGGATGGGAATCTTGAGAAGAAGTTCTGTGTTTTTGAAGCAGCTCCACAGGTCTTCTTTAACTAAGACATTTTTTTATTAACCACGCTGCTTGCAGCTATGAATTATAATAGTTGCTTCTAAATTTCGTTCTCTAATTAACCTTATAAAAAATTCAATAATTTGCCTCGGCATACTTCAGCGTTCAGAAATTGTTCTTTTTTCTGCACTTCTTCCCAGTGTGTGATTTTGCCATCATTTATCTTCTCATGCAAGAACAATTATTGATCAAATGCAGGAATCAAGAGGAGCTCTTGCTAAAAAACCTCCACCAGATTACTTCTTATAAACTTGTAAGTTCAGAAGCTTTGCTTATGCCCCTGGAACACATGCAACCAGATCAAGCCACTGATTTTACAATCGTTTGGTGAAACGAGGGGCTATAACCCCTGATCAAGGCGGTGATTAGACCGTGTGGCATCAATTAGAGAAAGCTCCTTTGTTGATTAGTAAGAGTGATGCTGCATCAACAAATCTGATGAGACTGGGATTCCCCTCCCTAATAGAGACCTTTCTTTTTCATCCTCTGATTGTCTATAGTGTGTTGCATAGCTTGCCATTTTCATGTGCCAATGGATACTCATATTTAATTTTCTAAAAAAGAAAAAAAAAATTGTATACACGGGAAACTCTCTTCCATCGTTCTATGTTAGTAACAAGTTTGTTTTATTAGTTGCGATGATTTCCCATCTCCGCAAATCTATCTTGATGCTTTTTGTTCCTCGTTCAATTTTTTGGCGAGAAACTGCAGATTCGCGACTTTTCACTTTCTGTTTGGATTAGGTTTTCATTAGTGAATTTTCATCTCATATTGTGTAAAAGGTGACTATATGTGACAGGAGATTTGAAACTTAAAAACTGGAAAGAACAGAATTCAAATACACAAAATTTTGAATATCAAGTATGTAAGATGGATACCTACCTACAAAGCACAATCCAATAAAGAAAATCAAATCTGATCAATGTCTTCATCACCAAACTCAATATAATTATCATCACCTTCACCATCATCTTCCAATTCACCAGCAATACCTTCATTAAGCCTAACATTATCAGGCAATTCACCATAAGCTTTCAAAAGCCTAGCTTCATCGGGCATGTACTTGAGTATAACATCAGCTTTATCGTCCTGATAATCTCTGAGGCCGACAAGAATGATATCCCCGGTGGTTATCCAGACCTTCTTATGCATCTTTCCTCGTATGTGACAAAGCCTTTTTGTCTGATCAATGCACATTGCTTCACAACGCCCGTTCCCTAACATGCGAACCACCTGGGCGTATTCTTGGCCATCTTCCTTGAACATTAACTCTCGTTTCTCGTCATCCGCTTCGTTCTTCCCTCTCTTTCTGTTCTTCCCTCCTTTTCCCTTGTTCTTTGGCATTATGATTCAAAGTTTTAAAACTCTTGTTCTTCTGAGCAGTGTTGTTCTCCTTTTTCTTTTTCTTTTGTGTGTGTTTGTGGGAAATGGTCAATGGGGGGTTGTGGTGAGAGAAGGATTAATGGAAACTATAATCCTTTGATTATGTATATATGTATGGAGCTTCTGGACAACCGAGTTCTATGGAGGATGGGAGTATTTGAATGGTTAGAGGTAAACCAACTGTAAACAGGAATTACCATACAGTAATTACTCATAGTTGTTTGCGACATGTTATTGAATAATATAATGGATTTACCTGCATTTTATTACAACTTTTTTTAGCCCAAACAAAAATTGAGTTTCATATTTCTCTTTTCTCTAGTTTTGTTACAAATAATTAATGGGCCTCCATTACCTAAAAAAACAATTAGCAATTGACAACGAGAGGTGTTAACGCATGGGCTCATAAGTGATTTGGATATTACTTAGACACTCGATGTGAGACTTCATATTTCAACACTCCTCTCACATCGAAGTGGAAGTCAATTCAATGCCCGCCTAAGGGCCCGCTCTGATACATCAAAGATTTGAAGGAAAAATATATATTTCTCTCTTAAAAAATAAAGAAAGTATAAGAGTATAAATGTGTACCTACACCATATTATATAACTACCAATTACACCATACTACACAATGTTTATGCAACTAGTATACATTATATAGAAACTAATAAAGCATATGTTATAATTAATTAAACACTAATTATGCACTTTCTAATTAATTAGGTATTCACCGAAGAGGCCAATTGCCCAGTGGGTAGAGCTGTCAAAATGGGCATATGCCCACGGGCATGCCCGCCCCGTGAGCTTAATGGGCGGGTATGGGCCTATGAATTCCATGTCCATTTAAATGCGGGTATTAATGGGCATACCCGCTCGAGTAGCGGGCAATGCGGATGCAGGGCGGGTTGCAATCGGGCATGCCCGCTTTGTTTTTTTTTAATTTTGGATATGGATTAATTTTCACGAGTTGAGACTTGAGAGCCAAAAGAAAAAAAAACCTAAAAGTCGATATAAAAAGTTGAACCGTGTTATATATCTTGGGCAAAGCCCCTTGAAGCCGTTCTATACCTCTATTACCCAAATATTAACGGTTTCATCTCTGAAGGTAACTAAATTATGTTCTAACTTATTATTTATCATTTATCATTTATCATTTATCATTTACCATTTACCATTTATAATGTTTTAAGTTCTAACTTCTCAAGTTGTGTGTGTTTTATAGGTGGAGATGATGAGAAGGAATCAAAATTATCTAAGGTGGATTCAAATAAAACTTCTAGTGTTCAAGATCTAAATCAATAGATACAGGATATTAAAAAAAACGTATCTATTTTTTGTTGTTTTGACTCCAGCAATATGTTTGTTAATTTTGGATAGTTGATCTTGAATTATTTTTGAAATTATGGACTTTGATTGTTTTTATAACTATTTTGGATATTGTGGACTTGTATTTGATTGTTCTTGAACTATTTTGGATATTTATTTACCATTTACAGGACTATAAACTACTAGTGAATGAGAAATAAATAAGTTTTGTTGAATTTTTCGGATTTAATCTATTTTTTTTAAAAAAAACAAAATTAATAATAAGGGTTGCGGGCATGCCCATTTGCCCACGGGCATTCGGCGGGCGGGTACGGGCATCCCTTTTGATAACCCGTGAAAAAAGCGGGCATGCCCGCCCATCCCCATTTAAGACATGCCCATGACGGGGCGGGGCGGGGCGGGGCGGGCGGGCATACCCATTTTGACAGTACTACCAGTGGGGCATTGGCCGGCCCGTGACTGAGAGGTCCCGGGTTTGATACCCTCCGCCTGCGTGCGGTAAGCTTTATTCTACCTTATCTAGGGTGTTCTCTCTCTCCCCAATGTGGGGCGGGCAATCGCCCATCGTGGCGTCAAAAAAATTAAAATAATTAATTAGGTATTCCTAAACAATAACTTTTCAAATTCCAATAAATTTTCACATTTTTCAGTATAAATTTTCAAATAAAAAATCAATCCAAATATGTTAAAGTCTAGGAAAAAGGGTAATGGATTATTTTAAGATCGAACCTAGTCCAATTTCCTTAATTTTTTATAATTTTTTTAAAGAAAGATGGACCTAATTGAGTTTCTTTAATTAAATGAATATAAAGTTCATTCAAATGTATATATATCTACGTTTAAACCTCGATAAAGTAATAACTTCGATTATATAAAAAACAATCCTTCGTTATTGACTTGGTACGATGGATTAAAGTAATCACATCGCTAAATGCATAAAGAAATAATAATAATAATAAATTGAATCCTTAAGGCCCAATACAAATATAAAGTATAATTACCGGATTTCATTGATATATATTACCAAAATCTTTCAATTAATAATCAATCAGCAATAACTGTACGATAATCGTTCCTTTTAAAAATATACAACATCCTATAGTTGATTGTTTTTTCTTTCCACATAAACCAAAATGAACCACATCTTTACTTTTTGTAGAGTATATACAACTTTCGAAATATTTTACTCGTGTTGTAACAAGTAGTTGTTTAAGGTGACTATTGCTTGAAATGCCTCTTTTGACGATACGTCTAGGGACAGCGCTACTATCATCTAGTTCATGATCATTCTCATAATCATTATTGTTCATTACCGATTAAATAAATTCTTTGTCTGTAAGCGATTTCATAACTGCGCTATGATAGTTCAAAAGATGTTCAACATACACCACATTTCTATAACGTAAATTAGAGATGACATCTTTCAACCCCAAAAGCCTTTCTTAGGTTTTTTCAACCTTTTGATATGTTTTGTCTGGTTATTAAACTTTCATAATATTTAATTTGGTTGTTCTTAAATTTATTAAAGCATGTTACTCTAACTTATTGTAAAATTTGCAGAGACTTTCTTTATAATTGCTTGTAACGTATTATAAATTTTGTTATAGTTTTTTCTTCATTGTGGGACTTAGACGATCTTCTCAGTCGCCTAACATTATTCACAGCCGTAATCAATAATTAAATGGAGAATTGACTACGTTATAAACAAACAACAGTAGAGGAAAACAACTACTGTTCATATAAGAATATTGTATGATGGGGTCATGGTGGAGTGTGAAAATGGAAGGTGGTGGGAGGGGGTTAGAATGATGACGGAACAGCTTCATGTGTTCTTTCCCTTGATATCTTAGTTGCTCGGGTTATCCTGAAGATGTTAATCATATCCTTCGGCCAGACGAAGTTAGAAATTTAGTGTTTTGGGCAAAAACTGTAACAGTATACCCAACAACATATAAAAACTGTAAAAAAAACAATTATTGAAGGTGAATTTGATAAAATATTATGAACTACATATAATAATATTTTTATAAATCTCGGGGCTGATTGCCACGCCACCCCTTGTCTTCACCTGAACAGACGAATTTGTTATGCGTAATTTGAAGCTTGAGATTTCTACTTAACAAAAAAAAATCGAGATTTCTCATAATCAATTCCCGATATCTTGATGTTTGAGGAGAAAGATGGACCGACAATTAATTTAAGTTACTTAACAACCATTATAAACATTGATTAAGTACTAATAAACGGCCATTACTCGTATTTTTATGTCTCTCTACGTCTTTATTTATCTATTTTATAATGAAATAACTAAACAAACTGGAATTAGATCAACTTTTTTTTCTTTCGAAACATGTATAGGATTTTTGTTAGTTTTCTACAAACTTGATATATATATATATATATATATATATATATATATATATATATATATATATATATATATTATAGGAAAAAAAATATAAATGACACAGTTGTTTTCTTAATTTTTACTAGTCATTTATGTGTTAATCTACTTTGTAATAGAAATTGTTCGTAACAATGATAATTTGATCATAGATTACTAGATTAGGTTCAATAGACATTATGGTTCAGAATTAACTAAACCATCACACATAACAAGGATAATAAGGAGATAAACAATTTTATGATGTTATGACTAATTTCAAACTAAAGATACATATTAGAATTTTCATGGCGAAAATCGTATGTCCCGTATATTTCTCTATTCCTGTACCTAACAAATCAAAATTCGATATATAGACATTTTTCCAATTATATATAGATATGACGAATTGTAATTGAAAGTATATGAATGAAGATATACACATGGACAATTGATTTTTTTCCGAATTTCCATTAGGCATACAAAATGGTTCGCACTAAGGGGCCAAAGAGGGGAATAAGGCTACATTTGGGTTGGATTTTGTTCACAGGACAAATCTATTTTTTTCTACTATTATTTATCAAAAAAGTCAGTTTTAAATTCTCCACATTAGCTTACAATAACAAAGCTTTATACAGCGCGTTTGGTACGCCGGAATAAAATGGAATGAAATCTATTTTCACTTATAATAGTTTTGGAATCCTTTTCCCATTCCATTCATTGGAAGATAATGGAATGACGATTCATTTCACGTGTTTGAAAAAAACTATTATTTAATGTTAGAATGAAATGTGATTCAATATAATATGACTTAAATGCCCTTTAATATATGTTGACGAGAAAACTAATTAATTGCACAATGTATAAATTCACTTGAAAAAAAATCATATTTGTACACGGTAGTATATTCAGTGGGGGATGACTATCCCAACATTTTCAAAAATGACGATTTTATTATAAGAAAATTTTACTTTTTGTAAGATTTTCTTATAAATATTGTTTAAAAAAATAAGTAAAAAATTTGCACATGTAATGATTTTTTTTGGCTCCGCCACTATTTCTACACTGAAGTGCATCAAACATACACTTCAATATTCAAATATAATTAATATATAAAGTTGAATATAATATAAACATAACTATATTTCATGTTAAATTAAATGAAAAAAGTAATAAAATAAATAAAAATATTTATGTAATTATCGTATATAAAGTTTTATCAAAATAATAAAATATTTTTGTAGAAAATGAACAGGTGGTTGTGTAATTTGAACACTATAATACTTAAATAAAGGATATAATGGTTACTTTCCATTAATTGGGGATCTCAACTTTTCCCGGAAAAGTCATTCCATAGATTTTGGAGTGGAATGGCCATTCACACTTCTTCTTGGAATGAGCATTCCCGTAGAAAGACCATTCCCACTTTAAATTGGCCAACCAATCGCTGTAACGAAAAGAGGAACTGGAAAAGCCATTCCATTCCTTTCCATTCCTTTCCATTCTAGCGTACCAAACACGCTCATAGTATACTTGAGTTCTTTGAGTGTAGCTTTAATGTGTTAATAGCTGAAAATAAATTATTTGTGACGGTAAATTTTAGACTCAAAATAAAAATTATATGCTCCCTCCCTCCAAATTGGACATAAAGATTTTATTCTCCCTACTACACAGGAAAGTGAACATAAGTGGCACTCAATTAGAAACAAAGAAAGTAATTCATATTTTTTAATAGAGGTATTTCTAGATAGTAATTTAATATACATTAGAAAAAATAATCTTAAAAATTGGAAACTGATATGTATTTGGGAAAGACATGAAAATGCTAAAATTACAGCTAATTAAAAACAGAGAGTATTAGGAGTCTTGATGGCCCAGTGAAAAAGGTCGTCCAATGCAGAGTTTCGGTCATGCGTTCGATTCCTGTATCCCATAAAAAAAAACAGAGAGTATTAAAAATTGTGAAAAGGTATTTTGGCTGAATGTTTAGGGGTCAGAATGCAACAACAAATATATATAGACACCAAATAGCAAAAAAGAGATTATAGTAATTTATATATCGACACCAATTTTTTTTTCTTTTTGTTCTTTTCTTTCTGTTAGACTAGACCTGCTCAAAGGTTTTATGCTGTTTCTCCCTCATAAACAAAAAAACACACACTGCTTCACCTTATTTCTCACACACTGAACTCGCTCAAAACTCACTCGTTCAACACAGCAAACTTCAATCCTTCCCCATTACTTACCCGCCAAAAAAAAGTGTTAGTCCTTGCTTAAAACTATCTAATTCTTTTTTTTTAATTTTTCAAAAAATATTTCCCCCCTCTCCTTCTCCTTCTTCCTCTCCCCTCTCCCTTCTCTCTCTCTCTCTCTAGGGTTTCTCTCTATCTTTGAATGGCGTCTCATTGATTTTTATCTGTGCAGGTCTCCGTTGATTCGGCCTCCGCGACGTCGTTTATGGACTGAGGATTTTGGCTAGGGTTTTGTATAGAATGGAGATGGATTCGGCGGTGGAAATTGAATCGGTGGTGAAATCCGGTGAAAAACGAGCGGCGGAGGAGGATGGAGGAGGAGGAGGAGGACCGGAGATGAAGAAGGTGAAGAGAGAAGGATTGGTGGAGGACATGAAGAAGGTAGCAGAGATGGTTTTGGTGTTAGCGGCTATGGGGAAGATGAGAGGAGGTAGGGTACCTACGGAGGCGGAGAAGGAGATTATGTCTAGTGCTAGGAATAAGTTAGCCGAGGTTTGTCAATTTTTTGCTCCTATGGATGTGTTTCCTAGGGACGTGTTTGTGGGGAATTTTTGAAGTTCTTGGATTGAATAAGGTGAGGGAGCAGAGGTTAGGGTTTCGGCCTCCTAAGATTTCCATTGCTGAGAAGTTGATGTTCTCGAAACGAAAGGTCTGCTGCTCTTGTTTGATTTTATGTTTCGTTTTGAATTACTTGAATTTTTCTTATTCAATTGTGTTAATTACGATTTTGTTTTACCGAATTAGTTATTTATACTGTGATGGCATTGGAGAGGAATGTTCAATGTAGTTGTTAATATTAGCATTTTGAATATTTGTGACGGTTTTAGTGAGAATTGTGAAGGAGGTTTGCATTTCCATTTTTAGAAGCATTTATATTCCTCTTATGGCAACTATATGGGTTACGCCTTCAGCTGGGGGATCTGCATAATAAATGTGGAATGATTTATATTTCAGTTATATACTCTGGGCGTGGGACACGTGCAAGTTTGTTCTTAGGTGTAGTTGAAATATCCAATGATTTGCAGCCATTTTCTCGGAGAGGGAGAATGCGGGTGATTGAATTTTCTGCAATGCATTATGTATATGGATGATTGTACATAAAGAGTGGGTGTCGGTATTTCAAGATACAATATCTTTACTGGCCATAAATGGTGGTTCCAAATTTATCATAATTAATTTTGAAATTATGTCCTCAGTCTCGTTGTAAGACAATGCTCCATAAATTCTTGCAGTATTTCTTCTTTTGGTATGAGGAGAGCATGGCCGGCAAACGAAATTCGGCTATAGGATGCTAAAAAAATTACTGAATGATAGGACGCTATAATGTGAAAGTTACACGTCTATACTAATAATAAGAAGGCATATGTAACCCTACAACCAAATGTTCATTTGAGATGAAGAATGCATTTCCTACTTGGAGTATGATCTTAAGACCTGCTTACCTGCTTGTGCATTCACTAACTAAGAATCCTCTGCATCTGCAAAATTAATTAATTGAAGTTATTAGGATGATGCCTTCTGAAAATATTTTCGTTGTGTGTTTTTAATCAATGCTTGATGCGTTACTTACTAGAGACCCGGTGCTAATGTTGTGGTCGTATGCACATCTCTGCATGTGAGTGTTTGATTGGTTGAGAGGTTTGGTCGAATCTGATTACTTACCTCTTTTTCTGTCTTTTCCCCATATACGTGTCATTTTATCCTTGGATTAGGTTTTCTATTCAGAAGACGAATCAGATTATTACATTTGTTCCTTTCTAGTTGATTTTTTTGAAGACTTTTGAATGGCCATCAGAGCTTGTTATTGATGCTAGTAGTTCTTTTCTCCCCCATCTAGATGGAAAAATCAGACGACCTTTCTCAACCTTCTACTACAAATACATCTCAACGATTGTACACAAACTCAAATGCGGCTGTTGATGGTCGTGGTCCCTCACCTGCTGCTCGAGGGTTTCCCTCTGATAAACCCGGTCATATACCAATTTCTTCTGGAAGCTTTCAACCTTCATCACCCATGGTTCATGCAGCAGCTACGAATTCTACAGCCTTGCCTTATCAGCTACCTACAAGTGAAGTAAGACCAGTAGTGTCTGGTGGATTGCCCCCCAATCATTTGGTGAAGGATTCAACTTCAATAGCATTGCAAAGGTCTGACCGCCCTCAGTTCAGATTGGATGGAAGACAAAATGGTTCTTCTCATACATCGCGACTTCAAGGTAAAAACTAATTTATTCTTAAATATGAAATTCTGATCTTCCATGCATAGTTCCTGCTTTCCAAAGAATGTCAATGCAACTTTCATTTTCTTAAAATGCATGTTTGTGGAACAGAGCTGTATGTTTATGGTGTTTGTTTATGTCAATAGTTATCTCTCACAACCTTAATACTTGTCCATTTGTCGTATATAATTATTGTTCTAGTTTTTTGGGTAATTATGAATTAATTCATACTTGGAATACTCCAGACCTGTGTTATGGGCATGGCTACCTACCTACTCATTAGTCATTTCCAATATCAGTATTCATCATTTGATCCCCTTATTAATCCTCTTAGACAGAACTTCAACTTGAATAAGGTTCTTCACGAAAAAAATGACTTTGGTCTTTTGGAATGATTCAAAATTCAGATACATATATGTTGAAGTTGCAGTTACTCTTTTGGTGACTTCAATTTTTTCTAAATGTTGTTTGTGCTGGGAAAGTTACAACTGGAAAATGTCTGTTGTATGTAGCTTCTCATCATCCTTTGTGAACATTACCTCAGTTTGATATCAAAATTCCAACTTCTCCGGGTACTTATGAATGATAATGCATGTTTCCATTATTGCAGCAAATTCTTATGGAGATCACACTGTTGGGAAAACACCAGCCTGGTTAGCTCAACCACATGCTGTCACGTCAGCTAGAATTGCGTCGGAGACTAAGGTGCCATCTCAAAGTGTAGTTAAAGTTGAGAGAGCAGCTGATGCTAGGCCAGGAATAACCCCTCACATTTCATCCTTGAAACCATTTATAACTCAGACCTCATCTGTCAATCCCCAAAGCGCACATCTGCATTTTCAGGGCCTGAACACCGTTCAGGCTCCTCTTGCAAGGAGCACCCATTTTGATATTGGTAAGATTGTTCAGAAGTTCTTACAACCACGGAACTCAGATCGGCCTGTGTGGACTCCTCCGTCCAGGGATTATATGACTAAGACTTTTACTTGTCAAGTCTGCAAGTTTACTGCGAATGACGTGGACAGTGTACTTATTTGTGATGCATGCGAGAAAGGCTTCCACTTGAAATGTCTCCAGATCAATAATCCAAAAGGTGTTCCTAGATCCGAGTGGCATTGTCTGAAGTGCTTGCAGTTAAGCAATGGGAAACCTTTGCCTCCTAAATATGGCCGTGTTATGAGAAATACATTAGCATCCAAAGAAGCTCCAAATACAGCTTCCATCCAGTTATCTTCAGAGAGGAAGGCTGGTTCTCTTGATGAAAAGGTCAACCAGCAAAAGATAAAGGCAAATGGGAATACTTCATTGCATAGTTCTGCTACTGCAAATGCAGTCAATAATTTTAGTCATCAAGTATCTGTGCCAAAAATAGAAAAAGCATGTGAAATGAGAGGGAATGCTATTGCAGGTAGAGGAAAGGTTGATGAAAAAGCTTCTTTAGGAACTTATTCAAATGAAATAACTGGAACCTCTGTGCCTGCTCTTTCTTCTTCTGGATCATCAGTCAAAAGAGATTATGAAGGGAAACCGTTAGATTCAAAACCATATCCTCCTGCAAATCATGAGGCAGTTCAGAGCGTCTCTACTCATTCACAATCCCTTGCTAACCAAGAAGGTAATCAACAGCCAGGGCTGTCGAACGAGGTAGTTCTGTCAAAGCAGTCCCTTGATAACCACACAGATAATAACCATCTGAAGGACCCTTCTGGTGGAGAAAGTTTGTGCAACAAAACTCAGGAATCTTCAGGAGATGATCGTGGGACTGTACGTGGTAATCCAGCAGAAGCTTCGACTACCAGTGCTGGACATACAGATCTCCAAAGATCTCTGCCACACAATGTTTGCAATGTTGACTGGGTTGGCGGGACAGTTAGAGTTGATGATGACAAAATATTTTTTCATTCAAGCCGCATCAATGGAGTCATTTACAAACTTCAGGAATACATCCTTATTCGCTTTAACAATGACAGATTAGTTCCTGCTAAGCTTCAGGTGAGCGATCCCTGTGATATTAATATTCTTGCTCTTTTAAACTTTTAAGTTGTTTGATAATCTGGATTCTGGAGATTGTATTATTTTAAATAGCATATTGCAATTATGGCCTTGCTATTGTTATGGATACTTGGGCTTCATTTGGTCTGGCCTTCATTTGAAGATTTTGGTTCTCAGAATGAAAAATCATTTTGATAGTGGGAAGGCTTCTCGTTTCGGAACTTTTCACTGCTCCATCCACTTTAGTTGAAAAAAGACACCTCCACTGACCTTGCCAGTAATTTGGTTAGAGAGGGCGTGCAGTTATAGAGTGACCCCTTGTAGAGAAATTCACGATGTAAGCCTTTGATGTTGACTAAAAAATATAATACGTTGTGTTACAAAAGCCAATGAGGGTCCACAGCATCCAAAGGCCGTGACATGTGCACTTTTTTCAACCAAAGGAATGTGTGCAATGCAAATGAATTTTCAACTCCAAAATTCCGTAGATGAGTTGCTGCCTTATTCACTCCGAGCACAAGACTTGCTTTTTCCATTCTCAAAATGAAAACTTCCATTAAGAAAGAAACTAGTCTGAATTGAAGCCTTACTCTCTATCATTGACCTCAAGGGACAGACATGTTTACGAGCAAGGTCTGGCAAATTCTAGGATTAGATAATATGGGGTATGGTAATTTCTACTTTGTCGTTTGCTTTGGCTGCAGTTTAAAAAAAATCTTCCTTTCTTTTCTGGCCTCGCATTAGAGGTGAACTGTTAAAAGCTAGGTATCTATTGACATTTTTAACCAAATAAAAGAGAAATGGCTACCCAAGTCTTTTCCATTGACTTGTTTTGTTTGTCCATTGCAGGCCATGTGGGAGGATAGAATGAAGAAAACAAAGTGGGTCACTGTCAACCGATTCTACTTTCCAGGTGACTTGCCTGTGGCTGTTGGACGTCCTTGTGGCCTAGAGACCTGTGAGGTGATATTCTTTTCCTATTTTTAATTTATATCTTATCCATATTCGGTTTTCTAGAGTATACTTGGGAAAGCATGCCACTTTTAGCGGGTTACAAGCTCCAAGTGCTTTTTGAGTAGCAGTCCAATGGTCTTTCTTATCTACTAGAATGTCTATCACTGCTGATATGAGGGGCATTTAAAACTGGCTGTTGAAAATATTCCTTCTGTTACCGCTTTTTCCCTTGGTAGTATGGGAACTAGATGGGAATAGATTGTATGAAATTGGTCTACATCCCCAATTTTGGTCTGGTCGTAGTGTATCTGGCTCATATGTTAAACTGTTTTTTGATGCAATTGTTGTAATTCTATTTGGAAAGCTGAAGCCGTGGTTATGAATTGATTCTTCTATGAATTGTTGCTTAGTAATTGTCAAATGCGTAATTCCTTTGAATTCCTTATCTAACTAGAAAAGCTGATGGTGGGTTTTTCTTTTATTTTCTAATGGCTGGTGAAACTGAATCTTTAAAGAAACTTTTAAGCATCACAATAACTCAAAAAGAGAACAGATCAGAAACCAGTTAACAACCAACTTTTTGCAGCGGTCACTTTAATCTTCGGAAATTTCTACTCTTGGAGAGAATCAACCATAGGATGGGGTAGCTTCAAGGAAAAATAAATAAATGAATGCATTATACTGGAAATTACAGATGAATAGCCGTTCCTGTGAGCCTTGCTGTCTTGAATAAGCCTTCAAGTAGCACACTCAGATGCATATGCTTATATGACTAGTTTATATTTTTACGACTACTTGTATTGATATTTTTTGCTCTTTATAGGTATATGAGTCTATTTATAATTGCAATGTAATGGCTAGCTCGATAGAAGGGCCCTGTGAAGTCCTTCCTCCAAGCCTGTTTGCTGTGGAGAAAGAAAAGAGAGCCAGCTTAGGGACGGGGCCAAATGCTAACCTACGACCTCTTTTTCTGCGCAAGTATGTTTTGTAATTTTTTATACACATTCTTACTTTTTAGATGGATTGCTTTATGGTCCCATGACAAATATGTTATTCTCATGTTCGCATCTCATAAGCTTATACGGTTAGTAAATCATCTCTACATGGTTTGTCCTTTATGGTCCTATGAATCTTCATATGTTCAGTGGGGAAAAATTCTAGGAAAAGTCACCAGTCTTAGTTGGTGTGTTGAATTAATTGTTATTTCACAAAAGTTCCTTTTTCAGCTATACTAAGTTTTGAGAAATACTGCAACATGTTTTGTTGTCCCTTCTAAATTTAAAGTTCTCCGACATCACTGTTGTTCTGGTCATTTTAACAGCACTGTTGTTCTGGTCATTTTAACAGCACTGTTCTCGTCATTTTGAGTTGTTTTAACAGCACTGTTGTTCTGGTCATTTTAACAGCACTGTTCTCGTCATTTTAACAGTAGTGTTTTGCTACTTAGAAGGGGGACTTCTTTGTATACTTTCCATTTCGGTTAAACATGATTGTTTTTGTTATGCTTGTTGCTTTTTCATGGATTGCCAATCATGGTCACTATTTTTTTGCAGATGGATTTATGATGAATCAAAACAGCTATTTCGTGATGCCTCCTGCTAGTTGTCAATCAAAGCATTATTTTGGGTGAAATATGTGTCTATGGTTTGAATGCAGCTATGGCTTCGCTCAGACTTTGGTCAGGTATCCCACATGCCAATCTTTCTTCCTTTCAATAAATGGTTTGAAGAACTTATAGGTAACATGATGTATTCCTAATGATAAATGTTTTGTTGCAAACGATATAAAATGTTTGTGTCGTTTGAAACATTGGGAATAGCGATTCAAAGTTATCTATTTCCTTTCCCTGATTCCACACAGTAACCAAAGAGAAAGGGAATGGAATTCAGAAGATTGGTTTTTCTTTTGAATCAAAGAAATCAACTTGGGAATTTTTGCCGTCCAGCCTCTATTATTCCCCCTCGTCTTTCTTAAGTAGGTTAAGAATTTTCTGTCATTTTGTGCCAAGGGAAGTGGTTTTGCATTTATTCTGAATTTGGGAGGCTCTTAACTTATTCCATTTATCCAAGTAATGTAGTGTGCTTCTTCAGATTGTGCAACATTGAGCCAAACAGTAGCTTAATTGGGAAAACACTTCTCCATGACGCATGCCCCAACCCCCTCCCCTCTCCTCAACACCAGCACACCCAAAAAACAAAAAAAAAGAGGACCGTGCAGCAAAAAAAGCTGAAAAAGGGTGTCAGCTTGTGATTTCGTATTTGCTACCATATTTTCCATTGTTAAACCTTTTTCAAATCAAAGATTGGATGCTATAAATCAGCAGCAGAAATGTTATTTCCATTATGTATTTATTTATTTCATTTTCTGTAAAGTAATTGTGAATATCATTTTTTATGAAACCTTTACAGTTCCATTGGTGATGATACTTCTATTAAATGGCGGAGAATGATGGTAACATCTACGTGTTTATGAGCAGGAGACGGTGTCTGGCAGCAGAGGCTCTTGTGGCAATTGGTGCAGAATCTCAGTTGGTGTACAATATGTAGTCCTCTTCATATTCATTTCTTTTTAGGGCAGAGAAGAATGTAGCCGTTAAACATCATTTAGCTGTTCTGTTGTTTGTTAGGATACCAATAGTAATTTGAGTTGGAACTCATTGCCATGCCCTTTTTTTTGTATCAAAATGTTTATGATGTTTAGTAATACCTGGCATGGCATTGCTTTTCACCCCCATCATTTCAAAACAAATCATTTAATAAGAAATCAGGTAGAAATTCAGATATCATTATTGCTTTACTGGCTTTTTATGCATCTCCCCAGATACATTTTCTATTGAAATAATATACTTCATTAATTTTTTAAGCAGTATTCCTTTTATATTGAAATAATATACTTCATTATTTTTTAAGCATTATTCAAAACAATCTCAGAAATTATTAGAGGAATAAATAAGGGTAATATTAGAAGAAAAACAATAAACACTTTATACTTGCATTTTTGTTTTGTTTTGGTAGAATACTTTATACTTACCTGCATGCTTATGTGAAATGACTTAAATTTGAAAAAAATAATTTATTTTCTAAAGCGGTTTATATTGTGAAATAATAGAGCACATGGAATTTACTACCAAAGGTAACTGCGCAGATTTCTTGTCTCAATTTTAAAACTAAAAGTAACAAACCAGTAGTTATTTTGTATTATTAATCGTTTGAAATCTTTCGATCCGACAGACAGGACTTTTAGTTTGAGGGCGAAAAACTGCAACAGTATGTCATACAAAATGTTTGGGGGTATTTGATCAAATATTTTGAACTACATATAAAATTTGCTATATCTAGAAGTATTTTTAAAAATCTCGGGTCGACTAACCCCATCCGCCCCTGCCTTCGTCACTATCGACAGTGGTGCTGAAATTGACCTCTCCGGCCTTAACCAAAATCGTTCTTGCCCAGCGCTTTCCAACGCGTATAGAAGCCACTGAAATTGTTTCAGATTTTCGTCGTAATTAAGCGGGTGAATTTTTTTTTGGTCCCTATAAATGATTCACTGTGTCAAGTTCGTCCCTGGAGTATCAGAAATGCCAACTTCATCCCTAGAAATAGCTCGCAGTGTCAAGTTCATCCTTGAAATTTTAGAAATGACTCGCAGTGTCAAGTTTGTCCTTGAAATTTTAGAAATTTCAACATTGATTCCAAGTGATGTTGCAATCTGTAGAACTTTTTGTATATATATTTTTGCAGATTGATTATGATTGGTTTTGAAATTTTCAATTTTCACTTCTTTGTTAGTATAGAGTTAGTCAACGACGGAAGGACTATTTTGGAATAGAAGGGTCATTTCTAGAGACGAGGTTGACATTTCCAAAATTTTAAAGATAAACTCGAGATTGTGAGCCATTTATAGGGACCAAAATAAAATTCACCATAATTAAGCAAAAGTTGTAAACACTAATACGAAGTCTTTTTAAGAATAAAATACGGGACGTCAGAAAAGAAAAGCCTTGTCACTATTCAACCATATAAAAAGGTTTCCTTTTTTCTTTTTTGAACAGGATATAAAATGGATTCGATACCCTCCGCCTGCGTGCGACAAACTTTAATCTCTCTTTCTAGGTTATCTCCTCCTCGTCTGAAATAGTTCTTTCTCCCTAATATGGAGCAACCGCCCAATCGGGCTTCAAAAAAAAAAAAAAACAGGATATAAAATGGTTTCTTAACAAATCAAACTTAACAAAAAAAATTGATTATTTTCTTACTTTTCTCTGTCCGTACAACAATGGCGAACGAGAACGAACCAGCGAAGCTATTATTGCCATACCTTCAACGAGCCGATGAATTGCAGAAACACGATCCCCTCGTTGCTTATTACTGTATGCATTTTATTTTATTTTAATTCATAGTAATAATTAATCTATGGTTTTGTTTAAACCCTAACTTTTTTTTGTTGAAGAATTTTGTGGTGGTTTGATTCTGATTACGTGATTGTTTTCTTTTGTTTTGGAATTTTAATAGGCCGATTATATGCGATGGAGAGAGGGTTAAAGATTCCGCAGAGCGAGCGTACTAAGACTACTAGTTCTCTCCTTATTTCTCTTATGAAGCAACTTGAGAAGGTTTTCTCTCTCTTTTTCTTTGGTTTTATTTTAGGGTTCTTTTTTGAGGTTTAGGGTTAATGGGTGTTGATCAAGTTGATAATGGAAATTTCCAAATTTGGGAAGTGTTTGTTTTGTAACTTAATTGGTAGCGGCTACTTTGTGCATTTATTTCCAAATGTTAGGTCTGTCTCCTATACCCATACCCCAATTATTGGGGACTTAATGGGCTACGTTGTTGTTGTTGTTGTTGTTGTTGTTTGTTTTGTAACTTGTTAATCTACTGGCAAATGTTCCTAGAACTTATATGGTCTAAAAGTATTGATTATGATTTCTGCTAAAGAACTTGATACTAGAGATGTTACACTTTTTGCTTCTACATTGCAAGTATTCTTTGTACTCGATATTTAAGGTTCTCTTTTTCTATGGTCTTTTAGGATTATTCTTTGTTTTTGTTTTTGGCATTTATTATGGTGGGGGTTGTTTTTTTTTATTAAAGGTTTGGGTTAATGAGTGTTGATCAATCTGATGGAAGTTGCCAAATTGGGAAGTTTTTGTTTTACATTTTAGTATCCGATTAGGTTTTTTCCCCGAGGTTTGGGATAGAGAGTAGTTGATCAAGCTGATGAAAGTTTCCAACTTGGGAAGTGTTTTATAACTTACTTGTTAATCTACTGGCAAAATGTTCCTTGATCCTATATGCTCTGGAGCTATCGAATGTGATGTCTACTAAAGAAATCGAATACTCAAACCTAGATATGTTACGTTTTTGCTTCTTCATTTTTGTACTGGGATGCAAGTATTCTTCATTGTAAAATGTACTTTACGAACGTAATGTGCAAAATAGGTGTATGCTGATGAGGTTTATAATCTTTTTGTCTGTTCTCTCTATTCATACTGTGTTCTTGTTCTCCTACAGGATAGGAAGTCACTGCAGCTGGGGCCAGATGATCATTTACACCTTGAGGGATTTACGTCGAATGTGTTTGCCAAGGCAGACAAGCAAGATCATGCAGGGCGAGCAGATTTGTATGCTTCTTGTCTTTTGCATTCCAATAGTCTTATTAATTTGATGGGGTTCTTTGTATTTCATGAGATTCCAAGAATTTTTTGTAGCCTTTGTTTCTTTTTTCTAGTTCATTTTTTTTTCAAGGCTTCGTATATTAATATTTGCTCTAGTGTCCAACATAAATTAAGTGAAACATAAAGCAACTCTATATATCCTGTCACTGACAAACAACTCATGCTCGAATTTTAGGTTTATTTTCTAATCGATGTCTATTTCTTTTTCTCGGGAAAGTTCTGTTAGAATTTCAACTGGGAAGTTTTCTGATATCACTTAGAGTGTTTACTTGGATGAGCTGCACATTGAAGTATCCGGATTTTCTTTTTTGATGGGAAAAAGACGAGGTAGCCAGAGTTTTGCCTTTAAACTATAAGCAACCAGAAGCTAGTATGTTCTTGTGCAAATCGGCAATTTAATTTTTGTCCCCTTCTGTTGTTTGAGTTTAGATTTTAGTTTCATTAGTAGCTAACAAGCTACACATTCTTTTTTGGTAAGCAGAGTGGCTCCTGATAACTGCTCCAAATGCAGTTATTTTCCAATGAAAGTTTAGTCCCTAATGTACCTATTGATGGGAGCTCATGTGGGTGCTCGGGTATAATATGCAATCGGCCTTGTAGAATGCCAAATTTGGTCCCTTGTATTGCCTAACACCAAAGTTTTTATGAAGCTTTTGTCATGAGTTTTGTTGTATGTATATATAAGAAGTCTGGTAAATGAGAATCTATTCCAAAATTTTGACCGGCATTATTTTCCTGTCCAGTCTTCTTTTTAATTGGTTTCTACTTGTCCTAAACCTTGTAGTCTTTTCCTTTACCGTGTTATCCCACACCTGTAGTTGTTCCCGAAAAGGTTTTAGCTTTCCTGGAGCCCCGTCAGTTGTGTTATCTTGTCAACCACGAGAGCCATGTTTGATCCAATTTTTCCACGTCGAGCCAAATACGTGTCATCAAAAGTACATATATCTTTTTATCTTTTCTGCTCATCTCAGCTACAGCTCCTCATTACTGCAACTGCAACTGCAACTGCAACTGCAACTGCAACTGCAAATGAGATTCTGTCCTCAGGATGTTTGCCTATGCTACTTTTAATGATATTGAAGTGCTAACTTCTTAGATACTTTATTACCTGCTTCTCAGATTTTATCTACCAGTGTAACCTTCTAGATCGTTACAGGAATACTGCAAAGACTTTTTATGCTGCTAGCATCTTCTTTGAAATCATAAATCAGTTTGGTGAGCTGCCTCCTGATGTGAGTTTGTGCAACACTACTATTTCTTATTAATATTCTTCTTTTCTATGTAGCACTTCGTTTTTTAGCGTATCATTTGTTTTAGCCATTCTGGTTGCTAAATGTTTTGGTGAATGCTGTCTTCTCAACTTCTTTTTGACAGCTCGAACAAAAGCAAAAGTATGCAGCATGGAAAGCAGCAGATATCAGAAAAGCTTTGAAAGAAGGAAGGAAGCCTGTACCAGGACCTCCAGGTGGTGAGGACTTATCAGTGCCATCAAGTACAAGTGGCGACTATGTGCGATTTCGTACTATTCTGATATTTTTTTAATTATTTAGTTGCTAAGTGACTGGAAGATCTGTTATCCTGAAGTATGGTTTAACTATGGTCCACACTCTGTAATTAGCCTCTCCATACTTCAGGAATGTCTGCAGAAGTTTTGATATGTCATTTTGATTCCATCTTCAGAACATAGGCATTATTAAGTTATAGTTTGACTTTGCCCTGACAAGCATACACATTTCTGTGCTGTATTCTTATTCTAACTGTTACTCCTTTCAGGACCTGGAACCAAGACCAAAGGAACCAGATTTCACTGCTGCAAGGCAACCAGATTACCCGCTTCCTCCAAGTACTGATTCTTCTATTAGACCTGCCTCAGACACAGATTTTCCACCCACTCCAAGAAATGATCCGGTTATTATACATGCCTCGGAAACAGATTTTCCACCCCCTCCAAGAAATGATCCAGCTATTATTAGACCATCCTTCGAATCAGATTCATCACCTCAAATGTATGATAAAACTAATTTCCAGAATTCTGCAAATATTCTACCTTCATCTCCTTCAAACTTTGCACCATTGTCTTCATATCCTAGTAATGGATATCCTTCTCATGATTTCCGCCAACCCCCTCCAACCAATGAATCTGAGAACTCTTATTCACATCTTTATCATCAACAACACTACCAGCCAGAACCCCAGCCGCACTTGCCACAGCACTATCCTTCACATGATGCTAGTTCATATCCCAACTTCCAGTCTTACCCCAGTTTTACAGAGAGCAGTCTTCCCGCAGCTCCATCTCATTACCCGTCTCATCACCAGGGCTCTGATACTTCTTATTCCAATCCTTCTTACTCTACCTCGTCACCTCATAAGGTTGCAAAGTATTCATCAAGTAGCACTCAGTATGATTCAAATTCTAGGAACGGAAATGTTCCAGAAGCTCCACCACCTCCTGCACAAACATTCCATTATGACATCAACTACCAACCTTCGCCTGAAAAGATTGCTGAAGCACACAAGGCTGCTAGGTTTGCAGTTGGAGCCTTAGCATTTGATGAGGTTTCCGTTGCTGTGGAACACCTTAAGAAATCACTCGAATTATTGACAAACCCATCAGCTGGGAATTAATTAAGCTTATTTTGTACATTACATTAGCAGGGCACATATTTCTCTAATTTTCTTGGTTTTATTTGTAAAGATGGATGTTATTTGCTAAAAAATGATTTTCTTCCGACACACTCACCGGATTCAAGGTTGAGCCTGGAATTTGAAAGTTTGTGAAATATTTTGGTTTTCTTTATCTGGTTGATGTTGAAGGCTGCATTTTACAAGACATTCATATGTTAATGTTGCCGGTTTCTGGCTCGCAATAGGTCCTCACTTTGCTAATGAGCGAATCATGTAGAAGAACAGACGTCTTATAGTGGGATTGAATAATCTGAAATTTTCATGTTAGGCTTCGTAAAAGTCTAATTGTTTGTGAAAGTTCCAACCTGGGGAGAACCATTTGGCGATACATGGACAAAACCGGCAAAAAATCCTCTCCCCGTTCCTGTCACCATCCCTGTCTTCAGCTAATCACAATTCACCATGTGTGTATATAATTGGAAAAAATATTTATATAGTAAATTCTGATTGGTTGGGGACAGGAACGGGGATAAAGGATTTTCACCCTACAAAACCAGCTAATAATTAAGGATTTCTATTCAATCCTCAGTTAGTTATAACTTTAGTCTCCTCCTTTTAACCTCGAGCTGTCGTCAAATGATCCTTCGGCAGTAATCCAATCCATACGAGGAGAGACAAGCAGCTAAGGTTAGCGCTAAAAGCTGCTCCCCTATTCCATAATATAAGTCGTTTAGAATATATAGAGAAAATTAAGGAAACAAAAAGTAAGATAATTTGTTAGTCAAAATATCAATATTACTCTTTTAAATAAGATTTGCATACCACTAATTCTATTTAAAAGAATAATGTTGATATTTTGACTAGCAAAGTACCTTATTTTTTGCTTCATTAATTTTCGCTACATGTTCTAAATTACTTATATTATAGAATGGAGGTAGTACATGTTTTACACACGGTGGCAATTCTCTCTTGTTTAATTTATCCAATTCTGTAAGAGAAAACAAAGCCGAATAAAAATATCTGTTTGTTATATATTGTACAACCTCTATTCAAAATGAGGTAAGACTGCGTATATCAAGAACTTCCGGGAGACATGTGCACTGTGTACGACTTTTTTTAAATGTGCTGTACAAGGAAACTCTTGAGAATCCCTCCTTTGCTTTCATCACCTGTTTATGCAATGTAAGCATTGCCTGGAAGAAGACTGTCCTAAGTACATGGGACAAAGGAGGTTCCTGTCTTCATGTGTAGAACAATTCTATGTTTTTTTCTTTGGACTTATCACTGAAACAGATGCCTATTCCTATGAGAAATTGTTCTATTGAAGAACCCGCCGAGGTTTCATTTATAACATCATCCTCTTCAAACCTTGTAGTAACATTCTTGATTGTTTCAGTAATTTGATAAAAATGCAGACACCCTTGAGGGGCCTTGATTCGGAGGATAGAAACGTGGGATTAGGAACATCTATAATCAAGTTTTTGAAGCGGAAACTGATATGCACATCAATGAAGAAGAGGAAGAGACAATTGCATCGTCAAGAAAACAAACAGCAGTTGTTAAAGAACACGGACGATCATCGGTTGTTAACTCTTGAGGAATGGATCTTGGCATCTCCAAGCTGGAATAATGTAAGTGTCAATAATAACACTAACAAGATTCATCCAACTTTTGATGGAAATCAAGTAGGCTGCAGCCTTGTTAATTCTACTAGGCAGAATTTGATCAGGAGAGAAAGATTGGTAAAATTACTTGAAGAAGCTCAAAGAGAAGAAGTTGAAGAAGATTCATTATTATTATGCAAAAGCCAGAATGGGAAGATCAAGAAAAAAGTGAGCTTTAGGCTACCAGAAGTAGCTGACATTTTCATTTTTCATTCACCAAATGGGCACTTTGAAAATGTCTAAGAGGGATTGTAATTTAATTCTCTGTGTGCGCGTGTTTTTTTTTAATTTTTAAGAGATGCAATACGAGGACCTCCTTGCGCAAGCATGTTTAACTTTGGAGTTCTAATGGGATCGCCTGGAATTTCTGTTACTACTCACTTTGTTTGAAATTTTGTATTTGCTTTAGTGATTTAAGTCTTCTCTGTTATAAGCACTATACTTTTTGTCAAGATAATTTTCTGAACTATGAAATCAAATTGCAAACACAATAATGTGCAATAGCTACAAGGGAAAGTATGAAGAAAAGGCTCCAAAAGGCTAAACCTACTCTGTGTTTTGGACCAAAAAGGAAACATTCAAATACACAACAAAAAAAAGCCATTTTCTCCTATATTGTATAATTATAAAGTTTCTTTTGACAATGCAAAAGAAAGGGATGCAACAATGTGAGAAAATTGAAGCTGTTCAAGTATCTCTTTAGCATGCATTTGGGCTCTTTGCTCAACCCTAAAGAACAGCTCTTCACTGAGGCGATCACCGATATGGGCATCGACTAGGACCCCGCTAACGCTCCTGCAGCTGTTGGCGAGGGCTCGACCAACCTCTGCTGCATCATCGGGATGGTTCACCACAAGTGGACTTCCTCCTCTGAATACTTCGAGCTTATTTATCGCGAATGAGCCATCAGCTTCGACTACTTCCTTGAAGTCTTGTAGACTAGGTGCATACACCGGAATATTGAATTTGTCCCTTTTTTCACTAGTAATTAGTCCCTGTCGATATGTCACCCAAAAAAAATTGCTTTTAAGTCCATAATTTCCAGACCCCATTTTCCATGATTGTTTGATTAGAAAGTCTAATAAACTGGCCAACTTTTAGTAGTTAAAATGATGGTTTTCTTATTGGCCAACACAGTTTTTCCTGTGCTTAAATTGATGACCTTTAATTATCACTTACCTATTTCTGAGGTTATTACAATTTTTTTTTCTTTCTTTTTTAATAGTCACATGTACCTACTTTTGGTCATTTTCTTGAGGAACTTTATTCTAAACCTGACATATTCACGAACCCAAGCAGTTAGATAAATGTTATATTTTCCTTTATGGGTTGAGAATAATATGAAATGATTTATTACCTCTTGGACAAGATCATCCCAAGCATCTTGAAAATGAGTCCCAAAAAGAAGGCCAGCACCCCCTTGGTCTGTAGGGTACCCTGAAGTTCTACCTAAGCAAACTAAGAACATTGTCCCACCCCTTTTCATCTCCAATGATCTTGATCTAAGAAAACTTGCTAAATCACTTTGGAATTGAATTTTGTAGGCATTAGCAGCAGCTTCATTTGCACCATGTATAAATATTTTCCCTTTGTTATAAGCAGATGATTTCTTATCCACCACAATATCAGGCACCTATAAATCCATCCAACAACCATTAGTAGTAGGCAGTAGTAGTAATTAATTTTCATTCATTTCCAAAAAAAGAAAAACCATGTGCTTTTCTTTTCTTATAATAGTCAACATTAATAAATTACTATGCCCATTCTTTAAGGTTACTACAACATAAAATTTGATTTGTGTAATAAGGTATAGACAATGGTCAAACAAATGCAACAGCCTTGTTTGCTTCCTCACCAACTACAAAAATGAAATAAAAGCCAACCGGGAAAAAAGGACATTGAACATGCATATCATATCACAGACTTCTTCAAAGCAACGCACCACATCATCTCGTGTAGTGTGTGCATATATATATATATCACATTAGAAATGTACGTGTAATTAGTAGTGTAGTAGAGATACACAATTTACTACTCCATTCATTTCATAATATAAGCCGTTTAAAATACGTAGCGAAAATTAAGAAAGCAAAAACTAAGATACTTTATTAGTTAAAATATAAATATTATTTTGTTAAATATAATTAGTGGTATACAAGTCATATTCAAGAGAGTAATAATAATATTTTGACTAACAAAGTACCTTAATTTTCGCTTCCTTACTTTTCGATGCATGTAGTTAACGGCTTATATTATTGAAGGAAATGAGTAACAAGTAGAATAAAGAAGATTTCACCATTTAATTAAAAAGATAAAATTTTATGTATAAGGCTTCAAGAATTCCACTATTTTTACTTTAAAAAGAAAAAGAAAAAGAATTCCACTATAATTTTTTTAATGGGAGAATTCCAATATTTGAAAGGTGGTTTTAGAGCTTTATATCAAATCAGGGGCCATCAGTATCTATAATAATGTGTAAATTTTTTATCTAAAAATCAAACAGAAATCAACCACCGCATTAAGATGCTTGATTATATTAATAATCTGGTTTAGAAGTATGATTAAGCTCTAAATCATCCTCGGGATTCGAAAACAAACTAAAGGGTTATTACCAATTTAAAGATTTCTTATTGTCAATAATCATACTAAACATAAAAAATAACATTATGAAAATTTCTATTATAGACCCGATCTATATTTCTAAACATTAAGACTACTGCTTTTTTTTTTTTTTTTTTTTGGTGAATAATTAAGACTGCTGCTTACAACTAAGAAAAAAACTGTTTCTCGTTATCATGTGATGTCACAGTAAAGCGCGGACAAAAGTGCACATAATCAGTAGACTACAGGTTCATAACAAAATAAGGACGAAGACAGGAGGCGGATGGGGGCGAGATTTTTAAAAATCCTTCTAAATATATAGTAAATTTTATATGTAGTTCGGAATATTTGATCAAATTTGCCCCCAAATATCTTTTTTTCCAATTTTTATTTGTATTTTAGCATACTGTTGCCGTTTTACGCCCAACATAAAAGAAAGACATGGCTTCATCCTTGTAACATAAGTATTCGTACCTGAGAGAGCCAATGCAAGGAAAATGCAGAGTAGAAGATATCAATGGACTTAGCCGGAAAGAGGCGGCGATAAAAAGACCCGGGAACTCCGGCAGCAAAATAAGAGCGGTGGCTATCGGAAGCCAAGCATTCCTCCATGCTACCACCACCACCATAAGGTGGGAGAAGTTGAAAGAGAGTATTGAAATCATTGGAAGGAAGATCAGAGAAGAAAGCCGAAAACTCCGGTAGCTGCTGATCAGCATATCCTAAAGCTTCATATCTTTTGATCATATGTTCAATTATCACTTCAATTATATAAATTGTATTGCTCCCACAAGAACATCCCAAATCAGCTATTACAAATGGAATTTCTTGATTCTTTAGTTCAACTCCATCAATTGATTCTTTTAGTAGATGAAGCACTGATCTAGCATGTTGAGCCTACACAACAATAGCACCACCGAGAAATCAGGGGGGCGAGAAGTAAATTTTATGTAATTGTTTTAAAGGATGAAAATCTTCTGTCTCCGTGTATATTTTTACTCTGTCCCCAATCAATTAGAATTTCTTATATGAATATTTTTTCCAATTATATATACACATGACGAATTGTGATTGGTTGGGTATAAGGATGAGAACATACACGGGGACATATAATTTTCACCCATTTTTTGAGGGTTAAAGAGATAATTTTGTTAATACTACTATTTTTAAAATTTCAAAACTAAAGATAATAATAATAAAAAAAATAATAGTTTTCAAAATCTTAGGAATGGGAAAGACCCGTTCTTGTGGGAAATCGTCCAAATAAATCTCTATATAATTTCCTGAAAATCAGAGTTCGATTGGATAATGTGTGGTTTTGTAAAAAAAATACGAGGATGTTTGTGAACGGAACACTATCCAAATATATGTACCTGAGCTTGGCTGTTGTTGAGATAGCTAGATTCACCTTGGCCACCTTTCATGCTTAGCATCTTTTCAAGTTTAATGTTAGAAGAAACAACAACGTTGTCATCTGAATTTGGTGCCATTTTTTGATTTTGTAGGGCTCTCTCTCTCTCTCTCCCTGACACTGATTTTAAGTTAGTTGCTTTGGGTTGTTGGAACTAAAGTGTCTGTCTTGGAGGTGTTTATATAGAGGAGGAGCTTTCTTTTTTCCTTTTTCTTTTTTTTTTTTTTAAGGAAAAAACATTTGGTTAAATTTGTTTGGAAAAATTAGTTTGTTTTTAGGCATTGGTTTAATGATTTGGCGGAAGAAGTCAAAACTACTTTCCTACAAATTCTAATTTATTATCTCCACACTCTAAAATTTTCGCATTTACTTTTCCTCTCACCTACGTTATTTTTTCTCCCTATAAATACATTATGCTTTAGGCGAAAATTCTCCGAACAAACTAGTATCTACCTTCTACCACAAGTGCACGTGTTTGAGTGTTGAATGTGTTAATTTTGAAAAGCAAAACGACATTTTATATTGTACTGAGATTATGTCGAAATTTAATTTCAAGACATTAATTCTTTTCACAGCACCACTTATATTATTGACATTAATTTATTTAATACTTCACACGGTTTAAAACTTAAGCTGTGACCGTCACTCTGCAATGTATCATGTATGTTAGATAGTTGTCATGTGGTTTTCTAAAGGAAAATATAGATGTCATTTAGATTGGAGGACAATATCGAAATCTCATACACTACAATAAAAGTATTCACACCTTGGGAAAGAAAAACAAAATTAAAGTTAAAATATTTAAAGAAAAAGAAACACATTTCTCCCATTGTGAAACAAAATAATGAAAATGGAATTTGACCTCATTGCTATGTTCTCGGCTACCCTTGTGTGCTGTATGGGCGAACACCTGTTAACCGTCGAATTAAAATATAAGACAGTTGAGATTATTTGTTTTATACCGATTATAATTTTTTTAATATGTGTTGTGAAAAAGTGACTTCGGCTATTAAATTCTTAATCACACAACCACACAACCGATAAATATTTCTTAAGTACCAAATTTGAGTACTGTAGCTGGACTGGATTCCTATGGGCTCACTTATAAAGGAAAATAAGGTAAAAAAGGCCCAAGATTGACGCCAGATTTCCATCTTTGCTGAGGTACACAAGCCGATCTAGCCCATCTCCGGCACTCTAAAGTTTCAAATATATATTAATTTGATAATAATTTAGAATAATTTTTTAAAAGGAGAATTGCCATAGTGGGGGTTAAACTGAAATATCGAACCGAATCAAATTGAATTTTACTATATGGTTCGATTCATACTGTATTTTGGTTTATTCGGTTCGATTTTAAAAAAAGTCAAAATAATTCGGTTTGATATTCGGTTTTTAATTTTTAAAAATCGAATTATCAAAATACCAAATAAACCAATTTTTTTTATTATAAAAAAATATATTATTATTATAAGTATTATTAATATTACTTAGAGTTGTATTCAATCCATCTGTTTCAGTAACATTCTAGAAGCAACCACTTTGTGCATTTATTGCCGTATGTTAGAGTTGTCTCCTATTCATCTCTGCTCATACCCTGAAATATTTGGGATTTAATGAGTTATATTTTTGTTGTAGAGTTGTATTTTTATTCTTATTTTTTAGTTTATTATTTTTATTTTAATTGTGCATTATAATTTTATCTTTTGTCTAATTTTTATTAAGTTGAGCTCCTCGAAGAAAAAAATGAAATTTGGTACAACCAAATCGAATCGAACCATACCAAAATAATTTTGACATTTGGTATTCGGTTCCATAGAATTTTACTCCCTCCATTCCAAAATAATGTTAACATTTCAATTTTTCACATAAATTAAGAAATTCGTAAAAACAATAAGAGTCCAAGCTAAAAGACTAATATATCCTCATTAATTACTTTTTGAAAATTGAAATTGTGGTTAAAAGAAAAATAAGAAGAGGGTAGAATTGGTAAAAGTTCATTAAATGTTCATAGGTAGTCCAAATGTTAACCTTATTTTGGAAATTTTTTTGAAACTCAAATGTTAATATTATTTTGGAATGGAGGGAGTAATTCGGTTCGATTTTCATAAAACGTTACAAAATCGAATCGAATTCCAAAATTTTATTCCGAATACCGAATGCACACCCATTAGTGCCTGTTTATAATGAATTTATTTTCCTTGATTAGTTGGTATTTGGTAATATTAATAAGAAAATCTAATAAGGTTAATAATAATGTCGGAAGACATACATACGAGTTAAACAGAATATGATAATTATGAGACGAGGTTTTGCTATTCCTATGAATTTTCTTTCCCCATTCGGTATCACAATTCCTGTTTCACTAATAAAAAATTGACATTTATTAATTTTTTAGTTAAAAAAATTATAATCTAAAAAAAATAGTGAATTCCGTAGGAAAAATATAAACACGTGTCAATCATCTATTCGTGAGGTCAAGGAACATAACACAGAACGGAGATAGATGATTTTTTGCCTTTTATACCGAATGATACAAAGGATTTTTTTTATTTTTAAGATACAAAGGAGATTGTTTTTTTTTTGTTTTTTTTTTTTTTATATAAATAAGTTATTGATTGTTAATATAAGAAACACCAAAAAATATAGTATACAAATCTAATAACTCCGTGCATTTGAATTGTTAATTATATTTAAATCTAATAACAAAAAAGTAGTTTGAATAGTCGACTATATGACTCATATAATTCAAATAATAAGAACTAGCGGTAGCACTTAATAAGTTAAATTAAAAATAAATTAAAAATAAGATATTTGAACCTAAACTTCGTTTTGGACCGGCACGAATGATTTATTATTGATGGTGGCACAATCTAAAAGATATGGACTACTAATACGCAGTGGACCTAGCTAGAGCATATAATGTACATTTACATTAAGTATATACTACTCCCTCTCATTCATAATATAATAGAAGTCTTTTTAAACTTTTCTTCTCGAGGTATTTTTCAAAATTATCTTTATCTTAAACTTCAACCATTCCATAATATAAGTCATTTAATACATGTAAAGAAAAATAAAGAAACAAAATTTTAATCAAAATATCAATATTATTCCCTTAGATATAATTAGTAGGGTATACAAGTCATATTTAATAGAGTAATATTGATAATTTTAACTAACAAACTACCTTATTTTTTACTTCTTTAATTTTGGCTAAATGTCATAAATGACTTATATTGTAGAATGTAAGTAGTATTAAGGAATATAGGGAGAGAAATAATTTGTGTTTGAGATTTAAGGGTATAATAGTAAAAAAAATATTGTTTTCCAATTTTTAATCTATTCTAAAATAGTTAGAAAGACCTTTATGAAACAGATGGAGTATTAAATTTCTTCTTCTTCTTCTTTTTTTTTACCTGACATAGGGAGGCGGCCCCACAGTAGGAGGAGCCCAAGAAGGGGAGAATTTATTAAACCCCACATAGGGGGCGGGAATCGAACCCTCGATCTCACGGTCGTGGGTAGTGTCAAGCCCCACCAAGTTATGACACTTCCGATTTAAATTTCTTCTTGAAGTGGTATTAGATTTAATGTATGTTAATTCCTTGTTTATATCATCATAAACAATAAAAAGTTACATATCTTAACGAGTAAATCATGGGTTATAATTGGATTGGTTTAAATGATGAAGATTGAAATTAAAAGAGATTATGATTTAAATACCCTGTGGGTGATTGATAAATTAAATATTCTTCCAACCGTCTTACCAGAAATCAAGTCTTAGTATGCACCTAATGCAATATTTTAAATTACTAACAAATATAAACACTATTTTAATTAACAAATATAAACAACATCAAGGCAAATGATTTCTTGGATTTGTCTTTCATGATTCATAATCTTTAGTTTACCCCATCATATCGCCCTCAAGAGTCTTGCCAAATATAAATAACTGGAATGTTAGTGCATTGTTTAACCCCGCAGCAGATTCAGAATCTAAGAAAACTGACTCGTCAATATTTTAAAATATTTTGAAATTTTTTTATTTTGTTGGGATCACTAAAAAATTGTGTAGATTAACTTATAAACATATCATTTAAATTGAACAAAATGCACCATATTTACTAATTTGTTTTAAGAGGCACGTGACCCTAGTACTCTCTCCATTCCTAAATATAAGACTCTTTAGACAATTTGAGAAAATTAAGGAAGTTGTCATTTTCACCTAAACTCCCAATATTATCCCCCACCCTCCCTCCCTCTCACTTCTTTGTCATAAAGAAAGGAAAATGTTGAGGGTATAATTGGAATAAATTGTTGACAACTAATAAAACAACCTTAAACGACAATTAATTTGGTTACCTAGATATCTTCTAAACGACAATTAATAGAGAATGGAGGGAGTAACAAAGTATTACATCCATCACTGGTTTAACCCAAACTTAGAGCAATTGATTGCAGATTATTAATGCTACACTATAGTAGACGAGTGTTCGAATTTTCGTGGTGAATTATTGTGACTTCAATATTGTCTTCATTGTAAGTGCTATGTAAGAACTTTAAAAATTAAATTTTACCACTGAATAAGAGTCACACTTTCCAGATATTCTCGAGTGATGTGTAGGCTAAAAAAAAAATCATCACCCTTTAATTTGACTGCTTTTTCTTCATTGACTCTTATGAGTAAAAGAAGTCGAAAGCAGCCGTGATAGTCGCCGCGGATTCACGTGAAACAATGCCGGACCTTTTTTTCTTTCTTACTTTAACGACGATCAACTACCGCTACTCTATAATCTATATATTATATTAACTTACTATATTAATTATTTTATCAAGCTTTTGACTTACCCGTTAGTTAGTTATTACTGTGTCGTTCATGACCCCCCATGCATGCAAACTATCACGTACACTTCAAAGTATAAAATACTTTACTACCTATTCCTTTTTTTTTACCATTGTTGTAGGGGCAAATTGGTGAAATCAGTCCTGTAATATTTTACGATTGGCGAGTTAGATTCCTAAACATTGTTTTTTAATTTTTAGGTACCTGATCAATTTGTTGTTGGTGAGTTTGGTCTTTTCGTTAAAAAAAAAAATGCGAGTCAACAGTTAGTAAACTTTTTTTAAAAAATCTCACTCAAAACACCATGGGTATTTTTGCCATTTCTTATACTAACCCAACTCAAACCCATTTTCTAACCCATTTCCCCAAAAAACCCGCCCAACCATATTCACTCTTCTTCAACCTCCATTCATCAACAAATATGGCAACTAAATGTACATGGGCGAATTTCATGGAACAATAAAAAAAAAACATTGTAAATGGGAGCATTTCATTGTGCTATGCATAACCATGGAACTTCATAAGAAATTTCCTTCTAACTAACTATTTAGTGAAGATCAAAAGCAAGGAAACACCTAATCATGGCTAATCAATAGCTACTTCTTACTAATTCTTTAGCTTTTCAAACAATTCTCCTCAGTGATTGAAGTAATGTGTGTGGTTTCTGAACAAGCAAATTGCCCAGCTTGAAGTTCTAATGGAGCAAGATCTATTTTGATCTCTCTCTCTTTTTCTTTTTCTGCTTTTCTTTAACAGCCCCTTTCCTCAATTGGGTTTCTTGGCAGTTGAGGAAATTGCTTATGAAGTTCTATGGTTATGCATAGAACAATGAAATGCTCCCACAACAGTTGGGATGAAACGAAATGCTCTCATTTACAATGTTTTTTATTTTATTTTATTGTTCCATGAAATGCTTCCATATACATTCTTTTGCCATATTTATTGAAGAAGAGGGAATATGGTGGGTTAGTATAGAAAATGACAAAAATACCCTTAGTATTTTGAGTGAGATTTTTTTTTAAAAAAAAAGTTGACTAACTGTTGACTCATATTTTTTTGAACGGAATGACCAAACCCACCAACATGCCAATTGTTCAGGTACCTAAAAATTAAAAAACAATGTTTAGGGATCTAAGTCACCAATCGTAAAATGTTATTGGATTGATTTCACCAATTTTGCTTTTGTTGTAGTAGTCTCATAGTATTATTACATTTTTTATTTTGCACGTAAATTAATAGTAAAATATTAAACATATTATTAATTAATTTTACTTCTAATCTTTTCTCTCTACAATATTTAATACAAAAGATATGATTAGAGAAAACATCGTCAAATAAATTAAATCATACTAAAAATAAAATATGGAAAAATAAATTGGGACCGAAGGGTATATTTAACTTAATCGGGCTTTTCTTTATAATGCAACTGGTGAAAAATTGATTTGTGGTGACTAAAGGAGAAATTAATTAGGTGGTAAAAAAAAAGGGTTGTCATTGTTGATCGCTTAGGCGTAAGTCGCAAATTAAGGTTTCTTTTCACTGTTTTTGGTCTAACCTCACCTTTATAATGGTTCTCATTCTAAAAGTTAATATACCAGAAAAAATAACGGTGTAACCTCACATTTTTTGTACAAACGTGTCAAATTCTTAAAAATATAAAAGATAATATACTAAAAAATATAAAATTGTTTAAACATCATAGACTTAGTTAAGTCATGTTAGTAACAGTTTCTTAACTCTATGAACTTGTGATCTTCTATTCTCATTTTCGGTTTTATTTTTCGTTTCATTTGTAGATAATTGATACGCGTTACACTTTTCCTTTTAAAGTTTCACTATTTTTTTTATGTTATACTTTTTCTTTTAAAAAGAAAAAAGATATTCGACACCTTATTATTGGTAATGGAACATAAAATCCAACCCGAACCATGTGAGAAACTTCTTTTAGCCATTGTCATAACAGCCAAAAAGAAACCGTTCGTACTCATAACTCAAATTAGATAACTCTCAAATAATTATAAAAAAAAAGAATGTTGAACTGGAGATATTTTTATTTCGAATCGGAAGTGTAAAATCAACTACACTATCATCTTCTTCACTTTTTGCGAAGTTATTCGTTGCCCCTATCCTCACCGAGGCAGATAAGAATTCGAAATAGAGAGGAGGGGGTGGGGAAGGGGAAGGGGGGCTTTCGGTTATTTCTGCTTTGCCAGAAAAGGGAAAAAAAGAATTCAAGAGTTTGAAGTTTGGAGCCGACAAATTATGTAGTTGAAAGGAAACAAAAGGTTAAGATTGTCATGAAATCCAACAACCACCACCACCACCAACAATCATGCTGCAAAGTTAACATTTTCCCTCTCCTTTTTCAACTTTTGTTGCAAGTCAAATGGTCTAAAAACCATTGCATGCCAAGGTACGCGGGAAATTGTCTGTTCTCATAAATGTCTTTCACTATTTAAAATTCGTTATGTGACAATTTTTTCTAATTCTATATATACACGTGATGAATTGTGAGTGCTTGAGAACAGACATTAAGACATGTATGAAGATATGCAATTTTTTTTGTCCTTATTAACAAGGAATCTTACATCAGAATATGAGAAGAGTTGAGAATTACACATATGTATTTATGCTTTTTGTTTTAATCAGTAATTTGACTAGATAGGGTGAAATGTTTGTAGGAGACTGAGTGTACTTATGTGTAGTTTCTCCACTCCTCCTCGATATGAAATTTCTCGGAATTATTCTTATTTAGTAGTGGAAAAAAATGGTAACTCAATGCCCCAATGCAAAAAGGAAACACAAAATTTTGAAATGATTAGAGGCAAGGACGGATATGCTAGGGCCCTAAATAATATAACTTTTTACTTCATAAAGCTTATAAATTTTCAAAATTTACCTTTCACCTGCCAATAATAATGTAAAAAATTTATTATATTGTTCACTCTCTTATATTTTTCTTTAGAATTTGTCCTCAAATTATTGTTTACTAGTAGCATATATTAAGAAGAAATTGTTAAAAAATTAATTTAGATTCACTTGTCATATGATTTTTCATGATTTGAAAGAATATTACTAACATATTATATTCTGTAAAGTCAACAGTAAAACACTTTTTACTAGACAAAAGGTTTTGATTGGTCTCAGGATCAATGCACATTGTGTGTATGTCTATTCCCTTTCTCGCTCCCGGCTCCTATGCGGGACATCTTTTTGTGCGGGACAAGCTACCAGTCGTCGGATGAGATTTTTTAACGGTCCAGATCTAGAGAAATACTTTTTTTTTTTTTAATATTTTAAGTCCAGCCGCAACTTTTCTCTCTCCAGATTTGAGTCGTTCAAAATCCCATCCGACGGCTGTGCGGAACAATCCCCTGTTCCGCATAGGAGCAAGACTGCCCTTTCTCAATCTTCTTAATGGAAAATTCAATCACATAACCATTTTTTTGTGAGGGACTGGTCTCACAACCCCTCTCACATGAATTGAGAGCCTACTTGTAGATGTGAATTTCATTCAATTCATATGGGGTTGTGGGAATCAGTCTATAATGACGGTTTTAGAATTGAGTGACTCCCTTCTTAATTTGTTCAGGGAATTTTTTCCGGCACCCACTATCATTAATTCCTGCCTCCGCCATTGTTGTACTACTGCACTTCGATGTTGAAATGAAGTCTATATACATTTGTACTCCATGAATCTCAAAACCCTATAATCATTCTGGACAAAAAAGAGAGTGGTGTATGGATAAAAATGATGCCAATGTTCTTGAGGCCTTGTTAAGCAGCAGTAAGAGAGAATTTCGATTTCTAGGGTTCTTTTTTTTCAATAGAAGTTGAAGCTTGATGACAAGAGGCCCCTCCAGATTTTCAACCTCACATAATGGTGGCTGCGTGCAAAAGTCATACAAGAAATTCACCTTTTTCCCTCCCTTGGTATCGTATTGGTTATTGGGTCTACTTTCTCTGATATTTTTTACCATTTGATTTGAGGGCGTGATTTTGTAGCAAGCGTGACGATATAGAAGACTACTTTTTTAGTGATATAAACGTTAGATCGGTCTTCAATCCATTCGTATTCTGGGAACAACGTCCACTTTGTACATTTATTGTTAAAGTTATATTAATTTCTTATACATTCTCCCTGCTCATATCCTAATTATTAGGGACTTAATGTCTTATGTGTTGGGGCAGCGGAAGCAAATACTCGGATAATATGGAGAGAGAAAATAAGAATAAATAAATCAACACACAAAAGAACACCAATATTTTTAACGTGGTTCGGTCTCAACGCAGACCTACATCCACGACCCCGAAAGGGTACAAACTTTCACTATGTAATTTTTGGACGGAACAAAATTACAAACCCTCTCGCAAACCAAACTCAGGAAACTCACCATCTGAGTTGGTGGCGCCCAACGCAGCACACACACACCTAACACTAAACTAGGAGATCCTTATTTTTAAGGTTTTCCTCCTTCCTAGTTTCCTAACACAACCGATGTGGGATATTGAGAGAATCCCAACATATCCTCCCTTCTCTCAATTTCCCAAATTACAACTTAAACAAAATAAGGAAACCTATCACTATTGGGATCTTGAGAATCTCTAACAAATCCTCCCTTTTCTCAAGTTCCCAAATTACAATTAAAATAGAAAACCCCCAACCCTAGGTCTTCTCTTGGGTTTCTTCCTCTCTGTTTCGTCTCAGTTTTACTTCCTTGATGTTGGGTCAAGGAATGCTTCTTTTGCTCTCATCACAGTCACGAAAACTTGCGCCTTCTTCTAAGATCTGCGCTTCTCCCAGGACTCGAACTCATCACAGTCTCGAACCTGACGCTCTGATACCAGTTGTTGGGGTAGCGGAAGCAAATACTCGGATAATATGGAGAGAAAAGAAGAATAAATAAATCAACACACAAAAGAACACCAATATTTTTAACGTGGTTCGGTCTCAACGCAGACCTACATCCACGACCCCGAAGGGTACAAACTTTCACTATGTAATTTTTGGACGGAACAAAATTACAAACCCTCTCGCAAACCAAACTCAGGAAACTCACCATCTGAGTTGGTGGCGCCCAACGCGGCACACACACCTAACACTAAACTTGGAGATCCTTATTTTTAAGGTTTTCCTCCTTCCTAGTTTCCTAACACAACCGATGTGAGATATTGAGAGAATCCCAACATTATGTTGTTAATGTATTGTATGATACATATTAAAGTTTTGGTTTTGGATTTATCAGGCAAAATCAAACCATGGGCCAAGTTTTTGTAGTCTTGATTCAAGGACACTCATCACACTGTTCTCTCATGTGCTGCTCATATGTATAGATAGATAGGGTTTTTTAATCATCAAATTCTTTTCTTTACTAGGTTTAGTCATAGAGCTACACTAGCTACATCATTTTAAGATGCATGTGTTTATATATAATATCTTGCATGCTATCGATCGAGAAGCTTATAATTAACTTTTAGTAAGTGAATTGCTTAATGTTCTATTCTCATTTGTGACATTATATTGAAAGAATTTTAAATCATATCATTTTTAGAGTAAGAGTTAAATTCTAAAGGTGCACTCAGAAACATGTTCACGTTTTGTTTTGTTGAGGGGAGAAATATATTAAAGGATCCTATAAAAACAAATTAATAGTGGTTTTTTTAGGCAAAAATTAATTAAAAGTAAAAGTGTACAATATTCTTCCAAATCTTGAAGGGTCACTAATGGACAAAACCTAAAGCAAATTCATATTAGTATCGACAAAAGTGAAGATATAAATTCTCTAAGCAATAAATAAATAAATTTTGCATGGTACCAATAGGTATGGCTAATAAATCTAGTTTACTTAAACTTGAAGAAAAATATGGAGTATATAAATAGGAAGAGTTTATACTACTAATTTTCACTAATTTTCGGCTTCTTGGGATCTCGAGGCAGTTTAAATTAGCTTCCATTTTTACAAACATCATGAACAATAAATGCACTGGAAATTCCAATGCATCCTATCCTATCCTATCCTATCCTATATATATTGCTAATGTCCTACTAATGATCAATAGTTCAATACTCCAGAGATTACTAGCTCTAATTAAAAGAGTCATAATTAGACTACTAATTTAATTTACCTGAATTAATATAAGTTAGATAATTTTGATTAAGATTTGAAGAAACAATGATATGTGAAGTTATGAGTTTAGCTAAAAGAAATGAGTTATTAGTAGTCATTAGTTGCAGACTGTCAATGCTATGTTGCGAATGTTCTTTAGTGGAATTTCAGCTTTTAATATTATCCCGATTGTAAACTCTCTTCTTAAAAAAATTAGAATTTATAAACGTTACGTCTGAATTAATCAAAAAAAAAGTAAAGACAACATGAGTTAGTAGTAATATGAATGATGAAGATATATAGTAGGATATAATAATAGTGTTTTAATTCGATATGGCCATTTCAAAACTATCTGTCTTTTTCTCCCGACAAGGAATTATTCATATGGGTTGATGTCATCATAAGAACAAGCAAGAAAGCATTCATTCTGGTGGGTTCTATCTATCTATCAGAACAACAAGAAGAAAGAATTCCAATTTGCATAAATGGATGCCTAATATGATTATAGTTTGTGACAGATGTTTGAAGACAAAATTGAATATTTTCAGTTTGTCTATTTGTGAAAATATTGTGGAGATTTGAATATACATAAGTCGTTTTAAGGTTCTTTTTAAGGTTTTATCGTTTTTTTTAAGTTTATAGGTATTTAAAATAAATAAATTCGTAAAAACTTCTTGATAGTAGAAATGAAGATGGAAGATATGAACCCTATAAATTCACATGTATGAAAAGGAAATAGCTATAATTTGTTAAGAGGTATTTTAGTATAAGCAAGGGCAAAATTGGAATGAGAAATTTTTTTCCGGGGGAGGGAGTAAGGTCGGAGGGAATAGAATCCGTTCCAATTGAGATTTTCTTATTTTATCCGATAAATATTTAAGATTATGATAAGTGTTTTAATTTTAAAATGAGAGACTATATTTTAATATATATATATATTTTTTTGCTTTGTTGACACCCTCAAACTCCTCATTTGTAAAGAATTATGGCCGAAAACATGGTCATATCCGGAAACATGAACGTGGATGGAAACAAGGCCGGAAATTCAAGTGCGTGTAACTTTTCCGCGGCTCTCTTTTCATCAAATTCCTTTAATTTTCATACATAATCGAGTATTTTACATGATTCTTCTAACATTTCATCCATAATTCAAAAGATTTTCCTTACTCAGGAAAGTGTTTTTGTAAGAATGGGGAGCAAGGTGTCAACAAAATAAAAACATGTGACAAAATAGAACAATATATTTTTCTTTAAGTAGAAAAGGTCGAGATAAATGTTTAGACGAAGTGTTATGTATCTTAGATTGTTCACTAACTTTTTAGAGTAAAATAAGTTTATTACCTTTTAACCGTTTTCTTATCCCATTTTGAATATTTTTTGGTCATAATCTATTTTCTTCTTCTTAAAATGCCCTAAGTTAAGTCATGTGAGAGTCACATATTACTATTCCGTTAGATTTAACGGTGGAATTGAATGGAAAGGGAAACATTAACACTTTATAAAAGTTCAGGGTTAAGGACTTTGCGTCTTTTAGTTTAGGGTCAAAAACCTAAAATCGGAAAAAGTTTAGGGGGCGTTTTAAAAAGTATATACTTTCCATCTTAGCCCCAGGCTATATGCATAATGGACAAATCGATTTTTAAGATTCATTATAATTTGATGTGACTCAGAAACCCGATCACCGTTATGATGAATACTTGTCTTAGCAAAATACTTGAGGAGCGTGGTTTGTTTCGTAAACTGTGACTAAACCCAAGTTTCGTAATCAAATATGACACAATCACACCTTCTGGATAGAGCTGCTTGAGACTATATGGCCCAATGATCTCGGCCCTAACAATCTTTTTCATAGATATTGGTTGGGGGAGTCAATCGAGATATGTGAGGCGAGCTTGACTTAACTCATGCTCAACTCACATACAAAATTGAAAAGCTCATCTCACGCTCAACCTAGAAAAAGCTCACAAACATTGAGCTCACGCTCAGCTCACATTTTAATGTGAGCTCGAGGTGAGCTTACGAGCTAAATTTATATTAGTAAAATTGTAGTAAGAGTAGTAGAATAAAATGAGCCATGACACCAAATCATTACAAGAATTCAAATATACATAATACAATTGTACTTAATTTTTGTAGCAAGATAAACTAATAAAAATATAAACAAAGACAGAGTTTGAGAAAGAGAGAAAATAAAATATCGGTTTTGCGGTTAGTTTTTATAGGTCTTTTTTTAATTATAAATTTAGTATTATATATATATATATATAATATTTAAAATTATGTTATTCTTATTTGGGTGCGAGCTTTAATCGGAGTTGAGCTCACGCTGTCCCATAAGACTCGACTGAATATTGCTCACGCTCACACTCACATTTTTCCGAACTATATGAGCCGGGTTCGGGACTTAGATATTGTAAGCGACCTACTTGTGGAAGCAAGGGCGGCTATGAGGGTGTTCGAGGTGATCGACCGCATAGGGCCTCAAAAAATTAGGGGCCTCAATTTTATGTTAGTTATATATATATATATATATATATATCAGTAAGTGTTTTACACCTAAGATAAACACTTAAGATTTTGCAATAAGGTATATATATATATATTTGTATTTTGTTGAAAAATAATAAAAATGAGCAATTTGCACTAAATGGCCACCAACTATTTACGTATTTTCTCTTTCTGACCAAATACATTAATTTTAGCGGTTTCTAGCCATCAACAAATTACGATGTCTCAGGAAAGACTCAATGGATTAGCGATGATAGCAATTGAGAATGATATTTTGGAGCAAATCAAATATGAAGATTTAGTTGATGATTTTGCTTCAAAGAAAGGTAGAAAGATCGCTATTTTCAAGTGAATAAAGTTTGTCAGTATTTATTATTTTGAAAATTTTGTTTAAAATGCTTAAGTATATTTTGGAGAACAAAAGTTATTATACAATTGTAATTATTTTTTTGTTATATTTAGATTAAAGTCATTTTTCTTTGGCTATGTAGGGCCTCATTTTTTATTTTAGCGCAGGACCCCCAAAATAATTGAGACGCCCATGTGTGGAAGGGAGCTGGGCAAGAGTTAATAAACACAGTGCATTTTTTAATAAGTACAATAGTTTCTTTGATAATTTTGTCCTCTTTAAGAAAATAATTTTGAAATAAAAAATTAACAAAAAGAAAAACTTAAGTTGGAATGAGGTGACACATCCAATTGAAAATAACTCGCGATTGGTAGCACTTCAAGTTTTGGTGAACCTTGTTCACTTGGCTCAACAAAATTTAGAGTGCCACCAAAGGCTAGCATTTTCAAATTGAGTGGGCCGCCAGTTGGTGACTCACTCAATTTTCTAGTGCGTTGATTTTTATAGCAAAAACTTTAAACGATTTTTTTTAAAAAAAATTTTTATCGCTATATTAATACTTTTTGTGTTGGATCGGCAAATTAAAACTCTATCAATCTTACTATGTAGTTTCAAGATAAATTCAAGTCTTCCATAAACTCCTACGAAATTTGAAGATAACTTTTTGTTGATTAAATGAAGAATTGATTGAATAAACCGAATGAGTATTTAGAAAATGCTTTAAGGAAAAATTCTAGTTGAATTATAAGAATAAATTTATTAAAATTTTACTGTATTTATTATAAATGCATTGCGCTTATCAATTCTCATTGTATTTTGTCAGAGGATATCTATTGGGCTTTTAATTTAAAATTACTATTCGGTTCTGCATTATCCGTCTTTTGAATAAGTAATATAAATTCTCCTTTAAATAAAAGTAATATTAAAAGACCAGAGCCCAGATTTCAGCCGAAAAAACCAGAGAGGATTAAGAAATGTCCGGCCTAGTCCAGTGAGACCGGAGGCAGCAACAGCATAATGACGTTGGAGTGTAGATATGGAGCAATTGCAAAAGCAGCAGCGTGAATTGAATAGCTCTCTCATACTACTACCAATATGATGCATACAGTTGATCCCCGCTTCCTACTATCAAATTCACATTGTTTCAACATGTATCACTACTGCCAACAACTAAAGCTAATAACAAGGGGGCGACACATCTCTGAGTCTCGAGTTACTATGGTGTACTGGGAATTGGTTCGGTTCCTGAAATGTGTGAGGCAGCATCTTCTTTCGATATCGCAACATAATTCACTGGGGCAATAGGCCTTGCACTTTCTCTCCTCCCTTCTTTGTTTATTGACCTAGACCCATTTTGATGAATGTTGAGAGAGAGCCGTCTGCTAGCATCCCCATTTGGGGTGCCGTTTGCTCGTGGACCCACCACCTTCTTCGTACCAGCTTGTCGAGCAGGGCTGGGTGTTGCTCCAAATATTGCTTCTTGTTCTTTGCTCATCTGATCATGAAATTTCTTCTGGTCCTATATTGTAGGCAAAAAGCAATACTTAATTCAAAATAAATGGATCATAAACAAGCTTCAAATATGTAAAAAACTTCTTGTACTAGGCAGAGATGGACACGGTTCAATTTTAACTGAAGACACGGTTTACTGTGTTTCGAAATTTTAACTTAAGACGCGGTTTACTGTATTTCAATCAGAATGTTTTACGTACCCTCATCCTTCTTTTCTCTTCTTCTCTGTCCTGTCTGAGCATTGCATATTCATCTAGCATAGCAAGTAGAGGAACACCATCATAGGTGAATGATACACCGCGATCTTGCTCCCATGCTCGTGTTTTATTGACCAAGGTTTCAACAAGAGCTACATGGTCCACAGACAATTAGTTATATTATAGGAATTTCTTCAATATAGATATGCATCCGAGGACACGTATCATGAGTAACAAATAATATCTGATTATTCATCTTCATATTCAGCAGATAGTAACACAACCAACTAGAAAACATCTGAATTAACAGAAGTAGTTCACAGTAGCATCTATTCTCTGCCAAGTACATCGGAAAGTTCCAAGGGGAGCAGCAATCCAAACACAAAAACCTTGAAAACAGTATTACCACTTACGACGGGTGGCATGCATCATTCTAAGCAGCTACCGAGCACCACCTAGGATCTCTAGTGGTTATCCTATATTCCAGTTGGGAGTATAAAGACAGAAAAATATATGTAGCAAACTATAAGTAAATGTATTTCCAGATTCACACAATACCTGGAATTTTGTTCACTAATATCCGTGCCTTCTCTGCTCGCTTCAAGTTCAAATGTGCCCCGCGGCTAGCATTGTACCTGTTGTCATCCTGATTCACACAAAATATAAAATAAAATAAAATAAAAAAGTCTGAAAGAACTCTCCTTAATCTTAATTAAATAAGACATCCAAAACATTATCTGGTAGAGACATGCAATTGTATACTGTGGAAAATCATGTCAAGATTGTTCAGCTTCACAAAGCAAACATGGAGCTGGTAATTTTATTACTCCCTTATTCAAGGATTTGGTACATTAACTGTCCTTATCTTAAGATAGTGGAACAGAATGTGAGAGCTAACAGATTGAATTTCTGACTTTTCAAGACTTTAAGATAAGAAAAATGCCATGTCCATGGCACATAGACAAGAAAGGTAGAAGAAGACGCCACTTTACCCTATTATAGTCTTCAAGCCAGCTCTCTTCCTCACAAGCTGACATCCATTTTTCAACCTTATCCAATATATCTTTCCTACTCACAGCCTCTTCTTTAGCATTTGCTATTTGATTATCCATGTCAGCCAGTAAATCTGTAGGCTCAACATTCCCAGAATCAATGAGAGTCATAATCTGTTCTCGGGCAGCCTCGGAATCAATCTCTATATGAGCACGAGCATATATCTCTTCCAGCTCAGCCTGCTTCTTGAAAGCAATTTCTTTCATCCGGCTTGCTTTCAGCTGATCAAGCCTATCAACTTCTACCTCAGCCTTGTAAACAAACAAAGTTAATATACATCTGCAGTTGCCAAATAGATATATGTTCGATAACAGAAAATCAGGAACCTGTTCAATGAGATCCATCGCTAAGGCCCCAGGAATGGTCACTTCATCTACTGAAGCTGATATATTGCAAGTAACATGATCAAATAGGCTCCTTTCTTCTTCAGGGGTATCCATCAAATTCCAGAGGTCGGTTAGCTGGGTTGCTAATTCTTGAAGCTGCAGAAGGCCAGGGATCAAAGATATGGAATAAGAGGCTAAAATACATAATTATGTGCTCGAACCAGGACACAAAACGACTTAGCAAAAGACTTGTTCAAGAAATGATATAATCAAAATGATGGCAAGTATTTGATAATCACGTAGTGCTTTGTCGAAGCACCCTGAAGTAAACAAAACATACTGAAATCAAACATAAGAGAGACCCTCTTGCAATTTACCATTTACTACAATAGCCAGAAACTATGTGAGCTTCACAATCACTACAACCCTTTTCAATTTTAAATATTAAAAAAACAAAAGAGAGGAATTTCAAATCATACAAACAGAATGGACAATTGTAACTTCCATATGATATCTACTCCTGCGGCATCTAAGATTTCATTACTAGTGAGATGTTATCCAGATGCACGTTGACTAGATTAAGCTTTCCACTCATCAAATACATCTGGGTGGATCCATAGCACCAGATTTTCCAGGTTGATTATCAGTCTGGTCCCAATGATGGAAGATTATAGCAGAGTTTCCAAAAAAAAAATATGTACTTTTATAGTTTCTTCTCAAGAATTTTATGTTATTACCTATCAGGAAAACATGGTATGATATGCTTATGCAAGTACCTTATCCAACCTTTGCTTCTTATCCTCCTTTAGTATTTGAACAGTCTTAGCCAATCTTGAGAGTGTGTCATTGCTTATGCTTTTAGACTGTACACCAGTAGAATCATTCAAACTCGGATGCACTTCCATCACTGTACTGTAGAAGTTCATTCCAAGGACAGCACAAAGGTCGTGTACAGTACTGACAAATTCAAGGACTTTGTGCAATCTGTCACTCTGCAATATTAAGCAAGAAAATCCATTTAGGAATACCTTAAGCAGGAATTAGCCAACTGCTTTATATACAAAGATCGATTGCAAGTTTAAACAGGTTACCTTTTCCTTTTGAAGTTCTTGTAGATGAGCACGGAACTCATCCAACTTTTTCAGGGATAAATCGGACTCATCAACTGTTGGACGCTCCACTATCTCACTTGTCCCAGAAATCTCTCCACATATCTTTTGTATTTGGTACTGTACATCAGAAAACTCTTTTATCCTCTCCTCTTTCAGTTTCATCAATGTATTCAATGTGGGTGCTACCGCAGCAAGTTGTTCCTTGATTGTTCCATTGATCTTCTCAGGCTGCATAATCAGAAAACAAGCAAGAGATTTTTTTTTCTCTATAATCTTGGTCTTAGGTCTCAAACATGAATCTGCTCTAACTTCCTAAGTTCATCAAAACTTTAATACCAAAAACTAGGGTATCACCACTCACAATTCCAATAAAAGTTTTCTCGCCAAGCGCTGAATAGAGACTTGAGAGTTCAACTTGAGCATCTTCCAGTGCCTGAAGAAGGTGTCCCCTTGACTTTTCAGCATAGTCAACCTTTCTCTTGTACACATCCAAGCATTCCTGTTCTAACTGAAGAAGCATATTATCCCTATCCTCATCACTTTCACCAACTTCATCCCAGATTTGCTGCATTGAGACATAACTTGCAATTAGTCAAATGTAACAGTATGATTGTCGAGACTCGAGAGGGTAGACACTTGACCATGCAGCACATATTAAAGATAGAAAGTAATCAAAATCTAACTCTGTGATTGTAGACAGGGTATAACTTGACCATGCAATACATCATAAAGATAGAAAGTAAGAAAGTATTTATGTATGAATTTGAGGACAGAGAATTACCTGCAATTGCTGCAATAAAGAACCACATGTAGTTTCTCCCATAAGAGGATATTCAGCATCTTCTGCTGCCATCCCTTAACTCAAACCAAAACTGCATTAAAATTACAAAAGGTATATCAGGAAATGTCAATCTAGAGTTATAGTTACATCGTAAATGAAACAGTACATCTTAAAAAATAAAGAAGCTAAGGTTGCAGAAATAACAATTGACCACCAGAAAGCATAAAATTGAAGTACGGGGAAAATGGAATAAACAAGCTAAAAAGACTGTAGAAATGAAGAAGAATTGCACAACAAACAGCAGCAAAAATTTTTTAACACCACCATATAAATATCCAAGTAAAATGACCAATTCTACTAACTAAAAGATTTGCTGTAAATTCCACTGTAGCCCAAAAAAACTCGAGGCAGAACTTCTAAGCCTCTGTTAACACATTCTCCACCAACCTACTAAATCAATGGAGCAAAAAAAACTAAAAATGCAAGCTTAGCACAGTTAAAAACACCAAAACGAAAATCATTGCCAACATTTTACTGCCATATCTAAACTCAACTAGAATCCAATTGAAAAACAACAAAACATCAAACCAGAGAAGGAAACACCACAAGAGCAATTCCGAAGCTTCGTTTCACTCAAACATGCAGAAATTCACATATCACAGTTAAAAAACACCAAAAACGGAAATCATTCCAAACATTTCACTGTCATACCCAAACTCAAACAGAATTCAATAGAAAAACAACAAACCGCCAAAGACTAAACCACAAGAGCAATTCTGAGGCTTCGTTTCACTAAAATATGCAGAAATTTACAAATCCACGAACCGCATTCAAGTATTAATGCTACGCAAAACTTCAAAGTACCAATATACAAGTATTAACACAGTTAAAACACCAAAAACGAAAAATCATTCCGGACATTTTACTGGCATACTGAAACTCAAACAGAATCCAATTGAAAAAACAACAAAACACCAAAAAAAAACAAGAGAGCAATTCCGAGGCTTCGTTTCACTCAAATACGCAGAAATTTACAAATCGACGCACCGCATTCAAGTATTAATGCTATGCGAACCTTCAAATTACCACAAGTTTCATAGATCTCAACATAAACGAAGTATACTCAACCTAAAACAAATCTTATAAAAAAATCGATCAAAATAAATCGCAGAAAGTGGAATTTGAATCGTTCAACTGCCAAGAACTGATGAAATGTTGAAAATGCAGGAAATTCTTACCTCAATCGTACTTCTGAGGCAGGAATTTCGGAGTTTCTAGCCTCAGATCTAAGGGTTTTCGAGGTGTTTTTTGGTCTACGTGAGTGAGTGAGTGTGTGTGTGTGTGTGTGTGTGTGTGTGTGTGTAGACAGAGTAAGGACAGTGAATGAGTGTGAGAAGCAAAGAACAGACTACAGAGAGAGTACAGAGGACAAAGAAAAGATATTCAGATGAGAGAGAGAGAGAGAGAGAGAGAAAAAATGGAGAGTGGGTCCCTTTTTTAACAAACGTCGTCGTCTCTAGCCTAAAAATACAAAATTGGCTGTCCATGATTGTCCTGAGGATTTTGGGTTTTATATTTCTCGCCCGAGATAATGGGGATATTTACGAGACATGACATTGTCGGATTTTGGGTGGAAAGTACATATTTACCCTTTGACCGAACTGTTCAAACTTTACTTGTATTTGGAAATTTTGTTCACTCTCCAATTTGAATCACTTTTCCACTAATGTTTTCACAATATATCCATCTTTTTTTTTTATTTATGAAAATCTAATGTGTACACATCGCACCATATATATTTTTCGATAGACATATCAATGATATATACCAAATTGGATTATTTATTTCTTGTTATTATGGCTTTACTTGAACATAAATTGAAAATAGGAACTACGGGTGTGCTTGGACAATGTTTTGGGTTTGAGTTTGAGTTTCTAAATTTTGGCGGAAGAAGCTCAAATTTTGGTCTCTAAAATTGGCGGGAGAAATTCAAATTCAATTTTTTTTTCAAATAATCGTTCAACTTCAAATTTTGACCTCAAATAATCGTTCAAGGAAGGAGCAACCTCAACCATTGAGTTATTATAATTGGGAATTAAGGAGTAACTCAGTGGTTGAGGTTGTTCCTTCCCTAAACGAGGTACCAGGATCGATTCCTACTTTCCCTTCCCCTCCCCCCACAACGTCCTCCCCACCCCCCCACCCCCCCAAAAAAAAACTAGTTATACTTGCACAGGTTTATTTTGAATCTTTTACTAGTAAATATTCTCTCTTTTTTGTATATTCTTCTCATTTTCTTTTTTCAAGTAAGAGAATTGTATTAAAACTTTAAAAATAGAAAAATTAAGTTAGGGTGCATAACTATTAGAAAAAATATACAAAAGTGTTGCCAAGTCAAAAAATACACAAAAGATGGCAACTATTTCAGTCGCAACTGGAATGACCGTCTTCCTATTCAAACATATGAAAGTGAACATCTAATTTAAGATGAAGAGAGCAATTAATATAGACAGACCTCTTCTAACAAATCAACCTCAACGTCTTTTATAAATAAAATTACTCTCTATTTCCCTCCCCTTTTTCATTTTTATTATTTTGCCTACCCACTTTGACTGAAAGGTAGAAAAATCTGAAGTACCAAATGGCAATTTTCGAGCAAGTTGCCCAGTCGGCTAGAAGAATATTGGTGGGTGTCAAGAGATGATGAGCCTAGAAATGTATCGAAGCGAACATGTAAAAATGGAAAAATGATATGCTTGTGATAAAGGACTTAATCAAAACATGCTGCCCCAATCTACCACCTGCAATCAGGTCCGGCTTCAATAATGTCTAAAGTGATATGTAGAATTGGACATCTCATTTTGAGGGAGTTACAAAAACTTTTAAAATCATTTAATTTGTATATAATTATTAGTAAAAAATTGAAGATCTATGCTTTTTTCTTAGCGAATTATCGCATATATAAAATTTTGTTGACTACTCATGTGACTGTTGTATCTACATAAAAAAAAAGTTTTTTTTTTTTTTAAATTGGAGTTTTTTTTTTATATCTCACAAGAAATACTTGATGGATTAGCTTTTATAGCAACTGAGAATGATATTTTAGGAAAAATCGATTATTAAGATTCGATTAACGATTTTGCTTAAAAAAGTATTAGAAGGATGCTCATCTTTTAAATAAAATATCAATTTTATGATTGTTCACACTCTTGAAACTTGAATTTATAATTATGTTTTGACAGTTTTTATAATTTATATTACTACAAAAATTAAGGGTATAATTTTAATAATTAGTATAAGATTAGGACCTCAATATTATTTGAAACGGCTAAGCCTACTGCATCCATGCTTCTTTCACATTGATGTGCATTTTTGCAGCAGCCATAAGCCATTAAACTTCGAACCTCAACCACAAACTTTGATAGATCATTAGGAAATGTTGAAATTGATTTTCTCCTGCCTCTATGGTTCAAGAATTGCGATGGAGATATTGCGAAGATGAAGATTGTGTATTTGTTTATCTTACTAGTTTTTATATTAGTATCTCCTAACCACCCAAGTTTTTTTGAGTGTGGCTTTTGTCTGTTATCATGATTTTTTAAATCATTGTATAACTTTTATTTTCTTGTAATTTCTAATTTTCCTTTGATTATAATGGCCTCGGCTATTTTGTGATTAATGGAAATTTTTTTTATGGAAAAAAATTATTGGCTAAGCCAATTGGATAAAGAATTGTCCAAATCAAAATTTGTACCAATTATACCCTTCTCATTTCCCAAAATTACATAAAAGTACAACTCAAAAAAAAAGTCTCCTAGTTACTGCCAATTTTCTGCCAACTAGGATAGGTTGTAGAGATAGGTTACTGTTCAAGATGTAATTGTCTTTTTTTTCTTTTTCTTTTTTGCTGAATAACCATGTTTGCATCTCCATTAATGGCAAAATTGACTTCATTTGATTGGGTGGGAGACATCCTTCTTTAATTATTTTTTTGGTACAAATTTATTGTCAAATTGTACACCTAGGTCTCAACTATTATATAATTGTTTACCCTAAGTCCCTAAAGGGTTACATATTCATTACCCTATAGGTCCTCCGATTTATTTTTTCATCCCAAACAAATTTATTATTTACAAAATGCTCCCAAAGTTAACATTTTAAGTATAAAGGAAAATAACTAACATTGATAGTAATTATGAAATAATTTCCAATGATTATTGAGGTTGAATTTCATAACCATTCTAAGTAAATAACTAATATATTGATAGAATATCCATTACATGATTAACGAGTGATTGACTAAAACAATAACTAATATTGATATTATTTTGATATCATACCCATTTTTATAAATAAGTAGTAATGTTAGGTGTTCATAATCATAATAAATGATCGATTATTCAGACTTTTGAAGAACATTGTTAGTGTGATGTTAGAATTATAAAGATTGAATAATATCCGTTATATAAAACACTAACTTACATTAATATTATTTTGAAATATTATTCTTTAAATGTAAGTTTAACATCATTTCTATAATTAAAATGATTAAAAAACAGACGTGCTTAGATTCAAAACAAATGTTTTGATCATAAAACAGGCGTTATCATATTAAAAACATGTGTTCTGAGATTCAAAACATGTGTTATTAGATTCAGAACGGATGTTTTTAAAAGTGAATCGAATGATGATGTAAATTATAATCTGAATACATTGTATTAATTGTGAACGTACTTATCAAGATGCATGCTTCTTAATTGCTTAGTTTAATCCATGTACAATTAATGATGAAAATTTTGAATGGTTGTTTGAGAGCCGTCTATTTCTTTTTTCAAGGAATAAATGATCATATCTAGAGCTAGCTTTTCGAATATAAAAAAAAAAAAAAAAAAAAATCTAGCTCTAGAGATTCTAAATAAGTAATTGACGTTATATAACTATTACCAAACAAAGAGTAATGTAAAATGTTCATAATCGTAATAAGTGATCGATTAATAAGACTTTTGAAGAACATTATTAGTTTAATGTTAGAATTATAAAGATTGAATATTATCCGTTATATAGAACACTGACTTACATTGATATTATTTTGAAAGATTGTTCTTTAAATGTAAGTCTAACATCATTTCTATAATTAACATTATTCAAAAACAGGTGTTTTATCATAAAACATGTGTTCTTATATTAAAAACATGTTTTTTAGCCTAAAACATGTGTCATTAGATTCAGAACAGGTGTTTTTTTTAAAATGAATCGAATGATGATGTAAATTATAATTTGCCTACATTGTATTAATTGCGTATTTTATCGAGATGCATGATTCTTAATTGCTTAGTTTAATCCATGTACAATTAATGAAGTAAAATTTGAAAGGTTGATTGAGAGCAGCTATTGGATTCAGAATATACGTTTTTTTTTAAATGAATCGAATGATTATGTAATTATAATCTGCATACGTTGTATAGCTTTTTGTTTCCCTTGAATATCAACAATGACTTCCCTATTATCTTTTCCTAAAGAAACTATTACCGAAATAATTGCTAATGTTGCTGCCTCCTCGCATATGAATTTTTTAATGACCAAATCCGTGTATGTGTTTTTTGAATTACATTACTTTTATTTCATTGCATTATTATATTTATAAGATTATTTTGATGTTCATCATTTGTAGTTGTAAGAAATTTCACTATGAAAAACAGGTGTTCACTAGAAACTGAATATATCTACTATTCTTATGTTTTACAAATTGTAATGAAACCTTATGCCTCTCAAAATTCTTTCTTCTTCCATTTAAAAAAAATTAAAATGGCATTAAAATATGTTTAGAAAATAAATAAAAAATAAAACATTTTTTTAGATTATGAGATTTGAACGTGTAACACATTTTACTGTCGAGTCTGACATGTGATCAAGAAAAAAAAAAGTCAGATGAAAATGTCATTGTTGAGTCTGACATTGGCTAATCCATCCCTATCAAAAGCTGGTCAAAAAGTGTTGAAATTTGAATTTTAACTCGGAAACTTGACCAAAGTAAATTTGGTAGTTGTTGTGCATTAAAATATGTTTAGAAAATAAATTTAAAGTTGGTAGTTGTTGTGCAGTAAAATATGGATCTAAACTATGTTGGGAGAATCCCATGGTCTACTGATTCTTGCAAGAATAATCTTTCTTCTTCTTCAAATAGTTCTAATTCCAGTAACCAGTGTTGTCAATATCAGAGTTGTGGAGTAGTTTGTTAGGTTGAGCTTTAATCTTAAGTTGATAATTTTCCACAATGGAATTCAACATATTCACTTTAGCCACCACATCATGTATGCCATTTTTGAATTTCTTCTTTGTGGCCAAGAATTCGATTTGATATTGTTTAAGGACATAACAGTAGCAGATCTCTCATTTTCAAGATTTTTATTTTCTTCAATGAGCTGACGAATCTTGCTACAGGCATTCTGCTGGATCTCTTCCAATTTCAAAATGACATCTTCGCAATCCTTGGTACTTGAGTCAAGAGAACGAAAATTAGTTAATAGAGAAACCCCAGTAAACAAGATTGCCCAGCTTTACGCGCGCAGAACTGATAGTTTCCTCAAGATTTTCTTTTAGAGAGATTTTCTTTTTGAGCATCCCTAGTTCTTCATTAAGAATGGAGATTTCATTTTGAAGCTTAGAAGTTACCGAAACTTCCCGAGCCAATAGACCAAACGACAACTCAGTTTTCTCATTCAAGCATGCCTCATACTTGCCGCTTCATTATGTCAACGAGCTTTTTTGAGTTTAATGCAAGTAAGCAAGTTTCAAGGTACAAACATTACTTATTTCCCCAACCACTGAGCTTCAAGGTACAAACATTACTTCTTTTCCCGAAGGTTTAATCCCATTGTATGTGATTCAGATGATAATGATGGAAGCGATGAAAGGTGAAATTTTTTGGAGGACATCATTTTACTTTGGTAGTTGGTGTTTTAGAGATGTAATTTTCTTTGTTTTTCCAAGTATTTTTAGGGTGTAATGGGTTTTCTTTCATTTTTTCGTTTTTCTTAGTATTTAAAACAGGTATTCTGAATATCAGAACATGTGTTTTTTTTACTGAGAAATTTTGCTCTTAAAACAAATTTCTATCAAAAAATGGTGGTAGGGTAACGAGGAAGATGAAGAATGATGGACAAAAAACCAGTCAACACAAAACAAAAAGCCATGGAAGCCAGGTTTCTTCCAAATGTAGGTGTCCCATCTAGGAATGGCAACGGGGCAGATCGGGGCGGGTATCTGAAATACCACGCCCTGCCCCGCCCCGCCCCGCACGGGGCAGATCTGACCCGCCCCGCCCCATTCTATTTTTTTTTAAATTATAAAAATCATTAATTTTATCAAAAAAATAAAAATCATTAATTTTATCATAAAAATAATTAATTTTTTTAAAAATCATAAAAATCATTAATTTTATCCAAAAAATCATTAATTTTATCCCAAATCAATTCTCAAACAAGTACAATTAGTATATTAAAATGAAAATTAAACATGATTATGTTTAATAATAACAATATTATAATAATTTAATATAAATGGGGCAAAATGGGGCGGGGCGGGGCGGAAAAAAATACCATGCCCCGATCTGCCCCGTTCTCTCTACGGGGCGGGGCGGGGCTGCCCCAAAAGGCATCGGGGCAGGGCGGATCGGCGGGTCATGGGTCAAATTGCCATCCCTAGTCCCATCATTGCTCATTCACTATTCATAAATTCTAGGTAGAATAGGTTTAGGTATATGGTGGCAAATGTAATGTCAGTAAAGTAAGAAATATTGATAATTTAAAGGAAAATTGGTGTTTTGAAATTATTAAAGAGAAATGGTACATTAGTCATTTAACTTAGCAAATTGGGGATTTTAGACAATAGATTGTCTAAGTTCTAGCCACCTAGCAAAGTCCTTTCTTTATTTAGCACCCAAAAAAAAACCACAAACTTTGATAGTGACGTTTAGATACAACATAAAATTTAAAAATAAAATTTAAAAAAGGATTTCAACTTCTTATGTAAACATGGAGGCATAATCTAAGACCTACATACAATAAAACATCTATACATTAATACTCTTGGGATCGGAGAAAATATTAATATACAGAGGTTATTCTTACATAGAGACTTTGATAACTCGTAAATTTATCTTTATTTTCTTCTACTTTAATAGTAATTTTGAGCTTCAAAAAGTATTTACATATCGAGTTTTGAGCTTAGAATGGTATAATCCTCACTTATTTGTGTTTGCATTTGTAGGGGCAAAATAGTCTTTTGAAGGATAAAAGTGAACCGACTTGCAGAAAAAGAAAGAAGCTGCTGGAATTGAAAAGACATCTTTACATACTGGAAGAGAAGATATGGCAGCTACTTTAAAGGATGTTGATGAGTTTTGGTTTATGGCAACTACTTTAAAGAATCTTGAAGAGTTGTATTTTATGTCAACTACTTTAAAGGAGGGAGAGTTTTGATCTATGTCAATTACCTTAAGCTAGCAGGTTTCTAGTTCTATAAATACTCTTCAATAGTCTTAGGAATTATTAAGTCATTATTAGATTATTCTAGGTTTTAATTTGTTATTGAATTTTTCTCTAGTATGAGCTAAATATTTATTCTAAGGCCATGATGTAGCTAGATTAATTTTATATATTATTCTTGTGATTTTGTTATTCGATGAGTGTTGTGGAATTAATTTCTTATTATTGTTCTTAATGCTTTTGTGTGATTAGCTACCACTCAAATTGTCTTTACATTAACTTGGAAGATTTGCGACAGCTGACCTTGTTAATTAGGTTAAATAATCTGAACATAAATTGCATGCAAGATAGACATATACTTGTATGGTTTGTGCGATCTTTATGATTTCATATGTTTAATGCGTTTTTGTGGGTTAAAATCAACATAGACATATAGTTGGTTTATTCATGAGAATAGGTTTGATAAGCCTTGAAAGAGGTTATTAGATATAATTGGAAATCGATCGATTAATGAAACTCACTCTAGAATAACATATCGTTAGGATAATATATTGGTTAATTTAGTGAATTCATGTGCCTTAGATCTTTCTCTTATCAAACTTCTTGTTCAAGTTATTTATTTTATGTTAGTTAATTAATTTAGTTAAATTAAATCATAATCGACCATCGAATTTATTTTACTTGCTTTTGATCATTGTAGAATTATTTACTTAGGAATTAATTAATCATTATTCTCTGTGGGATCGACCTTGACTACTACAACATCGACCTAGTACACTTGCTAGTATAGATTTTGCGTATCAGACTTACATATAAAAATCATAATTTTAAAAAAATAACTAATATACATTATACGACACTTAAAATGTGGCCTTTCATATTTTTAAAACATGAATTTAAAAGATGTACAAATTTAATTAATGAGTTTTTAAAAAATAAATTTATGTACATTGTGTATATATTAGATTTAAAAAATTCATCCATGCATATACAATGTATAGGAAATGTAAAAACAATGTATATACATAATTTATACATTTAAAATATTCAGTCAAGTATATTGTATCATCGAAAAATTAAGTTATTGTCACATCGAACTTTAGATAAGTATTTCATATCATTTTAAATTTTAGGTAACATAGTTAAATAATTATGTATATTTTATACAGATATATAAATATATTTAATATTTAATATTATTTTATTACTATATGAAGGTAAATTTCTTAATGATGATCTTAAAAAAATATTAAATATTACAATATATAATTTATTTTTATTTATACCTGGTTCCTGAGTTGGGACAGTAATTAATATAAAAAAATTATTCTTATATAGAGTATTAGTATATAGAGGTTTTACAGTATTGTGTTCGTGCTTTCTTTTTTTTTTAAAAAAAAACTAGACCATTTATAAGTATGGTCTAGTTTTATTACAATTATTATTATGAGACCTCATCAGACCCCGAGAGGGAAGAAGTAGAAGACCCCGTGAGGGGAGAAGTAGATGACCTCACACAAGGGAACCCAAAGAAATGACAATTAAATCATTCCCCTTGTGTGAGAGAGGTATCGAACCTGGACCTCTCGGTCACAGACAGTGGATCTTACCCACTGGGCTACCATGCCTTCGATGTGTTCGTGCTTTCTTCTTGATCAATATGGAAATTCAAATAAGTAACTCAGTTTAGTCAAATAGAGAAAAATGAGTCATGCCACAAGTCACAACTCATTAACCAACAAAAGGTTCCAGCATCCATTCTATGATACTACCTTCGTTTCTAAATATAAAACTTTCATTACATGTTGTAAAAATTAAGAAAGCAAAAATTCAGATATTTTTTTAATCAAAATATCAATATTACCCTCTTAAATATATTTAGTAATATACAAATATTATTTAAGAGAGTAATATTGATATTTTAATTACAAAAAACATCTTAATTTTCTCTTCCTTAATTCTCGCATAAAAAAAAAACTCTAATAACGTATGTATGGATTTTCTCAATGTAAGCCAATAATTAATTTTAACTTTCTTTAGATTATTACTCCCTCCATTCCTAAATATAAGACTCTTTAGACAATTTGAGAAAAGTAAGGAAGTTGTCATTTTTACCTAAACTTCCAATATTACTCAACCCTCCCTCTCTTTCACTTATACGTCATAATGAAAAGAAAGGAATATGTAGAGGGTATAATTGGAATAAATTGTTGACAACTAATAAAAGAACTTTAAACGACAATTAATTTGGATACCTAGATATCTCCTAAACGACAATTAATAGGGAATGGAGGGAGTACTAAATATATTATAAATACGCATATATACCGAATGGAGTTAAAATTAGTTGTAGAATTTATATCGGTGTGGAAAATAATGTAATCATCAGTTATAAACCAGGGATACACTGATAATTTCTTTGCAAATTTAACAACAATGTGAGAATGAAATGCAATTCAGGAGATAAAGATATTTCTTCTATAATCGTTAAATTAGGAGTTTGAGTTATAAAAAAATGAAAAAATTATACGAAAAATAACGACAATTTACTACTTAAATCTTTAATTAACGGTTTTGGAATTCTTATGGGTCTTTTTTAATATAGAGTACTAAAATACAAATACTCTTAAAATGGGGATGGTAAATTGTAATAAACAGGAATGACAAAAAAGACAAGAAAATCAGCCTATTTAGTCCCCAAATCTTTTTTGTTTATCCCGTATAGTCCCCAATGTTTAATTTCATCTTGTAAAGTCCCCCAGAAATTTTTGTTTAGCCCGTATAGTCCCCAATGTTTAATTTCAGCTTGTAAAGTCCCCAAAAATTATCATTTAGCCCGTACAGTCCCCAATGTTTAATTTTAGCCTCTAAAATCTCTTACCTATTTACGGGGTGCATATATAGGGGTGAGCAAATTCGGTTTTTGCCGAATTCCGACCGAATTCGGATTGAATTTGGTAATTTGGTTTCGGTAATTCGGCTTGAATTCGGTAATTCGGTCATGACCGAATTCGAATTCGTCGAAATTGGGACGAATTCGGTCAGACCAGACCGAATTCGAATTGGATTTTTTAATTAAATTAATAATATTATTATATAATTAATATATATACTAAATTTAAAAAAATATATATATCTAACCTAACCCTTCCCGGCTCCCCCCCCTTACTTTTCAGTTTTCACACCACCCAACCCTCCCCGTCTCAGAAAGGCGATTGTCACGAATCTCAAGATCCGCCGCCTCACCTCCACCGCCTCCCTCCACAGCCTCTCTTCCCCCTCTCCTCCATCGATCCACCGCCTCCCTCCACCGGCTCTCCTCTCCTCTCCTCCTTTCATAGCATCGCTCCCTCCACCGCCTCTCCTTTCGGTAATTTTTTTTTTAAACTGATTTTTTTTTAGAAACTTGCGGAAATATGAATGTTTGAATTATTCAATGTTTGAATGCTTGAATGTTTGATATTTTAATTAATTTTTTTTGTATTTCCTAAATTATTTTCTTCATCTGTTTGTACTAATTAAAAAAAGTTCATGATTCAAGCAAAAAACAGGCTGTACTTTGAATTTGGATCTTCTTTGTCATTATTAAGATTTTAGAAGATTCCTTCTTTTTAATTTTTCCTGATCTGCTGACTTCGTTGACTTTGAGTCAAAATCATATTTCCATTCACTGAATTGGAATAGAAAGATAATCAGTTAATGTTTCTGTTGTTCGGTAATTTTGTCACTTTTTCAGGTGAAACCATGTCATCTTCCCAAAGTCCAAGTCCGAATCAAACATCAGATGAAGAAGTGTTCAACATTTGTGATGAAACCCTTGTAGATTGTCAAGACATTTCCTTCATTGGATCCGCAGATCAACTACGCCGCAATATGAAGAGAGGGCCATATAAGAAGAGGTCTGATTGTTGGCTACATATGACTCCAATTTTCATAAACGAAGTTCGTCATGGTAAGTGTAATTATTGTGGTACAGCAGTACCTGCTGATCCTAAAGTTAATGGTACTACTCGAATGAATACACATTATCGTAAATGTGAATTAAATCCTGCTAATCAAACTTACGGGACTCAAATGGAATTATGTGCAAGCTGAACTTGAAAATATAGATGGTGTGCTTAAAGGTAGTCTAGGGACTTGGAAATTTGATCCCGATGCTATTAGGAAAAGTATTTCATACATGGTAGTTGTTGATGAGTTGCCATTTAAATTTGTTGAGGGGAAAAGGATTTCAAAAATTAATGAGAAGCTGCTTGTCCTTCTTTTAAGATTCCTTCAAGATGGACTATTTCGAGGATTGTTATCAATTGTACTTAGATGAAAAGATTAAGTTGAAAAGTCTTCTCAAGTCTAATAAGTCTAGAATTTGCTTGACCACCGATACTTGGACTTCCAATCAAAGGATAAACTATATGTGTCTCATCTGCACATTTTGTTGACAATGATTGGAGATTGAATAAGAAGATTCTTAATTTTTTGTCCAATAACTAGTCACAAGGGGTTTGAAATTGGGAGTGCAATAGTGAAGTGTCTTCTTGAATGGAATGTTGATGATATTTTAACTATTACGATCGACAATGCTTCATCTAATGATACAGACGAGTTCAATATCTAAAGGATAAACTTGAAACTTGGGGAAAGACTCTTTTAGGGAGCAAATGGCTTCATGTGAGGTGTGTGGCTCACATTACTAATCTAATTGTCACTGATGGCATAAAAATGGTTGGGGAATCTGTTGATAAAATCCGGGCAGCGGTTAAGTATGTGAGACAATCACCAGCTAGGCTGAAAAGATTTAAAGATTGTGCTGATCATACTAACATTGAAAGTAAAAAATTACTTTGTTTAGATGTTGCAACTAGATGGAATTCAACATACCTAATGTTAGATACAACAATATTATTTGAGAGGGCTTTTAATAGCTTTGGATTAGAGGAATCTAGTATGGTTACTGACATAGGATGTTTGCCTACAAGATCTGATTGGATAAATGCAAGGAATTTAGTCTTATTCTTAAAGAATTTTTATCATCTTACTTTGAATGTTTCTGGGACTAAATATGTGACTTCAAACAATTTCTTTAATGAAATTAGTCATGTACATAGCATTTTGGGGGATATGGAAAAAAGTGATGATAGAAGTTTGAGATCAATAGGTTTGCGTTTATGAGGGAAAAAATATAACAAATGCTTTGGGGGTAAAATAGATAAGATTAATATGTTAATCTTAATTTCTTCAATTCTTGATCCAAGATATAAAATTGAGTACCTCGGTTTTGTGTTATGTGAGATGTTTGGTGAAAATGATGGTGAAGAACTTTGTGGGAAGGCAAAAAATGCATTACGTGAGATGTTTAACGAGTACTTTAGAGGTACCAATCTTGCTGCCCCTAAATGTAGTTCAAAATCTTCACAAGTTGAATCTAATTCCTCGAATGATAGCGATGGAGACTCTTCTTCTACAACACTCAGTCATAAGTACAAGTTGGCATTTAAGAAGAAGATAATGGAGCTTGGAGGTAACTCTAAATCTGAAGTTGATAAGTATTTGGATGAGGAAGTTGAAGATAATGATAAATTAGATGTCTTGTTGTGGTGGAAAGGAAATAGTATTAGATTTCCGATTCTCTCCAAGTTGGCTTGAGATGTCTTAGCTATTCCGATTTTTACTGTTGCATCTGAATCGGCATTCAGTACCGGAGGCCGTGTTCTTGACCAATTTAGGAGTTCTTTGACTCCTAGGATTGTTCAAGGATTATTATGTGCTCAAGATTGGCTAAGATCATCAAAAGAAGAAATTAATGTTGAAGAGTCTTTAGAAGATCTCGAAGCATTGGAATTTGGTATGCTATCATAAGCTTTTAATTGATAATTTGTGCTATTTATTTAATTATACTAGGGCTTAAGCCCGCGCGAAGCGCGGGATGTTTTTAACATATTTTGATATGGATTAACAGGAGTTTTTCTATTAGTATAATTAAGAATAAAGAGATTATATATGTAATTGCAAAAAAGATAATTTTTATTATATTGAAATTTAAAATACATTTCTAATTAATTATTTTTGAGTTCCAAGATTAACCACATTGTAAACAATTCCTTTTTCTTTGTGGAAGACTACGTAGTCATCTTTTTTTATCTTCATGTCTTTGACAAATGTGTCACATCCATCATTCAGAATAATAGCATCTTCTAACTGGGTGATGTATGCACTCCATACTCTTCCTTGGTTATTTGTGAGAAAAATCATTTCTGGAATATTGTTGTCGAGTCCAATGATAAAGGTATTTGGTATTTCCTACAATAGATTGATAGTTATATTGTGAGAAAATATTTGTAAATAAAATATAAAATTTATTAAAAATAAAAAATTAAAGTAATAAATTTACCATGGCTATCAAATCATTGACATTTGTCATACACTTGATAAAGCCTCTTTCAAAAGTTGTCATTCTTGAGATTGCTGGGTTTGAATTTTTTGTGATTGTTGTTTTTTCTTTGTTGGCTAGATGAGAAGAGAGAATAGAAGATAAGTAAATAGGGTTTATGTGATGTTAGGTTTTTATAGAGAGATAAAATTTAATGTATATTATTAATTTAATATATTTGATAATCAATTTTCCCCTGACTTAATAATATTTAATTATTTTTTTATTTTCGGTGTAGTGGTAGTGGACAACATTTGAAACAAATGGGTCCCAAGGAGGGATTTATTGATCAGATTAATAAAGTTCTACCAGAGAATTCTAGGTTCTTCAGGGACTAATATGCTAATTTATGAATTTTGTCCTAAGAAGTTCCAGGACATTCTTTACTTTTCTATTCTTTTTATTTTTTTGAGAAATTAAAACGTCTCCCCCAATCTTTCCCCCGTCGCCGCCCCTCCACTCATTTTTTCTCCTTTTTTCAGGCGTTCCTCCCCAGGTACTCTCCCGATCGGGTATGTCTTTATTATTATTATTATTATTATTATTATTATTTTTTTCCTTTTTTCTTTCTCATTTCTTTCTTCTGATTATTGTTTATGTTTCAGATGGTTATTTTATTTTCTTTTATTTTCGGATCTTCTTTTCCGGTGGTCTCGGTTCACTCCGGCTACCGCCTACCTGCGCCAGCCGGCTCCAACTCATCGGTGTGGTGAGTTTTCTCTATTTTTCCTTTTTTCAGTTTAAATAATTATTTTATTAACTTTTAATTTTTATTTAATTCCTGAACCTTTTTCTTCTCAGATGGGTCTAAATTTGGTCGGATTACTTCATTTTCTTTCAGTGGTTGTGGCTCTCAGGTTTCCCTTGGATCCGGCGCTCTCTCTCTTTGCTCAGCCGACGTTCGTCTTTTCAGGTGAGCCTTTCCTTTATATATATATATATATATATATATATATATATATATATATATATATATATTATTTAAACTTTCTACTTTACGGGATTTTTTTTAATTATATTATTATTTTTTTTAAGTGTTATTCAAATTTATATATTTGTTAATCTATTTTTACGCATTGCCTTTAATCTTATCCCAGTGAGCTTAGAGTTGAATGAATAAAGTTAAAAAAAATTCATAATAGAACCATAACTTTAACTCTAGAAGTTTAAAAAATGAAAAAACAAAAAGTCATTTAAGTGTCTTAAATTTACTGAATTATTAAATAATAATATATAAGAAAAGAATTACTATGCAAGGAAAACAGGAAAAAATATCATGTGAAAATCAAGTAAAAATCATCATTCAAATCGTAATGTTTATGCTTTAAAATTAAAAGAAAACAATCCCTGAATTAACGGATAAACTTCAAATAAATCATAATTGACCAAAAAATCCGTAACTTATGACCTTTAAATGGGGAAATCAAAAGCTGAATAAAACTACTAATTTCCTTTCCCATATCGGTCTTCTCCTTCATTTCCCTCATCTTGTAACGCCTATCTGTCCCAATTTATTGTTTCTTTCCCAGTCTTATGCAAGCAATCTGTTTATATATTTTCTGATCTCGATCTTCCTTCATCTTATTTTTTTCTGATTCATCTCAATTATTTTCAGATCTATCTAAAAAAATAGTTATCAAATAATTTTTTTTTAAAAAGATTCCAAAAAAGCAGAGAGAAGAAAAAAAAAATATCATCAGAATCATCAAGATAAAAGAAAAATACACTCACCTTGTTGTTGTTGTTCTAAATGATGGAATCTGAAAAACAGTAGGTGAAATTTAATTGGCGTGTCTTGTTATAGTTTCTTTTAGATCTATTGATTGAATGAATAGCGGCGGTAGAGATATCTGCAAGAAATTGAAGGAGATTGAAACTATTTATTCAATGAGAAAGCAGAAGAAGCAGAGAGGAAGAAAAAAAATCACCAGCCCCATGTTGCAGAATATTTCTTGCTTCTATTGCTTTGATCTGCGGAATGTTGTAGAATATCAGGAAAAAAAAACATCATCAGCAGAGAGAAGGTAAAGAAATATGGAATTACTTCCCTGTATTGCAGAATATTTCTTGCTTCTATTGCTTTGATCTGCGGAATGGTTTGTTTTTTCATTTGGAATGGGTGTGGAAACCTGCATCCAAACAAAACCGATTCGATTCCTATATCAACCCATAATGGAAAAACATAAAAGAAACATGGAATTACTTACTTATATTGCAGAATATTTCTTGCTTCTCTTGCTTTGATCTTCTGGAATGGTTTAAGGGTAGGGTTTGGCTTCATGAAATTGAATTGTGCAATCATATTGATGTTTTATGGTTTTTTGTTTATGAATTGAATTATATAATCCTACTGAAATATTATTGTCCTTTGAGCTACCAAGATTAGAGTGACTTTCCAACTTCCATTTATTGCATTGAATGTAATGTAAATCCCCATTTGCTAGACTCTTCGGATCAATTAAAATGATGGTAGACATTTCCTCTAGCTAATTAATAATCAGTAGTTGATTAGATCAATTAAAATGATGGTAGACATTTCTTCTACATTGATTTGCTTAAGAGCTTCTTAAACAATTAGAATAAAGAAAGCTAATTAGTTTAGCTTAAGTCATTTTATAATGATATAGAAAGTTTTCAGAAGCTATTCATCTTCTTGTTATTAAATAGTCATTATCATTGCATTAAAAAGATACATTGAACTTATTCCTTATAAATTAGGTTCAAAGCTTTTGTTATCTACTAATAACCTTAGCTAATGCAGGTGCAATTTCATGAATGCAAACTCGCCACATGTCAACTCCTGATTCGCTTTCATTGCCATGTAACGTCCCACGTGTCGAAAGCTACAAAGGCGTCAGCCTAGCTTTTATATATATATATATATATATATATATATATATATAGATTTACTGTGTAAGATACTTTGAGCATTTATTTTTCTTTTTGCAGATGTGCTCAAGAGTGGCGAAAAATCGAGTATTGTTGATGTTTAAGAAGATCGGCTTGTTTTTCAATCATTTGAAGACCTTGAAGGGGACTGTTTTTTGGACTTGTTTTATTTTATTTTTGTAATAATTATGGACGTTTTTTGGAACTTATTTGGAGCTGTTTTGTGTTAATTTTGGACTGCTGATGGACTATTTATTAGACTGATTTTGGTATGCATTTGGATAGATTATGAACTGTTATAAATTGTATAAAAAACAGGGTACAAATTGTGTTTTAATGAACTAGAAACTGCTCAAATTTAAACATCATTCTGCATAATTTTTTTAAAATTGAATCTGTCCCAATTCGGTCGGCACCGAATTCCGAATTCACCAATTCGGCCAAATCGAATTCGATTTCGAATTCGGTCAGTTTTTTGAAGAATGAAAAAACCGAATTCAATTTACCGAATTGGCGAATTCGAATTCGGTGCTCACCCTAGAGGCTCCACCACCTATTATGTGGAGGACTTAGGGCAAATGGGTTCCTCCAAATTAGAGAAATAGAATTTGAGGTTTCCTTTTTATAACAATTTTTATACTAATTTTTTGTATTTTGTAAATTTTATAGATTGAAACTGATAATTATTCCACCGCTCATTAAGCACGTGGATGACATTGAATTTGGGGCTGCCCTGATTCCGCCGCAGAAGAGGTAGTGGAACCTCTATATGCAGCCCGTAAATAGACAAGGAACTTTACAGGTTGAAATTAAATATTGGGGACTATAGGGCTAAACGAAAATTTCTGGGGGACTTTACAAGCTGAAATTAAACATTGGGGACTATACGGGCTAAATAAAAATTATTGGGGGACTAAATAGAATAATTTCCCAAAACGACAACATTTTTTTTTTTTTTTTTTTTTTTTTAAAGAGAGACCTATCTATTAAAAAAAATATAGGAATTTAAGAAAATGGGGAGGATATTCGAACAAATGCCTCCTTTCAAAGCTTCTTTCTTGATAAACTACAAATATAATTAGGACAACCTTTGTAAAAAGATTATTAATATTATAAAACAACATTAGAATGATTTAAGAATTTAACCAATCACAAACTGGACAAGTGGAATATAAAAGCAAAGCCGTACGAGAAAAGATTCAAAGAATAATAATTCATGAGTAATTTGCACTAAATGATCATCAATTATTTATATATTTTGGATTTTGATTAAATATTTTAATTTTAACAGCTTATATTCATAAATATTTTACGGAATGCAAGTATTAGCACCGATCAAAAATTTCGATCAATTTTTTAAACTTTTTGGCATGAAAATTGTAAAAATACTATTTTATCCTTATAGACCCGAACCCGAATCTGATACACCTAAAACCGACCCAATACTTTATTCAATCTCTATATTCTCCGATTATCTTCTCCGACAACCACATATCTTTTCCGGTCATCTTCTCCGGCAACAAATCCTAAATCTTTGCCAAAAGCTAAAATTACAATGTAACACTAACTACTTTTGCAAATATCTGTAAATGGGGTAGTTGGCTAGCAGCTAGGGGTGTTCATGGTTCGAGTTAGGGGTGTCAATTGAGCTATGTGAGCTGAGCTTGGCATAGCTCACGCTCAGCTCACATAAAAATTCAAAAGCTCACGCTCACGCTCAGCCCGGAAAAGCTCATAAACCTTGAGCTCACGCTCAGCTCACATTTTAACACGAGTTCGAGCTTAGCTCACGAGCTTCCCAAGCTCACTTATATTAGCGAAGAAAACGAAAATCCTGTCTCAAGAATAGCATAATACAATGAGCCTTAAAACTAAATTTGGACAAGAATACACAAAAAGAAGCAAAAGTTTCAGAATTGTTTGATATGTTAATAAAAGGAGTCTTATATTAAAAAAAAACAAAAAAAAAAAAGAGAATCCATGCACTTAAAATTTTAACAAATGATAAATTTGCAAATTTCAGAAGATTGATTTAATTCCATTGTCGGTGGCAATTCCAATTTTGACAATCCCATTGAATTCTTCTGCATCATCTCATTTTTTGTTGTGATTCATCCCAATGTATTTTGTACAGTGTTTTCCCACGCTGTCTTTTCATGTTTTCTCTCTTCTTTTAACTTTTGTACTTGTCTCTCTCCTGTTGTAAGACTCCTTCTTTAATATAATCTCCTTTCTACCCAAAAAAAAGATTATTGAGTTAATACACACATTATAATTATAATGTATATAAGTTTTTTTTTTTAAATTAGTATTATTATATATATATATATATATATAAAATATTTTAATTATATTAATCTTATTTGGGTTCGAGCTTTTTTCGGGCTGAGCGGGGTCAAGCTCACGCTCAGCTCACATAAGAAGCGAGCTTGAATATTAAGCTCATGCTCAGCTCACGCTCACATTACCTCAGCTCACGCTCACATTTTTTCGAGCTATGTGAGCCGGGTTCGGGCCGGCCCGAACCCGTTGACACCCCTAGTTCGAGTTGGTTCGATTTTACATATTTTTTAAACCAAACGGAAATATTCGGTTTGAAAATTTTGAAACCAATTCAAACCATTTCAAATCTCAAACCGATGCATTCGGTTTTGTTTGGTTCAGTTTGGTTTTTCAGTTTTTGGGAGATACAAAATATATTAATTATAAAGTAAAAATAAAATAATTTTTTTTAATATAATTACTTAGCTGCTAAAAATATAAAATAAATAAGACTATTGTTTTCACAAGTTAAACACAATAAAAAACAAAATAATGAAATATAAATTCTCGATTCTTGAAAACCTCAATATAAAGCAAAAATAAAACAAATTTTTTATATAATTATATAGTTACTAAAAATATAAAGAAATATGTCTATTGTTTTTCTCCAGTTAAACACAACAAAAAACAAATTAATGAAACATAAATTCTTGATCTTGAATCTTGAAATTCAAACAAATTACTGAAAAATTATCGTACGAGGAAAAAAGCAAAAAAATACAAAAATTACACCATTATTAGTTTCAAAGTAAAACAAAACTTCAGATGAATCTAAACCACATACAACATATTGCTCTTCAATATCTTATTTTAGCACTTGAAGAACTTTTTTGTTATGGTATAAATAAAAAGTTCAATATGTTTTATTACAAAAGGGTTATCTAATATATATATATATATATCGGTTTGGATTATAAAAAAATTTAAACCAAAACAAAAGTTCGGTTTTAATTTAGTCCAAACCGAAATCAGTCCAATGCATCGCTCAAACCGAAAAATCGATTTGAATTGGTATGGATCGATTTGGTTTTAGTCGATTTTGTTTTTTCATGAACAACCCTACTAGCAGCAGTGGGTGGTGGGGCAAGATGATGAAGAAGAAAGGGTGGTCGCTGGAGCTACATATTGTAGCAGACAAATTTGCGATTTGTCCAAATTGCCCCTCACATGTCCGACACATGAGAGCTTTTTTTAAAAAAATTGATGGAATCTGCCACCGGTGCTAATATCTGCTACCCGTAAAATATTTATGGTTATAAGCCGCTAAAATAAAAGTATTTGGTCAAAACCTCGAAATATGTAAATAGTTAGTGGTGATTTAGTGCAAATTGCTCATAATTCAATCGTTCCGTAATATAAATCGTTTAAAAAAACAATAAAAATTAATAAAATAAAAAAATATGTTATTAATATTATTTTATTAAATAGAATTATTGATATACAAATTATATTTAAGATAATAATAATAATAATATTTTAATTAAATAATTTATTTTTTTCTTCATTTATTTCGTTAAATGTTCTAAACTATTTATATGGTATGGAGGAATGAATGTTAGAAGATCATATCAAACCAAGCGACGTCGTGCATTAAAAAGCTCCGGAGTCCAGACAGACCTTTGTTCATATAAAGCCACTCTCTGTCTCTGCCACCGCTTTACCAAAAATCTCCTGAAGAAATTCCCTTTTGTTAATAATAAACTCAGCCAAGCAAGTCTTTTTCCAGAAATGGAAGGAATCGGGTCTACTAGATTGGGTCGGGTTTCATCTCGGTACAACTCCGGTTCAGTTCCGGTTTTCGATGGTCCAGTTCGAAAATGGAAGAAACAGTGGGTACTTTATCAGTCTGATAATAATAATAATGCCGCCGCCGCCGCCAAAGGTAAAGGTAACAACCACCGCCGCCGCCAGCAGCCTCCTATTCTCCTTTGCCGTTGGACCCCACTGCCTTCTTCCACAACAACAACAACCTCTGATGATAATAAGCCCCGCAAACGCAAATTCCGCTACACACCAGTAAGTAGAATATATATATATATATATTTTAATTTTTTTTTACTTTTGTTGTAATGGCCAAGTATTTTGTTTTAGTAAAAGGGTTTTTTGAAAGTTTGCATCTTTTGCACTTTTTTTTCAACTCTGACTAATCCGAGGATACGTGCTGTATAAACCTGATAATGTTATACTCATTCAATTACATAATATTATATAAGTCGTTTAGTAAATATAGCGAAAACTAAGGAAGTAAAAAGCAAGATACTTTGTTAGTCAAAATATCAATATTACTCCGGACATATATACCAGTAATTCTAATTTTAGAGAGTAATATTAATATTTTTATTTATAAACTACATTGTTTTTTTTACTTTCTTAATTTTCGCTTTAGCTAAATGTTCTAAACAACTTATATTATGGAGTGGAGGTAATATTATGAAATTGCTCACTGTGTAACTGGGACCTTTTATACTTTTGTTTAAGTAGTTGTGGTACTGGTATTTGTTAACTTGATCAAACTTACTGGTTATCAGTGTAGAGAAATACTGTGTTTGTACAACTTCTTACTTAGAGTCTGGTTGGATTAGTGTTTGGTTTGAAACAATCGTCTACGTTGGGTAAAAGTTTAATTGTTTGTGAAAGCGTGAGTTCCAAACTGGAAAATTTGTGTTATGTTCTGACACAAGCTAATAAAAGCACTATCCAACTAGACTCGCGGAAAGAGATAAATGATTTTTTGGTGGACCCTTATGAAGTGTAGTATAGGAAATTCATGTTCCTTTCACAGGTTTATTGATGGGGAAAGAATGGTCATGTTATGACAATAAATTTCTCAAGGGTTATGTCAAAGATGTTAGGAAAAAGGCTCCTTGGATGATGGACTATTAACTTAGGTATTTTTTTCTGAAAGTTCATATTAGTAGTTTTGAAAAAAAATTACACCCCTAAGAAAGAAAGAGGGTCAGGAGGGAGCTACTGCCTATCTGCGGTATATTTAGGAAAATGAGAAGTTTTTTTGACAGATTATTAATGGCTTATTTTACTATATCTCTTGTTGGTTGGGATGTCGAAAGATTGTGGAAAAGAGGACTGTGCATCATATAAGGCACAAGATGAGGATTATATGATATAATGTGAATTAACATTACAACTATAGTACTTATTAGATCATTGACACAATAACTAAATTTCCCTAGTGTAGTACAACATAAAAGTGAGAACTGATATATCTTCTTTGCTTGTAGCAGCAATCAAGGCTGTATGCGGTTTATAGAAGATAATTTTTTTAGCTTTTGTACTCATTTTGATGGTGACATTGCAGATTATTGTCTTAGAAGAAAAGAAGAAAGAAGCCCTCGAAAAGGTTGGCTATGAGGCTGAAGCAAATGTGACTGTGAGAAGAGAAATGACTTTCAAGAAGCCACATTTTAGTGATGCTTTTATGGAAGAAATCAAGGTGACGAATCTAATTTAGTATTACGTTTCCTAATGTGAAAGCTCTGTTTCCTTTTCACTTGCATTCATATCTTTGTCGGTTCTAAGGTCTGAAGTATTGTCCCGACATTACTTGTTGGGAAGCAGCTTTCTTTGAAAATATGTTGTTAACTTAACTCCTATCTTAAGTACCACAATGCTGAGTTAAGAGGCGTTATGTATGTGAAGGCGCGCCTGTCATTAGTAGTTCCATTGGCACAACCAGAATAGTGAATGGGCCCTTTAACCCCCCAGGCAATGAAGAACTGATTTTCCATATCTTTATGTTCGTCTGTATTCCTAATCTTTATGTTCAATGTGCTTTTAGATTTGCTCAGTCTTTCACTTAAATCTGCGAATTACATCTCTTGGAGATAAGTGGGATGATTAGATCTTAAAACATGTAGTTCCACTGCTCTCTCCTTGGCTTCGGTTTTACTCTCTTTTTTTTTTTTTACGGGACCGGGGGTGCGGGGAATCGAACGCAGGACCTCGGTCCTGCGTCCCACGGCCGTTTCCACTGTGGCCAGAAGACTCCCACCTTCGGTTTTACTCTTGATTGTTGGTAGAATACAACTATAATCTTCTTCCCTAAGGTAGCAAATATAAACTATGAACCAAAATTTATCTATCGAACTGAAACTTTTGTTTATCGTGTTGCATGCAATTGCAGGAGTTAAGCGAGGATGAAGCATACTTCAACGGATACCAACTTGATTTGCAGCTCTGACTTGAGAAGCCCTAACGAAAGGAATGCAGTTTAGGAAAGAGCTATTGACTAGGATTCGTGCAATAGTATCATGGTTCGGACTCATTATGTCATTAACTAATTACATCTATGTAGATCAAGTTTTAGGACAACGTTTTGGAACTTTTTTTAAGTCATTAATCTCTATATTTGGCATATGTATATATCCGGTACAAGGAGCACCATTAGGATCTATGAAGTATCTAATGAATGTCAAAACCATTTCAGGTGTTTGGTATCTTAGCAGTGAATAGCTTTTGTAGCTTTTGTTGCGGAAGGATCTGCAGCCGCAATGGCTGGGTTTCCAACTCTATAGCGTAAAAGTATGCCGAGTAGCATACTTGGCACACAATTAATATACACGTGATATTAATTAAATGTGTGCTAATCACTCATCCACTGATATCAATATATTATTCGATGCACCATAGACCGAACTGTTGCAGCCCCAAATTCATTACAGTAGCCGATTAACAAAAAGCAGAGGAAATTAGGTTCTCGTTTTCCCAATCCCAATCACAGAATATGATTTGAATCATTTTATTGCAGTTATAGGATTTGTATAAAGTTTTACAGTCTGCAGAATTATGAAAAAACACCAAGATGAATGATAGAACAACAAATGGCTGTGTTCAAAATTGCCTTTGAAACTAAATATTTTTGAATTTCTAGAAATACAACTCCTGGAGGCACCTCCATACCATCACAATAAATTAAGATCCCAAAGGGGAAAAAAAACTTTGTACGTTTCTCCATTCTGGAAAGTGCATCAAAGCTCTCTATAAGTGAGGAACCGGAGATCTACGATGATTTTTCTTCAAACAAGGCAAGAAATTCTTGACTGGATTTCACAAATAACTGCATCATTTCCTGGCTCATCTGTTCATTCACTCTTCATTGCTTTCCGCTGGTGTAACACCAACTTCTGCTGGTCGAATCACCCGGTCATGCAGCATGTAGCCTGCCTGTGGTAGTAAAATGAAAGGGAAAGTGGATCAGTATCCTAAATATGAGCAGAATTCAAGAAACACTGTGCACGATGGTAGAATAAATGCAATGATTTCGCTTCAAACAATATAGTTAACTGCATAAAAAATGCTCCGGCAAAGGATGACGAGCAGATACCTTTAGAACAACAGCAATAGTGTTGGGAGGCTTTGAAGGGTCCGGCACTTGGAAAACAGCATTATGCCTGTGTGGATCAAATTCCTCATTTAAAGGATCATATTTTTCCACCCCGTACTTTTTGAAAACCTGAAAGTATCAATTGAATCAATAAATATACTTGAGCACCAAATGTCTCATGTTACATGCTACTAGCAAAGTTAAAAATCACTCTATGAGAGAAAAATAAGTGTGAATCACAACTTGCTGGGATAACCTAAAACAAAAATGTCGGGACAACGGACTGCCTCAGTGGTAAGGGCGGCCGTTACCAGAAATTTTAACCCGGGTTCAATCCCCTGTATCCCCATCCCCCAATGTTAAAAAAAAACCTAAAACAAAAATGTTTAGCCATTCACCATAACTCCAACTATATAAAAAAAAGGATTAAATCATGATCCAAACAACAGGAGCAGACTTCAGTTTGATTTTCAATTAGGAAAACCATGTCCAAGTCTATGTTACCCGGACACGGGTACGGGTGTCGAGTACGGGTATGTATTTAGGTGTCGGGTACTTAAACATCTAAAACAAAGTGTCTGATCGGTGTTGACCATATCGAGTAAGTATCACATACTCATTCCCATGTCGTGTCGTGTCGACACGGGTACGGCAGACATAAACGAAGGGTCGGGTAACATAGGTCCAAGAAACAGTTGCATTCACAAAAGCCATCCTAAATATATTCACTATCTAATAAATATAAAACCCATCATTCAAAACCATCCCCCGTTAATTATACAAAACAACACAGGAAGCTGGAAGCATATTGATTGGTAGAGCAATGAGACAAACCTCTGCCAGCTGTTTCTCAGTCATCGCAACACCTTCTAGAAGGGTTTTCAGAAGTGGCACAGCGCCAGCAGCATCTGTAGACTCATCAACCTTTGCAAAACTCTCCTTCACAACTGAAGAAGCCAGAGAAAGATTATCTGCAACATCCAATAATCTCTTTGCAAAATCCTGCAACAAGTTTAAATACACATAACAGCAAAATGAGACGTCCAAAATACAGATCAATCATCCACCATGCCGCTGCAGATAGGCATTTAAAGCTTAAAAGTAAGCTATATTACCAACCTGAACTGCAAACTTTTTCATGTTTTCTGCGTCACGCTTAGTCCTATCCATCGAATTCTGCATTTCTGCACAAGCGCGAAGAGCTTTATCTTGCATTTTCTGTAATTCTTCATACTTGATCTTTAGTTCTTCTTCCTTCTCGGCAAGAAGTTTCACAAGCTCATCCTTCGTTAAATCACACTCTAAATCTGAATCTGTATCAGGTTAGAAAATTAAAAACAGTTAGTACTTCTTCTCCTTCTTTTGAGAGAATTTCATGTCATAGAACAGGAATTCATATTAGAACCTGAGAGATCTGTCTCATCATCAACTCTAGCATCAGTACTCGTTTTCGATGCTGCAGCATTCTCAGTTGCACTCCCCTTTCCATTTCCAGATTGAGTTGCATCCTTATCATTGGCTTCTGGAGACGCAGAAGACGATAAACCAAACCGCTGGACAGCAGATCCACTCAGATTAAAATGTTTTAGGAGAGACACCTGAACAGGAACAACCTAGAACAAGAGAAATGCAAAGCCAAGTTATTTGTCTTTTCTTAGAGTTTGCAAAATCTAGTAAGGGAAAATTAGTTGCTGATTCCTGCCTCAGTAGAAATACAAGTCACCTCCACGGCATATTGAATGTAGCATAATAAACAACAATTCTAGGTACTATGATGAACAACATTGTTTAATTGAAGAGGAAAGACTAAAATCTTCCAATCCAACAAAATCAAGATTCAAGATTCAATTTTAAAGGATTAAAAATTGACATCAGCTGCCAATATATGGAGTAGAGCCGCGGAAAAAAAAAGAAAGCTAAGCCATTACACCTCGAACCTTAGGGTGCATTTGTGCAGCAGTTTTGGGTTATTTTTTATATGAACCATGGTCCAATGCACCATGTGGTTCAGATTCATTCACATCATGAGAGATATAGATTTTCTGCTGATGTGGATGAATCTGCACCACATGATGGCCCATATCAGAATTTTCAGCAGTTTTGGTTCATTTTACCACCCTAAATTTCCACTTTGAGTCCTGCATCTTCTCTCGCAAAGAATTCACTCAATAAATAAATTTCAAACCAAAAACCAATCTAACATAATATGGACAAGAATTATCAATAACTTCTCAGAAATTCGTATTAGACAGAGAAAGTCACAAATAGAAATAACAATTCATATAAAAATCATATAACAACTAAGAAATTACTATCAAGATCCAAACTTTATCCGCATAAAACAAAACAAAAAACCCGAGATTCCAGGCCAGATAAAATCATCAAAAAAATCAAACGTAACTCAATTTCAGTAAGGAATATCTCAAAATTCAAACAAAAAGACAGCAGCTTTCTTAAACCCTAGAAAAACCCTACTTGAAAAACACAAAAAGCTTCAAGACTATGACCTTGTATTGACGATTAAGGAGGGAGTGATACTGATTATAGAGGTTGGGAAGTTGGGGTTGCTTCTTCTGACGGCTCAAGAGCAGCAACGAGTTGCGGCACTGAGTCAAAGCGAGCCGCGATGAACGAGTTGCCAATTTAGTTGCGAACATCTTTGAAGAAGAAGATGAAGATTTTTAGATTGATAGAGGAAAGTTGGATTAGAAGAAGAATTTGTTAGCTGTGGGAGTCTGGAAGGGTTTTAGGAGAAAACGGAGGAGGAAAGAAGGAGAAAGGTGTTTTTGGGGAGAAAGAAAAGGTTTTGAACAAAGAGGAAATAAATTGTTTTGCTTAAATGACAAAACTAACCTTATCGTTTCTAGAATTTTCATAAAAAAATGAAAACAAATTTTTTTGCCAAAACTTTGTAAAAAGATATATAACTAATTTCTTTATTCAAAAAAGTAAATGAGTAAATAGCTATTTAGGTCACTAAACTATTTACGTTTTTTGTTTTGTTTTGGGCACTCCACTACTTTTTTAGCTAATTATATCATCTTAGTATTTACATGTACTGAAAATAAACTGTCAATACTTTTTGGGGTGGTTTATGATAAATTAGACATGTGTCGGGCATGTGACCAATAATCCAAGGGAAAAATGGAAGTTAGTGTATCAAAATATCAGTGGGTCAAAATAAATATATCTCTTTATTTTTTAGGGTTCAAACAGTAATAAACAAATATTTTGCACGAAGTGAGGTTGGTGTGTACTTCAATTTTTGCCCTTGGATTATTGATCACATACTCGACACAGGTCTAATTTTGCCCGAAACCACCACAAAAAGTGGTGGCGGTTTATTTTTAGCTACACGTAAATACTTAAGTGACCTAATTAGGTAAAAAAATAGCTGAATACCTAAAATAGTAAATCATAAATAGTTTAGTAATCTAAAATAGCAAAGGAAAGAAATAAGATTTATAGATATTATTATAGAATATATTTAGAGAAGTGCTATAACAATTATCCAAATATCATGAAGTGATATTGACAATTCTTTGAGGATTGTATCATGGCGGTGTTTTGGGCCAAATCCCATTTTTACGCCACCGTTTCTAACTGAGGCTATAATGCAGAATAAAAAAATATTATGATAAACAGATACTTTTTTTACAAGTGTTGCAGGCTTTGAAAAATGTGTGACATCTTATATAATATTTGTTCTCTTCTGATGAAGACATATTTTACTCAATATGTGTTACAAATTACAACAAGTATTCGTTTTAAACAAAAATCAGACTGTCAAATTTTTAATACAAAAGTTAAAAGCTATTTAATATATACTGATTTTTTTTTATATTCAGCACCAAAATATGACCGTACGATTCCAAACGTGTTACTTGACCAACAAATTATTCACTTTCTTGCTTCCCATTAAACCACGTCGTACAAACATAAAATTGAAAATTCAACTGGTTTCGAAGAATAGTTAACACAAAAAGACATTGCAGAATATTCAGCATTAGACATGTTTCATCACATCCAGCTTTACTGAGTGCAATGTTAAAGAGTACAATAATCTCTACAAGAGAAGATTTTTGTGATTCAAGATGTTGATTCTTTGTGCTCAGCTTCATCATTCTCTGAGAAATAATCATGCCTGAAAAAACAATACCAAACACACCAATTATAATTCCCTCTTCATCCCAATATAAACTAAATTCCCTATTCTGCAAAAAAAAAAAAAAAAAAAAAATTAGAGGGAGGGGAGACGATTTTGCTAATACTATTTAAAAAAAATTATGGGTAAAAAATACCATTTTTAAAATCTTGAGGCACATAAAGGCCCGCACCTCTAAATTACACTCGACCACCGTGTATAATTCTTCGTAGTATTAAAAAGTGTGTCAAGTACTAAATGTACTTGCATGCACTAATAATGTGGTAGTTGAAAAATTGATTTTCTCCTTATGGACACAACAACAACAACAACAATAGCATAACCCATTAAGTCCCCAATAATTGGGGGTATGGGCGGGGATGGACGGGATCACGAGCCTAGCCTTTCACAAACAAAGTGGGTCGATCCCAGAATACTGACCAAAAGCAGATGTATTTTCTCCCTTATGGACACGATTTACTTAATTTATTCGTCATTAGCTCACGTGGACAAACTGAATAGAGTATGTTAGAGTAAAATTAGGGTAAGGAAGGATAGATTCCAGAAATTCGTCCTTAACTACCGTGGTGAATTTTTGTTCACGCCAGTCAAGGACGTATTCAAGAAATCCACCCTTTCTCCAAGGCAGATTACCGGAATCCATCCGTGCTAAAATATTCCCCCCAAAATAATATTATATGTATATCTTTCTGTAAAAACACTGTTATTCTGGGGGGAAAAACTGCATTGATTTACCTAATTTTTCGAGATAGTTGATAGGTGCCAGTAGCAGACATTGCCAGACTATTACCAAACAGGTTCAAGTTTTTCTGCAAAAACCACCAAAGATTTTCACAATAATTATACAAGTTCATCATAACTGATATCATTTGAAGCCCCGGAAAGAACAAGAAAATAAAAAAAAATATTAGTGAGCTGATGTTTTAGCTCACGGCTCCTATGCGGAACAGCTTGTGCGGGATAAAAGCTCGTCCGTTAGATTAAAATTTTAGCGGCTGAGATTGATTAAAAAATGAATAGCTGTTCATTTTTCTGAACAACAACTGTTCTTACAAGGCAAAAAAAATATTCCGTATGTGAGGAAAAATAGCTGTTCCACATAGGAACCGGACTGAATGTTTTAGCCTTACAGGGGTAATAATCGTACTGTAGCGAGACCAAAGTATCCCAGTCATTGCTAAAGCTGGCATCATCAAAAGCAACAAGAATTATATTATTCAGTGACAAGAATCTTCAATTATCAACCCAAAAATCCCCCTGCCCTGCTACGAAAAAATAACCTATACACTAAACAGTACGATTATAGTGCAGAATACGTTTTTCATTACATAAGGAATAATTTTGGCCGCTATGAGCCGCTGGATAAAAAAATCACGGTTCACTGATCGCTAAGCCAGCCTAGTAGAGTATTCAAAAGGTCCGGGGAAGGCACACAAAAAACATATCTTTATATAGAAGGATCAATCAAGAATTTTTTTCGGAGAAAATCTGTTGTGATTTTCATACGCCCATGATGTAAGACATATGTTACATGCCTAAGGATATGTGTTTATAATAAGAGAACACATATTGCAACTTTAGGACAACGAAAAAATACATGTTGAATTGTATTCAACACCTATCCAAAACGTGTTCCATAGTTCTGCCGTGAGCTACACTAAAGGCAGGAACCATAGTTCTGCCTCACTTTAATTTTTTTTTCTCTTTCCTTTGTTTTCCCACTTAATTTTGTAAATGTTTATTTTTCTATTCATTTGGAACAAAAGGAGTGGTTGTTATAAGCATGATTTGGAGGTTTAATGTACTATCTGCTGAGGATATGAGAGCATTTCTGGTGGCTTTGAGAAGTCAGCAGCATTTGCTATGCTTATTCCCCATTTGAAGGTTGGAGCCCAAAAGAAAACTGCACTTTCAAAAGCATATACACACACACACACACACACACACACACATATATATATATATATATATCACCAGATTATTACCATATTTTTACCATGAACTAAATAAAAATGGATCAATTATCTGATTTAATGTTTTAAAGAGAGAAAAAAATCCTAAGCAAATAGTATAGAATAAAGCTTAACAGAATCTCAGCCTTCGGATAAGTTGATTTTATGGCTAAGTTCTTTTGAATGCCATGAACACTTGATTTTTCAACTGTTGTTCATACCTACTCAAAAAAAGAAATTCTGCTCAATTTTTTTTTTAAACTGTTGAATAAAAAATAACGATCATATGTTTTGAACTAGATCGAGACTGCAAGAAAACAATCTTAAGGAGAAAAAAGAAAAAAAAGGTAAGGGGATGAAAGAACACTAACTAGTTTTAGGACCAGCAGGATGATTCAAGAGTGATTGGAATTTGGATAATGTTTCTCATGGTCAATACATAATGTTTATTCTTTCATGATCCTTTTACATACTATATAATTTTTTTTAATTTGCTCTACTTAATAGCAAGAGATTAAAAGACAATAAGATATAGGAGCTTTGGACTTGACTCTTGAGAGTTTGATAGGGTCCTCAAAAAAACAAACCAAAATATATATTTACTAAAAAAAAATTTAAAAAAAGGTTGGGCAAACGAAGAAGATAGTTGAATTAGCCCAGATTCTTGAATTTTTCCTTTTCTTTTTGGTTTTCACTTCTTTTGCAATTTTGTCTACTTGGATATGGGATTGGATGCATTTTAGGAAATAGCTTAACAATTAAATACCTGATTTCTAATTTACAAGACTAATGATCCAACTCTGACAATGTCATAAAAAAAAATATGGGATTGGATGTTGTTTAGTAATAAAAAAAATTGTTCTAAATTTTCTAAAGTTGAATTATTTTGCAAGAAAATATAAAAGTTGCAAAAATTTTAATCTTGAATTTATTCCCAAAAAAACAGGGGCCAAACACACTCCCCATTCTTTCTTGAACCAGTTCGAATCTCCTATCTCATAAAGATATAAGTTGCGAAAAATAAAATCTTTAATTTATTCCGAAAAATACAGGGGCCAATGCCAAAAACACATCCCATCCTTTCTTGAACTGATTCGAATCTCCTATCTCATTTTAAATAATATGTGGGAGAAGGAGAAACAAGGAGCACCAGTGGTCTAGTGGTAGAATAGTACCCTGCCACGGTACAGACCCGGGTTCGATTCCCGGCTGGTGCAATAATGAGAGGGCTGCTATGAAGAAACTTGCTCTAATGTGGTGAGGGTCACCACAACCGTCTGATTTATATTGGACGATAAGCGTGCATCTGAGCTCCCTATCACACTCTCTCTTTTTTTTGTGTATACTTTATTTCTTTTTCATTATTTACTTGCTAAATTTTATTTTTACTTTTATTTTTTCAGGATTTGGCTGAAACAATTGCTTCGCTAATAATTCTTGTAGGAATTCAAAATAGAAAAATACACTTTTTTTTTTCCGAGGAAGGGGGTGTCGAACCTGGGACTGTGGCAGAGTGCTCCCCCACTGGAGCTGCCAATCTCTTGAAAAATACACATTTAGGGGGGTGTATTCAATCCGAATTTTAACTGATTTTCAAAAGTCTATGGATTCTGCTGACTTTATGGATTGTTTTAACTCTATGCAGAGTTTGCGCAGAGTCTATCAGATCTTATTAGATTGATTTATCAGGATTTCTTTTGATTTATAAAGTCTATAGATTATTTGAATAGCATCAAAAAATAAAGAAAAGACTGATTCATTGGTGTATTATACAGATCCAAATGTGTTGAATTTCCAAAGTCAACATATGTTTATCAATCTTTTTTTTTTAATTAAATCATTTTTTTAAAAATTTAAAAAGTTTGACGATAGTCTTTGATTTTTTTTAGCTCACGTAACTGCGATTTTTTTGATTTATTTGTTCAAGGTTTGTATAATTTACTTACTGGTATTTTTTTCTTTGGTTTAATTAAGATATGTTTTGTGATAAGTTTTGTTTGAACTTTTTTTTCTCTTTGATTTTCTCTTTCAGGAAAAATGAAATTCATGTTTGAAAAATAGAAATTTGTGGTTAAATAGAGAATAAATTGTTTGCTTTCTTTAATTTCTATTTGAAGATGATCAAGAAGAAAATTGTTTGGATATTATGACTTCTTTTTGGAAATAAACATTTCATATTGAGTTTTCTAACCATCTTAAAAAAAATCTCATTTTTTTTGTAGTTTGAAATATTTCTTTGTTTTTCTTATAATTTTATACAAATGAGATTACTAAAAAAATTGTAATTTAAGATAAAATTATCAAAGACATCTTAATTTTAATATTAATGAGAGAAAATCAAAATCTTGAGAAAAAAGAAGAGATTTCACCATACACATTTAAACCTATAAAATCCATCAAAATCCTACCTTTAATGAAATCTATGAGAATCTATAAAATTTTGAATACCTCTAGATTTTAATGGAGTTTTTAAAATCTAAATTGAATACCTCTACATTTCATTGGACTTTTTAAAATCCAAATTGAATACCTATGGACTTTAAAACTCCTTAAAAATCCTATAGAATCTATGTTGAATACACCCCCCTTTAGTTTTGAACAAATAGAATGAATACATGTTCTTATAGCAGCCAAATGCTTAATTTTTTTCCCCCAGACGGTATGTTTCCTTCATTCTATTAGAAATTCAGGGATGTTGTAAGGGAGTGTCCAATAATATTTTTAAGAATTCATTCGTCTTTCAACAAAGGCAGATTTGTAGTATCCGTCTTTGGCTAACATGGCAAGCTACCTGACACGTGAAGACGGATTGAAAGACGGAAAACTATGGAATTATGAAAAACTTTATTGAAGCCGGATCGGCAGTTCTCCTTCTTTGTAGAGGCGGATGTGATTCAATGGTTGGACAATGGTCTTCCGGGTATCTGGAGACGTCACTTTGGCTTCGTAATTTTTGTGATTAAAGTAATACAAGTTCCACTTTACAGCGAAAATTAAAAAGTATACGAGCCATCCTCTCGAACAGGATAACAAAGCTGTATTATCATAAATTGCCGCCATATTTAATCATAAGGATTCCGAAAGTTCTTCAAGAGTTCTGGGATGTCATACCCAAGCATATCGTCCACAGATTGTATCATTTTAGGCTTCAACTTCTCAAACTTATCAATGCTGTAACTGCTCAAGATATCCCGGAAGTGTTCAACATTTGGGAAATCGCCTGCTGGGAGATGAAACTCCCTTTGAACCTGAGAGGCAAGCGTAATAGCAAAATTTGTTTAGTGCCCGCGAAGTCCATCAAGGAGAGAGGAGAGGAAGACGGGGTTAGAGAATGGCATACCTTCCCAAATTCTGTTTCGAGATTATCTATAAGTTTCTGTTGGGTTTTAGCTTTGCCCATCATGGCTGGCATCTCTTTTTTCAGATGACTAACAATGTAAGAATGTATTTTTGCGGCCCTGGCACGTTTTACAAATTCGTTTATCTGCACAAGAGAAGTAGATTCGTTTATCTCCCATTTTTTTTTACCAAAAACAAAACAAATACTGCTCGCTCGTAAGGGACAAGTTAAACTCACTCGACGATCACAAGCTTTTTTGGGCACGTCCTTCAGATCAGCAAGAAGGTTTTCTTGTTCTTTCTCAAAAAGCTCTGTCCCAATCGGACCAGCAGCAGCTTCATTTATAGGTTTGTCGTTGAAAGAACTGGTAAAGAGAAGGAAAGCAAATTCAAACAGCTTCCGAAATTCAGGAAATAGAGAAGAAACAATAATAAAAGGCACTAGAATTAGTCTCAAAAAGCAGGTAAACAAACCCAAGTGACTCATTCTCTTTCAAGATGTCTGATAGATCACATTAGTATCCAAAATGGATAAACCGATCAAAGAAAGAGGACATACCCGATATAAACCCGAGAAACCTCAGGAGTATTTAGGACTTTTCCAAGAGACCACATCAGTGCTCCATAAACCCTCATAAGCTACAATGAGAAGTTTCCATTTATGAGAAACAGAACAAAAATCGGAAGAAATTTTTTTTTTTTGAACAAAAACTTCGATATTCTTTTTACCTGTTGGGTATCAACTTGGTCGGCCTTGTTCAATACCACCCTTATCTTATCATCATGTCCTCGTAGTGAAGAAATCACACGCTTGAATTCATCACTTATATCAAGTTTATGAGGGTCAAACAAAAGCAGAATAAGATCACACTTTGCAGCGAACCATGATATTACACCAGTAAAGTCATAGCTTCTCTGCGTCCGTTGCTTTTCTCCCGATAAAACTCCAGGGGTGTCCACAAAAGTAATATGTTCCAGAAGCTTAAAAATTCAAACACCGAGTAAGTTCTCGGAGCTACAAACATTGCTCCAGTATATCCTAGAACTTCGGCAATGAAATGCACATAATCTCAAAATTTTAATCAGAAACTTACTGGGTGTGGCATCTGTGAGCATTCGAATTTCGACAAAAAAGCAGTTCCAAAACTTGTCAGACCACTGAATGGCATGTCAGCTTGAACAGCTATAGTGTTCCCTGGAATACTTCTCTCATCAGGTCCATTCTGTAAAAAATATAAACAAAAAGTTAACAAGAGCAGTGAAGCATGTATTCTGACATAAAAAATTCATCGATATGATTAATCTTTTATTTCATCACAAAATTACGATCCACGAGAAAATCACTGTACAAGAGAATCCCAATAGTACCATGACAACAACAAATCTGTCGGTTGTAGGCTCTGGTCCAATGTGAGCTCCTGTAGTATTAAGTCATGCAATAAAATCCTTAATCACGATAGAGAAAAGTGAAGGTACCTGCTGAAAACGCAGAGAGTTTACCAACCTGGATAACTACTTTTGAGTAGATGTTTAATAAATGTCGTTTTTCCCGTGGAATATTGACCCAAAAGCATCACCATAGGCTTAGCATCAAAATCGCTGTTTGCCTAACAAATGGTAAAACATCTGAAGAGATTAATGAACTTGAAGGAAATGGGACACAGAAGATGAAACTAAAAATGATGACTCACCAACAGGGGGGAAACAAAATCATTGAAGCGATATGTGACTTCTAATGGCTTCAACTTCTGAATATACAACTTTTTCAGGCCATCAACAATTGATGTCACTGAGGTTAAAGATACCTGATGGATCAAATAATAATGGTGAAGCCAAATCCAAGCACCAGAAATAAAGCAAAAATATCCAGGAAAGACAGGGGCAGGGGTGTCTTTAAGAGAGAATGTCCACAGAAGACCAAAAGATCATAAAATTCCAGAGGGAGACAGCAAAAGAAAAACAGGATATTGAATAAAGATTTAAAAGAAAGAAAAAAAGACCATATATATATAAGAAAAAAGGAAAAGGGCATCTCAACCGGGATTTTTAAACATAAACGTTAAATCGTATTTTACCCTCTTTGCAGACTTTGTTGAGGAAAACCAACCAGCAGATGGTGAACTCTGCACCTCAGGATCGCCTGCATTATACATTAAACTTGCAGTTAACAAGGAGCAGGAGTGATGGGAGAAGGAGAAGAACTTTCTTGTTACACTAAGCATAATCTCCTTACCATTTTGTTCAGGCTCACTTTTAGAAGCATGCTTTTTCTTCTGCATAAAGTCAACAAGTCAGAAACGGCAGAAATTTTTCGGAAACAAAGAAATTGCAAGTAGTAGGAATACTTACAGCTATCAATGCATCCAATCCTTCCATTGCTGGAGGTTTTAAACTTTCGAAGTCAACTGCAACAAGAACAATTTATTAAAAACTAAGCCCAACATATTAATTGGTACCATAAAGGGGAGCTGAAAGCACACAGATTACCTTCAGCATTTATGATATCATTATTTACCGCATGCCCAGCTTGTGCTAGGGCCACCAACTGCCAATAATGAATCAAAGATAGATAAACTAAACTTCTTTCCATGTGACGTTATGAAATGGAAAACAAAAGGAAAGAATCAGAACCTGCATTGCAGTAATAAACTCTTTAAAACCAAGAAAGCCTTGCCTTTTAGAATCTGCAATAGCCCAGACCTTGTACAAACACAAGAAGATAAATTTTAAAGAAACTCAAGACAACAGTAAAATAAAGGTGGAATCTTGAATGCAATTTACCAGAGTAAAATGCAGATGCATGAAGGTAAATACATGGACTCATATGCATATAGTTTTGTTCAATCCCAAAACCCTACAACAACAACAACAACAACAAAGCCTTAATCCCAAGTAATTGGAATCGGCTACATGAATCAATATAAGATTCCTGTGTGGTCGTTCACATGAATACATTCCCTCCATTTCCTTCTATTAAACACCATACCCAAAACCCTACAACAATTATAAATATAGAAAGAACGTTCACATACAGAATAACTACTTTTGTTTGTAACAAACTCGTTTGAACTATGAATTGCTCAGCTCAAGCAAGAAACAATCATAAAATATACTCTCTTCGTCCCAAATTGAAAGTCCCGCTTTCTATTTTAATTTATCCCAAAATGAATTTCTACTTTCTTAGAACGGATGAATTTTCTTCCTACACCCCTATAACTAACCTCCTAAGGATGCAAGCTCCGCTAACATGTGAGTCTTCCTATATGTCAGGATATTATGGCAACTTACTCACGGTTCAAACAACTCATCCGACTCTTCTTAATTCTTCTGCAAGTCAAATGTGGACATTCAGTTTAGGACATGAGAGTAATATGTAATACTCCCTATGTTCCAAACTGAATGTCCCTATGTTCCAAACTGAATGTCCACTTTTTACTTTATCCAAAATGAATGTCCACTTTCTTTAAGTGGATGTATTTTGTTTCTAAACTCCAATAACTAATCTCATGTATTTAAGATATGCAAGCTCCACTAACCTAGTACGAGTCTTCCTATATTTAAGGATATTGTTGTAACTTAGTTCTTGCAAGTCAAATGTCAACATTCAATCTGGGACGGGCGGAGTGTATGAAACAACAGCAATTAATTAAAAATACAAAAATTTGGGTTATTACAAAGAAGTCCATATCTCTAATAACAATAGCTTAGCAATCAAATTTATGACTAAATTACATAAAACAAAAAAAAGAGGGGTTTGAAAACCTGCTTGAGATCTTGGCGAGGCAAGTTAGAGAAAGCAAAAAACTTGATGGCATCAGGTCCACTGAGGCGCCCATCTCCATCTGAAATTCCAATAAACAAAAAAAACAACCCATTAATAAACTAGTTGTTTTTACAATGGTAAAAAAAGGGGGGAATTGGAGAAGAGAAGAGACCTGAATCTGCAAAAGAAAACCAATCTTGATAGATCTTTTGATTGTATTTAGAACATCTAGAAATTGGAGATGAATCAATTTCCATTTTTTTTCAAAAGCGAGCCCAATTGCGGCTTTGCTTTTCAAGGAGACTGCTTTTTTCAGTTGTAGTAATTGATAGTGTGAATAAATTCGATTAAATTTGAAGATCTATTTTTTCATGCCTAATTAATTACAACTAGTCCTTGAAGTAAAACACCTTTTAATTCTTTATTTTTTTTAAGGCTGAGTTTCCATAACTTGTCCTTTTAGATAGAGTAAGAATTATACGACATATTGTACATTAAATTGATAATAATGCGTGTTGAAACAACTTTTGTTCTTAAATTGTAATTCTATTTCTCTAAATTAATAATAAAGGTCCCTTTTCCAACACATTTTCGTGGATCATTTGTGCTAAGATTAAAGTGTCGAGGTGTTTTGTCAGCATGTGTCAATAATGGTGTATATTTTTATTTTGTTTATTAGAATAATGGACATAAAACTTGGAACCTATTGTTTTAAGGGGTGAAAATCCTCTGTCCCCGTCCGTGTATGTCCCCGTGTCCCTAACCAATCATAATTTACTATATAAATATTTGTTTCAATTATATATACACATAGTAAATTGTGATTGGTTGGGGACACGGGGATATACTCGAACGGGGACAGAGGATTTTTTACCTGTTTTAAGTTATAAGTGCGTGTTTGGTACACGGAAATGGAAAGGAATGGAAAGGCCTTTACCACTTCTCTTTCCATTCCGACGTTTGGTTTGACGATTTGAAGTGGGAATGATCATTCCACGGGAATGACGATTCCAGGATGAAGTGGGAAAGGTCATTCCACACCAAAACCTATGGAATGACCTTTTCAGGAGAAGGTGGAATCATCAATAAATAGTAACATTTATACCCCTATTTTAAATTAATTATTGCGTTCATTTTACATACCAACGTATTCATATTTAATCACAAATATTCTATTTCACTTAGTATAATTTCATACATGGTAATTTTATAAATATTTTTTTTCTTGGTAGTATTTTTAATCTATTTTTAATTTTAAAAGTAAAGATATTTTTATTACTATCTTAACATTTTAATAAAAATTATGTTTCAACAATGCTTATATACATATATATATATATATATATATATATATATATATATAATGCCAATGTTATTCAAGTAAGATTTTGTAATGAATGTTTAATTATGTTTTATCACTAGTATATGCTATAAGGGCATTTAGGTCATATTCTATTTAATTCAATTCCATTCTGACATTGAAATATAGTTTTACCAAACACCGAAAAGGAATCGACATTCCATTATGACTTTGCCTTCCAAACACTGGAATGGAAAGAGGATTCCGAAGTCATTCTGGGTGGAAAGCGATTCTGGCTGGAAAGGGATTCCATTCCAGCATACCAAACGTGCTGTAAGTGTCAAGTCAATTACGCTAATCTTTCTTGGATATATATGACGATAATTACGTGTTAATTGGCTACCAATGTCTAATCAATTCAATTCAACTATTGAGTTTTCAAAACAAAATAATACTTCCTTAAAAAATATATATGTATTTTAAATATTTAAGTGGAAAAAATTTGAGATTTATCAATATCGTACTAAAAAAACACTCCATCGTCATAACCGGATCCCTCAAGTTGTTAACTTTTTTCTTCTCATAAAACGCTGATGAAGCTTTATTATAATGGTAAGAGACTTGCAATAGAAAAATGTTAAAAAGTGAGCTTTTACCTATATTTTAAAAATCAGACTGTGTGATTCGAATTTTTTTATCGATTCAGAGTTATTGGTCTGATCGAATTAGATCAAAGTAAATATTATAAATATATGACGATTGATACTTTTAGTTACATCTCAACAATTTGAGGAAGAATTTTAGTGAAACAATAGATATATCTAAGCATAAAGTTTTTAGGTTGGATTGTCCATAATGAAAATTGAAGGATAAATGAAATAAAGTATTAGAATTCAAATACACAACTAAACATTTTTGTTGTTATTAATCATATCAATTTTATTTGAAGCTATGTAAGATAAAAAAGAATTTGAGGAAAAATGTAGAATAAAAAGAATAGAAGATGAAATGAAGGATTGCTTTCACTTGAATTTTTATGTTTCAATAAATCCATGTCCAAGCAAATTCCCCAAATTAAACATTTTTCTTGTTATTAATCATATCAATTTTATTTGAAGCTATGTAAGATAAAAAAGAATATGAGGAAAAATGTAGAATAAAAAGAATAGAAGATGAAATGAAGGATTGCTTTCACTTGTAAAGATTTCAGTGCAGGTTTTTCAATAAATCCATGTCCAAGCAAATTCCCCAAATTAAAGATTCCTTAGCTCAAAGTGCAAAGTGGCCTATTCACGACTACGATTTCGTGGGGCTCGATACCCTCCTCGAGAACGAATGCAGTCTTTTAATTGTCTCCCTTTTAAAGCGCTATCTTCTCCTCATGAGGCTGCTTTCTCCCCTTATGCAAGAACCGCCCATCCGAGCTTCAAAAAAAAAAAAAAAAGCAAACTCCCCAAAAAAAACAATTATTATTCACATCAGAGAAAGATCAAACATCAAAAGAGAGGGAAACAAATAGTAATATTAACACATAATGATACAAGAATTAATCAAAATATATATATATATATATATATATATATATATATATATATATATATATATATATATATATATATATATATATATATATATATATAGATCTTGGCCAGCTCGGCCCTGTAACTGCACTCTTGTGATCGATCATCCGCCTCAGAGAAAATATTCTCAGCCCAAATTGCACAATATGCAAAGTTTAATCCTCAAAAATTCTGCACTCTTTTACGAAATTCCGATAGTTTTTCCAAGCAACCAGAGCACAAGGGCCAACTCAACTCCGAAAATGCTGTGAATCGTCGTTCTATCCAGCATAAATCCATATATCGTGATCCCAGCTCTGTTGTTCTCAAAGTATGTCACTGAATTTGTTTTTTAAGAAACCATGTATCAATCTAGTATTGTTGTTGTAAGAATTATTAGACTAGTAAAAGAAACGATGTCAGATCAAAACTTACCCAAGGCTTGTCTTTTCTGGAATGAGATTGTGCTATACGCGTATGAATGGACGAGCTTGGTATTATCTAGCTCGTCTTCTTCATCGCCAACATCATCTTCGTCAGATCCATCAGAAAGCACAGGAACAACTTGGTGGTTCGCCCCAGCAGTTACCGGAGTATGAGGCTCGGATTCAGCTGCTTCAAATGAGTCTATTGTTGCACATACGTGCCATTTGGACGCAAGGCACGTCACTGATAACGCTTTATGAGTAATTCTGGTTGCACTTCTCAATAGTATCAAGAGTCCAGCAAGAAGGCTCACGGAACATAGCTGCACAAACACGCGCCAAATAACTTTTACATTTCAATCACATCGTGTTATAAACACTGTACTAGAGTAACATAACAGATAAAAACAATCCAATTCCACAAGCAATTGATTATAAATATCGCTCAAAGAAACAAAAAATAAGGAGGAATACCGCGAGTTCACCAGTCTTAGCTAAGCTGAGGTCTGCACTGGCTCGTGTTGTCAAGAGTAGAGATGCAAATTGGCTTACTGTAATGAATATCAATGCCCATAGTATGAATACACGATATCTATGACTTATGATCCGTAAATGCCTTCTGATCCTGAGGTGTTCCCTTAAAACTGATTCAACGTCAGAGTCTATCTGGAAGACCAGAGCGAAATCTTGTAGCCGGAGGATCTGAAGGTAGCAAATCAGCCGAAATAGAACACAGACTAGGAAAAAGACCAGAGTCCTATACAACCACGAGCAAAGCTCTAGGATGCATGCAACGGTATCACTCACAATGGCATTCCCCAAGAAGGGAATGCGTGTGCCACCTGAGCTATACCACCAAATCTTGTATGCACACTCAACAGCAAAACAAGGTACCACGAAGATGAAAACGATTTTCAACGACCTCTGCATTTAAAAGAGTGGGTAATTATGGTTAGTAGAAGTTGTTTAGAACATACTATGTCATGATATACAGAAATTGTTATATTTCTTACCAAGTTAAACTTAGAAATTGTTTTTTCTCTTACAATTACATCCAACTTGGCTGACAGAAAGACAACTTTAACCTTTTAAGTGCCAAGAACACCAAGAAATTTTCCCCATTAACAAAGGGTGCAAGAAGATTCCCAGAACTTAGGAATAAGCAATTCAGTAATTAATTATCATCAAATTATATCAGTCCTACTCTGATATATGCTTCAAACTTTATATGAGTTGTTGTGTCACAAGTAAAGAAATTTGGTCCACTTCTTACAGAAAAATCTACATCTATTCAGGAGAACATCTTTCTAGCTCAATAATTGCATTGAAAACTACTGTTTGAGAATGTAGATCCAAATATTTGGCAATAAAATGGTAATTCCATTTCACCTCTCTAATATTTGGCAATAAACCCCCTTTTTCTTAAAAAAAATCCATTTTCTGAGACGAAAAAATCGTTTGTCCCCAACTGATGTCCTCATGTCTGTCCAAACCATTCTGAAATCTCCATGTAGATATCCCCATTAAGGCTGAATAAGTGGAATTGAAGGGGTATATACACGTAACAAATTTCTGAGTGATTGGGACAAATATGGAGACATGAGTTGGGATAAACGATTTTTGCCCTTTCGGGGAGGGGCTCTCTAGAATTTTGATGATAATTCAACCACATATTACCTCCTAACCCTTTTTCTTAACAATCCATTTTCTGGTTTTCTCAATAATTTTCATGATAATTCACAGAATCAAACACTGTCGAACAAAATTTAAAAAAAAACCCAATTATAAAAATAACACAAAATCACTCAAAAATAAATAGGAAAAAATAAAACTTACATTGAGCTGATCGGTGTAACCTATTCTGACGGTCTCACTTTCATCACAGAGTTTATCAAAAAACAAGAATCTCCTTAACCCAAATTTCCTAACAAATGTAGAAAGACAAATGAAAGACAAAGAAGCAACACAGCTAAGAGACAACTGAACAACGGAATCATAAGTCCGACTATGTTGGGCATCAAAATCATTACAAGCAAGTAAAAAATGGGATAACAAAGGAATCAATATTGCAAAAATTAAGAAAATTGTCCAAGAAAGACAAGCTGTCCATGGATTTGATTGATCTACACACATCCATCTTAACCATGTTCTAAAACTCTGTAATTCATCACGGGCATGCGATTGACTTCTTGAAAATGCCTTGTTGTTATTGTTCAAGAACTCTTCCCCTGCTTCGTCCCCCATATAATCAAGAAAGATTCAATCTGATGATGATCATAATGGTGATGCTTTTTTATTTTTTTATTTTGCTGAGTAATGGTGATGATTTTTGTTATAGAGGGAAAATGTGATTGATGGGGGTGGCGAGATTTGTGGGGGTGATGATGGATTGAAAGAAGGGGGGGTATATAGAGAGAGAGAGAGAGAGAGAGAGAGAGAGAGACCTGGACGAGGGAGACTTTGAGTTTGGCTTGAATGTTTGGTTAACGTAGGAGTGATAGTTGGCACTTTAAATTACATTTGTTGTGGCGCGTGAGATAGACGGGACTATTACTATTGCAGAACACATGTCAGTTGTCCAATTATTTATGTATCGAAAAAATGAATAGTTTTTTTTTCTTTTTTTCTTTAAAAAAGGAGAAAGAAAAGTAGAAATCGATTTCAATACCTCGTACAAGGAAGGAGCAACCTACTCCTTGATTTTCAAAAGAGCAAATAGGCTTTTTTACCACAAAACTAGTTACGAGTGTTATATCTGTCACAAATCGTTTTTTCGTGCTTTTTCTGCCATGAAACATTTTATTAGTGCTAAAAAAGTCACAAAACGAGAGGGTGAAGGGAAAAATAGGTAAGAGACAAAATTAATTTCAAATAGACCATAAAATCACATTTTTATATTTAATTGGGTACACAATTTATTTTCTAAATAATTGATCCCTTCTTCCCATGTTTATCAAAACCCTCCACCACATTCTTCTTCATTATCCTCCCACCTCGAGCCGCCGTCACCACCTCCCATCCCGTCACCCAATCCCCAACCCCCACACCCACCCATACCCCCTGAAAATTAACCAAGAATAGCAATCCATATGATGAAAGTACTTCTAGATCTATATTTCAGACACATAACAAATTTCACAAATGCTTTGCTGCTCTAACCATTAGAAACTGCTTTACAAAATAAATATAAGTCAAAGCAATAAGCAAAATGCTAATCAATTTGCACTACATGATTAACCAGTTGCTTTGCTGCTAAAACCATAAAAAAAAAATTAAACAAAATACATACTAGTCAAAGTACTAAACAAAATGTAGATTAGTTTGCACTACATAATTAACCTAACAGAGATGTTTTGCATCTGAAACCATCCGAATTCCTGAACAAAAAAGACTCTCAAAGCAATATGCAAAATGCAGACCAATTTCCATAGGAATATCTAATTGTTCTTAGGCATTTTTGCAAGGCTATCACCTTCACCACGTCTCTCCAAATCATCAAGCAGTCATTTTTTGGCAGATTTGGTACTCTTTGGTATGGGTGGGGGCAGGGATTGGGTGACGGGATGGGAGGTGGTGGCGGCTCGATGTGGGAAGAGAAGAAAGAAAAAGGTAGCGGTGAGGGTTTTGGTAAATTTGGGAAGAAGGGTCAAGTATTAAAAATAAAATAAAATTAGGTACCCAATGTAATATAAAAATTTGATTTTAGGGTTTATTTGAAATTAATTTGATCTCTTACCTATTTTGCCATTCACCCTCCCTCGTTTTGTGGCATTTTTAGCACTCATAAAACGTTTCATGGCAGAAAAGGCACGAAAAAATGATTTGTGGCAGATATAACACTCGTAACTACTTTTGTGGCAGAAAAAACACGAAAACATGATTTGTGGCAGATATAGCACTCGTAACATGTTTTTTTTTTTTTTTTTGAAAAAGGAGAAGGAAGAGTAGGAATCGATTCCAATACCTCGTACAGGGAAGGAGCAACCTACTCCTTGATTCCCAAAATGAATAGTTACTTTTTATATAATGAAACGTTTAGTCGTTCAAAGAACAACTATTCATTTTTACTTTTTATTTTAAATTTTTATTTATTTATTGGGGGGAGGGATCTATTTATTATAAGAAATGGGGATTCAAGAAGCGGGGAGAGAAAATTCGAACTCATGACCTCTATGTTATGAGGCATCAACCTTAGTCACTAAATATTCATTTTTACTTAAAATCTTAACTGTCGAATTAATTTATCCCCGACACATGTTACTGTGTTCGTTACCAACTTAATGATTTTATTGTATCACCTTTATTAATTAATAAACTCTCTAAAATTATAATTTCTTCTACCCAATTCTATCAAAAGTAATAATAATAATAATTTTGATCTCCAACAAAAAAAACATTTTGAATTTAACGGTCTTATTATTATTATTATTATTTGGTAAAAATTATTCATAAATTACAAAATAGTCAGAGCCATTACACAATAGTTTAAAAAACCATGATAACCGATAAATCTCACACTTTCGGGACATGAGCAAAAGTACTAATACTAGGGGAAAAAAACATAACAAATATATTCACAGAATCTCCCTCCCACTCCATGAACACCATCAACAAGAGAGAAACGATTTCAACATCTTCCTTAGAAATTGACAATAAATAAGGCCATGACCATATCAACCCTCTTATAGATTTCTCGAAAAATGTAGAAAATTGAGGGGCATATAACAAATTCGGGTTGAAAAAATATTTCAAAAGAGCATCAAACAAACACCGGACTTAGATGATTAGAGATAGATGTTGCCTATAAATCTTGAAGAAAGTCACCTTGAGAAAGTTTCGGGGATTGCATTGGAGTGACAATGGTTTGTCATGAAGGGCAAACCATGGCAGTCTTTTTTATTGGACAAACATTTCTGTCTAGAACGGAAGTGTTCCGTTCTCACTTCCGTCCTCAAACTAACCCTAATAAATTCCTGAAACCCTAGACTCTCGTGACATGGCAATTTCGTCCTGACTTTGCAGCATATTTGCAGTGTCTAGTCTTTTCTCAACCCACCTTTTATTTTTGAATAATTGAAGACTGAAAATGAGCTCAAAAAGATAAACAAACTATAATACACAGCTTTACCAACCTTAAAACTCTTTACTCCAATCATCATACCATCCCAAAAAACTTTCAAAAGGCAACAACTTTGAGCCCACAAAGACAAAACCATTTCTCGACTGAATAAATTGAAAGTCCCTTCCCCTCTCCCACCCAAAAAAAACACATTCAAACAACCCACCAAAGCTTTCTAACCCACAAATACAAACATGAATTGAAAACCAAGGACTCCAATAAATATTAAAATTTAATTTTAAAAACAAACATAAACAGAGCATATATATATAGACTCTGACAATGAGAAAATGCAAACCTTGAAGAACAGAGGGAACCCAGAAAAGAAACAACTTGAAAAGGTTGTCTGAAGAAGCAAACAACTTGGAGGTGGCGGGATGGTGAAAAATCAGTTAATTCCCTCTTCAACCGTACCTTCAAAACAGAGAAACGAAAATTCAAAAAATTTGTATAAAAAATTGGATAAAAAACCTTGAAAAAGATCGAACCTTTAGATGGAGGTGGCGGGATGGAGGAGGCATGATGGATTTTGAATTTTGAGAAATGGAATTTGGGTATTTTCGCGATTAGGCGTTAACCTTCTTCCTTTTTTTTTGAGATGTCAGGCGTTAACCTTAGATGGAGGTGGCGGGATGGCGGTGGCAGAAGATGAGTCTTAAAGAAGAAGAGTCTTCAATGTTGGAATTTAGGGCTTTTCGCGTCGTGGAAGAAGAATAGTCTTCTTCCTTCCTATAATATTTTTTTTTGAGAAATCAGTCTACAAAATGACGTCGTCTTGGTACGCCTTACGTCTTCCGTCATGTATTCGATCGTTAATCCATCGTTCATAGAGGAACGACGGATTAACACCGTTACGTATTCTGTCGTTAACTTTCGTCGGCATTCGGTCGTTAACTATCCGTCAGTATTCAGTCTTTATCGATAACAAAACGACGTCATATTTAGGTACTTAAACACCTATGTTATTTAGAATTTACAATTAATTAACCGTCAGTATTCCGTCGTTAATTTATGTCGGTACTCGGTCGTTAACTGTTCCGTCGGTATTCCGTCGTTAGCTTTCGTCGGTATTCCGTCATTAGTTATGCCGTCAGTAGTCGGTTGTTAGCTTTCATCGGTATTCGGTCATTATTTATGCCGTCGGTAGTCGGTCGTTAGCTTCCGCCGGTATTCGGTCGGCAATGCTGCGCAAACCGACGTCGTTTTAATTTGGTCAACGGGACCGATATGGGCGACGGAATAGCGATTGTGTTGTATTCAGTTTCTTTTCGGTCGGTATTCAGTCGCTAGTTTATCGATCGATAATTTCGCTCGCTAAATAACAGTTTTCTTCTAGTGGACTTCCGTCATGGGCCGACGTGGCAAGACTTGTTCCGAGTATTGCCACGTCGGCCCAGACTTCCGTTCTCCCCCAGGACGAAAGTGGTACTTATGTTCTGGATAGAAATATTTGTCCAAAAAAAAAGACTGTCATGATTTCCCTTTATGCCAAACCATGGCCAATCCAATGCAATCCCCGAGAGTTTCACTCTAATTTGCGACAAAAGAAGGGTGAAAACTATAAAATAAAGGCGGAAAAGAAAATATCCTTCCAAGATAATAACGGAGACTAAAGCCTTCGTCCAGATCTGGCTAGAGAAGACAAAGAGGGAAGGAGACTTCAACGAGAGATAGAGAGTAAGAGTAATTTTAGTTCTCATTAATAGTTTGTGTTTTTTGGTATAATATATTTTTGTCTGAGAATTTATGTCACAAGAATTGAAAAGGTAAATTGTTTGTAAAAAAATATGTATGTCTCAAAGTAAAAAAAATTAATTAAAAATTGTGCTTTTTTAAATTCTCTTCATAACAAATTTTCATCCGATACAAATTCAAATTAAAAGGTGGAGATATTACTTGATAAAAGAATACTATTAAAAAATTCCGCATAGAGACTTTTGAATATTTTATATGACGTAGAAAAGTGAAATCCACTTGTATTAATATGATTTGCCAAAACACAAATAAGAACACAAAACACACGAGGAGGAATATACGAAACAATATTGATGGATCAAGTCTATATACAAAATTGGGTGAATTGTTAGGAAGTTTGATTCATGATCTTACTACGATGTGCGAGATATGATATTATTCTATTGCAGATCTAGTAATTTTTTAGAAAGCAGATGTGAAAAGTAAAAATATCATTAGAATTGTTGTGGGCAGCTAAAATAAGTGAAGAAGAGTGTTAATTAAAACTACTAAAATGGGACAGGGAAAGTACTAATTGTTCAGTAAGGCTCTAGTACAGAACGTAAAAAAATTCGCGCATACGAAATATTTTGGATAAAAAATTTGACGATCGAGATTTTTTTTTGGCCAACACTTATTCAAACTTTTTAAAGACCTTTACATACACATTTGCTCATTTGATAACATGTTTATAAGAGATGTACGTAAGAGATATTTAAAAATATTAAACAGGCATTAATTCAAAAAAATAATCGTCAACTTTTTTATCTAATAACTAAAAAAGATTTCGTATGTGCAGAATTATTGACGTTCCACACTACACTCAAAATCCTATTTATTATAGTGCTTGAATATCTGCACCTATTGGATGGGTCTTGTTTGGACCTCTCCTTTTTCTCCTCTCTCTCTTTCCCTCTGCCCTGCTTCTTCTTTTTTTCTCTCTGCCTCTGGTCATATTTGATCATTGGCTCCGGCCAATGGTCGAATCTTGGTCAGTTATCTGTTTTTATTCGGTTTTTATATCTATATTTTGTACCACAAATCATATGAGACTTTCAAAGTGTGTTTTTTTCAAGATTCAAGACACAGGGGTTAAATTTGTCTCAGATATTCACTTATTGGCTCTGTTCCTAGGAGAAATCTTTCAACCCGAACTTGATATTGGCCCTTTATCAACTTTCTACATCTTCCCAAGGCAATTTGTAGGACGGCTGATACGCTCATGGTCCTATAAATTGTCGATTTTCTCCTGCTACTGTGGTTCAAGGATTGCGATGGAGATGCTGCGAAAAAGAAGATTATGTATTTGTTTATTTTACTAGTTGTTATTTTAGTATATCCTTTTTTTTTAAAGCCCGGATGGGCTGTTTCCCCATAAGGGGAGAGAGAAGCGCCTCACACGAGGAGAAGATAGCCCTAGAAAGGGAGACAATTAAAGCTTGCCCCATTGCATGGGGAGGGTATCGAACCCACGACGACCTCATGATCGTAGGCAAGCCCTTGCCCCACTGGGTTAAGGAACCCAAGTTTTTTTGAATGTGACTTTTGTCTGTTATCATAGTTTTTTAAATCATTGTATAACTTTTATTTTTTTGTAATTTCAAATGTTCCTTTGATTGTAATGGCCTCGACTTTGTTATTAATGGAAACTTTCTTAGAGAAATCCCCTATTACTAGCGTTTATCTATTTACGGATTTCTATTATTAGCCTTATCTTTTTTTTAGGCTATTTATAGCCTCACCTTTTTACGGGCCACTATAAATGGCCAATTAGTGAATCCGGCCAATTTTCAGGCCAAAAGGGCAGCACGTGCCAATCACACGTGATATCAGACGAGGGCATTTTTGTCCATTCAGAAGTGCGGGTCCGGGGCAACCCGAACCCATATACGAAAATATCCAACCAAGTCTTGAATTCCTCAACATCCCACCCAATTTAAACCCTATATCTATCTACCCTCCTTCCCATTTCTTCATATTCTCTTTGAACACATGAACACTTCTCTACCATATTCTCTTCATCTCTCCCTTTTCCAAGTTTTTGAGATACTTTGGATAACAAAGATTTGGGCAACACATGTCTTCAACAAGCTCAAGGGGTTCTAGAAGACTTAATTTATCCAACATTGAAACAAAGTATTGTAAATGCCCCATTCGAAAACCGGTAGCAATTCGGACTTCGTGGACCAATGACAATCCGGGTAGAAGGTTCATCAATTGCATTGATTCACTGGTAAAATCATCATCTTTTTACATTTTTTTTTGGTAAGAAGGTTGATTTTGTCCAATTAATGTAGGAAGGGGGATGTAAATATTTTGAATGGTTAGATGAACCGATTTGCCAACGTTCCAAACAAATACTTCCGGGTTTGTTGAAGAGACTTGAGGTTTTGGAGGATGAGAGTGTTGGTCGGGAAGCTCTTATCAGGAATGTTAAGCTTTTGCAGGAGGAGAATGTTGCCTTGATGTCAATGTTGAAGATTAAAGAAGTGGAGATTACCAGAATGGAAACACATTTGTCAAGATTGACTATATTCTGCAAAATAGTAGTGTGTATTGTGGTTCTTCTTTCCATCTTCATATGGATGTAGAGTAGTTTAAAATTTGTATTAAGATGAATTTGGCTGTTACTTTATTAGAAGTCTGCTTTTTTTTGTGGTTGATGATGGAGTAAATAATTGAACACAAATGACAGAAATCTGGGAATGATGAGGTCAAATTGGCATTACAAAATGTACCAAAAAGAGAATGTTCCAAATAGCATATCCCAAAATAACCCTAAATGACCCACTGCAGGCATTCTTAGTGTTTAGAATGGACAAAAAAACTACCAAGTTTGGTATTACAAAAAACTTTCAGAAACCCCATAAAAATTACACTAAAAGTAAGAAATGTTTTCCCTAATCCAAATCCCCATTTCAGATGGGCAGGTTCTCTGATTATGCCCAGGTTCTTTGCAGACTTTGCATGTTCTTCCCTTCTTCTGAACCTCTTTTGAGCTTGTTTCTGCTTGGTCCACTTGAGAAATGGGCTGAGTACCAATTGTTGGTTCCACTTGAAAGAAAGACCCTTCGACAAAATCATCATCTTCCTCAGCACCTTCAGATCCCATGTTAATGTTTTCATCTGATTGTGCTTCCTCAGATACAGCTTCTTCAGTTTCAGCTTCTTCAGATTGAAAATCATCTTCCTGTACAAAAGATTACAGTCATGACATTACACACAGTAGGTTATTGTTTTTTAACTCATTAAAGATAGTAATTTACCTCATTTTCACCTCCCCTTTTCCCAACAGGACAAGTCCTCTTGTTATGCCCTAGACCATTGCAATGTCCACACTTATTCATGTTAGTAGGCATTGAATTTGGTTGTTGCACATTGTCTTCAAAAGCTAGTGTTTTGTTAGGACATTTCCTGATGTTGTGTCCAATCTGTAAACAACCCCTGCATTTACCAACCAACCCCACCCTAGATAATTTTGTAGGCATGTCTTTTCTGTTTTTCTTACACTTGGAACTTTCTTCAACATCCCTTTTTCTCAGCTTTTTGGGCCTACCTGGTAGGACCAGCTTCTTAGGGGGTAAAGGGGCTGGTTTACCAGTTCTAGGCCATAGATCAGGGCCACTTATAGGGTTAATGACAGATGAATAACATTTGACAAGGGTAGATAAATGATACTCTTCACTAACATATTTATCTGGATCTTCCTCCCTTGCCAATATTGCACTTAATGCATGAACACATGGAATTCCACATAGTGCCCATTTCCTACACACACATGTTCTTAATTCCAGATTAACAGCATACTTGTCCCCCCATGGACCTTCTATCTCATATTTCAAACCACCAGCCCCATTCACAATATAATCTGCAGCCTTTTCAGTCATATTATCAAGGTATTTGGCTATCCTAGGTGAAAGAAGACCAGTTTGTTTACTAACCCAAGCCCTTTTACTGTCATGCCTTTTCATCAAGTAACATCTAAGATCCTCCAACAAATGTAAAATGGGCTTGGTTCTAGTATGTAAAATCACAGAGTTGAAACTCTCACACAAGTTGTTCAGCAATAAATCACATTTGGTTTGGTTTTTGAAAAAAGCCCTACACCAAGTTGAAGGGGGACAATTATTAACTAACCACTCATATGCATTAAGGTCAAGTACCTTCATTTTTGACATGTTATCTTCAAACTGATTTGGGTGACTAGATTTGGCACACTTCCACAGTTGGTCCTTCAAGGCATTGCCAGCAAAATGTTGCCTGAAATTCTGGTGTATGTGTCTCACACAATGCCTTTCTTCAATTCCCGGTAGTTGATTTTGAATTGCTTGCAAAAGGCCCTACATCATAAAAAATTAATTAAATATTTATGAAAACAGTACTAAAAATTAAAGTAAAAAACTATGCAAAGTTAACCTTTTGCCTGTCAATAATTATGGTCCAATTTTCGTATTGTTCCTCAATCTTCAAGTCAATTTTCAGCATTTCTAAAAATCACACCCAAGTATCCTTTGTCTCCTATTCCACTACCCCAAATGCAATAGGGTACAATGAGTTGTTGGCATCAATACCTACTGCTGTGAGCAGTATGCCAGGGTGTGGTCCCCTTAAGTGGGTCCCATCTACTCCTATAACCTTTCTACATCCATTAAAAAACCCCTCTTTGACAGCCCCAAGACACATGTAGAATCTATGAAATCTATCATTCTCAACTCTCAGACCCACAGAATTGTTAGGATCTGAAGCCCTCAACTCAGCCACATAATCCCACAACTTAGAATACTGTTCTGTATATTTCCCCTCAATCATACAAACTGCAAGCTTCTTTGCTCTATACACAGTGTGGTCAGCAATATTGAACTTCAGCTCCTTTTGAACCTTTTTAATGAAATCAGCAGCCTTCACACCCTTGCAGTTTCTAAAATCATCAATGTACCTTTTTGCTAAATATTTAGGACCCACTAGTCTTGGTTTAATGCACCTTGTACATCTGTGCAACTTTGACTATTTCCTTATTTGCCAATCAGTACTTCCTCTCACCTTTGAAGCACATAACTCCCACCTGCAGCTCCTCTTAGTCCCAGAGCAAATAGCTTGAAAATGTGAACTGTTAGACCTTATTACTCTCACATTCTTCCCCTTTGTTACCTTATGATTTTTTACAGCTTCTTGCAGCTCATCCTTGCTGCTGAAAAACATCCCCAGTTTGAACCCAGGATTCCTCATGTCTAAAATTGGATTAAATCTGATAATCTCTTTGTTTTTCTTTGAATCATTATCTTCCTCAGATGAATTGTTACTTATTAGTTCAGCTGAGTCATAGTCAACTGACTCTTCACTTTCAAAATCATCTTCACATTCATCAACTGGTACTTTACCCTTTTCTGCAACAACCCTCTTCTTTTCTATATCAGCAATATTTTTTTCTACCTCAGCCCTCTTCTTCTCAATATCTTGCAGAATTCTGTGATCCTCAGTAAGATCATCATAATCAGACTCTTCAAATGAGGCTACATCACTACTTTCTGACCCACTAGGATCATAATCAAAGTCTGAATCAGAATTGTAAACCTGATCAAAATCACTCTCAAGATTTCTAATAACACCACCCCCAGTCTGAAGTTCAACTTCCCCAGACTGCAATACATCATTTCTCATATTGGAGGCCCTTTTTTTACTAACTTGCATTGGTTCTTTACCGCTTTCAAGACTAACGATTTCGGATGAAGTTCGCTTTATCTGCCATGCTTACCAATTTTCTTAAACCTAGAATGACTACTTCTACCACTGACCCCGAGTATAACGTACATCTCTGTCTCCCCTTTCAAAGAACCATATTCAGCAATCAAGGTAATATCTATTGGAGCCATTATGGGCATAACAAATGGTTGGTCACCATCAAAATACACATTATAATAACATTGGGCCCCCTTCCTATGGCCTAACTTGTCACACATATATTTAAGGGTTTCCCGATTCATTTGAGGTCAGGGTGACGATAATCAAAGAAGTTTATGGACCCACCAACATACTCCTTTTACACCCTCGATATTGTTTTTAAACTCACCACGCATGGTAAACTTTAAGTGTAAAACATTCGATTAGCTTCACTGAAAAGGAAAAAAAAGTAAACAAAAAATCATTTCATGTTCGGGACCACAAAAAAGCTAAGACTTTATACATCAAAGGACCACATCTTCCAAATATACACTAAAAGTCGGGGAATCTAGACCCAGATTCCCAGTAGAAAAACAAAAATAAAGCAACTACACGGGACCACATCGAATAAAACACAAACCCATCAAGAAATTATCATATTTAAACAAGTAAAAGTATGAAGCTTGGCGGATTCACGATACAAGACAAAAAACTCGGGTTTTTTTAAAAAACAAATACTGATTCCCGACCACCTTTTCAATATTCATTAACGAAATTCATTAAATAATCCATTTTTTACAAATTAAAGTCAAGAATCGTTTACCATATTTTGGTATTGGCTTATCAGGTGCTCGGATATGCATCGTCGTTAGATTTTGTGGAAAACACTGCCTTGAATCTTCAAACAAATATGATTATTCGTGTGAATCTCCTAAAAACGCACAAGGAAATGGTGATTTTTTGGTTCTAGGGTTTGGAAATCGCGTTTGGATAGAGAGGGTTTTCTGATTAATCGAAAATAGATTACGGAAGAAACAATAATAACTTATTTTTTCGGGTTTGGTGGGGGTAAAGCGTCTAGTATTCGGGTAGGTTATATGATCCGAATTTTAAAACGGGTTGCCCCGGATCTGCACTTCTAAATGGACAAAAAAGCCCTCGTCTGATATCACGTGTGATTGGCACGTGCTGCCCTTTTGGCCTGAAAATTGGCCTGATTCACTAATTGGCCATTTATAGTGGCCCGTAAAAAGATGAGGCTATAAATAGCCTAAAAAAAAGATAAGGCTAATAATAGAAATCCGTAAATAGATAAACGCTAGTAATAGGGGATTTCTCAACTTTCTTATTCAACAAAAAAAAAAAGAATATCTGCACCTAAATCTGTACTTTTATGGAAATTCATTTTCTTTCCATTACCAACCGGGTCTTCCCTTACCCGTTTTAGTTATAGAAATGAATCAATCTAAACTATCCTCTATCCGGATAAATATGTTCATATGAGAGACTACGCCGATCTTTATATGTTTTGGAGGTTTCTTTTGGCCACGTCCGGATCCTGAGCAGAAGGTCCGTCATTGGAAGGCAAGGCCTATCCCTTGGGCTTGAGCATTCATTTAACTTGATTCCTATCTACAGGCAAGGCCTACATTTGGAATTCATTATACAGCCCAAATATTTTGCTTCTCTTGATCACAACCCACAAGTGCCAACAAGATGCAGAGCATAGGTACAACAAAAATCCAACACCAAAACCAATTAAACCAGTCACCTATATTCGATCCATATATTCGCTACATATAGTCGTACCAATTAATTGGCGATTGCATGGGTCTGGCCCAGCTTTTCCATTTCGGTCATGACATGGCACCCAAAACTGGAGGAGAAACATTTTTGTCCAGGACGGAAGTTCCGTCCTGGCTGACGTGGCGGTTTTCCCTACGCGCCTTGCCATGTCAGCCAGGACGGAAGTGGTCCTGACCCAACCGAAACAAACCCTACAAACCCTAACTTGGCCCCGTGACTTTGAGGATGGAATTGCCACTTCCGTCCTCAAGTTGCAGGCAATTTGCAGCGTGTAGTCACTTCTCACTTTTTCTTTTTTGACCATGCAAAATTTCTGAACGGTTTTGTCACATTCGTTCGCATCTCTGACCGATTTTCAGAGACTTGCCCAATTCGAAAATTAATTTTAGATTTTCCCACTACATCTATAAATACCCCCTCAAAACCTCTCCACAATTTACCATCTTCTCAAACCCATAAAAACCCTATCCTCTTCACAATTCCTTTTTTCCAGATTTATTTCTACAAAAACCCTATCCTCCGTAATATTATTTCAAAATGAATAGCGAAATGGATCCCGCCCTGGAAGAGTATTTCAAACACCAATTTAGAATTGCGGTCGGAAATCAAACCGATGGAAAAATGGTAGTATTCTATTTAGTACTGAGTAAGTTTTTCTTGTATGAAATGTGTTTAGCTATCTAACTCATCATTTTCGATTTGTAGCGTCTTCCATCGAAGTACAAAAGTTGGTTGGAGCAAACTGGTCTCGGGTTAGCTAGTTGTGTCTACCTAAAGGACAACTTTGGGAATCAATGGTGCGTCTATGTAACCAAAATAGATGACACCTACTACCTAGACGGAGGATTGCAACAATTTTTGCGTGACAACAATCTTCGTCCCACAAATAAAGTTCATTTTATACCTTCTCCAATGAATGTATTAGATATTTATGTTAAGGGAGGGCCCGAGATAGGTTACTTGAAGGGCGAATTATCGTATCCCTCAGACGGGGCATTTTTCCGGCAGAATTTTCGAATAGACATTTACAAAACATATTCGGGACTTTCCAAACCGGTACGTTCAGTAATATTAAAATTTTAGTAATAAAATCGTTCATTTTACAATTATGTGTTGTAATGTTGTTTCCCGTGTATAGTGGATATGTAGGCAGTACATGCAATGGCGTGTTAGAATGCAGTTTGGAATCCCCGAAGTACTACACATGCACAATCTTCACGGTAACAAATTGACACTGCAAGTGACTAGAGACGAAGGCGGAGACGATTACTTTTTTTTTTTTGGGTGGGATGAGTTTGTTGTGTTTTCAAGATTACACCGCTGTGACCATGTACAAATTCATCCAGACCCTTGCGATATCCTTGATTATAGGGCAGGGAATGATGATTTTGACAATTTATTAGGTCAACTTTAATAATATGTAATTGTAATGTAAGCAATTATCAGATATTGAATGGAAAAAATCGAGCACATTTACAACAACTTTATACATTCTAAACTATTACAATTTAGTAGAATTTAAATACAATTACTGTGGTTGGTGAAGATGTGCTAACATAGGGCAAGTCTTCCGGTTGTGACCGACTCGCTTACAGTGGCCGCACTTCTTTCCCTTTGAGTGCCCCTGTTCTCTGTGTCCATAGGCATTTGAAATCTCCGCCTTTGAGGTCGACCCACCTGCGTAGCTTTCATGTTAGGAGGGTGATATGTCATATCAAAAGGGGGAGGTCTCCAATGAACGGGATCAAGTACAGGATATAAAATGGACTTGTAAGTATTCCTATAATGATCGAGAGAATAGACATGGTGGATATACTGAGAAGCATCCTGCATTATCGATTTGGACACGACAATGACATGGGAGCATGGAGTTGAATAAGTAGACCACTTATCACAGGTACACGCACGAGCTGATAAGTTGACCGTGTATATTTTTTCACCTTCGCCCGGTCCTCTATGTCGGGACATGACCCTATAGATACCTTGGTCCTTGTGGTGTCGTTGCACAGTCAGACTTGTTGCTTTTTGTTCGTACGTGAAATACTGCTCCCATATCCTCTTAGGGAAAGGCGTTTGACAACTATTTGCGTCTTGCCGGTGTGTGTCAAAATAATGTACAAGCTTAAAAAAAATCATCTCCACGAGCGCTTTCAAAGGCAGCGCTCTAGACTGCTTTAGAACGCTGTTAAGCGCCTCGGACATGTTTGTAGTCATGCAACCGAAACGCATTCCCCGGTCGTATGTCAAAGTCCACATCTCTTTGGGTTGCTGCATTAACCAGTTAAACGCATCCTCATCTTTTTGTTTGATACGCTCCAAATAAAAATCGCACTTAACCTTTTTATTTTGGGTTGCAGCAATCCACACATAATCTTTCAATTCTTTGTTTTTTGCATGAGTGTGGAAATTGGACCTGTAATGCCTAAGGCAGTATCGGTGCACTGCCATTGGGGGTTGCCATCCGGGGACGTTAGCCACGGCACTAAGAATGCCGGCATGACGATCGCTGATAAGACACACTTGAAGGTCTTTCACAACATGGTCCCTTAAATTCCTAAGGAACCATGACCAATTGGAAGTTGCCTCTGAATCGACCAACGCAAAAGCAAGGGGTAAAAATTTGGTTGTTAGCATCCAGAGTGCTTGCAACCAGGAGTGTCCCTTTATAATTCCCCCTAAGGTGTGTCCCATCAACTGAAATTATAGGCCGGCACCACGGGTAACCGTCAACCAACGGTTTAAAAGTCTAGAATAATGACCTGAACACCTTGGGTCCATTAGCGGTTACTCGTGGGTGGTAAAGAAATTTGACTATTGTACCCGGGTTTGAATCATTTAGTGCCCGCATATAATGGGGCAGTACCTGAAAAGTTGATTTCTAAGTACCAAAAAGTGTTTCTATAGCATTTCGGCGGGCATACCAAGCTTTTCTATAGGTACAAGTCAAACTCATATCATTTTGACAAGCAGCCCTAATCAATTTAACAGATATTTCAGGATCAGCCTGAACAAGGTGTAGATTTTTTACCCCGATGTAGCTGGAGGACATATTGCGTTTTTTGTTCTGGTCCATCAAGCAGTAGTGGGTCTGGTTAAGCTTGGTAACCTTCCACATTCCATCCACCATGCTATGGTTTACGCGAACGTACCAACTGCATCGACTATTTTCGGTTGAATTTCTACACACCCCGCTGAACCATTGTTTGTTGCTCCTCTCTCTTTTCCATTCCCTCAAGGCCACCTTGTCATGCCACACGTTAACTGCCAACATTGCCTCGCGTTTATCCTTGAATTGCATCCCCAAGTTTATTTCGGGAAAATTGGGATTCCATGTTTTAATTTTTTCTCCCCCGTATGTGATTTCAGGGACAGGTTCCAAGGAACCCATATCATTCCAACAGGAAAAATTAGCATAGTTACCGTATGATGGCAAATTCCATTCTGGAATGGTCGGGGCGGAGGTAGATGGAGTTGGTTCAGTCTCTTGGACCGTCTCTTCAGTACTCGGTCCACCGGTTTGTTGTTGGATTTCGGGGTTGGCATCTTCCGCAACCGCCTCTGCATCTTTCTCGACCCCGTCGTCCTCGTGTTCGCCAGCACTATCGTCGGCGAAGTTATCTTCCGTTTCCGGAACGCCGTCCATGTCGGATATTGGACCCAAAGAATCCATGACCGAATTGTCAGTACAGGGTTCGTAAGAGACGGTGGGGGCATAGTTGGTATTGGATTTGGCTCCGGAAAAAAAATGGTTCCGAAACAAATTGTGCCTCCGGCGCAAATTCTGTTGTCGGTATTACAAAGCTATCTACATGTTTCTGCACATGTTCTAACAAGGCACCAACATGAATACCTTGTAGTTTGAAATCCGTTTGGATTCCCCACAAAGTGTCTAAACCTTCTTCGTCGTTAAGGTTTACAACATCGTACATCACCATGTTGTACATCGGCATGAAGAATGGACGAATCATTATTAGCCGAACAGTGACACTAGAAAACTCGACTCCTTTGCGCTGACATATTCTATGACAAAGTTGTCGGAATGAAAGCCTTTGTATAACTTCCAAACTTCTTTCGCTTGGCTCCGCAAAACGAGGATAACCACCATTTTTGTACACTATATTGTGGTCGAAGTGTAAATACAATCTCATCGGACATTCAAGTGCCATTTTTTATAAAAACAAAATATGGAGTTGAGGAATGATGGGTTTGCTTGTAACAAATTGGTTGGAAATGTAGTTTGAGGTAAGAAAAATGGATGGGAGGGTATTGGATTTTATAGAGAAATCAGGCCACAAATGTCTGCTGGGGGAAAAGTTTCTGCCGGTTGAGGACGGAAGTATCTCGGGACAGAAACAGAAGTATCTCGGGACTTCCGTCCTCAACCGGCAGAAACTTTGTAACCTAAACTTTGCTCCGTGACTTTGAGGACGGAATTGCCACTTCCGTCCTCTAGTTGCAGACTATTTGCAGTGTGGTCACTTCTTACTTTTGCTTTTTTGACCATGCAACCATTTTCGGAAATTTCTGAACAGTTTTGCCAATTTCGTTCGCATTACTGACCGATTTTCAGAGACTTGACCAAATCATTTTATACCCTCTCCGATAAAGTCCATTTTATACCCCCTTCCATTAATGTATTCGAAAATTTTTCTCTCCGTCTTCATATTATAATTATTATTTTCAGTATTTTTTAATCATTTCGGAACTTTCAAATATCAAAGAACTGATAATTCCATTAAATTCTGAGAAACAAATTTACATCGAACATATAACAATACAAAGTCTCGATTATTCAAACCCTAATTCTTTCAAAACTTTGGCTCAATCATTTTCCAAGAACATGTGTTGCTGCACGATGCATCCGACATCGGGTAGTCAGGGGGAGCCTCCACAGTTACCTTTTCAGGTGATCTTGAACATTGTCCGGCTTCTTCCACAAATCCTCTTCCTTCGTACCCAAAAATATGGCAGAGAAGGATAAAGAAAAATTCCCCAGTCCTTCTGTACCGCTTAGCCCTTGGATTAGCCTAAGGTAGAGTTATATAAACAAAACATTTAGTTATGAAAACATTGAATTAATACAGTGTGTCGTAATTACATGCTACTTACCGCAACGTATTCCTCCCATTGGGCCTCAGCACCGTCCAAATCAACAATGTTGGTCCTACCGTCATACTTGAACCATGGTTTGTGAGTGAGTGCTTCGAAATCCCAAAACCGCCTACGCAGTTTTGCAAGACCTGCGTCGATCATCGCTATTGTGAATTGTCCGCCGGTGACGGAGTTCATTTCGTAGACAATTTCGTTGTACCAATCGGACCAACGTTTTTCGTCGGGGTAAACCAGTGTACTAAAATCGTAACAAATTTCATCGTATTCTGCAGGCTATTCTCTGGTAAAATCAACATCTCTGAAAATGTTACGCATTTCCTTTTGAATAAATTTTGGAAAGTTTGCCGTGCGGGAAGATAGGGTTTTTGTAGAAATAAATTTTGGGAAAACAAATTGGGAAGAGTGTAAGGTTTTTATGGGTTTGAGAGTTGAGGTTGTGGAGAGGTTTTGAGGGGTATTTATAGATGAGAAGTGACTACACGCTGCAAATTACCTGCAACTTGAGGACGGAAGTGGCAATTCCGTCCTCAAAGTCACGAGGCCAAGTTAGGGTTTGTTTCGGTCGGGTGAGGACGGAGCTGACATGGCAAGGCGTGTAGGGAAAACCGCCACGTCAGCAGGACGGAAGTCTGGACAAAAATGTTTCTCCTCCAGTTTTGGGTGCCATGACATAACCAAAATGGAAAAGCTGGGTCAGGCCCATGCAATCCCCCAATTAATTCCACGAATAATTCGATCAATTCATGTAACCAGACCTATTACAATGATGGAATTTCGTGCTAAGGGTTAATTTCCAATATAGACAGACATTAAGAAATAAAAAATAAATAAAAGAAAAGCCCTAAACCTAATAACCTTCACATGCTCAATGTGAGTTACAACACCTCTATATTACTGATCTTTACAAAGTTTCATTGCAATTTTTTTTTAATAATCCAAACAAAGTCTCATTGCATAGAACAACAACAAAGTATCGCCTTTCTTTTTCCAGCATCCCAGAGAAATGTTTTCAAGCAATCCACGAATCAAAGGTCTAGATTATGTGTGCATATATATTGTTTAGTTTAATATATTGCAAAAATATAAACATAATCTCTACTTCCGAAATTAAATATTGACGTGAAATGTTCAAATTAAATGTCAGATTTCTTAAAAGTGAACATAAATTTCCTAAACTCTTATAATGCAAGTTATACCAACATTTCTATCCAGCTATCGATGATCAAACTTCTCATATTTAACTTTTGCACAAATCAAATATGATTCTTGCTGCTAACTACAACTCTGATGGAAGTACTCCTTACTATTTGAGCTTACCAACTTATTGCGTATGCATGGCCTCACCAAAACCTTTTTTTTACTTTTTGGGTCAGAATAGGTATCCTACAGCTTATCTCACAAATAATTTACTTTTACGATATTTCAAACAAAAATTGTCGAACTAAAAACGAACCCTACACCCACTGCTATAAGCCTGCCCGCTTTCTGCGGAAGCCTTTAGTGGCGATAATAGAGGGAAATATTACATCGTCCAAGAACTGATCTGAAAGAAGGCAAACTTGGTAGGAACCTCGAGACACAAAGCATCCATCACCACCCCCCATAAACCTAATCTACTACTATTAAATTTAACCCCATTTGAAAAGGTCAGGCCACGTTAAAAGAGGAAGAAGCAGGCAAAGGCAAAGCATTCCCACCTCGAACAGAAATTGCTGCAAGTCAGCAGACTTCAAAGCCAGAACATTTCAACGTGGTTCACATGTTCCCTTCATCATGTTTTGACCGTCACCTCTGATAAACCCAAATAAACCTATATAAATATTTTTAGAATTAAAAAATTATATATTTGTACACTAACTATTTTTTGTCAGTACACGTGTTCAAAAGTGACAAAAAATCAGTGTTTGTCAGACTTAAGGGCATTTCTATCAATCTAAGTCCTTAACACTGGATATATGTGTAGAACATGTGATTAAAAGTGGCCGCAACCATTAATTTTACACTAATTTGACAAAAATAGTAATACGAAAATAGTTTAAATATAAAAAGAGCTAAAATATAAGTTTACTGGTAGGAAAAAAAAAAGTTTATGTATGTATATGGAGCATTTCTCTGTCAGAATATTATACACCGGTATGGTTTAGTATCCCACTGACCAGCTAAAAATGCATAATAAGAGAAGAACTGAACATGTGTTACAATGACCAAACCTTACATGCATCCCCAACCCTCCTATAACAATCTCCAAAACCTAACTGCAACAGCCAGTTAGTATTAAAGAAGATGTATAAGCATTCAGCAAGCCTATAGTCTCTCCAATCTTAACCCTTACCTGCAGTTTTTCTCGAAGCAAGGACAGAAAGGTATGGGCGGGGAGGGGGTCTTAAAACAGGTGAAAATCAGATAGAACGTTAATAGCCAACAAAACCAATCTCCAAGGCATAAAAAGAAGACAAATCTTCTTGAGCAATACAAATGCATACAATTACAAAGACATGCCTACAATGGTTAAAAGATTGCAAGCCTTTCTTGTGACGACTAACTAACCAAAGTCCACAAAACATCACGATATAAACCAGCATACAAGGATGAAAACTTTACAAGGCTGATGCACTTCAATGTACCATAGAGAAGAGAAAACTTCATGCTCATTAGAAAATATCACGTAGGCGTTGTAACGTATAGATTTTGCATGTTTAATTATTACATAAAGGAATAGAAATAGAAACAAAACAATAAGACACAAGGACATTAATAATGAAGTTAACGGATGAGCATCTGCAAGACACATAAACAATGGAAATTGGAATCTAACCTCATATCTAATGTGCTATGTTAAAAAGATACTCCAAGAACACCAACTTAACAAATGGCTAACAAATTCAATAACCGCAAAGCTTACCACATTATTCAACTTCACAAGACTAGCATTTTAAGAAGGAAATTTAAGGACAATGATTTTCAAGAAACTCTTCGTGCATGGAAATTACGTTAAATGACACAAGATGCATGTGTATGAGAAGACAAAGGAAAAGTGTATCGACCACAAGCGATTGAATTACCAAAATTGTAAAACCTAATACCCTTCATCCCAATTCTTACTTGATCTGTGAAGACGACACTTGAACATCTCCAAACCTTGAAACAATCACAGTTCCTGCTCGAATGCATTATATAGGAGATGTTGCAGTATCAAAGATCAGCCATATACTAGAGTGAAATAGTCCCTTTTGAAACAACAAAAAGCACGACCCTAACAAGAGATCATAAAGATTGCAGTAACAAAACTAAAACATAAAATGAAAGTGAAGATGAAAGCATAGTACAACAGCACAACAATCAAAGTGCTACTAAAACTTCCTTTGGAATAGCATTGAATTAAATAAAGAGTCTTGATTTTTACATGAAACAACACGAGCAGCATAACAGATCCACCGAATAGAACACAGTACAGATCATAACTGTTTGCCAGCTCTAGCTTTACACTTTAAAATAGTAACATCATCTCGATAAGCCTTCGACAATCAAGTCTTTCCATAAATCTAGAGCAAGGCATATAAAAATCAGCAGTTCATCACATATATTTAACATGATAACACTCTAATCCATGTTATATCGCATAATATCCTCTAACCATAACAAAGCCAAAATCTTAAATTTTAAAAATATCTCTAAGAAAAGGTACTCATAGCAGAAACCAACCATGCAATCTGATTCGATTGCTCAGAATTTGATATCCTCAACGGAGAGACCAGAACCATCCACATCAGAGACAAAGAGTTGTGCAGTGAAGGTTATCAGCGGCGGCATCACCATCCATCGCCGGAGGTAAATTGAGGTCAAAAGGCAAAGCCGGCTTCCGGAAGGACGAGGAAGCTACGTCACAATCTCCATCGTCAACGACAGAAGAGGAAGAATCACAGTCGCTATGACAATCTTCCGGCACCAAGGGCGGCGACCGAGGATGTCGTCTTCTATTCCACAGCGGCTCCATCGACAGTACCGAAGAATAAATCGCCTGAGGCCTGGGCCCACTGGAGGATGACTCCACGGTACTAAGCATACTTGATGCAGGCCTTTGATGTTGCATAATCTGATGAGATTCCTGATGATATAAACGATGATGATCAATTAACATGGCGGCGGCGGCTGGGTCTTTATTATTAAAATTAGGGTTAGGGTTAGGATAAGAGTTTGGGGATAAAGGAAAATTGGTTTTAGCCTTGGATCCACGGAGAGTCCGAGCAGCGGTGTCGTAAGCGCGAGCGGCTTCCTCAGCCGATTCGAAAGTTCCAAGCCAAACACGAGTCTTCTTCCATGGGTCTCTGATCTCAGCGGCGAATTTTCCCCATGGTCTTTTCCTCACGCCACGAAATTTGATCTCTTTAGATCCTCCAGATCCGTTAGCTTCTCCTCCACCGGCTGCTGTAGCCGCCGCCGCCGGTTGTTTAGCCGCTGCCCTGCCTCTCCGCATGGTTTCAAATTCAAATTAGAAAACAAGAAAAAATGAATTTATATCTACAGAAATTTTAAAAAGAAAAAAATTACAGAGAATTTTTCTGAAGGAAAAGATGAAAAAGAAGATGGGAATGAGATAATCTTTTTTTCTTTTCTTTTTTGGGGGATTTCTCTCTCTAGACTGTACTTTCTCTCTCTACTGTGTGTGGTGTAGTTGGGGTGAGGGGTATTATAGAGAGAAAGTGAAGGAGAGGAGGCTTTTTTTCTTTTCTTTTTCCATTTACTTATTTATTTTTGAGATCTTTTCCACTCATATTTATTATATTACTACTATCTCATATATTTTCTTTCTGATCAGGTCTATTGAATCATGTGGTTCAAAATTGTTCGCATTACTATAAAATGAGTAAAGAAATAATTATGTGATAATGTGGCTCATTGTGAATCACAATATCCATGTGGACCTGGTCCAAAAATCCAAAAATAAAAATCTGCTTTTTCTTGTTTTGTTTTGTTTTGATTTGTTACAAGTATAATAATGAGTTTATTGCAGTTTGGAACCTCTAAGTTATGAAATTATTTCACTTTATACCCGTCAAACGGCCAATGAAGGTCCTAGGACCGTTAATCAATGAATAATCAACTAAACCATCGTTATCCTGCAAACGTAAAGACAAATGTGCCCCTATATTTTATTGGGCAGCTCAAAAGTATTTTTGTCTAAGGGTGTATTGAAAGGTTAGTTCTAGTTGGGGAGAATGAGCGGGGACTGAGTATATCGGTCCCGGCTCCCCAATATTGTCCTTGAGCCTGGCCCTAGCCCCAATCCGGAACAAACGTGATTTTTTATCTCCGTCCAAATAGGTAAACGTGATTTTTAGTGATAATTAAAAAATAAAAAATAAATAGAGCGGTCTGACCTAGGCAGATCCGGAACGGGAGCATACTTTCCCATATATGTAGAAATGAGCTAAGCTGAGTTGAGTTAATGCTAACACATACTCAGCTTATGTTTGATGCGAACCAATTTTTTGAGGTCAATGTCAACTCATGCAAACCTCATTAGCAGCCCAACTAAACACATTTGTAACTAATGTATAAATTCAAAATAGTTAACAAAAAAACTTGTGCCATGAAATATCGTCTGATATTCTTGCAAATATATAATATTAATAAATCTAATGACATATACTAGTATAATCCTATAGCACCAAGAAGTCATACATAATTTTATACCGAAATCGTTAACCTTTATTGTTTAGTAATAATAAAGATTATATTTTTTCAATGAAAACTATTTCATGATGATTGCCGAGACACTTTTCTTGGATAAGAATGGAAAACTCATCTAAAGAAGTTTAGACTTATAACAAGTTAAGAAGACAATTAGTAAATTTTATTTAAGAAAGAACAATTTCTTATAGACGTTGTTCTCGACTTAGCATTTTTATTTGCATTTTCTATGAATTTTTGTTGAACAATATATATATATATATATATATATATATAGAGAGAGAGAGAGAGAGAGAGCTCATTAGTTAAATGAGTCGAACTCTACTTAACTCAAGCCCCGTTTGCATTTTAGATCTGCCAAAAAAATTGACTCATGTAATCGCTCAATTGGCTCGTGGGTTGAGCTCGTCTAGCCAAATATCAAATAAAAACATGAGCTACTCATGAGTCGGCTCAATTCACTTTCACCCCTACTTCCCCCTGTCCCCGATTGGGCACATATTTTGGCTTAATCCCCGTCTAAACCGGGGATTACTCGCCCCGTCCAAGTTGTCTGCAGGCGAATTCCTGGTTTGACGGTGGAAATGTCATCCCTAGTTCTAACTTCTAACCCAAATTGAGAGGGAAATTAGCTCCCTTTCCCTCATAAGGTTCTAAATGAATAAAATTTATGAATAAGTCAATAAGTTTAATACGTGCTAAAGAGTTAAGTTCACTAACAAAATGTTAACAATTATTAACATATGTAAAATTTGGGTCTTTCATGAACGTACCATCACAATGAAACTTCAATCCAATATGTTAGACATTATGAAACATATGCATAAATGAAATACACAAAATAAGTAATATTTAATAACTGAAGTAAACCAAAAAAAAAAACAACAACCCTTCAATACATGGATAGTTTTGTAATTTTGCATTAAATATATGAGAAAATATATCTTTTCATTGGCAAATTAACAGTGATTTGATTGATTAACCGAACAGTAACGGGTTTAGAACCTCTACGGGTTATTTTAAGATAAATAGGACTAATGTGCAATGATTCCATAATTTAGGGATACTTGATTGCAATAAATTCTATAATAATTAACTTTCTCGATTTCCTCTACTAGAATAGGCCCACACAAACCGACTGGAATTAGATTTGGGTCATGTAAAAAAGACACCCCCTCCTTGCCTTTTTAACACCCCCAATCCCCATAATTTTTTTTCTCCCTCTCTCTCCTCTCTCTCTCCCTATTAAATTCTCCCAACCTTCTATCTCTCAAAAACTTTTTGCCACTGTCCAGTGCAGCCGCCTGCCGGTGCCGCCAGTCGCCGCCTGCCGGAACACCAACCGGACCACCGTTCACCGGATTCCGGCCAAATTTTTTTTTTTTTTTTTTTTTTGGTTTTTCGAACTTATTGGACTAGATCCACCAGAAAATATAAATTTCAAAAATTTTGGAGGCAAAAAAAAATTCCGGCAAGATTCCGGCAAAATGGACTCAGACGATTGTGGCTATTTAGAAGACATTGATTTTGAGGTAAATAATAATTATTATTATATTGTGTTTTTTGTTGTTAGTAAATTTTTTTGGGTAAAAATACATGTTTAAACTGATAAAATGCGAAAAAAATAGTCCGAAACTGAGAAAATATCACCGAAAAACATACTGGGAAAACCGTGTGTAAACACGCAGGCGGTTTTTGGGAAAACCGTGTGTAAAAACGCAGGCGGGTTTATGGAAAACCGTTTGTAAAAACGCAGGCGGTTTTTGGGAAAACCGTGTGTAAAAACGCAGGCGGGTTTAGGGAAAACCGTGTGTAAAAACGCAGACGGTTTTAGGGAAAACCGTGTGTAAAAACGCAGACGGTTTTAGGGAAAACCGTGTGTAAAAACGCAGGCGGGTTTAGGGAAAACCGTGTGTAAAAACGCAGGCGGATTTCTTAAAATTTAATTTTACACGCGGATTTCTTAAAATTTAATTTTACACGCGGATTTCTTAAAATTTAATTTTGTTTTTTCAGATGTCGAAAAAAAATTATTTTGTTTTCCAGTGACCAAAAAATAATTTTTTTTGGTATTTCACGACAATTTTATGTTTTGTATTTATTGTAGGTTCGGAGTTCGAGACGGACTCAAGTAGTGATCTAGAGGAATTTCCCGATAATGAGGAAAATTGGCTCGAAACGGGGGAATTCTTTATTCAGTATGAAGATTATGATTTTGAGACCAAGGGACGAGTTAGTGCATTGGGTTAAACAAAAAAGGGGATTGAACATAAAGTGTATATTGTGATTGGTCGGTCAAGAGAGGGACAAGATTACAGTGCGCCCAAGGTGTATTTAAGATGTGAGCGTTTCGGAATATACGTTGGGGCTCCAGATTGGCAAGAGCGGTGAAGGGAGGAAAGCTAACCGAACAAGGAGGACTAAGAAGATAGATTGCCCTGTTCAAGATTGTAGGGAAAAAGGACTAAAATTGATTCATGGAGATTTAAGGTTAGCCAAGGCAAACATAACCATTTCTTGGGAATCTATCAGTTTGGTCATGCTGCAGCACGGAAGTTGGATGACGATCAGAATAAGTTGGTTGAGCAGTTGACCAAGTGCAACGTTGGGGCGAACGAAATATATAACACATTAAAAATGGAAAATCCTAACTTTTATGGGGGCAAAGCTACAGTATATAAGGCGAGGGCAAGAATCAGGAAACTTGATAAAAATGGCCGGACCGAATTACAAGATCTGATGTATCGTCTCACCGAAGTCGGGCTATGTGGTAGAGTGTCGTCGTTATGTAAATAGCGGGAGTGACCGAGCAGGGTGTAGACGAATCTCAACAATATGTTGGCGACTTATTATTTGCTCATCCGGACTCCATCAGACTTGCCAGAGTTTTTCCCTACGTTATCCTTATGGACAGCACCTACAAAACAAACAGGTATTATTTTATTTAATTTATTTATGATGTGTTGGAATTATTTATATAGTTTATGATTTTGTAGATTTACCGATTTAAATAATTGCAGATACAAAATGCCTCTACTCATTGTAATTGGATTTACTCGCACCAATCAAAACTTCACTATTGCTTATGCATTCTTGCGTCAAGAAAAAACAAGAAAATTTTGCATGGGCACTTGCTATGATTAGGGGGATTATTTGATCCCAAACGAGTCCCCCGGTGTTGTTGTAGCCCGAGTAAAGATATGCAAATTGTTAAAGGCAAGTATTGAGGTATTTCACGAAGCCAAACACATGTTGTGTAGGAGACACATTGGGAAATGTGTGAACAAGAATCGTTTGTTTCAATACTTGGACCCGAAAAAGGTGACGAATTCTCACAGTCCCACTTGGGGGCGCACTGGCGTATGCTCAAAGCCGAAGATGAATATTATGAGAAGTGGTCTGATATTTTAAAGGGTTGTAGATCCCAAAAGGGATCTGATTTGCTAACATATCTTCGAAAAACCTGGGTGGATAACTACAAAGAAATGTTTGTTCCGGCATGGACAAACAAGTATCTTCACTTCGGTACAAATACTACAAATCGGGTTGAGAGTTCACACTCCGCATTTAAGAGGTATTTGAGAACCCCTATTGGGGGTTTTGTATATGTTTGGGAGAGGATCCACAGTATGATTGTAAATCAAATTGATGAGATTAAGGGGGCTATGGAATCCTCTCGTATTTGGGACAAGAAATTAATGGACAACACATTTATGAGGAAGTTGAAAGGTAGGGTTAGTTCTTGGGGTTTAGATATCTTGATGAATGAGTACAATAAGATTGGTAAAATATGTGATTGTACTGCTAGATCAATGTATGGAATTCCATGTTCATGTGAACTACAAGCCATGTTGAGGAAGCCGGGTGGAAAAATACGAGTTAAGGATCTTCACCCTTTTTGGAGTTCTCTCTCAGTTGAAACTCTTCCAAAACATCATATGTTTGGTGATGTAGAGCCTCCAGAGGATCATTTAAAGGGGCTTATGGACATGTACAATGAAATTTCTACAAGGGATCCAGAACAAATAAGACAATACAAAAGTAAATTTGCTGAAATTATCTACCCGTACGATACAGACTTAGCTGAGCCACAGGTCGTCGTTGCCAAAGGTAGACCGAAAGGATCGAAAGGATCAGCTACTAGGCGGGATCCATCGTGGTGGGAGTACAAATCAAAGACAGGGAAGAAATCTTTTAAGAAAACATCTCCAAGCCGAGGCGGCAAGAAGTTCTAGTGGCTCCCAAGGACGGGGGTCAGGTCGTGGCACACCTGATAGCTCGTCTGGACCTGGGAATGTAACGGATGATAGCAAATCTGGTTTTCAGTTCCTTTGGCCAGCAGAGTTTCCCCCTTTAGCCCTTCCTTTCATGACTGGATGTGTGAACGTAAAAGACGACGGTCACTGTGGTTATCGGTCTGTAGCTCATCAAGTATGGCATGATGAAAGTCAATACATATCCACCAGATTGTTAATGCATAACAATCTTTTAGAATGCGATGCTGATTTAAGATACAGATATATAAACTTGCAGTGGGTGGCGTAGATGTTTGTGCACGAATTCTTACGAAACTTACATGGTGGTATCCCACACCTTGCACACCTGATTACTGGATGGACCTTCCAGATATGGGTTGGATTATTGCGACGAATTTTCAAGCTATTTTTGTATGTTTTTGTCGTGGAAATTCGCACACATTTTTACCACTACATACTAACTTGCCATCTCCAGTACTGGAAATAACGATCGCTTATATCCCAACAAAACGGCACTTCGTGTCGGTAAGTTGTTCAAACATTAGTCATTTCATTTACTAAAATATGTATGATTTGAATTTTATTGACTAATTTTTTTTTTTTTTTTTAATATATAGGTTCAAATGGAACGTAATTGTCCATTGCCCCCATTGCATCCATCTTGGATACACTATTCAAGTTCAATGGCACAAAGTTGGTATTATCCGCTGGAAGTTAGATTTACCTCGTGGAAAAATTTGGAACAAATTTATGGCTGTTAATATTATTTGATATTCTGTATTATTTAGAATATTATGAAATATTTTTTGGTGCCAATTGTGTGTTGCAATTAATTTTGTAATTACTTAGTAATAAATTGGGAAATTGTGAAAATATGTTTAGGGAAAACCGTGTGTAAAAACGCAGGCGGGTTTTGGGAAAACCGTGTGTAAAAACGCATGCGGTTTTTGGAAAAACCGTGTGTAAAAACGCAGGCGGTTTTTGGGAAAATCGTGTGTAAAAACATATGTTATGAATATATTATGTAATTCAATTAATACAAAATATATAGTTTAAATGACCTCGACGTCAATTTGTATCAGTATATTGTTTTAATTTTCGTCACTTGATTTACTAAAAATTAGACCAAGTATATGAATGTTGACTGTTATTTTTTGTAACATTTATTTTTAATAGTTTATATGACACTTAATAGTAAAACTTTTATTTTTTTAAGAATTGTAAAATTTTAGACTTGTAATTTGTTTGATATTTTGATGAGTTATCACATACCATACCCTAAGTGTTAAAACCTAAATACAAAGAAAATACTTGGTATTTATTTGCACTTAATTTTTATTGCAATACCCCTAAAAAAATATTTAGGATTTTCTAAAAAAAAATTTAAAAAAAAAAAAATTTAAAACCGCACACGGTTTTCCCTAAAACCGTCTGCGTTTTAAATTTAAATTTTTTGGTTTGCGCTGTGTGTTATTAATTGTACAATATAACTTAAATTGTAATTTATGAAAAAAATTATTTAAAAAAATGTATGAATTTTCAAGAGGTTTTCCCCTAAACCCGCCTGCGTTTTTACACACGGTTTTCCCTAAAACCGTCTGCGTATATACACACGGTTTTCCATAAACCCGTCTGCGTATTTACACACGGTTTTCCCTAAAACCGTCTGCGTTTTTACACGGTTTTCCCTAAAACCGCTCACGTATGACTACACGGTTTTCCCTAAACCCGTCTGCGTTTTTACACACGGTTTTTGCTAAAACCGTCTGCGTTTTTACACACGGTTTTACACACGGTTTTCCAGTATGTTTTCCGGTGCTGTTTTCTCAGTTTCTTTCTGATTTTATCAGTTTAAACATGTAATTTTACCCCAAAAAAATTACTAACAATTATTATTATATTGTGTTTTTTGTTGTTAGTAAATTTTTTTGGGTAAAAATACATGTTTAAACTGATAAAAATGCGAAAAAAATAGTCCGAAACTGAGAAAATAGCACCAAAACATACTGGAAAACCGTGTAACGCAGACGTTTTAGGGAAAACCGTGTGTAAAAACGCAGGCGGGTTTATGGAAAACCGTGTGTAAAAACGCAGACGGTTTTAGGGAAAACCGTGTGTAAATACGCAGACGGTTTTAGGGAAAACCGTGTGTAAAAACGCAGGCGGGTTTAGGGAAAAAAAATTTAAAAATTTTTTTTTAAATTTTTTTTTAGAAAATCCTAAATATTTTTTTAAGGGGTATTGCAATAAAAATTAAGTGCAAATAAATACCAAGTATTTTCTTTGTATTTAGGTTTTAACACTTAGGGTATGGTATGTGATAACTCATCAAAATATCAAACAAATTACAAGTCTAAAATTTTACAATTCTCAAAAAAAATAAAAGTTTTACTATTAAGTGTCATATAAACTATTAAAAAATAAATGTTACAAAAAAATAACAGATCAACATTCATATACTTGGTCTAATTTTTTAGTAAATCAAGTGACGAAAAATTAAAACAATATACTGATACAAATTGACGTCGAGGTCATTTAAACTATATATTTTGTATTAATTGAATTACATAATATATTCATAATATATTTTTTCAATTTATGAAAACTAATAAATAATGTTCATTGTTTCTTAATAATTAAGTTTTGTTTATTATATTTTTACTAAAAAACATTCCCCCGTATCGAGCCAATTTCTTCATCATCAGGAAGTTATTTTAGATCACTATAAGGTACGTTTGAACTTTGATTGTTATTTTTGGCAACATTTATTTTGAAATAGTTTATAAGACACTTTGTAGCAAAAAATTTAACTTTTTAAGAAATGTAAATTTTTTAAACTTGTGATTTTTTTGAAATTTTAATGGGTTATTACATATCGTAAGTGATAATACCTAAATACAATTTTTTGGTGCCAATTGTGTGTTGCAATTAATTTTGTAATTACTTATTAAAAAGTAAATCATGAAAATATGTTTTAGGGAAAACCGCGTGTAAAAACGCAGCCGCTTTTAGGAAAAACCGTGTGTAAAACGCAGCGGTTTTTGGGAAAACCGTGGTAAAAACGCAGGGCAATTTTTGGGAAAACCGTGTGTAAAAACGCAGCGGGTTTAGGGAAAAGCCGTGTGTAAAACGCGAGCGGGTTTAGGGGAAAACCGCTGCGTTTTTACACACGGTTTTCCCTAAAACCGCTGCGCTTTTACACGGGTTTTCCCCAAAACACTGCGTTTTTACATACTGTTTTCCCAAAGATGTTTTTCGGTGCTATTTTCTCGCTTTTGGACTATTTTTTTTCGCATTTTATCGGTTTAAACATGTATTTTTACCCAAAAAAATTTACTAACAACAAAAAACACAATATAATAATTATTATTATTTATCTCAAAATCAACGTCTTCTAAATAGCCACAATCGTCGGAGTCCATTTTGCCGGAATCTTGTCGGAATTTTTTCTTGCCTCCAAACTTTTTGAAATTGATATTTTGTGGTGGATCTAGTCCAATAAGTTCGAAAAACCAAAAAAAATAAAAAAAATAAAAAAAAAAAAAAAAAAATGGCCGGAATCCGGTCAACGGTGGTCCCAGCAGCAGGGCGGCGGCGGTGAGAAAAAATTATTGAGGATAGAGGGTTGGGTTGGGAGCATTTATTATGGTGAGAGAGAGGAGAGAGAGGGAGAAAACAAATTATGGGGATTGTGGGGTGTTAAAAAGGCAAGGGGGGGTGTGGGAATAGTGGCCATGTTAGATTTCATCCTTTTCTTTTCCTTTTCTTTTTGGGAAAATGACCTGAAAAATCTCTAAAGTATTTATCAAAACACGATAAGGTCCTATAAATTTTTTATCTTCTTCTTAAGTTCTGAAAGAATTTTCGTGCCAGATAAAGAGTCCCACCACCAATTTAAGCGGTGGTTTCCGGCCAAGTGTACACACGCCCCATTCACGTGATGTCGAATCAAGGGCAAAATGGTCACAAAAAAGGGCAAATCCCAGTCTATGTTTTCGAACCCCCGGAGGCAGGTGTTCCAGCATTTCCAGAGGTGCCTCCATTCGCGGCATCCTTCATACCATCAGAATCTTTGACTTTCACCGAATTCGCAGTCTTAAGCTTTGTATTCCTCGCGGACGGAGGAGCCACGCTGCTCTCCAGCCTGGAAGCCGTGAAATTTCTCATTGACGAATCGTCATACTCCTTATCATCGTCATCCACAACCTCCTCCGACTCTTCATTGGAATCGGAGTCAGAACCGCAGGCACTGATACTCTCCAGGTCGTCGTTGGAAGTTAGGGCACCGTCGCGTGTTGTGTCTGAGAATGATGAAGGGAAATGAGGAGCGTGGTCGTCAGATGCTAGCTTGCGCTTGTGCAAGGACGAGGTTGCTGAGGCTAACGCCGAGTAAGACGGTGACGACATTTGTGAGCTTCTGGAACGAACCGATGCCGTTAAGTGATTGTCCATTGTCGTTGATTGATTGATGAATGATGATGTTTTACCAATGGAGTTTTCCTAGTTTTTGTTTTCCTTAATTTACTGAACCAAAGGTGCTCCAAGAGCAACTTATTTAGATTGGGAATTTGTTGATTTCTGAAGACAATTAGGGTTTCTGTGAAGTTAGGTTTTTGAAGGAAGAAACACTTCTTACCTTCTGTTACGGTCTGAAGCTACAGAGGAACTGAAGAAGAAACAATCCTCCAGCTCAAATTGGAATCAAGAATTTGTATATTTATTTAATTTGGGAATAAATCGATCGGTTTTTTTTATTACCATTTTGCCCTTAATTCGAAATCACGTGAATGGGGCGTGTGTACACTTGGCCAGAAACCACCACTTAAATTGGTGGTGGCTCTCTTTATCTGGCACGAAAATTCTTCCAGGAGCTAACAAGAAGCGAAAAAACTTATAAGACCTTATCGTGTCTTAATAAATACTTTAGGGATTTTCAGGTCATTTTCCCTTTCTTTTTTGTAAAGGATTTATTTTTTTTCCATTTTATCACGATTTCGTATGACAATATCTATTTCGCACCCATGAAAAGTTAATAATAGTACCGTTCTTGTTGATTGACTCCACATCTCATTCGCATTAATTGTACAATTATTTGCAGATGTGAACTCTACTAAATTCACGTGATAGAGTTGTGAGATTATTCTCAGAAGGACGCTCCTAAAATTAAGTGACCACATTAAGGTACTCATATATTACTAGAGCATCATACATTAGGAGTACTCGGTCCAACGCCAACTTTCTAGTCGACTCAATTAAGGTGTGGGGGAATGTTTTTATGCACCATGTAATTTCTTTTAGAATTGTTGAATTAATAGCTACAACCAAAATAGTTATTTTTTAATTTGAAATAAATATTTTAAATGAAAAATAACTATTTTAAAATTAAATATATATTTTAACCGTCTGCTTTCTAAAACATTATGAACGATACTTCAAATTTTAAAGTAGTACAGTGCAAATTGCTCACAAACTCGATTACCAATATCACCTCTATCATCAAAGGTGTCTTAACCCAGTGGGGCAGGTGCTTGCCCATGACCTTCGTGGTTCGATACCCTACGTCTACGTGCGGTAATCTTTAATCTCCCTTTTTAGGGCTATCTTCTCCTCGTCTGAGGCAGTTCTCTCTCCCCGATATGGGGCAACCGCTCAATCGGACTTCAAAAAAAAATATCACCTCTATCATTGTTTTTTTTATTAATATTTCAGAATTAAAAAAAATATTAAAAGGTTCCACAAATCATCTATATCACCCGTTGTTCCAATGGTGCTTCATTCCAGCACCATCGCTAGTAAAGTGTGGGGTTTGCATTAGACTGACATTGATTTAGCAGAAAGTACAAAACATGGCAGCAAAAAAAATGGAACAACATTTTTGTTCGGAACGGAAATCTCACTTCCATCTTGGCCCCGGGACGGAAGTGGTACCCATGTTCCAGAAATAAATCCCCTTTTTGCTCTTCCCCATCCCTTCTCGTGAACCCAAAACTCTCAAAGGCAAAAAAAAAAAAAAAAACCAGCCCCCCACTTCCCTGCTACCTCGGCCGCTGCCGCTGACCGCCCGTCGCCACTGCTTCTAGCAACACCTTACTTTCTCTTTCATCTCTCAATTTGTAAGGTAAAAAACAAATTTGAATTTGAATTTTTTTTGGAGATATAAAACTATGTGTTGAATTTAACTACAAACATACTAATTATGTTTAGGAAATCAAAGTAATTTGTTGATATTGTAAATTATTTGTGAATTTTGGGTATTTGTAAAATTAGGGCAATTATGAATTTAGGGTTTTTGTGAATTTATGCATGTAGAATTGTGAATTTGACAATTGTGAAGTTGTGATTGTGTGAATTTACACTTAGAGCATTTGTGATTTTAGGGCATTAGTGAACTTGTGAAATTGTCAATTTGATAATTTGTGAATTGTGAATTTAGGGCAATAGTAGATTTGGAGATATAAAATGTGGGATTTACACACTGATGCACTGGAGGCCGCTGCTCCCTCCCTCGGTAATGTTATTGCACCAACCCGCGAGTACATGGATTGGTACAATCGCATTAAGGTTCACCGTATGACGACCTCCCAAAATCGGGATCAAAGGCCACTCCCGATTGGTATTCAACCCACAGCTACAATAGAGGACATTTTGGTAAGTTTTATTCGTATATTTTTTATTGTTAATATTTTTTTCCTGAATATACTAATTTTAATATTATGTTACAGGAGGAGTCGCACAGGGTGATGCTAGAAGAGTTCGAGAAGTCTGCCACTCGAACTAATACGCAGTACAAGTCACTCATCACCTGGGCAGCCAAAACGATTAAGGATGCCTTCGCATCGGCAGGGAAGTCGGTGACATGCCGATGTTGTGGAAGTTGGCGTTCTGCAACCTTCCATACAGACGAGGGAGCATGTTCCGGGTAGGGCTGCGGTTGGGAGGCAGGGTACTCGTCGGAATAGCCAGGCAACTCAGGAGAATCTTGTTGCGCGGCGCTTGAGGCAGCGTGGCGGTGAGGCGAGACCGTCCCAAACACAGCAGCAACCGACTCAGTCTCCTACTCAGTTCGAGACTCAAGGTGATGTACCCCCCGAATATGATTACCAATTTCCAAGCATCGACACTTATTCTCCAGGTATTCAAACGGGGACTTCTTCATCAGGACAGCCAGAAGTCTATTTTGGTGCGACGCCCTCGTATAGCCTCAGTCTGGACCAGACACAGACGTTGCAGCAGACTCCACATCTCCAGCCAGATTACCCTGAGGAGGCGATACGTATCGACACCGAAGGTGTAGAATTCTTTGAAACAGAGCATGTTAGTGCTGTGCGAACCAGAGACGGCAACACATACTATCTCCGGACTAACTCGAGAAGGACCCATAGATACACCCCATCGGGACCGTAGATAGGATTTACTTTGTATTTCATACATTTGTTTTATTCTTGTTACAAACAAATTGTTTTATTTATGACATACACGATTCCTTTGTTTTTTTCGTTGTTCTTATTTTATTAATGAAGTCGGTTTCCTCAAAGTAATTTTTTTACACATAATTTGGTAAATATTATGCTTAAGTGAATTATTTTGTTGTAAAAAGACCCAAGTGTCTTAGGAAAAATGGAATTGTCACTTGGCATTTTCTGCCCGAAATGGAAAAAATCCTTCAGTTTTTGGACAAATTTTCTACCAGTTGGGGGCGGAAGTCCCACTTCCGTCTTGGCCCCGGGACGGATAAAAATGTTGTTCCCTTTTTTTTGGCTGCCATGTTTTGTCCTTTCTGCTAAATTAGTGTCAGTCTAATGCAAACCCCCAGTGAAGTGTTGAGTTCCAACAAAAGTTGCTTAGGGAAAGTTGATGATTAGCCCAGAGACGAAGTCATGCTTTTTAGGTAAGAAAAGTAAAAAATTGCAATAGTATACCGAATTACATATAAAAATTACAAAAAAATATTGCAGGCGAATTTGATCAAATATTTCAAACTACATATAAAATTTATTATATCTAGTAAGATTTTTAAAAAAAATGGAGGTCTGCTGCCCTGCCCCGATCTCGTCACTGATTTAGCCAAACATCTATCCTAAAAATTTCAAAGTAAATTTTCTTAGGTACATCAAATGAATTTGATCCGATGGTTAAATTTAAATAGCTAAATAACTATTCCAACAAACCTGAGTGGATCGGCACCTCATTCTTTTCGTATATATTTTTTTAATGCAAACTAATTAGTCTTTATTAATATCTCCTTCCCTAACAGGGAGAACATCAACAAAAGTACCACAAGATTGTGCATCACACCACACTTGAGGTGGAAGGCAGAGTAAATGTATCCTTCATATTCTACCAGAAGTTCTAGTCCAATTTGCCAAATTGTGCGCAACCCTATTACAATGTCTAGGAATAAAATTAATCATAAATTCATCTAACATATTTAGTCTATTCCTACACATATCAGTAGTAATTTTTTCTTGCCATTCTTCAATTTCCTTATTACCTCTCAAAGTAAAAATCACATTTGTTGCATCCCTCTCAAGGAGGACCTTTTTCCATTTCTGGCTTATAGCAGTGTTGATTGCCAATAAGGCTCCTTTAGCTTCAGCCGTAAAAGCGTTCGGAGCCCATCCAGTTTCAGTCTCTGCATAACACACAACACCATCTTCATTTCTAACAACAACCACACTGTGTATTCACATCAAAATTGATTTTCCTCCAATTTATTGGTGGTCTAACCCAATTGACTGGCAACATATGGTTGGGTTTCACTTTATTTCTCCTTCTGCAACCTGTCACCAAGTAAAGTAGAGATTAGCAAGTCTAATATTATCCTTCCCAATGAGGTCTCAGTCTAATATTATTTCTCCTTCAATTTCATTCCCACATATAAGGTAATTTGAATCCCCCACATCCATGAACACACCTAGTCTCTCATTTGTTGGTAGAATGTTTGAAAGAATTCTCCAAAATAAATGTTTATGTCTAGGATGGAGCTTTTATATAATTATTGTACAAGTATATAGTTCATATAATTATTATTTTCATATAATTATTGTACAAGTATATAGGTCATATAATTGGGTCTTTGAGCCTAAGAAAAAAGTTAGTTGCTCCCAACTTCCAAATCCTGAAAATAAAAATTCGGTTTTTATGGTACATATTTTGACCCTCTAAGTGTATAAGTTTGCCTTGGCAAATAATCATATGTACTCGTCTGTATACTCATTTTTTTGCCCAACTAATCACAATTCACCATGTGTATATATAATTAAAAAAATGATCACATAAAGAATTCTTATTGGTTGGGCACATGAATAAGTACACAGACGGGTATAGACGATTTTCACCCGTTTGCCTTAAATCTTGTTAATTAGTTGAATGACTATTTTTGGATATTTATTTATCAGAATAATAATTATTTTCAACTATTAAATAAATCTTTCAAAAAAATTGTTAAATAATTAATTCAAGATTGCCACGATTATATAGTGCTGAATAAAAAAAACATCACATACTGAACATTTTTTTATAGGTATTTCAAACTTTTAGTCATATGTTATATTCTATGCATTAGTTATTTTTTCTTGATTAGTATCTGTCATAAAGTATATAACACATATTTTACGCAATATATGTTAAAAAAATTACAACACGTGTTCACTTTAAAAAAAATTGAATTATCTTAGATTTTATTGAACAACAAAAAACGCGTTTAGTATATACTGACTTTTTAGTGTTTAGCAGAATGGTAAAATACAAAGGACCGGTCCACTATGACCAATTGACCCAAAGTGTATATCGCAAAATAAGGGAACTCGTTATCACGCCAACCGGAAATCGTGTTGGCTTTAGAAAAGCTTCCTCCCACTTTATAAATAATTGATCAAATTCAACACGTAATCGAGTCCCGTAAGGATGTCATTTGGGGTTTGCATTTGAAGCATGTGTTTTGAAAAACTCAGAAATTATTAATAAATAGTAATTCTCTGTCCATGTAAGAATAATAGTAGTTTTATAATTTGACACACACATTAAAAAAATTTAAAAGTAAAATTCTTTTTCAGTAATTTAAAAAATACTATTACTCATTTAATATTTTATCATTTCATTTGATACATTATTTTTTCTCTTCTAAAAATACAATAATTTCTCTTAAAAAATATAAAATTATGTTTATATATTGACAAAAGAGATTCCTTTTAAAACTACACTTACTTTGACATAAAGAAAGTAATTAATAATAAGCTTAAATTGACCACTTTGTGTTTGTGTGTGTGTGTTTTTTTTCCCTGTTAAATTGACCACTTTTTTGGTGTTTGTGTTGTGGCGTTTGGTTTTGAAATTGCAAGTTGGTATTTTGTGGCTTTAGTGGTTTGCCAGTGACCAACGAAAATAAATAAAATAAATAACTAACCGACCATATTTTTTCATTTTAGTTTATTTATTGGAGGAAGAATTTATTTATTTTAAGAAAAGAAATAGGGGATTGATTTGAACCAAATACCTCTATTATATGGGTCACTAACCATTTAAAATTTAAAAAATTAGGTGGAACTAGCCTTCACACATTCCACAAATAAAAATACACGACCGACTATTCCGACAAAAGTGTCTCCTTTAGTAAGTGGAGCTGATAGTATATTTTTATGTGTCAGATGTGAGGTCGAACCTAATAATCCAATTCCACCTCTAGTTACCCCTTAAAATGATGATGACATGATTCAAATTTGGAATCTATGATTCTTTTGTGGCAAAATGGCCCAATTTATTCTAAATCTATTTATGATTATTCATTAAGGTTTTAATTCAATATTTTTTTAACATTTTACCATCCTAAATGTATTTAGGATCGATCACTAAACGACATCAATCTATTTTTTTATTCATTTTCCGTTTGTCTGCTATAATATTATATATTCATTCCATTTTTTCAAAAGTGAATGTGTATTTTTCTATTTGGAAATGCTACAAATATTATTACAAAGCAAAAGTTGCGCCAAATACGAAAGGAACAGAAAAAAATAGCAAGTAAAAAAAAACAAACCAAAAAAGGAAAAAGAAATCAAGTATACAAAAAAGGAAAAGAGCGAGAGGGAGCTCAGATGCACGCTTATCGTCCGATATAAATCAGACGGTTGTGGTGACCCTCACCACATTAGAGCAAATTTCTTCATAGCGGCCTCTCATTATTGCACCAGCCGGGAATCGAACCCGGGTCTGTACCGTGGCAGGGTACTATTCTACCACTAGACCACTGGTGCTCCTTATTTTCCTTCTTCTCCAATATATTTTATATATTAAATGCAGCCTTAAAATAAAATTAATCTCTATTTACCCAATAGTTTGATTCTTCTATATAAACCGTTGTTTGATAAATTTTTCTGGACTTCTTTGAAGTTCTTTGTGATTTTGATACCACATTCATTCCATAATATAAGTCGTTTATAACATGTAGAAAAAAAAGCATTTCGTTAGTTAAAATATTAATATTGCTGTCTTAAATATAATGAGTGGTATACATGTCTAATTTAAAAGAGTAATATTGATATTTTAACTAATAAAATACTTTATTTGGTTGCTTCTTTAATTTTCGCTACATACTCTAAACGACTTATATTATGAAATTAAGAAAGTATATTTGAATATGTTATTGGTTACTCTCTTCGTCTGAAATTTAATATTCACAATTGACTTGCAAAATAATAAATAAAAAAAATTCCACATTTGCAAGTAATTAAAAGAGGAGTACATTGACCAAGGGAAAATTAAAAAAAAAAAAAAACTTTAAATATAGGAGGCCTTGTGAAGTTTTCATTCCTAGAATATATAGAAAGTTAAATACTTCAATGGAAAATACAATCTAACTCATATATAGATTGAAATAACTTCGTGCCTGCCTTCCCTACTCAAATAGAACGACTAAAGACAATCATACCCTCTCTTCACGGGGTGTTCTCAAAACGTACCATTACAAGTTTAATGTAGCTAAAAATTGTCACTATACATTAGTATAACACTTTCTTAGTTGTGGGTTAAATAAGTCAAAATAGTTACTCGTGAAAGAACAGTTTCCGGTTATCCATCAAAAAAAGAAAAGAAAAGAAAGAACAGTTTCCGGTGTATTCTGAGGCTGATACTTCTAATGCATTTTGCAGTTTTGAATTGTTTGTTTCAATATAGGCTTGAAATAGTTATTTTGTTTACTCTTACTTTCAGGGGCTGCCTATATCGTTTTCTTTTGTTTTCCTCCCTCTCCATTTTTCTATTTCATCAGTTTCTAAATCATTGAGATGAGCATCTAATATATCTAATATATCATTAAGTGAATTTGAATATATCTAAATCCCTAATAAATGGGGTGAAAATCATGTCCCCATTCCTATTCCCATCTCTGTCCCCAACCAATCAGAATTTATTATATAAATAATTAATTGTATATACACATGGTGAATTGTGATTGGCTGGGGACAGGCACGGGGACAGAGAATTTTTTGCCAAACGGGGTGAAAATCCTCTATCCCCATTCCTATCCCATCCCGACAATTAATTCATATAATGGAAAAATTGCAAAGTGTTATATCCAATTAACATTGACCCATTATAATCCGGTTAGTCCGATTAAAATTTGATCCAGGCATTGTGATTAGAAAGCAGTAAGGCCCAACCCACTTGGCCTAACTCATTTTCTTCATAAAAGAAAGGCTAAACCAAGCCCAATGTTATTGTACTCAGAGGAGTTTATTCCAGTGGTAAACTGCTCTTAACCTCGTCGGGTAGGTTTGACACTGGCAAAGCCCTTCTAAAGCGGCAAAAAAACAATTTGTCCCCGTGGATATCTATATTCTTATACATAATCAATCACAATTCATCATGTATATATATAATTTGAAGAAATATTCACATAGCGAATTTTGATTGATTGAGTACATGAATATGAATATAAACGGACAGAAGATTTTCACCAATCTAAAGCCCGTCCCACACTGAAAAAAAAGAAGAATTACTATGGATGCCATTTTTTTTAAAACAATTCTATTTTTTTCTCTAAACTTGCACAATTAACCTCCTAAATTTCAAGGATATTATGATAACTTTACTCCAAGAGTACCAGAATAATCAGAGCATGGACCAACCAAAAAAATTATTAGTAGTTGAAAATGATTATCACATCAAAATAGACATCTCATTACTATGGAGAGTGTAGTAAAAGCTTTCGACAAGCAGATCACCTAAAAGGATCATACATCACCTCTTGGCTTTTGAGTTTTGACAGCAAAGATGTAGAGTGAAAGTAAAGTAAAGAAACTAATTAGGGGTTGATAGTTCAGTGTGAATATGTAATTTTGCATGAATTGGAGTCTCAATATAATGGTAATTTGCTAGGATTCAGTTTGACCTATAGACTATTTTTTAATGGAGTCCCAATATAAAATTATGATTGTACTTTTAATGATTTTTTAATTTTTGTTTTAAATTAATCTTAAACCGCGATCAAAAAATTTCGGATCAAACTCAATTCAATCATGCAATTATTTTAATTTTTTTAGCAGAACCCCCCAGTGAGAGTAATCTTGAAGTAACAAAATGCTTCATTAGCATCCACAATCAAATAAAAGAGAAACTTTATTTACAAAAATCATTCCGCCTCATCATTATAATCCTACTAACCCAAAAAAAATTAAACCCTTTACGAAATCTCGTATGATATAAATATAAAAATATTAAAAACAAGTAGGACATAATAATCAGATTAATATCAAAGTCAATTAAGCCATACCTACCCAATAATAAAATATACCCCAATCCAAACCCCATTTACACCTACAACAACAAAATTATGAAGCTAATCCACAAAACAAATCCTTCTTTAATTGGCATTTCTTCTTTATCTTCACCTTTCATTGTCCTTCTCAATATCCCGTAGGAAATACACAACTGCCATACTCTGCAAACACAAAAGTTTAAACAAAAATACAAGATATCGAAATAAATAATTTTTTATATAATTTAATAATCAAATATCTGTCGCCCCTGAAAATATTTATTAATCTAATAGGGGGCAAAAATACTTACTAGGGGGCTGAGTGACAACATAAGCAGCACCACCAAAGTAGCACGAACCACTCTTTCGCAGATTTTTCTGATAAAAGCTATTGAACGCATAAGATGCATGCGCTTCGACGGAATTAGGATTGTAACACGTGGAACCTTCTTGAATCGGACGGCAATCCGCTTGACCTTCGCCACATGCATAATCAAGTGCGTCTTGCAATTTTTTCTCTTCTACATCACTACTGGCAATACACCAAGTCTTACCCGGTGACACTTCACCTCCACCGTTTGATGGAGGTTTCGGTTGGACCTTACTTTTACTCCCGTTGTTCATCGACGGTGGAGATTTAGCAGCCTCCGCTGAAAGCGGAATATCGTAAACTCTCTGTTCGTTTGGATAGAAGAGCCCGTAGTTCCTCTCTGAAGTGGGCCCGGGCTTCTGGTTCTCGTTAAACAAAGCAAATAAATAGACGTTAAGAGGCTCGTTGGGCCTTAAGGGGGTCCCACCGCCACTCAAAACTCTACGAACCAAATTCCCATTATACGACGCCGCATTATCTTGTCCGGCTCCGACTTCATTCTCGTCGCCCTTGGACGGCCAACCGGTCTCGGAAACCACCATTTTCACGTCGTTAAAGTTCAAAGCTTTCATGGCTGCAAAAACGGCGTCGATTTGGGCTTCAAATAGGCTCTTATAAACGAGGCCGTTTTGAGGATCAGTTACGCCTTTATTATCGCGGAAAAGAGCGTAATCTAAGGAAATCGTGTCCGTATTTGCGACGTAAGCGAAGAAAGGGTAAGCATTAACCATGAGGTAAGAACCGGTTTTTTTCAAGAAACTCAGCATCGGTTTAATAACCGGTTCAATGAGTTCCGATTTAAATGAACCGGCAGAAGAAGGGTAGGAATTTTGGAGTGCGCTGAGGGCAATTGGGGAAGAAATTTTTATTCCGGAAATATTGTACTTAACGAGAGACGAGTAAACGTTGTTCATAGCAGGGACGAGAAACGACGTCGTGTTGTTGGGATCCACAAAGACTTCGTTCCCAACAGCAATGGCTTCAACGAGGGTGTTTGAGTAGTGTGGGAGGATGTTGGATTTTACCCATGCGTCAGTAAACGATTGGCTGTGGGCGGCGGCGGAGAGGTTTTCGTTGGGCATTGCGACGGTGACGAGGATTTTAGAGCCGGAAAGTGCGGAGAGGACGGCGGAGTCAGTGTCGTAGAGCTTGACTCTAGTGAGTCCTTGGGATTTGAGAAGGTCGACGACTTTTGATGGTGATGGAAGGTTATCGGCGATTCGGCCGTAGTTGATTCCGATGTTCCCTGAGTCGGCTGCGAGAGAGAGTGAGATTAGGGGAAGGAGGAGGAGGAAGGAGAAGAAGGGAGGATTTCTTGAAGGAGGAGGAGTAGTAATCATGGTGGTACTGGTGGGTTTGGAAATGATGAGAATGGAAAATCTAATTGAGATTTTGTTTATGAGGTGGTGGATGTGTTGTGGTTTTTATAGAGAGAATTGGGGGGTGGACGGAGAGTGTGGGAGGAGTGGAGTTAGTGGGGTGAAATAACAGGAAGAGAGGGGAAGGGATTAGTTATAGTTTTGATATAGATCGGGTTTATTGAATCATTATAATGAGAAGATAGATAATTTTATGATAATGTAATTTATTCTGAAACATAAATTTAATGTGAATTTAATCTATATAAAAAAAAAAATTGGGGTTAGAAGTTAAGTTAAGGGCGGTAAATTTGGTTGACTAAACTTGTTTTTAGATTTCCCTGTCTGTGTAGTACCAAAAAAATGAAGAAAAGTGTAATTTTGGATTCGGTTATTTTCCAGTAATTAAATACATGACCAATGTTTTATAATGCAAAACTAATGGTTAAATGACCGTAATTACTTAGATGGGTGAAAGTGTTATTAAAATTATGATTAATTAGTAAACGTCTAAAAACTATTCAAAAGATGAGTTCCACAAACTAAAAAGAATAGATTTTTTTTTATGAAATATTGAAGTGACAACTAAGCAAAGGTCAATATAATTCATATGATCCCGTTACTTTTCACTTTTTTTCAATAATTCACAAGTATGATTTCTAAATTCTACAAAACTCAAATGTATTTGAAAATATCAATTAATGGTCATTAAAAGGGAAAAACAGGTTGCGGATTCAAACTTTGTGTACAAAAAAAAATTTATCACCACAAAATTATTTAATCGCAGATCATACATATTTATGATAATATCGTAAAATAGACACAAATATTTATACCAATTGATCTCCTAAAATATATAAGAAAAAAATTACTCTGAAGTAACTTTAATTCAGGAAATTCATGATATGTAGAAGTAAAATTGGATCCTAAGTAATGATAATTTGGTTGAAATGAAAGAGAATTATTTGTCCAACTTATATGAACGTTGGACTTTGCCAGCTTGATTCCTATTAATGTCATAAACTGAAAATTCTCTATTATTTTGTAGGGTAGTACTATCATACTAGTTTCTAACGGCTCATTTCACACTGACATTTATCAGATTTAACGCATCATGTCTATTCGAGGGCTTAACAGATTCATGGTATGTCTTAAAGACTTAGGGTAATAAGATATATTTGATTTTTTAATATTTTATTAATCGGCATATCAGTTTGATTGGACAACTAAGTAAATGAATAATAATTTAACTTAGGTGTCAAGGAAGGTTAGCGCAGTTGACACAAGTGCTTCCGACTCTGATATTAGATTACCAAATTGACACTCCCTATCCTAATATTAATAATAAAATATTTTTAAAAAACTCGCAAGAGTCCTTATTTTGCAATAATTAGACTGAGAACTAACAGTTAAAATTGCGTTGAATTATTTAAAAATTAACGATTGAAAATAGTATCACTGTGTCCCGAAAAAAGTGAATTTCAACAACGAAACCAAATAGTGATATCTCAGTGATTCTTATTCTATGATGCAAGTTTTGGGGTTCAGTTCTCGGAAAAAATAAATAAAAATATACCGTGCATACTCAATTAGATTAAAAAATAACCATTGGAATTGTGTTGAATTATTTAAAAATTAACAATTAAAATAATATCATCATGTGCCGAGAAAATTGAATTTCAATGACGAAATCAAATAGTGACATTTCAGTGGTTCTCATTCAATGATGCAAGTTTTGGGTTTCAAACTCGGAAAAAGAAAATGGGAATCGGGTGGCCCATGTGGTAAGGCTACCCGAATCGATTCCCATATCTCCCCAAGTGGGGCAAATAATTTCTCCTCCTTATGAGGTTAAATTCCCTCCCCAGGCATGGGGCATCCTACAATCTCCCTATCTAGGGTACTCTCCGCTCTCTCCCCCTCGGGGGCAATCGCCCAACGGGTGTAAAAAAAAAAAATCTCGGAAAAAGAAAAATACATCGTGCATACTCTTTTTCTTTTTTCTTTTAGTTAAAAAAAATGTCAAGACTCACAATTTATTAAAACAATTCACTCTGACCTTTGTTGAAACTGAATAGGTTTTCTTGTGAATCATAAACTATAATGTTTATATCTTTAATTTATCGTTTTTGTTATTTAAATGCTCATTTTCTTGTTTGCATTATATCTTTAATTGATTGTTTTTGTTTTTTAAATGGTCATTTTCTATAGGAATCAAATAGCCAAGTGGGCAAGGCTATTCTCCCTTGTGCCATAGGTCCTGGATTCGATTCCTGTATCTCCCCGTTCAGGGGCAATAATTCTCCTCCTCTTATGAGGCTATAAAAATTACTCATCTCTGGTGAGGCTAAAAAAAAATTGGTCATTTTCTTGTTTGCATTTGGGCTGCATCCTACAAGTTGTTGTCTTCGTAGATGGGATTATTTTTTCCATCAAAATGAAGGGAAAAAAACGGATTTGATTAATTGTTGAAAATATTGCAACGGGTAGGACCTCTCATTTGACCCTTATCCAATTGGCCAAGTGGGAAATTAAAAGGGTTATGGGCTAGAGAAGAAAATTTTATCACTTACTATTAAACAAAGCTAATCCTTTCAATGGTCATTATCCAAAAATTAATCAACTTATAATTAATATATCGTTTGCTTCGGCATTTCACATTCATGGTCGGTCTTCATTCTTCCCTCTCAACTCTCCCTTTTCCTATTTTGAGGAATATTTGTGTTGAATTAGAAAAAAATTTAAAACCAAACTTTTACCGTGTTTTTACCAGATAAATTTTAAATTAAAGAATGTGAGCATTTGAAAAAAAATTGAATAAGAGATTTTTTACTAGGCAAGTTTTAAATTAAATAATGTGAACATTAGGATAATTTTGAATAAGAGAATCAACAGTACTTAAAACTCTTAACAAATCTTTATAATATTCAATAATAATTACTTCACACGGGATGCAAATACGCATTGTTGAAAAAAATTCCCCACAATACCTAAGGTCTTTTGTGGTGAATTCACCATACTGGTTAGACGGTGTGCAAATCCCTTTTTAATAAGGTATAAGACGTTTTTGTTTCAATCCTGAAACAAAAAATTCTCAATTTGGTGCTACAAAACATTTTTTACGACTTTGAGCAAAGAGGTTGATATTAGAATAAATAGCTGTTAAGGTCATCAACTTATTTACGGTTAGAAACTTTTATTATTTTTAGCAATTTTAAAATTTTTTGGTCCCTAATTTGTTTACTGACTACCAAAATCATCATTCCGTCTAAAACTTTATAAAAAACCCGGTCAAAGTGGATGACGTGGCTTAACTTCTCACTTCCTTCCTCTCTCCTCCAAAAGTATTCTTGGGAATAAAATACCTTCGTCTCTCTTCTTCTTCAACCTTGCGCACCTAACCCCACTCCTAACGCATCCCATGATACAACAAACGACGAAGCAATTTAACACAAAAAAACTCTTCACCAATTTAACTTAGAACAGACAACACTACAAAAAATATGTAAAACTTTAGGAAGTGATAGAGAAGATGCCGATTTTTCTGTATTTTTTTAAAATAAAAGGATAGTCTCCAATTTATACACTCGACAAAGTAAAAATTGTATGAATGACATTAAATGATCACGGTATTTTAAATACATTTCTAGAATTCTTGGCAACTACTACATTTGTGTATTCAAAATACATGTATCATCATTTTGTTCAATAACCCATCTTATTAATAAATGTATTTGAAAAAAATATATATACATCATTCTGTCCGTAGATGAATAATTAAATTAATTATCCATTCATCCATGTATTATCAATTGACATTTTCCAATGGTCTACATCTTCCGTGTTTTTCCTTTTTGTTTAGCAAATAATAAAAAAAAAGCTGCAAAAAAAGTTGATACTCCTTTTGGCGTTTGTCATATAAATAATGTTGGGAGGTAAGGCAAAAAATTGTCTGTCTCTATTCTGTGTTCCCGCAAATAAATATTTGATACGTGTTTATATTTTTTTTGTTGGTTTCACTATTTTTTTAGGTTATAATTTTTAATTAAAAAAGTAAGCCAATTGGTGAAATCCGTCCCTAAACAATTTACGATTGGTGACTTGGGTCCCCAATCATTTTTTTTTATTTTGGGTCCCCAAACAATTTATTTTTTTGCACCATGGGTCCTTCTGTTGGAAAAACCGCTAGTCAGCGGTTAGTCAACACAATTTTCAAAATTTCACTAAAAACACAAGGATATTTTTGGTATTTCCTATACTAAGTCAACCCAAACCCACCCACCCGCCTATACCCGCCTCTAGCTTAGGGACCTAAGTCACCAATAGTAAATTCTTTGGGGACTAATTTCACCAATTTGCCTTAAAATTAAAACCCATATATATTTATTGACCCGTGCTATGCACGGAAATACTGAATTTCAAATTATTAATTTAATGTTTGTACAATTGTATTTAAAACAACAACTCGTTAACTTTAAATTTTCAGAAAAGAAATAAGGAAGGTTAATGTCTTTAAATTACGCAAAAAACTAAGGAAGGTTAGTAGTGAAAGTTTATACTGAAAAAGTATTATTATTTTAGGAAATGTGTAATTTAATTCTAGTCATTCTCAAAAGAAAAAAAAACTCATAATGGACATAATTTACTCGACAAAAACTCATAATGAGATTTCTTATATCATAAAATGCTATCTTTAGACATATAAGAAATGATAAGGAATAATGGGTAATCTGATATACCTTGGGGAGGCTCGTCCGCAGGTTTAACATAAACTAAATGGTTCGTTACACTAATTTAAATTTTTATCGTATTTGAATTTGAATAACATATGAGAAGTAGAATTTAATCGAAATTACGAATCAATAAACCAATGTGAGATTAATAAAAACAAAAATTAAAAGTGAGGGGGTTGATTATGAATTAGCAAAACACGTGATAAAATGGCTAGAAATACTGGGAGTCTGTGCTAGTGAAATAATTAATATTTTTCTTAATTTATTTCAAACATTTAAAATCTTTTTAACCAATCACAACATTTGAAATTAAATTGAATACTTGTTAAAGAAGTTAATATATTTAATGTAGAATATTATATCATACTAAGAATACTTTGTTAGTTTATATTTGGTAGAGATCGTGGAAAAGTTTACTTAAATTAGCATTCCAAAGTAAAAGAGTTAAATAAAATAGTTGTCAAATACAGTTAGAGTGGTCGGGCAATGTGGTGTATCATTTAACCTGAGTGTTTCGGGTTCGAATCCTGCTCCTCCCCAATTTAAATGAAGCAGTTCATTTTTTTTTTACATCAATCAAAAGTTTTATTAATAAATTAAATAACACAATAATCTACAAAATGACACGTGGCATGAGGGGGAGTTACAAATCGAAAAAAGGCTTCGTAATATATATAGATAGATATAGATAGCTTGAGAACCCGTTCTATGCACGGAAAATCTCCCACGATTTTTTAAGCAAAAACTAAGGAAAAAAATTAAAAAAAATAAATAAAAAATAAAATGTCAATTAAACTTTGTAAATAATCATCACGGAATAATAATGTATTTTTTTGTAGACTTGAAGATCTACATAATGAATGTTGCTCCTATATAATTTATTTATCACACTCGACACTTCTTTTTTAATGTTATTATATCTTAAACAAAACATCAAGTCGATGAGTCTCCCGACGGGAGCTCTTTTTAACATACGATTGAATCAATTATGTATCAATTCAAAAAAAAAACCCCAATTATGTATCTTAAAAATGACAGATTTAACTGCTTCTAAAAATTAAAAGAAAAAATAATTTATTTTGTATAATTTATTTAAAGGATCATCTCGAAATGATACGTGATTTTGCTTCTTTGTTTGATACATTGGTGGACGGGAAATATGTATGTTTTACTCTTAAAATTGCATTTGATTATGTATAATTCTTTGTTCATTTTCTTCACTTATTACTTTTAAATGTGAAAAACATGAGTAATTTGCACGCCATAGGGTTTCTAATGTGATTGTTTTATGTATTAAAATGATTTTTTAGTGTGGGGAGCCAAAGAGGAGGGCAGAGGTAACTATCTTTTATTATTATTATTATTGGAAAGAATTAGAAAATAAGAAGCGGGGAGTGGGTTTTTAACTCAACTTTTACGCTTTGATGCCTCAACCTTAAACACTAAACCAATATTTCATCGCCATATACATAATACAACGGAGATACATCGTGAAGTTGAAGATTGACAATTAAACTCTCAGTCTATAACTTCGGTATAAACCGCTAATTGGATCATGTTTGTTTACATGTAGATGATAAGATTAAACATAACATTCGCTTGAATTGTGTATTTTTTTTATTCAACTTCCTTCTACATTTTATAAGAATTCTCTGTTGAGGAAAAATTGTCTAAATTGGTGTTACTCATGAGAAGTGAAGTGAGAGCTTTAGATATATTATAGGACAAATAAGATAACTTCAAATTTTTTTTTAACTTTTTAAATTATTATTGGAGTCGACTGAGGAACTATTGTTTTGAGTCGGAACTGTTAAGACAAATGTGCTAACCTTTTTTAAAGTATACAACTCCATATCTTTATTATTCAATTATATATAATAATTATTACTTCATATTATTTTGATAGTGCACCGTTAGTTATTTCTTCCTTTACAATTCATTTTTTTTCATAGTTGCTTAGCGAGTGTAAAGAGTACTGATCCATAGCACGGGTCATTTGCTAGTATAGATAGATATATATATATATATATATATATATATATATATATATATATATATATATATGGGTTTTAATTTTAAAGGCAAATTTGTGAAATTCGTCCCCAAATAATTTACTATTGGTGACTTGGGTCCCTAAGCTAGAGGCGGGTATAGGCGGGTGGGTGGGTTTGGGTTGAATTAGTATAGGAAATACCAAAAATATCCTTGTATTTTGAGTGAAATTTTGAAAATTGTGTTGACTAGCGATTTTTCCAACAGAAGGACCCATGGTGCAAAAAAATAAATTGTTTGGGGACCCAAAATAAAAAAAAATGATTGGAGACCCAAGTCACCAATCGTAAATTGTTTAGGGACGGATTTCACCAATAAGCCAAAAAAGTAATACATATTATTTTTTAATTGGAGGGAATAGAGAATGAGACACCGAATGAGGACAGGAGATTCCTAATATAGGATAGAGTCCAAGGGCAAATAATCCTCTGTCCCCAATTCCTGTCCCCATCCCTGTCCCAGCCAATCACAATCCACCCTGTGTATATATAATTGGAAAAACTATTATATAGTAAATTTTGATTGGCTGGGACAGGGATGGGGACAGGAATTGGGGACAGAGGATTTTCACCCGAGTCCAAGAGTTGTTCAATGCAGTTGAGAAAAGTGAGGGAAAGCAGGAGAAAAGTTTATACTTTTTTAATTAATTTCAACTTTTACCGGATTTGGTGCATTTCACCTTGACCTGCTCTAACCACGTTATCCTCAAACTATAGTTGGGACTCATATCCCTCGTAACTAGGATAATTGATATGGGACAGGGCGCATGGTAGAGGCCTCAGTCCCACTTTGCGCTGAGTGGCACGTCGCCTCTCCTCAAAATTCTCCCGATTCATGATTAAAATACAAAAAAAGATTGTTTCGATATGGATACGATTAAAAAAAAATTGTACAAATTTGTCATATCACTATAAAATGAGGAGAGAAACAATTTTTTACTTTTAACTGTGTACATATCAGAACAATCTTTTTTGTATTTTAACTGTAACTGGGAGAAATTATTATTATTATTTTTTTTTGAGGAGGGGGCGACGTGACCAATTCTGGTCCATATCAGAATTTTCCCTCGTAACTATGAACTTATCCCTATTGTTGGTGGCAAATTCACTATTCCCATTATATTCCGTTTCCTCTTGATACGAATAGAGTATTGTGACGTATTCAATTTTGTTTTACAGGTATCATTATTTTTTTAAAATTATAAATTTTTTAATTAAAAAATTAACACATGTTAATTTTTTATTAGTGATATAAAAAATAAAATATCAAACAGGATAGAAAATTCTTACTGGCAGTAGGTATATTAGCCAGCAATATGTTCTAAGCGCGGCTAGTTTGCTCGGTGAACACTGACTTAAAATCCTTAGCTCATATTTTGTACAATATTGTAGAAGTTGCTAATCGCTAGTCGGTCGCCAGTCTGGTTGAGCAGTCAACTTACCTAGATTAAAAGAGATTTTTTAAAATTCTCTTATCATGTATATTATACTATTCAAACAAATTTTATAAAAAATTAAAAATTAAATACTAGTAAAATTAAAGTACACAAAGTCCATTCATAATAATTAAATTCATTACCATAATAAATAACAACAAGTTAAAATACTAAAATAATCATTTTGACTGACTTCGACCATTTTTTACCGGATGTGACCAATTTTTACCGACTTTGACCGATTATTTTTACCACCGATTAAGTTGGTCAACCGATTTTTTACCCCGACTAATTAGTTAGGTGCCGAATAGCAATTTTTTGTTGAATAGACCGATTTTTACAATACTGATTTTGGAAGAGATTTTGATTTAATAATACATTTGCATAAGACTTGTGTTAAAATCCAATACATATAAAATTTCACAGTTTGAATCTAAATAAGAAAAGGCTAAGGCCGCCGTTAGTGATATATAAACCAAGTAAATATCAAGTGAATTGCAAACATTAAACAGCTTTATAAGATCGAAGAGGCCAATAGCCCAGTGGGGCATTGGCCAGCCCTTAACCGAGAGGTCCTGAGTTCGATACCCTCTGTTTGTGTGCGGTCTCTTTATCCAATGTGGGGTTGTTCTCTCTCGGAAATTGCCCATCGTGGCGTCTTAAAAAAAAACAGCTTTATAAGAACCAATAAACAGACTTCTTTATTCATAGATCTACTACTGTTTTTTTTTAAAAAAAAATTCACATATTGCAATTGTTGAAATATTTTAGTGACGTTCATAATCAGTAACTGAGGTTATGTATATAACATGTTTAATGTTAAAATAAAAGTTTTAACAGATCTACTTACCTCGTTGAAGCACTTTAGCTTCATTAATTTTTGTGTTTCATTATTACAACACGTTTGGTTGTTTAAAATGAAATGAATCTCTTTTCAATCAAAATCGTTTTTCATGTAGAATTAGTTCGAAATTCTTTTTCCATTCTAGTGTTTGGTGAATCTATTTTTAATGTCGAAATGTAATATAATGAATTAAACATAATATGACGCAAATGCCCTAGAAGTATATAGTGATGATAAGGCTTAATTAAATATATCCTTCACAAAAATCCTACTTAGATAGCATTGACAGTATGTATCAAACTTATGTAAGGTCAAAAATATCTTAAAAAGAAGTTATTGGATTAAAAATATAAATAGAAAACTACTACCTAAAAAAATAAAATATTTATGAAATTTTACGAGAAGAAATAAAATTTTGTGATGAAGTACAAATAAGTTGCAGTGTAATTTATACAGTATAATTAATAAAAATGAAGGATAAAATAGTGACTTACTATTGATTGAAGATTCTAATTTCTCCTGAAATGTCATTCTGTAGGTTTAGTGTGGAATAACCTTTCTCTCTACACAAAGGCGATACCCACACTCTGATCTGACAGAGTAGTTGGAGGATGTAAATCAAGGTGACCCAGCAGTCCGACCAGGTGGGGGGACTTTTAACTTGGTGCCCACAAGAAGCCACCCCCACATTGGAGGGTTGAAACTTTCACACTGCGCCTACCAATAATCGATCGTGCGTCCCTCTACACAATCTACCACCCCCCAAAACCAATTGGGCTATCATTGCGGATGGAATAACCTTTCTCACTTCTTCCTTGAATGAACATTCATGTAGAAAGGTCTTCCCAACTTCAATTTGGCCAACTAAACACCGAAATTGAAAGAGAAGTTGGAAAAGTCATTCCATTCTTGCGTAGCAAACGTGCTTTTAATATTCACAAATATTATGTTAAGAGAGTTAGAAGAGCGGTCAAAAGCCACACACACACACACACACATATATATAGGTCTTTGTAGTTAGTATAAGATTATTGGAATTTGAATTAATAAAATTGTTTCTTTTCCACCATTGTTATGGTTGGAATAAAGAAGAAAATTTGAGGAAAAAGATAAATTTGGGGAAGAAGAATAAATTTCGTTCTCATCTCACCCTTGCAGGCAGTGGCAGAGCCAGGTAGGGACTTTCCCAAAATTTTCGTAATATCTTTAGTACTAGTGTGTATTCTCACTTTCACACATATATAGATTTTTAATGGCAAAATCGTAGATTTGATCCTTAAACATTTTACGACTTGCAAGTTGGGTCCTTTTTGTTTTTTTTTCCTTGTTGGGTACTTGAACATTTTACGACTTGTAGATTAGGTACTTACGTGTGTTTTTGGGCTAGTCAATGGTTAGTCAACAAAAAACCCCGATTTTTAGCAAGGGTATTTTGGGTACTTCATTTACCCCTCTCCCTACCCATCCCGAACTCTTCCCCTCTTTGGCTTTAGAAACCCACGAAGCCTTCCTCATCCTAAGGAAAAAACTTAGAATCTCATATTTCTTCAAGAACCCCAAAAAGGGGAAGAGTTCAGATGGGTAGGGGAGAAGTGGTAAATGTGAAGTACCCAAAATACCCTTGCTAAAAATTGGGGGTTTTTGTTGACTAACCATTGACTAGCCCAAAAACACACGGAAGTACCTAATCTACAAGTCGTAAAATGTTCAAGTACCCAACAAGGAAAAAAAAAACAAAAAGGACCCAACTTGCAAGTCGTAAAATGTTTAAGGATCAAATCTACGATTTTGCCATTTTTAATACATGAAAATTGTCTTGATTCTCTGAGAACTTTTAAAATTTGAGAATATAGTACTCATTATTTTTGTATCAAATTAAATATACAATTCGAAAATATAAAAATTTCTCAAATAATTACGGTTCTTTATGATAAAAAAATGTATATTGAATTACGTAATCCTTCAATCCCAAATTAAATGTTTGTTTACAATACTATTTATTTCTCACCATATTCGGATATGAATGTAAGATTTTCATTTCTTGAGGTAAAAAATTGAATGTCTCATTTTAATTTGAAATTCCACTTAGTCTCATTTTATTAACACACTAATTGAGAAGGAGAAGTTTTTAAACTCATTAAAATTCAAGGTTTCCCCTTAAATTTTGTATAATAAAACGCAATTTAATTTGGATTAAAAGAGTATTCATAATGAATTATATATAGAAAACTCAAAGTATACAATAGGGCTTCAAATACACAACTTTTTCTCTAAAAATATATATACATCTAATTTAATATTTTTCCGAAGATAATTATCGATTAAATTTAGATATTTTAATAAAAATATATCAATTTGCCTCAAATATATCGTCTTACATCGTGAACAAATTTTAGTTCGGACCCTCTAAATCCAAATCATAACTCCGCCACTGCTTGCATAAGAGAGAAATGAAAGAAAATGACTCATTATTACATGTCACCATTTTTGATGATTTTTTGTCAATTTTTAAATGGAGTGACCATTTTGACTGTTTGTAAATATAGGGATAAAAAAATAAAATAAAAAAGTGAGTGTAAAGATGTTGAAAACCAAAATGCCAATTAATTCGGCGGAAATGACTTCAATCTTTTAGATGTAAATTGTTTGGTATATTAATACAAGATCCATTTCTACCCACAAAAACTATGTGCATCAGGTACTTTGATGATCTGTGCATCAGGTACTTGTATCGGGCAAAAAATCATCTGTCCCCATTCGTGTATGTCCCCGTGTCCCCAACCAATCACAATTCACCATGTGTATATATAATTGAAACAAATATTTATATAGTAAATTCTGATTGGTTAGGGACACGGGGACATACACAGACGGGGACAGATGATTTTCACCCCTTGTATCGGGCCTTGCTTGGGTTAATTGCCCAAAATCAAATGCACACAACTGGGCCTGCAAAATCAAAAGTAAGAGTACTCAGGGAAAAAAAAAAAGGCAAGATAAAAGCACTTAGTTACAATGGAGGGGCAAATAATCCTCTGTCACATTCACGTCCCATCACTCGTCCCCAAAGCAATCACAGCCCACCATGTGTATATATAATTGGAAAAACTATTTATATAAGTAAATTTTGATTGGTTTGGGGACGAGTGATGGGACAGAATGTGACAGAGATTTTCACCCCAATGGAGGAGCCTAAAAATTGGACTCCACATTAGGATGACAAGGAGGGCGGGTGGGGGCGGAGACATTGGTTTCCAATTCACGTCCTATCTTCTATTGTATTAGGTGGAGCCCATCCCCAATTGAAAAATAGTGGGAATTTTTCCTTCCAAATTCTAATTTTCGGCCAGTTCCGACTAGAGAAATTCAGTGAACTTTTGACAAAAAATTATCAAATATACAAAACTTTAAACAAAAAATATATAATGTATGTTAAACGAAATAACAATTTGCATAAGAGATGCTTGTTTCCTCTATAAAAAAAGATGGGTTTCTAAAGGTTTACAAGATGGAGGGGTATCTACAGAGTTTGAGAATTTCTGGCATCTTTCTAATTTTGACATATTTGTTTTCTATTTTTAGGTATTTATTGTATTTTTCTATCTGCATTTGGTATTATAGTAGAGAAAAATGAGACGGGCCAGAATATCATCTCTCTTGCCCCCACCTCCATCCCTGCATCCACCCGCCTTGGGAAATCCTCGCCCCTACTGAGCAGTGCCGAATTGGAACTCCGCTTTAGCTGTACCAATTGTCATCCCTACTCCACATTACTCCTCGAGGAGTCTCATTTGTCTGGTTTTACAAACAAAATTTGTCAATTCCGCTAGGGTGAGAAACATTACTTTTTAGTATAGTGTAAAACGCCTATTAATTTATTAAAGACCTGACAATTCTCGACACCTGTTAGTAAATAATTGTTTTGACAGTTCAAAATATCTATCTACCGACTGTGGTGTCGAGAGTCAGCTCGACCAGCAGATGTCACCGTACCGAACACACCTATTCCGCACTCGAATTAAAAAAAAACACAGATATTAATTACTATAAACAAAATTTGTCAATTCGGTTAGGATGAGAAACGTTACTTTTTAGTATAGTGTAAAACGCCTATTAATTTATTATAGACCTGACAGTTCTCGACACTTGTTAGTAAATAATTGTTTTGACAGTTCAAAATATCTATCTACTGACAGGGTGTCGAGAGCTGTCGACTGACAGATGTACCGCACCGAACACACCTATTCCGCACTCGAATTAAAAAAAAACACAGATATTAATTACTATAAACAAAATTTGTCAATTCGGTTAGGATGAGAAACGTTACTTTTTAGTATAGTGTAAAACGCCTATTAATTTATTACAGACCTGACAATTCTCGACACCTATTAGTAAATAATTGTTTTGACAATTCAAAATATCTATCTACTGACAGGTGTACCGCACTGAACACACCTGTTCCGCACTCGAATTTTTTTTTAAAAAAAATGCAGATATTTATTACTATATTTTTTTAGGGGAATGTTACATGAAATCCTAAAATCTGTAAATTGACTAAATTCCCCCTTTGGCAGACTATTTATACAGAAGCACTGTTAGAAATACCCTTTTTAATTTTCACTCTGCTTCCAAAATCGCGGCGACCAGCAGGCAGCCGTATCAAATGTCGGGAGTAACTAATCAAGAGGAAGACACCAAACCCGCCGCCGACCAGTCTGGACATATCAACCTTAAAGTCAAGGGCCAGGTTTCTGTTCATCTCTTTACCCCTTTTTTCTTTTCTTTTTTTGGTACTTTTTATAGATTTTCTTGATTTTGATTTTTTTTTATTTTAAGTTCACATCCTTCCTACGGTTGTGGTCCTGGTTTTTTGTGTTTGAATTTGTTTTTTTTTTTTGTTTTTCTGAAGAAAAAAAATTTAGGTGTGTTCAGCTCGAGTCAAATTAGGGCATGTGCCTTCGAGACCACATGTAGCTTACTTGAGTTCTTAGATTAATCACTAATACTGCCCTTACCTCAGAAGTTTGAATTGGTTCTTTCAACTTTCTATTGATAAAATTATGTTTTTTTTTTTAATTGTTAATGTGGTGTAATCATTGTATTTTTGTTTTATTTTTTTTCCCTTGTAACGAGGGTTTTGTTTTTGTCTGTTGATTTTATTATAATTTAATCTGGGTTCTTTCATGTGTTAGCTCCAAAAATAATTAAAAGAATAATTCAGGGAAAGAATACTGGTTGGTTTTTCTATGTTCTTAGGATAGATGGAACAGTGGCGGATCCATGAATTTGTCTTTGGGGGGAGAATTTCTTACTGAAATTTTTTAGGGGGTGAAACACAATATTTATAATGAAATATCACAAAAAAAAAAATTTCCTGTAGAAAATTCGTCATTTCTGAAAATTTTGGGTCGGCCGCCTCTAAGATTTTAAAATGCTGCACTTTATGTTCGCTTTCGAGGGTCTCTTGATTATGGTTAAAACTTCTTATACTGCAGCCACTAAGCATAAATTTAAAAAGCACAAGTGAAAGAAAGGATTTTTTGTTCTTGTCTGCATTTCAGTTTCTTTAATTTGTCAACAATGTGGATTATAGTGTTCCAAAAATGTCAGTTTTCAGATGATGTCTAAGTTTTCAGCAGAAGACCGGTTTTGCTATGTGAGTGAAGTGAATTATTGATGACATAGACGGGACTAGAACTTTGCCCGGAGTGTTTGTGGGGGTGGGGGGCGAATTTTGGAAAGCAAGTGACTACATGCCTAGAAAATCAATAGGTATTCTGAAAAATGTCGGGGCTACCCCAGTCCCCCCCTTGGTTCCATCCTTCACTGGCGATCATTTCAATAAGTACGGTTAATTACAATATGAATTCTGTTACTGAAAGGTCCTGATATGAGTTCCTTCCTTGTAGGATGGAAATGAGGTATTTTTCAGAATCAAGAGGAGCACACAGCTGAGGAAGCTTATGAATGCTTATTGTGAGCGAGTTTCTGTGGATCCAACCTCTATTGCCTTTCTGTTTGATGGCCGTCGCCTCCGACTGGAGCAGACTCCCGATGAGGTTTCCTGTACCCCTTTGTTTTGCTTACAACTTCTCCATGTTCCGTGTTGTTCCTGTATCTAACTGGAGATAATTTGGAATTCGATTTTTTTTCTTCATTTTTCTACAGCTCGAAATGGAAGATGGCGATGAAATTGATGCTATGCTGCACCAAACTGGAGGTGCCTTTCTTCTTGTCATTCTTGGAGGAATCTGAAAATGCTCATGCATTTGTCTTAATGTTATCAACTAGTCGTTTTATGCGTTAAAGGTTTTATAAATATTGTGCTGTTGATGTTTAGTACCTGTTATTATGGATTTTAATGTGTTAGTACCCTGTGCTTATTTATCAGCCCTTATGTCATGTATGGAAGAATTTGATATTGCTCAATGGATATGATTTAAAGTACTAAACCAGCTGTTTAAGGCATTAGAGAGCTGTAGAAATATTGCAACAGGTTGATGATTAGACCCTATTATGGTGAATAGTGTTCTGTTTTGATGGTCTTTTTAGCTAAAAAATAGAATAAATTTCAGTGTTGCAAAACTCGGCCTAGTCGGCCGATTAGTCGGGGACTAGTCGGTAGTCGGCCGGTGGCCGCCTAGAAATCCAAAAAATCGGGTCTTTGAAAAAATAGGTCAAAAGTACGATCTAGTCGGTCAAAAGTACGATCTAGTCGGTCAAAATCCGATCTAGTCGGTCAAAAATCGGGGAAAAGACAAAGAAAGAGAGAGAAATACACATACTTGAGATGCTTCAGCTTCATGATCTTGATATTTTATGCTTCAGCTTCATGTTTATACAGAGGTAAAATTATGTTTAAGGCGGTGATGATTATGAAGAACGGAGAGAGAGAGAGAATAAAGGAGAAGAAAAGAAATGAGAGGAAGAAGAGAAGCGGCGGCGAAAATCGCCGAAGAAGAAGAGGAGACGGGGGGCGCCGCTGAGGAGCAGAGGAGGCAGAAGGAACAAAATGTTTTTAGGGTTTTCTTATCCTAGGGTTAGATAGGAGAGTATATATAAGTAGGACTAAACTGGCAATTAAAATATTATCACATAAGTTCTATAAAACAATTATGTTATAAACAAGTCCTAAATGACCTAAATTTAAAAATAAATTGTATTTAAAGTCCGAAATTACTTTTAAAAATTATATTTTAGACTTCAAACTTTATATTTTATATTACAAACAAGTTCTAAATGACCTACTTTATATTTTTAATATTTAATTAGACCAAAAATATAAAAGAAAATATTTTCGAAAATGATTAAAATAAAATATATTTAATATTTAGGGTCGCCGACTACTCCCCGACTAGGCCGACTAGTCGCTAGTCCCCTGTCTGCCGACCGACTAGCGACTTTTGCAACACTGATAAATTTTTAGTAAGTTTGTCGGAAAACTGCCCCAAAAATATCAGATAGACGTGTATTTGTGGGTAACTTAATTCAAGAACCTGCTGAAGCATTCCCCGGACAGTGGGAGTGTTTGTTCGAGCAACAGTACGGTTGCATTTGGTGAGGCGTAAGGCCTCTATTGTACGTCTGTGAAGAGCCCTGGTTCCTGGCATACCCCTTACTAGGGTTACATATAGATTGTTGCTCCATTCCACCGGAACACTAGCTTTAAAAGCATTGTAAGCACTCATCTTCTCTCCCAAGCCCTTGCTTACACTGTCCAGCAGAAGAATTAATAAGAAAAATAGGGAAATCTTTTTACCTAAAATTTACTCTATTAACAAGGAATTATCTGGACAAGGGTATTGAAGCGGGACCTATCATTCTGAGTGAAGTGCCTAGATAAAATTGTAAATACCTTATTTGGGAAGATAAACCTTTACTCACTCTGATATTAAAGAAGGACGTACCCAATGCACAGTGCATAAGGCTCCCGCATCTGAAGGGTCCGGGGAAGGTTGATGTCGCAACCTTACCTTTATTTTTTCATAAAGAGATGTTTACGGAATTCGAATCTGTGACATAACGAATAACAAGTAAACACTTGATTCCGTCATTACTCACTATGATATTAAGACCCAACAAAAAATGATGCGGGCATCAAAATGGAGAACCTGGTTGATTCTGTTATTCATAAATACTCGATTTTTATATAGCAAACTAAGTTTAATACTCCAGAAAAAGAAAAGAAATTCAGAAATATGGTGCTATTAAGTAGAAGAAGAGTTGAAAAAATGAAGATAAACTTACCAATTGTGTTATTGAACCAAGAGATGAAGACGATTTCTCCGGGATTCGGGGAGGAACTTCTGTGGTCGTCAATGGCGAAAGAGGCTGAGAGCAGCAGATGATTGTGGTTATTTGGGGAAGGGAAAACCCAATAACTGCGGGCCTGATCACACACTGGATTAGACATCAGAATATACTGATGGGCCGATTCTTGAAAATTTATATCGAAATTATAAGCAATTCATAAACGCAATGCATTTTCACGAGTATAATGAAATTTTAATAAATTTGTGCTCAAAATAATTTATAGATATTTTTGTGTCTTATTTAATCAATTCACATTCAATCAAAAATTAGTAGTTGATAAATGACTTAAATTAAATTATTGACTTTTCGCTCAAATTCATTCATACATATCCTTCGATTTAAAATCTGTATTGTCAACAAATTTTTGATACGTGTGAAGGGTTTTGCCTTTGAGCATTTTCCTTATAAAAAAGAAGTGTTTTGCCTTCGAACTTTTTTTTCCTTTTACAAAAAGTGTAAACTGAGTTCATTTTAATATTTTTCAGATGAAAGATATTTAAAATTTTAGTAAAGTTTTAAATATCATTGATACTTTTAGAATGGGACTTGTGTAATACATTTATACTCCCTTCATTCCCATTTAATTGTCGTTTAGGAGATATATAGGTATTCAAATTAATTATCGTTTAAAATTCTTTTATTAGTTGTCAACAATTTATTCCAATTATACCCTCAATATTTCTTTTATTTTCCGTCTCTGCTATCCCTATTTTTTCTTTCTTTTCATATGTTAAAGAAGTGAGAGAGAGATAATATTGAAACTTTTTGTGAAATTGACAAGTTTTTTAACTTTTCTCAAATTGTCTAAAGAATCTTATATCCATAATGTAATTCGAATCATATAGGAGCATCTAAATGCACTTGTTAAGATATCCATCATAGTCATTATGGGCGTATTTATCCAATCAACATATCTAAAGATATAAATATTAGACTTGTTAGATCCTTGATGAAAGCTTTGGAATATTATTTCGAGCACTCGAACGAATCCATTTTTACCAGAAGCTTTTAATAATATACAAGAACTTATAGTGAATAATCAGAGACCGAATTAATTGCCATTTTGGTCATCAACATAGTTTCGCGCAGCCATTTTCATCATTTTTCCTTTTTTTTTAACTTTTCGCATCCTCAATATATTTTCAAACCGCCGAAATCATCCTTCCGTCCAAAAAAACTCCAAAATTAGTCAAAATGAACAAGTGGGCTAACGGAATGAATATGAAGATGAAATCTCGAAGGGCAATTTAATCATAACACTATCATTAGCTTGCATTACCACCGCCGCCATAGTCACCTCACCTCACCGTCCATGACACCGGAGAAACCCATCAAAGAAGACAACATGTTTTTCTTTGAAAAAATTACTACTTTGCCACAACCTCTTTCCGTGGAGTTTAACAGCAAATGACAAGGCCTCTTTCTTCAATTTCAAAGTAATCAAAATCATACTTTTCTTGTAGATTTTTCAAAGTCTTTGTCTGATTTTCCAAATTGGACTGATAAAATGAAAATCGAACATTTAACAAGTTTAGCCACATTTACCTTACAGTCCTTGAGCTCATTTTGAACATTTAATTTCTCTTCTTCATTTTGTATTTCGCACTGGAATCGAACTGGAATCTCCATTGTTCAGTGTTTTAAAAAAATTAACTCTATCTTCTCCGCCTTCAAGAATGAATCTGAAGCAGAGGAACTCAAAGAAAATCACCCAACAAAAAAAAATTGTACTAGACTTTGCCTATTACTTGAAATAGATGGGTTTTGTGCAAAGAACTTGTGAAATGGGTTTTGAATTTTTCTGCTAAAAAACTCAATTAATAAACATAAATTAGCTCCCAAATTTAAAAACTGTACATGACATAATATATGGATTTTTGCAGAACCGGAATCATATGAAGAAGAAGATGATGGATTTATATTTTATATTTTTTTGGTAAAAACGTCCGGCGTAAATTTTTTTTTGGTAAAAATCGTCCGGCGTAATTGATGAAGAAGAAGACTCTTGAATTTTTTTTAACTTTCAGGGACTAATCAATCAAATGAATATGGGTCATTCCGGGTTGTACAGAATCGGAATCATATGAAGAAGAAGATGATGGATTTATAATTTATATTTTTTTGGTAAAAATCGTCCGGCGTAATTGATGAAGAAGATGATGATGGTTATATTTTATCTTTTTTGGACAATTTTGCCCTTCGAGGAGAGATAAATTAAATTGTCCGTTATCACACGTCATCATATTTGACGGTTTCTGAGCATTTTTTGGACGGAAGGATCATTTCGGTGGTTTGAAAATATATTGAGGATGCAAAAAGTTAAAAAAAAAGGAAAAAGGAATGAAAATGACTACGTGAAACTATGTTGATGACCAAAATGGCAATTAATTCATCAGAGACCAGTCCTAACAAAATATTTTCCCGCGGATTCGGAGCTGATGTGGCCACCAGCAAGATAACTAGTGGGGCCCACAAAAGCCAATTATGGACCATCCCTACCGGTTTATCTCTGTGTATCAGCCAGTTAGGGTTTATAAGCTGACTTTGGACCAAAAAAAAAGCTTCACAATCTTCAACAGTGGAGTACAACGGAGGAGATAGAGCTTCCGAAATTCTCCGGCAAATTGAATCTCTCAAAGTTGAAAAGACCAACATCGATCAACAAATTTCATCTCTCGAAGCTCAGCTTCATCAATTTGATCCTCACAGTAACAATTTAAATGAAATCGAGGAGTCGAATTCCAATTCTTTCGCCGATTATGATTTCGGACATGGATTGTCTCCCGATATGATTTACAGATACAGTCGCCAGCTCATACTCCCTTCCTTCGGCGTTCAAGGTAATCATGGGACTGCATTTCCGGATTCTCTATTGATTTCAGTGATTGGTTATCTATTTTATCTATCGGAGACAGACTTATTGTTTTGAGTCAGAAATGTTGGGTCACCAGCTGGTTGACAGTTGAGAATGAATTATATATTTTTTTAAATTTTAATTTATTTGGGGGAAATGCAATATTTATAAAGAAATTTCATTTAAAAAAAATCGTGTTCTAGAAAATGTTGTGTCAACTGTGCTAGCCTTCCTTGACTATATTAGATTAGTTTGTTTTATTTTTAATTCTTTATTTTTCATGTTTTGGTTTGCCACAGCACAGTCGAAGCTCTTGAAATCTTCAATATTAGTGATTGGAGCCGGAGGTCTAGGTTCACCTGCTCTATTATATCTTGCGGCTTGTGGGATAGGTAAGATTAGTGTAGATACTTCTATACCTGCTGGCGCTTTTTGTGGAGTTTCTTCCAAAAGCTTTTGACTTTATGCAAATGAATGGGGGGTAATTTGCAGGTCGAATTGGCATTGTTGATCATGATGTAGTTGAATTGAACAATCTCCACAGGCAGGTAAAAGTTTAAAGTAGTAAATGGTATTGCATTGGAATGTTATAAAGTAAAAAAGAATTCATCTTGATGCTAATTCTGTTGAAAATGAAACTTCAGATAATTCATGCTGAATCATATATTGGAAGGTCCAAAGTGGAGTCGGCTGCTGCTGCTTGCCGTGCGTATGTTACTCATTTTTTTCCAGTTTATTTCGCTGATGCTGAAATGCATCAAAATTTTGAATGGCTTCTCTCTTTATGCATGTGAAATGTGTATAAGCATGTCTTTTAATCTTTTTGTTCTGTAATTATAGCAAACTATTTGAATGTCAGGATTAACTCTACTGTTGAGATTGTGGAACACAAAGAAGCATTTCGAACGACCAATGCGTTGGAGATTGTGAGGAAGTATCCCTGATTGAAAAATACATAGTTGATTGACTGGTTTTATGTATATATTTATATTTTCTTTTTAGTTTCCATGACTCATAACAATCTTAGATATGACATCGTAATAGATGCTACAGACAATGTTCCCAGTCGATATATGATCATTGATTGCTGTGTCGTTTTGGGAAAGGTTAGATGTGAATTATTAATGTTACTTTGCAGCAGGCACACTCCTTCCTTCTTTTCTTCGTCAAACAGTTCATTAAATCGCTCCGGTAGCTAGTGTTTCAGTTGCATGATGTACAAGCAATTAAAATCATATAATTTACTACTCTTAATAGTCATCCACGCCTGAAAGACAGAGAAAGACATTCAAGGAAATTGCATGCGGAACTTTTTTTTTGCAATATCTTGAAGCATATATATCTAACCCCTTTCCAATCCCTTGATAAACACTACAAATTTGATTTATGCTTGAAAAGGGGGAAATGAGTAGTTTATTTTAGATCTCAGAGCAGGTCTTGTTGACCATATTTTAGTAATTTTTAACAGCCCCTGCTATCTGGAGCTGCACTTGGACTAGAAGGGCAGGTATGTATGCACTCATTGACTAAATCAACCTATGTCTCAAGCTACTACTTATTCTCCTGGTTATTTCTGCCTGGTTTACATTTTCACCTGTTTGTGTAGCTCACTGTTTACAATTACAATGGTGGTCCATGCTATCGATGCCTGTTTCCCACCCCACCGCCTACTACAGCTTGTCAAAGATGTGCTGATAGTGGCGTTCTTGGAGTAGGTAAGTTATGAAGGTTTTCTGAGAAAGTGGGGACAGAATTATGGGTTTAGATTTTTGACTAAATCTAACAGAAAGTTTATACCTACGGATTCGGACTTTTTTTAGTCGCATTCATGTACTAGCTGAGTATATTAGATGTATCATATTAGTTTTTGAGGTAGGTAAACTTTTGCTGAGGATGATCGTTTGACTCAGTTTAATGAGTTTCAATTCCGTCAACTGAGTACGTCTCCAAAATTTTCACATTTTTGTGCTTGTTTCACAGTTCCTGGTGTCATTGGTTGTCTGCAAGTCCTGGAGGCGATCAAGGTTGCAAGTGCTGTTGGCGATCCACTCTCAGGGAAAATGCTTCTTCTTGATGCACTAGCTGGCCGGATTCGTGTTGTATGTTTGAATATATATGGCCAAAACATGGAGAAAGCCATATGCATGAAAAGAAAGACGGGAAAAGTTTCTCTGAGAAACGCCTTTTGAACTAAAAAGGAATTACAGTTTTCAACTGGTTGCAGGCTCCTCCGAAGTTGAAGCTTCTTCAAGCTGATGCAAGAATCAGCACCAAGGAGTACCATGAGAAAGTTGCGAAAGGAGAACCTCATCTGTTGGTAAATGTTAGACCTACTCATCATTACAAGATTGTTTCACTTCCGAAGTCAATAAACGTTCCTCTGTCGAGTTTGGAAGCGAGATTACCTGAAATATCTGCAGCCCTCGAGTATAGGGACGAAAACAGGGTTCCTGACCCCAATTCCAGTCCGTCTCTCTATGTTGTTTGTAGAACAGGCAACGATTCACAAAGAGCGGTGCAATACCTCCACAAGATGGGATTTACTTCAGCCAAGGATATCGTTGGAAGTATAGAGGATTTAATGGATCCAAAATTCCCTACGTACTAAATACACTTAACACGGTTGGTTCCTGCTTATATAGCTTATTCTTCTTTAAACTTGTGATCTCATGAATGTAATTGCTATATAAAAGAGAGATTTGTAAAGTTTATGGCCACATTTGCACAAACAGGGAAGCCCTTTCTCTCAGGCTGCTGCTCCTGTAATATCAAGTTTGTTACAAGCTAATTTTCCAAGATATATAATCCGCAGGAAAAATGAACCCAAGAATATCTTTATTTCAAAAAGAAAATTCCTCGAAAAAAATACATTTAACTCGAGCGTCATTTATCCTTTGTAGAACTGAACGGAATGAGGAGTTGGGTCGAAAACTGGAGATCAAAATTATGCAGATTTTCACCAACCAAGTAGTAAAATCTTTAAAAGAGCCATTCTAATGTAAAGACCATTCTTTGCTTGTCTAAAATAGGCAGCTCTGGAATCTTTATCAACATCTAGGGTTATCTACAAAAACGAAGAAAGCAAGTGTATCAGTAATGAGAAGAAAAGCCAAAATGACTCGGGCTAAAAAAAGAAAGGATCATGCGCTAAACCTCATTAAGCCTCGGCAGAGGATGCATCACGACTGCATGTTTCTGCATTACGTCCAACACCCCTTGATCTACAATGTACTTGCCTCGAGCTGCTTCATAAAGATCCATTCTCTCTCCAAATCTTTCGCGTTGAATACGAGTTTGATACACTACGTCACATTTAGATGCAACATCTAGCAGGTCAGCACTTTCTTCCCATTCAACCTCGTTTGATTCTAGATAATCCTTAATGTCATCCTGAAAACAGAGCAAATGAAAAACAATTACTAAACGGCAATATGTTATTCATGAATCCAGTGTCTTTTGATGCCTTTGAGAATCTAATTAATATAAAAGGATAAAAATAATAGTTTCTTTTTTTTGGAAAGGCCGTCACAAGGAAAAATAAAGCAGAATTGGACTGCTTAGAATGTGCTGCCACAACGTACCTTCATTTTGACCACTTCAGGCGACACAAAGTAGATCTTCACGTCCTTGTAGTTTGCAAGGAGATAGGCAAGCGAGCGCACTGTTCTCCCATAAGCAAGATCTCCAACAAGTCCAACTTTAATTCCGTCCAGCTTTCCAATTTCCCTTTCAATGGTATATACATCCAGAAGGGCCTGTCTCATTCAAGATAGAAGGGCTTCAAATTATTGACAGACTTGGATATCAAAATCAAGATTCTATTAGTGCAGAAAAAGCATCATAGACACATCATTTTTTATGCGCCATATGTCTGCTACTATAGATTACAATGTGGTACATATATTGCTAGTTCCTTTACTTTTAAAGTAGATGAGCAGCAGCATTGGAATATTCCCATTTGTTTCTGTTTCATGACGAAAGAGCTCCATACAGAGAATGTCGCCACCTTTATACTTTTTTTTTAAGTAAGAGCATCGGTGAAATCAAATCTTAGTTAACAAATGACAAAATTATGCCAATATTCGTGTAGCAGAAAGAATATTGAACTCTGGAAGTGGAAAAATGACAAAAGCACACCAGAAGTTGGGCTTTATCTTCAAGACATGCTTGAAACACACATACATAGATCTAAAATTTGTAACAGCCGAATAGTGTGAATCAAAAGATGGAGAATATTGAAAGTTCAAAACTTTTTTCCGAGAAGAATTAATCATATCAATCAAGATACTTACAGAAGCAAACCACCCATACATACAGGTACAGCAAGATAGGGAAAATTCATGCAAGTGTATGTGAAACATGTAAGCATTAATCAGTATAAAGCCAATATAGAAATCTTGATAAGTATCCCCGAAACTACTGAGACAAACCTGAGTTGGATGTTGTCCTGGACCATCTCCTGCATTAATAATGGGAATACTTGCTGTAGCTGCTGCTCTTTTGGCAGCACCACTTTCAAAGTGTCTGATCACAATTATATCCGAGTAACCTTCCACTGTTCTTATTGTATCTGCAAATAAACCAAGTAAGAACGGCACCAAATAGAATAGAACCTCAAACAGATGAATAACTAACTACCTTCAAGAGTTTCTCCTTTTGCTGCTGATGAGAATTCACGTGCATTTTCTGTTGTCAAAACCTCTCCACCTAAACGCTTCATGGCAGACTCAAATGAAAGTCTAGTCCTAGTTGAGGGTTCATAAAAGAGAGTGGACATTAGATACCCTTCAAGCATCTGGCTTCCAGTTGAATACCGTTCAATCGACTCCATTTCACGTGCCACCTCAAATATAGAACTGAGAGTGTTTCTGTCAAATTGCTGAGCCTCAATGACATCACTGAGAATATTCTTTTGTTCCGCCAATTTTGGAACTGTCTTTTCAAATTCCACGCTTTTGCACTGGATCCTATTCTTGAACAGAAACCTCCCACTCTTTTCCAGCTCAAATATTTTCTCACTCGGTAATAAACACGAAGAAGATGACATGTCAACAGATAAGAGACGAGGCTTATAATGGATTGATTGCCTCATGCATAGAGTTGACTGATGGCAAATATAATCATAATTGCTGCGGTATCCTCCTTTCTTCGGAACAAGCACACCATTACTTGAGGCATGCGTAGAAAATGCAGCAGAATGCGCCATTAAAAAAATAAGAAGTACCTACATTTTAAAATTTTAAACACACTGCTTAGAATGACTATCCTCTGAACTAAATTTATAACGCCAAGTTTATCAGAACAACACATAGAATATCGGTCCAGTTAACCTCAGATCGTTACCACTAAACATCTAGTTAGCAGAAATACAAATAGACTCGTCGATCAATGAAGGATCCTAAGTTTAGAAACGAATCAGATGCGTGTTCTTTTAACATCTTGGGCATCAGTAACTTTTCAGTTTTCACCATTACCTAAATTTCCTAAAGTAGATATTCTGGAAAGAAGTATTTTGTTCAGAGGCACAAAAGAACTTTACCTAATACAAGAAAGCAATCAACTTTTTGTTTTTCTCTTCATAATTGTTTTTTTGCTTAGGTCCTTCTCATTTTCAAAGGCATAATTCAAAAGACAAATACAACAACAAGCCTTAATCCCGAGTAATTGGCGGCTACATGACTCAGAGTGTAAGAATTCTTCAAATAAAAGAAACAAAACCAAAACCAAAACGACATTTGCTCCCTTACCATCTATCTAACTATCTACAAGTGATGGAATTGTAAAAAACACAAAAATTATACATAAAAAATAAATAAAAATTACATCTTTGGGCGCATCAAATTTCATCTCTATTTGATCAAATTGATATGAAAAAAAGACATTTTTAGGCTCGCTTCTTCAATCTTTTCATGTTATCGGAAAGTGTTCAAATAAAATGTAGAGATATACAGAGACATCTCATGCATAAAAAGTAGAAGATTGAGCAATGAGACTCACCTTGGGAAGGAGAGGTTTTGGGTGGTAGAATCAGGGACAATTGTTATTGGAAAGTTGTAAAGATCAGATTAACAACAACTTTAGGCCCACATTATAGAAGGAAGAAAAAAAAGAAAATACACAGAGTTTAGCCGGGGATAAATTGGGGAAAATTCAATCATCGTACGTGCTTTGAACTGGTTCCCGGCCCTCACTCGAATTGGTTGGTGTTTATGTGGGTTTCGCCCAATTAATGTGAAATTGTAAGACCGATTTTAGAAAGACAATACTAGAATTGAGTGACTCATCAATTTGATTTGCTTGGATTAGGTCTGAGTTTTGGGTCAGTTGGACATGGAGCCGTCCGTGTGGAATTGACTAGGGATGGCAATGGGGCAGATCGAGACGGGTATCTCAATACCCATCCCTGCCCCCGCGAAGGTGACCCATAACCCCGCCTTGCCCCGTGATCCACCACGGATAAAGAAAACCCGCCCCGCCCAGCCCTACCCTACTTTTATTTTTAAAAAATCATTAATATTATAATAGAGATAGAGTCTCCAACAAGTACAATTAGTACATTTTATCCAAAATCAATCCTCAAACAAGTACAATTAGTATATTAAATAAAAAATTAAACATGATTATGTCTAATAATAATAATATTATATGGAAGGGGCAGAATGGGGCGGGGCGGGGCAGGTATAATACGTAAGGGTGAGCAAATTCGATTTTTACCGATCGAATTCAATTCGGTAATTCGGTCAAGACCGAATTCAAATTGGTCAAATTTTGGACGAAATCGGTTTCACTATTTTTCAATTTGGTGTGACCGAATTCGAATTGAATTTTTTAATAATTAAATATTATTATTATATAATTAAATATTATATAGTAAAAAAATATACCCTCCAATTCGGTCGAAATCGAATTCCGAATTCACCAATTCGAATTCGGTCGTTTTTTGAGGTAGGAAAAAATAAAAAAACCGAATTCAAATTGCCGAATTGGTTAATTCGAATTCGGTGCTCACCCCTAATAATACGAAATCCAAGCCCGATCTGCCCCGTTTGCGGGGCGGGTCTGATTTGCCCCATTCTCCCTACAGGGCAGACCCGTAGGGTCAACGGATCACGAATCAAATTGTCATCCCTAGAATTGACTCTATAGTCCTCTTACATGAGTTGGGGCAGACCTACTGCAAAGTAGGTCCTACCAAACTCAATGTGAAAAGACTGTAGGGACAGTACAATTTTACCTTGGATTTTTCTCTAAGTTTTGAGTTAGGAAGTCTAAATTATTTTTATATTAAATTTAAAATATTAAATCATCTCAATTTAATTAGGATTTAAAACTAGGACCTTGCTAGGCTACTAGAATTATTGGCTAAAAGATTGACTAAAATAATTTTTCGGACCTTATACCATCAGGGGTAAGATAGTCATTTAACACCCTCAATTTGGGAATTTAGGGTTTTTATCCCCAAAATTGTAGGAGTAAATCATTTTCCTTAAAACTATTATGATACTAAGGCAAGAATTTTAGACGACCTAATCCAAACAAACTCATTATACTCCCTCCATTCCCTATTAATTGTTATTTAGGAGATATTTAGGTATCTAAATTAATTGTCGTTTAAGGTTCTTTTATTAGTTGTCAACAATTTATTTCAATTATACCCTCAACATTTTCTTTTCTTTTCTTTATGATGTATTAGTGAGAGAGAGGGAAGGTGGGGTAATATTGGAAGTTTAGGTGAAAATGACAACTTCCTTAATTTTCTCAAATTGTCTAAAGAGTCTTATATTTAGGAATGGAGGGAGAATGCAACAAGTCAACGAGGAACACAATCAGATAGGGTTTTCCCGGAGAACCCACTCTCTAGCGGGACTTCTGCTCCCGGCCCCACCCCCAACGTAAGATTTCCAATTAGATTATTTAATCCTTTATTTAATCCTCTGTGAGTCCCAGATTTAATCTATATACTTTTTGTTCTCTTTTTTCTTTTTTCTTTTCTGGTCAATCAACCTGAATGGCCACCGAGAAGTGCCACATCTCTAGTGCGGATCTGAGCTGGACCGACCGAGAAGAAGAAAGAAAAGGCCCATAGATAATTTGTGATTCTGAAATTTTTAATATATTTTTTAGTATTTTTTAATACACAAATAATATTATTTCACGTGTATTAATATTACTGGTTTACCGAAAACAACTGTATTTGGTGGCACAAAACTCTTTTGAGGTTATTGAAAATGAGAAAACTGCTATTAGTAGCCATAATTTATTTACATTTTTCAATTAATATACTTATCTTTTTATTAGACTATTTATAGCCGCATCTATTTACGGGCTATTATAAATGTTCAATTAGTGAATCCGGCCAATTTTCAAGCCAAAAGGACCGCACGTGCCACTCACACGAGATTTCAGGCGAGGGCATTTTTGTCCATTCAGAAAGATGAACTCTGGGGCACCCGTTAGCATATCCGATTCGATACCCAAACCCAAATAGAAAATAGTATAACCCGAATCTGGTGACCTAATCAACCAAAAAAACTAATTATTCTTCCACAATCTCTTTCAAAGAATCAGAAAACCCTCTCCATCGAAACATCATTCCCAAACCCTAGAACAAAAAATTCTCCATTTCCTTGTGCGTTTTCAAAAATTATCAAGGAAAATCGAACACCTTTGAAGATTGAAGCTCGTTTTTTCCAGAAAAGCTAAAGAAGATGCATATCCGGGGAGCTGATAAGCCAATACCAAAATATGGTAAACGATTCTTGACTTTAATGTTTTAAAATAGATTATTTTTTGAATTTCATAACTGAATATTGAAAAGGTCACTGGAAATCTGAATTTTTTTTAGAAAAGCTGTTTTTTTTTTGTTGTGTACTGGGAATCTGGTCAACGTTCGTTTTTATTTTTATTTAAAATGAAATCTTTTTGTAGATCTTTATGTATTTGTGTAATGGTTTTGATGGGTTTGTGTTTTATTCAATGTGGTCCTTTTTTGCTGCTTTTTTTTTGTCGTGTACTGGGAATCTGGTCAAGATTCCTTACTTTTGATGTTTCATAATGATATTATTTGGAAGATGTTGTCTGTTTTGTCGTTTTTTGTGGTCACAGATAATGAAATGTTTTTTTTCCAGTGACTCAGTCTGATTGTTTTACTCTAAAAGTTTACCATGGTGGTGAATTTAAAAAAAAAAAAATACTGAGGGTGAAAATGAGTTTGTTGGTGGGTCCATTAACTTTTTTTTTTTGGTCAGCACCTCTAGGAATTTTATTTGCCTCACGTAGGAGGCGGGTGTCGAACCTGGGACCTCCAGGTCGCAGGTCAAGGCATCACCCAGCATAAATGAATTGGGAAACTCTAAAATATGTGTGTGACAAGATAGGGCATAGAAGGGGGGCCCAATGCTATTATAATGTGTACTTTGATGGTGAACTACCTTTTGTCATGCCCATAATGGCTCCAATAGACATTTCACTGCTGGCTGATTATGGTTCTTTGAAATGGGAGACTGAGATGTATGTGGTTACTGGGGCAGGTGGTAGAAGCAGTCATTCTAGGTTTAAGAAAATGTTATTCCCCTATCATTAACCATATAAGTGGGCCTGATCTATGGCCTAGAACTGGTAAAGCAGCCCCTTTACCCCCTAAGAAGTTGGTCCTGCTAGGTAGGCCAAAAAAGCTAAGAAAAAAGGGTGTTGAAGAAAACACTAAGTCTAAGAAAGGAAGAAAAGACATCCCTACAAAGTTGTCTAGGGTGGGGATGGTTGGTAAATGCAGAGGTTGTTTTCAGTTTTGACACAACATCAGAAAGTGTCCTACCAAAAAATCAGCCACTAAAGGCACTGTGCAACAACCAACTTTTATGCCTGCAAACATGAATAAGTGTGGACATTTCCATGGACTAGGTCATAACAAGAGGACTTGTCCTGTTTCAAAAAATGCTGCTGAAAATGAGGTAAATTACTATTTTTTTCATTCTTTGGTGGTTTTTCAGCAAATGTGTAATGTCATTATGTTAACCTTGTACAGGAAGATGATTTTGAGTCTGAAGAATCAGGGGCTGAAACAGCAAAAAATGATGATGATGAAGCTAAATCTGAAGCTGCTGAGGAATATGATGATTTTGTTGAAATGCCAGTTGTTCAAAACATCAACATGGCTGAATCTGAAGCTGTTGCTGAGGAAGATGATGATTTTGTAGAAGGGCCAGATGTTCAAATTTTGAATATGGAAGATGAAGCTGCTGTTGTTGAAGTTGATGATTACCAGGAAGATGATGATTTTGTGGAAGGGACTGTTGTTCAAGTTGAACAAGCAATTGGTACTCAGCCAGTTTCTCAAGTGGATCAAGCAAAAACAAGCCAAAAAGAGGTTCAGAAGAAGGGTAGAACATGCAAAATCTGCAAAGAAGCAGAGCATAATCAGAGGACTTGCCCATCTGAAATGGGGATTTGGATTAGGGATAACATTTCTTACTTTTAGTGTCATGGTTTATGGGGTTTCTGAAAGTTTTTGTAATACCAAACTTGATATTTTTTTTGTCCATTCTAAACACTATGCACTTGGTCATTTTGCTTACTATTTGTATAGGCTTATTTGGGTACAAGTCTGGTGGTATTTGGAACATAATTTAAGTACACTGTTTTTTTAGTACAGAATGTATGCCAATTTGAACTCTTCATTCCCAGATTTCAGTCATTTGTGTTCAACCACCAAAAAAAAAAAAAAAACCTTAGAAGAGAAGTTTAATTACCAAAATGATCTTAATACAAAAATTAAACTACTCTAAATCCATATGTAAATGGAAAGAAGAACCACAATACACACTAGTATTTTGCAGAATAGAGTAATTCTTGACAGATTTTTTGTCATTATGGTAATCTCTTCTTCCTTAATCTTCAACAATGACATTAATGCAGCATTATCTTTCTTCATAAACTTAACATTCCTGATAATAGCTTCCCGACCAACACTCTTATCCTCCAAAAATTCAAGCCTCTTCAATAGTCCCGGGATATTTGTTTGGAACGTTGACAAATTGGTTCATCCAACCAGTCAAAAAATTTACATCCCCCTTCCTACATTAATTGGAGAAAATCAACTATGATACCAAAAATTAAAAAAAAAATGTTAAAAATCATATTTTACCAATGAATCAATGCAATTGATGAACCTTCTACCCGGATTTTCATTAGTCCACGATGTCCGAATTGCTACCGGCTTTCGAATGAGGCATTTACAATACTTTTTTGTTTCAAAGTTGGATAAATTAATACTTCTAGAAACCTTTGAGCTTGTTGAAGACATTTGTTGCCCAAATATTTGTTATCCAAAGTGTCTCAAGAAGTTGGAAAAAAGAGAGATGAAGAGAATTGGGTGGTGATATTTTGAAAGAGAAGATGAAGGAATGGGAATGTGGGTTTCTCTATAGGGTTTATATTGGATGGGGTGTTTAGGAAATGAAGACTTGGTTGGATATTTTCGTATAGGGCTTCGGGTTACCCCAGATCCGCACATTATACTGGACAAAAATGCCCTCGCCCGAAATCACGTGTGAGTGGTACGTGCGGCCCTTTTGGCTTGAAAATTGGCTGGATTAACTAATTGGACATTTATAGTGACCCGTAAATAGATGCGGCTATAAATAGTCTAATAAAAAGATAAGTATATTAATTGAAAAACGTAAATAGATTATGGCTACTAATAGCAGTTTTCTCTATTGAAAATTTTTGGAGGGTATTTTGAGTGAAAGACAAAGTTGGTGGCTATTATAAGAAGTTGACCAAAAGTTATGGGTAAACATAGCTATTTCCCTTACCATATTTTCAAGTATAATCATTAATGTCGTTTAGCAAAGAGAATGGAGAAGTTTTATCTTGGTATATGAGTAAGTTTAAAACTTATCTTCAAACCAATGAATATGATACATATAGGAAAGATAATTGACTTTTTGGTCTACGTGTATTGTATTAATTGATTTGGATGTAACTTTTAAACTTACTCACCTACCAAAAAAAATTTCTCAAGATAATGATGATTCAAGCTGTTTTTTTTTTTTTTTTTAAATATTTTAATTCGAGCTTCAAAATTAAGAGAATAACAAGGGGAGAATATTAATTATGGGTACATAAGTCATTTTGATTACATATTTTATTTTGTGTGAAAGTTTTAAAAAGACATTTATTTTAAATTGAAGGGAATAGTTAATAAATTAAAGCATCCTCATTTATGTATTTTTTTATCTTTCATTTTAAAATTTAATAGGCTATTGAATTGCGTTGGACAAAGAGTACGTAATGAAGAATCAGAACGATGAAGTTTCGTGCACGGTTGGACTTAAACACATTTCGATAAGGTCATGATTGAATGAATACCAACACTGATGCAATTTGATAAAACCACAACCCAATAAACACCAATTCAAACACAGTTTTATCGTGCAATGTATGAATCATGCTCCGCTATTTTATATCGTCTCTACTTAAAATACCCAAAATAATTAATAGATTTGAGGTCTTCTCTTTTTTTAATTTCCTAAAATATTTTTTGATTTCCTTAAATAAATAGTTTTGGGTAATATTTCGCCTACGCTCTAAAAAATTTCCATAAGTTCACCATAAAAATAAAAAAGCAAAAGAAAATATGTGGCAAGCAAGTTGCAACCATTTTTTATTTGGAAAATGCTTTTCTACTAGAATTTTGGGGATAGAAATCCTAAACCCCAAATTGAGGGTGTTAAATGACTATCTTACCCCCTGCTGGTATAAGAAATTCACCCAATTATAAGGGTAAAAAGGTTCAAAAAAATATTTTAGTCAATCTTTTAGTTAATAATTCTAGTAGCCTAGGAAGGTCCTTTTTATTTTTACTCGTTTTGGCATAGGAATTTGTTAACATGGTAATTAATTCGATCTCAGTTTTACGATTAACCCGCAGCACAGTTACTAAGCGGAAAAAAATATGACTTATATTGCCATTTATAAGTTGCCCTACAATGTAAAAAATCTTATGAGTACGGATGTTCGGATTCGAACACACTGGGTAGGGATGGCAATTTGACCCGTGACCCGCCGATCCGCCCTGTCCCGATGCCTTTTGGGGCAGCCCCGCCCCGCCCCGTAGAGAGAACGGGGCAGATCGCCCCGCCCCGCGAACGGGGCAGATCGGGGCATGGTATTTTTTTCCGCCCTGCCCCGCCCCTACCCGCCCCGCCCCATTTTGCCCCATTTATATTAAATTATTATAATATTGTTATTATTAAACATAATCATGTTTAATTTTCATTTTAATATACTAATTGTACTTGTTTGAGAATTGATTTGGGATAAAATTAAATATTTTTTAAAAAAATTAATTATTTTTATGATAAAAATAATTATTTTTATGATTTTAATTTTTTTGAAAAAATTAATGATTTTTTTTTAAAAAAAAAATAGAATGGGGCGGGGCGGGTCAGATCTGCCCCGTGCGGGGAGGGGCGGAATTTTTTGATCTGGGGCGGGGCGGGGCACAGATCAACAGGGCGGGGCAGGGCCTGGTATTTCAGATTCCCGCCCCGATCTGCCCCATTGCCATTACTACACTGGGCCCACAACCAACTTTGACTTGCCTTGCCCTGCCCTTGGCCGCGGGACTCCAAACGCCGATGTCTCGGAAGATTTCTGTGATAGCTGCTACGAAACAACAAAAGAGGGTAAAATAGTCCATCATCCACCGCCGCCGCCGTCCTCCGCTCCGATCGATCGAAACATCTACCACCGCCGCGGCTATAGATCCAAGGTCACATTTCTAAGCATCATTTCAAAAAGCTCTTATCGATCCGTTACTTCAAATGAACGAGGTGATGACGGCGGCTGATGCGTCTTCTAGTTTACGGGATTACTCATCGCAACCGTTCCTTCCACCGTCAAATTTTCCGCTTGTTTCGGCTTTCATTGCCTGTTCATTAGCTCAGTTTCTCAAGATCTTTACCTACTGGTAATTTTCTATTAATTTGCAATTTTTTTTTTTTTTTTTGTTTTGTTTTTGTTTTTAACGGAATTCTGATAATCAGATTGAATTTTTTGATTCTTTCTTTCGTTTTTTGTTTATTATTTTAATTGGCCTTCTTATTTGCTAAGCTTGATTAGCTCGCTCTTACTATTGATTATTCAGTGACATTATTCTCATGATTAATGCTTTTTAGTTGTTTTTGCTGCTGCTGCTGATGATGATTAATGAATATGTGATAATTTGCTACTGCATTTTCTCGGAAGGTCTAATTGGATAGTGTTCTGTTTGGGAGCTAAATGCTAATAGTTGAATTATTTGTGAGAGAAGATGTGAATTCCAAAATTGAAATTGTATGTTCTATTTCAAGACAGAACGCTATCCAATTAGACTCTTAGTGTTTGATTGCTGGAGTAAGTAGCCTTAGGAGGGTGATTATAGGTATCCTGGTTGAGTAGTCGTTTATGCAAATGCTAGTGCAGAAATATGTAATATGGTGAAGCATTTGATTAAGATTTAACAAATACAGAAGTCTGTCTCAATTTTTGAGAGGATATGGATGCCCATGAGCTAATTTTCACATGGTATCAGAGCAAGCCCTTAGGCAGGATGTGTGGGCTCTTTGTCCCCGTTTGGCCCAAGTAGGGCGCCGGGCTGAATTTGACTCCCACCTCGATGTGAGGGGGAGTGTTGAAATATAAAGTCCCACATCGAGTGCCTAAGGAAGATCCGAATAACTTATAAGCTCATGGGCTAACACCTCTCCTTACCAATTGGTTTTGAGAGGATATGGATGCCCATGAGCTAATTTTCACAGGATTCAGTACTCCCTCCATTCCATTTTAGTTGCCTCAGTTCTCAGTTCTCACTTTTTCTTGTTCTATTTTGGTTGTAACACAACAATTCAAAAGATATTTTACTTGACCATGCCACGTTTGCCCGTCCTTAATTTTTGTAGTTTCAAATTGAACTTAATAAGCATGTCTAGTTCCAATGCAGGGTATTTGAATCATTTATCCTTATAATTGTATGAAATGGCTAAGTTTCTTAATCTATGTGTTTTTTTACTTGGTACATCACTACATCTTAAATGGGATGGAGTGAGTATTTTGTTGATTTGTTCTGTGTACAGGAGAAACTAAAATTTATGGTATAATTATTTAATTTGAATAAGAGATCATGCTTTTTATGAAGGGGAAAATATAAATATCGCAAGTTTGTTCTAGATTATCTTTTGTTTAAAGAAGGTTGCAAGCAAGATGTATAGTAGCTACAGTGTGTAGTAGTGAAGAATGTGAGAAATGTAGAGTTAGGATCATTTGCTATTCAAGCTGATCTTCATTTTGAAAGAAATGGATCGGTGACTTTAAAGTTTCTTTTGCTCTGCAATTAAGTATTCCTATTAACTGTCTACTATTTTGATCTCTCATTCTATTTCGTACACTATGTGTCTTGCTTGATATTTCAATTAATCTTAGTTTTGCAGGTTTAAGGAAAGGAAATGGGAATCAAGAAGAATGCTTAGCTCAGGTGGTATGCCGTCATCGCATTCAGCCACTGTTACTGCTCTTGCTATAGCAATTGGTATACAAGAAGGACCTGGAGGATCAGCATTTGCCATTGCAGTCATTTTGGCATGTGTTGTATGTAATTTTTAAACCAGGTTTTCTCCATTCTTTTGGATTGCCCTGCTGATTGCTTTACCTCCTTTTTTGGAAGATATATTTAGTGGAATCTCAAGTATTTTAGAAGCGGTCTAGTTAATTTCTTGTTAATACATTGAAGCATATGCATTAACCATTGAAGACAATCCATGCTCTTCTCGGCCTCGCTGTTACTATTCTCCATTAATTCAGTTATTGTTTCAGGTAATGTACGATGCTACTGGCGTTAGACTACATGCTGGTCGACAAGCTGAAGTAAGATCTTGTTTTGTAATAAGATATGGTTTTGCAGATTATTTAACCTTGATTTTCTCCAGATTCCAGTGTCTTGAGACATGATTATTTTGCAAACAGATTAAGGACTTGTTTTGATCTTTTTTTCCCTCTTCAACTTCTTGTTGGATGCTTGCCTGAATCTGATTAGCTAGTGCCTATCATGCATTCTTGCGTCAAATTGCAGGATGTGACTTCTCTTATTAATACCAATTCATAACAAGTGTCTAGCCATGGCTTTCTTGTTACGTATCTACTAACCAAAAAATTCCTTTTGTCACTTCTGCAGTTATTGAACCAGATTGTATGTGAATTGCCGCCTGAACATCCTGTAGCTAATGTTAGACCTCTACGAGATTCACTCGGTCACACTCCTCTTCAGGTGAAATTAGAACCCAAACTAGAAGTTTACTTATTTCTAGCCATCTTTGTTCATGATTTTGTGTTGTGGGTAGGGGTGTCAACGGGTTCAGGCCGGCCCGAACCCGGCTCACATAGCTCGAAAAAATGTGAGCGTGAGCTCAATATTCAAGCTCGAATTTTATGTGAGCTGAGCGCGAGCTTGACACCCTCTCAGCCCGAAAGAAGACCTATAAAATCCGTTTATTTTGTTTTAGTCTATATAAGGATTTTTCTCTATGTTGTATGTAGATTCTTTAACATTTGACATTGCTATATATTTATCTTTTGTTATCTTTTTATTAGTTTATTTTGCTTCAAAAATTAAGTATCATTATATTATTATTTATTATGTATATTTGTATTTTTGTCAGAATTTAATTTCAATGCTCATTGTATTATATTATTCTTGCTACATGATTTTTATTTTTTTGCTAATATAAATTTAGCTCGTGAGCTCAGCTCGAGCTCACATTAAAATGTGAGCTGAGCGTGAGCTTAATGTTTGTGAGCTTTTCCGGGCTGAGCGTGAGCTTTCCAATTTTTATGTGAGCCAAGCTTGACACCCCTAGTTGTGGGTTGTGTCCCAGTAGCAACCAACTAGAGCTCAATAAACTGGGTTAGAGCCCAGTTCATGGGTTGTGGTAACCAATGAAATGTTGAATTCTGTTTCTGGAATTTACTCTTCATTCAATTCTATTATACTGGAAGTCTGGATCGATGTTTTATACTGAATTTTAGTTCCTTTACAATTGATGTTTTTTTTGGGATGAATCTTTAAAACTGATGTTCTCTTCTGGGATCCTTTGTGATGTTGTGTGCTGTGGGTGGGGTTGTCTTAATGGTCTCGTTGATATAAATGCTCATACTTATTTCACTCCGATCATCGAATAATTTTGCATAAATCCATATGCTCTAGGTTTATTATTCTTGGTAAGAATTGCCCCCATCAGACACGGAATAATTATTGTTTGAATGTACCATTACCTGATTGTTTGGTCAACTGGAGATATACTATTATAGACGTCAGACCAAGAATTCATTAAATTTAATAAGACATTTGACAAGAAAAGAATTTCCTGAGAAAAACATGTTCAAGTGATATGAGTAAATCTTATTTAAGAATATGGAGTTCTTCTCTATTCAAGTAGGAAAACGAGTAACTGCCTTCAGCCCTATATAACTGACTTTAATTGTACTATTGAGATATTCTTTCAGTAGCTTCCCTATATAACTGACTAGTGTTACGGAAGCTGTGCTAGTTTCTAAGAAAGTGAACTTCTTTCTTTTCCTTTACAACTTTTTGCATTATTCTCAAAATGTTGGATGGAGTATACTAGATGCAACATTGGGGATTTGGAAAGATATGGATGACTTCAGCATTGTTATTTCTATTTTTAACTTCCGGCTATTCTTTGTGTATTGTCGTTGTCCTTCCATGAAGCAGGTTGTTGCTGGTGCGGTTCTTGGAGGTCTTGTTGCGTATTTCACGAGTAGCTCTACGCCGAGAACAATCTAGGCGACCTTCAAAACCAAGTAGAAATATACTTTTAAGCTTTTTGATGGTGGTCGTTATACGAAGAAGAATACGAGGAGAGCACAAGCAAAGAGGATTCAAGTCCTGGTCACTGGGAGATATGATTGTAGTTTTAGATTTGGGATCTTAGAGGGTGGTGTGGTAGGATGGACCCTGGGGTGATTACAAGTCCTTACTGGTGGGCAATTTGTATAAATTTATTATATTGATATATATATTATGATTTTATTTTATTTTCCTTTGATGTTGACGGAATGTATTATGAATTATTGTTTCCCTAGCATTATTAATCAACAAATGAAGGGAGGAGCTCAAGACAGTTTGTTCCTCCAATTCCTCTCTTCTTCTTGTGGTTAATTTAAGAAACGATTGATCCAGTCTATTTGTCCCTTACGAATAATAATAAGGGTTAATTGCACTTTACTATCATTAAGTTAACGGGATTAGCGTTTCACCCTATAAAATTTCAATTAATGCAATATGTCCATTTCACTAAACTTCTGTTAAAAATAGCATTAAAAATAACTTTGATACCTTGGCACATATTAATGCAACTGGTCGCCCCTTTGAATTCGTCACTGAACTAAACCTTAGAAAAACTCGAGGAAATCACCTATAATTTTTAAGCAAAAACCAATGCAGGTAAGCAATAACTCTTTATCTTTTTAGTAAATTGTTTAGTAAATCAATAAAATTATTATATGTGGAACAATGTGATTGACCTAAATCAATATATAAATTCTCTCTAATCCATTTATACTCTTGTTACACTTGGATAAATTTTAATTGGTGTCCTGTAACCAATTTCAGTCAAATAAAAATCAGCAAACTTATATATGTAATCTGTTTACTAAATGATATTAGCCTGAAAATTACTCTACAAATATATCTCCGTCTATTATGAAATAATTATGTGTACGTCCAATGGATTTCCTGAAGAAGTCAAACTCTCTAATACCAATAAGCTTATTCCACTCCCATAAATTATAATTTTTCTTAACCCTTGTATTGAGTCTATATTAAATAAATAGGACTCATTTCTGAATTACTCTCGTCTCTCAGTTCTTTATTCTTTCTACTTATATTGTTATTGCTCTTTAATTTATAAATACAAACACGTGTCAAACTGCAAACCACAAAATTAAACCGCAAAAACCAACATTAACTACCTATTAGAATAAATTAAGGTTTCTAATATCTGCTAATGGTCATACATTCAACTTGCTAGTAAACCGCAAAATTATATACAACATTTATTTGTTTTTTGATCTTGGAGGAAGGGATACATGGAATCGAACCCAGATCAATAACTTGATAAAGTTGTCGGCTATATTAGGACAAAGGCTTGTTTCGTATTCCCTCCGATTCAAAATATAGGTCTTTTAAAGTATTTTCACACAAATTAAGATACTAATTTAAATGACTAAAATAACCCTCTTTTTACAAAAGTTGTGCATTTGTGGACTAATTTACCCCTACACCATTTAATCATACACCATTTAATATGTAATTCCCAAGTACTATTTATTACTCCATTATCAAGTCTTTGTTATTGGGACTTATGCCTCCATTATCAAGTCTTAAGATTATTAATTTATATATGTGGAAAAAGAGGCATAATTTTTTAGTTAGTACTCCTTTTAAATACACGGATCTGAATATAAATCCTCACTAAAAGATGCACACAAAAAAAAATGAAAATTTTCTCTCAAAACCATAAAAATCGAAATGGGTTTTATTCTTTTGTGATATCATAGGGGAATATTAATAGCTAGAGCAGAAATTGGTGGCAGTGGTGGTGGAGGGAGGAGGAGTCGCCGGAGCCGCCTCCAAAATTATCTCCAATTATCAAGGACACAAATTTGAAAGTTGTTTTTCTGTCAATTATAATGCAAATGGAGATGAAGCTTTTGTTTGGGCTTTGTTGTTAATTTCACTCATTCAAGGACCACAAATCTCAATTAGACATAGCTTTGGGAGGAATCAATCATCATCATCATCCTCTTCTTCTAGTTTTGGTGGTGGTTGGCGTTGGTGAGTTTTGAGAATTTTTTAGATAAATTAAATTGGGTATCCATAGTCATTTTATTTAACAATTGAGTACACAATTGTTTCTTGTGAGAAATAATTTGAAATGTCCTAAATACCCTTAAAAAGTGCCTCACATGTGAGGCACATGATTGATTTGACGGTTTTTTAACAGAAAATGGGACGGAAGGACAATAACGGCAGGTCGTAAAAACATAGTGGGTTTAAAAAGATAAAATTTTACATACAGGACAAAAACCTCAATTTAGAATAACTTTTTGAACGAAATCGGCGTTTTTGCCTAATTTATATCCATACATATGTTGTCTGAAATTTGATAAAAAAAAAACTGGTTACATAAATATTTATATGTAAAATAGATAAAAAAAAATTTATATATACATAATTTTTTTTTATCTGTTTAAATTCTTATTTGAGTTTTTTTTATACCTAAATTCTTTTCGAACTAATCATCTTGTCAAATTAGTGTAAAATTGGTGTTTTTCAACTATTTTTAATAATTTATTCTGCACACATCCCCAGTGCTGATGACTTAAATTAACAAAAATACACTTAAAAGTGACAAACATGTATAGAACATGTATTCAGAAGTGGCAAAATATCACCAATAGTACACTAATTCGACAAAAACAGTAATTCGAAAATAGTTTATGTACATAAAGTGGTAGAATAAAAGTTTACTGATAGAAAGAAAGAAAAAATTTGTTTATGTATATAGCAGTGACGAAGACAGAGAGCAGTCGCCCCCCCGAGATTTTAAAAATCTATTAGATATAGTAAATTTTATACGTAGTTCGGAATATTTGATCAAATTCGTCCCCAACATTTTCTTGCAATTTTATATGTAGTTCGGTATACTATTGCAGTTTTTCGCCCCAAACTAAAAATCCTGACTTCGCCCTAGTATGTAGGGAGATTTTCTCTTATAAAACCATTAGCTGGTATTTAAAATTTAAATTTAACATTAGACATTAGTGTGTTAAATTGTTTACCTTTAATTATTGGTCTTCACAAAATAAAAGCATTAGTAAATAATTTATTTGATATAAGGATAAAGTTGGAAAGATGATAATAAATGTATCACTTATATAAATATAGGACAACTTTTTTTTAAATAAACCAAAAGAAAAAACTATGACATATATTTTTTTAAAGGAAATACTAAATATGTTGCACAATATATGCATCATTTTTACTTTTTATATTTTAAAATATTTGTAACATTTCATATCAATACATATTTATTATAATTTTTCAGTTTTATTACTAATTAGTATTGCCTTCATTCCATAATATAAATTGTTTAGGACATGCAGTACAAATTAAAGAATAAAAAATAAGTTGAGCTTGAACCAATTATCAATTAAGTAGAAAAAGTGTAAAATATTGTAGTAGTAAGTTCTTATACAAAAAGGACTTCAAAATATTTATTTATAGATAATGTTATTCTTAATTAATTTCCTCCATTTCCTTATACTTTTTTTAGATGGTGTTTTAAAACAAGAATTAATACTTCTGCTTCTCGGTCTCCTTCCTTCTCCCCTCCTTTCGTTTCCCTCAATTAAAAGGGTGCCTAGGATGGAGTACATCATTAGCCTTTAACTTTATAATTGTAAACTCGTTGCTTTTTATTTTTTTATTTTTTGTGAATGAAAAAAGTATGCAAGTGATAGTGGCCGATACCCCACTACCTCATATTTGGGCTTTCATGTTCGACATCGAACATATCGGGACTAACAGAATAATCATCACAAGGACTAACACTCCGCTACCCCATATTCAGACTTTCGTGTTCAACAAACTCCATATTCAAATATATCACTGACCTCGTCAGAGTAACACCATCAAAAGACAAATATACTTCCTAAAAGCCGACAACAGCAATCAAAATTCAATCTCATAACCTCGACTTTATCAAATCACTTGAGAGTAAACCTGGAACCACTTGGTCATCACTCGGTGGTAACTCCTTAGATTGTTGAGTATATATATATACCATTCCATTTCATAGCAAAGCCAGAAAATTTGAAGAGGGGGTGTTGTGGGGAGGATCTGTGTTGACTATCTCAACCCAAAAATAATAAGTCAAATGCCTATTAAATTAACTAATATGGTTTTCTCAAGGAAACCAAGATAATAATTTTAACTTAAACAAAGAGAAAAAAGAAAGTTAAAATCTTTGACAGACACTAGTTGATATTACTTATAATACAAATGCATTTACATGCAGATAAAGCAGCACAAGTTTGATTAAGATCCTTAAAAGCTAAAAGCTCAGAATGAACAGAAAAAAGGCGACCATTTTTCTTCCTCAGTTTAGTTGGCCAGCAAGCATATGATCAAATCCTCCCCCGCCTTGCAAAGCAACTCGCGGACCTTGGACGTTGTGAAGCAGTTGTTGAAGCCACCTTCTAGCCGTTGGATCCTCCTGTCAAGAGGAAGCATCCGCGATTTCATAAAAAATGAAGATGTTTACAATATCTTATAAAGAAATGTGCAATATTCCAACACGTCCGTGGTTACAACACTAGATGAGAAATTGGCCATGCTCAAATGCATTTAGATACTTACACGAAGGCAACTGCTGAAGGTGGTATCTCTGAGCATGTCTGGAAGGCAGCTTCTAAGTGCATCACATGCCCTGATCAGACAAGGTTACAGAACATATTAAGAGTTAGCTGTTCACATTTTATATACACGTGTGTGTGTGTATCATACGCAGGACACAGTCTACGAGCATTTATGAATGGAGAGTAAGAGACAAGGAATAGGCTGAAAATAGCCACCTAGCATTATCTGATAGCCGAAGGTAGCACCGAATAATATGTTTGAGCAACCTTGAAGAAGGTGCTTCAGCCAGTGAATCCACCATATTTCCAAGCACTCTACCTACAGCGAAAAACCGCTCAGCTGTGGTGCATATATAATCCAAGCCCACATCATCCAGCAAAATCTTCTGCACAATAAATGTTGCAACCTGCCAACAAAACCTCGTCTATAAGGATCGGATAAGGAAACAAAAGCTGTAAAAACATAGATTGCCCTATCATGCAAATGACAACCTTCAGAACAAGCAACCAAAGCGAAGAATCAGAAAAATCAAAATCAATAACAAAGATGCAGTAAAGTCAATGTTGTTATATGTCTTAATCAGTAACATGAGAAACTAGTTTTCAAATTTAGACATTAAATATCAAAAAGCATTTACATGCTTGAACTGAGAATTCGTGAATATCGAGCTTAAAAAAGAAATTCATGACTCAACTGTTTTTGACAATTCACTGCCCATCTCCATTGTACGAAGGCACAGGGGAATTATTTCTGTTGAGAGTAGGAAACTGATGACCTCTGTATCGTCAACCTGGAAGGAGCAGATAAGAATTACCACAAACACATTAGAGGATTTATACTTTATAAGAGTTTCATAGTACGTTCAGTATACAACATATCAAGTGATAAGGAGATAATGGCACAGAATCAAGACACTCCAAGAGCATGAGTAAATATTAAACATAAGCAGACCATAGCATGTATTAGTTATCATTGGAGCTCATTGGAGTAGTTAGGCATGTCCGAAATAAAAATAATACTTGAAAAAATAGAAGTACAAAGGGAGCATGAATCTAGACCCAGAATGCCAATTATATAATAGTTTCATGTAAGCTTTTGAACGTGAAGGAAGGAAAATATCCTGAATCAACATTCTCAATCTTCCTTCTCCATTCGGAGGAAGATGGGCCCTTTCCGACTATAATTAATATGAATGATTCAGGTTTCCAAAGACATGCACTCAGGGAAGGTGGGATTTAACAGTAGGAAGAGAATCAAATACCTTCACCAGTGCACCAATTACTCCCAAGCTAGTAAGCCTTAGGTACTCAAAGGGCCTTGATTTGCTTGTTGTATTGAGAAAAGGGTACAAGTACAAAGGCATCTGTGCTGCATAGAAGAAAAAGTAACAGCTAAATAATTAAGTAAGTAAATATAAACGTGTGCAACTAAACCGGGGGGGGTGAAGGAAATCAGAACAGAGGTTGCAGAAGATACTAAGGAGCTTTCTTCCATAAATGTTTCGCATTCAAGTTAGCAACCTTCAGATGGGCAGGTAATAGAGCCTTATATACAGTGGCGGAGCTAGGAATTTGTCATAGGGGCGGATTTCTTATGAAATTTTTTAGGGGGGCGAAATACAACATTTATAAGAAAATATCACAAAAATAATTTTTCCCTATAGAAAATTCGTCGTTTCTGAAAGAAAAAAAAAATGTTTTGGGGGGTGGGGTGGGGGGGTGGGGTGCCACTGCTTATATACCAAGAATGCAGAAAACATTACCCTTGAGGAACAACATTCTGGTGTCAGGATGAGAGGCAACACACTGTCAAATACAGAAAATCAATTTATTAGTATCAAGTTAATTGCACTTACTGAAATCAGGGGATTAAAAAACATAGTCAAATGGATTAAGGATTCAGAAAACTCAGTTGCCTATCCCAATCAATCAACCTTCCACGACGAAAAGGTATCAAAAAGGTGTCGAAAAGAACGATTTCTTCCGAGACAGGAAATAATATTATAATACCAGAAACAAGGCGAAAGTAAACGAGCATACCTGAAGTAGGGCAAGTGCATTACAAACTCTGTTTGACTGAGCTGGAGTCAGGTTTGGTGGAGATAAAACCGGGTAAATTGACACTATCTCCTACAAGCATCCAAAAGAAAAACGCGTTAGAGAATCTGTTTGCACTGCAGATGTAACGTGTTTTAACTTTTATCTACCACCACTTATCCACAAACCCCACCATTCTTTTTCTGACACCAAAATAAACTTCATTAATTTCTCTCAGTTGCCTAATTATGTGACTTGGTCAGAATTTCTTGGACAGACAAGATCACTATGCTGCAGGGCACACTGTAGATGGGTGGGCTTCAAGGGTGATCCTCATAACAGGAGACCGATCAAGAAAGTAAAAAATTTCAAAATCTGAAGAAGCTCTTTTCTTGTCTTTTGGTTTTCAAAGGCTGGAGCGACTCAAGAAGATACAAGTTCGAACAAGATTTAAATATTTACCACTAACTCACATAATCTATTTCATTCGTCTTCTTAATCCACATCTTAGACTCAAAAAGTCAAATATATTGTGCTGAAGAAAACAAGTAAATTAACAGATTCCTGAACACATTGTTCTCAAACTCTAAGGGATCATCTACCAATAAATTAATTTGAGTATATCCCTCATCTATAAACAAGGAGTAAATTCAAAAGGAAAAATTATACAAAGAGCTTTCACAAGATTTACCTGCAGGAGGGCAGCAATGGTCCCAAAGGAATTCCAAAGCAGAGGAGCCAGATCTTGAAACAATTCTCTCTTCTGCAACTTGGACAAAATGGAAAAACACAAGTTCAGTTACCTAAAGAAAAAGCAGCAAACTGTAAAAGAAATCCAATAGAATCGTACCAGAGGGCAGTATACATAGCTTTCACCTTGAAACGAAAGACCGCTTAGAACGGTACGAAACAACAAACAAGGACATAGTGCTCAAATTCACACACTTAGAACAAGTAACTTTCTTCAGCCAAAATCAGAGTTTGCTGTCAATACATTTAGGTTCTATTACTGCTAATGTATATAAGTATATTATCCAATATGGTCGTGATTAACCAAGTTTATTAATTTCCTTCAGGTAAAAAGAGTAACTTAATACGTGTTTTTTCATGTAGCTCCAAATTCCAGTTGGTAATGGTCAGCTTCTGCTGCTCTGGCCAATTTCACATAATATCAGCCAAACTCAAACAAGTCTAGGAAATTTTTGTGCAGCACAGAGGACAGATTTCTACAACCTTGTGGTTGACTCGTGTTTAACCTGGCGATACCAAATTTCCTTTTCCTTTTTTTTTCCTTTCTATTTCTGTCCATGACATGCATACTTTGTTTTCTGGGGCCGTGTTATTATGCCCGTCATTTCTCAGTCTTTAACATGATCAAAGCCTAATGAGATTCAATCTATCAAATGGTGGCTTGCAGCTTCACACTACTAAACACAATCAATCACAACAGTTTGTCAACAGGTACATGAAGTACGATCAAGCGTTACTAAAGATTATGAACAAGTGTTCTAAGTCTAATCAAGTGTCACTCAAACTGATCAAGCATAATGAAATCCATAACCGACGGGTGGCTTTGGCATCTTGATCGATACCAGTAAAATAGAAGCTTAACAAGGTTGCCAAGCTTACTCAAAATTTTAACATGTGGGTTTCAAAATTATTTCCTTTCTTCTTTATTTTAATTTGGTTTATAGGCCTTTAACACAAATTCACAGCTAGCAGGTAATATACAAGAATCGTCATCAATGGAGAGGAATCAAAGTAAAAAAAAAAAAAAAAAACAAAGATACAGACACCGAAACATATAATTAATTGGCTATATATAGTACCTTAGAGAGTTCAAGAAGGGCATGCTCCCGAAGCTCCGGGTTGCTAAGATCGAGAACAAGCTGCTCCGCCGATTGCATTTTCAGATCCTGAGACCCAACGGCGGCAGTATTATTATTATCAGAAGAAGAAGAATAAGAAGACTGACCACCACCACCACCGAAAACGGCGGCGTTCATTGAAAGAGATTCAGGCAAATTCTCCATTAAAGAAAACCCCTTCTTTCTTCTTCAATCTCAGAGAAATCTCTATCTATCTATCTATCTATATAATAAATTGGAATTGATTACCTCTTCGTTCGATTCGGTGCGGTTGGCGTGGTGAATTGGTATTCTTCTTTCGGATAATTTAACAAAGCAGGAACCAACACGAGGATTTTGAGATAGACAAGATTGATGACGTCAGTGTGGTACACGTGGTGTTCATGCGGCGTTCCGACCGTTACTCTCGCGGCTGAGGTGATAATAATGATGATGATGATTCTCGGACTTTGGTAATGAAAGAAAATACAATGGACAGGGAAGGAGGGATTCTGGTTTTGGAGAAGGTACTATGCTCTCATTTCTTCTACTTTTTCTTGTTTCATTTGTTAAAGACAAAATTACCCTTCAAGAAATACGCCTCTGATCCCGTCCGGAATAGGTGTTGATTTGGTGCTTACTAGGGCTGTTTATATATATATATGGTTGTTTATGCCCGATTTTTACAAATTTTTCAAACTAAATCGAAATGTTCGGTTTGAAAATTTTAAACTAATCTAAACCATTCAAAAATATATATATTGTTGGAATATAATTTTTATTAAAATATCAATATAGTAATAAAAATATCTTTACTTTAAAAATTAAAAATAGATTAAAACCACTACCAAGAAAAAGAAATATTTATAAAATTATCATATATGAAATTATAATAAATGAAATATAATATTTATGACTAAATATGAATACGTTGCTATGTAAAATGAACGTAATAATTAATTAAAAAAGGGGTATAAATGTCAGTTACTATTTATTGTTGATTCCAACTTCTACTGAAAAGGTCATTCCATAGGTTTTGGTGTGGAATGGTCTTTCCCACTTCTTACTGGAATCGTCGTTCCCGCGAAATGATCATTCCCACTTCAATTAGAATTTTTAAAGACTATTTATGGATAAATAAGTCCAGTGGATTTTAAAGACTATCTAAGATTTTAAAAAAAATGTAATGACTCATAAGATTTTTTTTAAAGATTTTTTAAAGATTTATATCGTAAGATTTTATAAGATTTGAAAGGATTACAATGACTTTTTATTTGTACGATGTTAACCAACCAACTTAGTTGGACGATGAACCATGTCTAGTTCGCTCCCGGCTCCTATGCGGGACACCTTTTGTTCCGTACGGTGCGGGACACGCTCCCAGCCGTCGGATGAGATTTTTTAACGGTCCAGATCTGGAGAGAGAAAAGTTTTTATTTTTTATTTTTTAAGTCAACCGCAACTTTTTTCTCTCCAAATCTGGACCGTTCAAAATCCAATCCGACGGCTGGGATTGTTCCACACGTGTGGAACTTTGGCTGTTCCGCATAGGAGCCGGACTAGTCTAGTTCAATGATGCACAATGTCTAATTCAATGATGCACAAAATATTCAGGAACAAACTTTACAACCTAAACTTTTCAAATAATGGTGAAATTTATCCTTCCCACAGGTGTCATGATAGGTATAAGGATACTAGGTTGCAGACACTTGGTTCAAATAATGGAATGAAGCCATAAACGTAAAACCAATAAAAGTCAATTGATTAAAGTTGTGGTCAATAAAAGTCAATTGGTTACCGAATTACCGACTGAATTCAAATTCAATTCGCAATTCGAATTCAATAATTCAGTGTAAATTCTGTAATTCGGTTACATCCCAATTCGATTTGGTAAAAAATGGGACAAAATCGGTTTGACTATAATTAAATTCGGCATGACCGAATTCAAATTCATTTTTTCATAATTTTTTTAATTTTATTATATAGTTAATATATATAAAGTAAATAGACCCTAAAATTTGTTATTTTGGCAGTTTTGCTATTAATTTTCCGTGTAAATATGGTTGAATTAAACGATGACTAATTTATTATTTTGATTATTTTTTTTCTGAATTTATTGTTTGTTTTGGTTTTGGTTTTTTCTTGATGTTCAATTAGAGTTTTCTTATGAAATCGGTCAATCAAAAAACGAATTCGAATTCGCCAATTCGTTCAATTCGAATTCGTAATTCTGAATTCGAATCCAAATTGGGTCCATTTTTAAGTTCTAAAAAGGTTGAAAACCCCGAATTCAAATGACCGAATTGACAAATTCGAATTCGGTACTCACCACTACTTGCATTAGCAATAACATAAACGAGATCAAATGGAATGGAACAAATAAAAGCAAACATTTAAAGTAACAAGAGTCAATGAAAAAGATAACAAATAAACAAATCATAAAAATCTACTAAAAAGTCTTATGGGTTAAGGTGAGATTTTTTAAAGGGTTTAGTATTTATACTTTTCACTGAAAAATCCCACAAATTCCTAATTAAAAAAAATTCATCGAAATTTGAAAGTTTTTTAATACTAAAAGACTTTTTGCTACTTATGTAAAGTCCTGCTTGAATACCACTGGATTTGAAAATTATTTTTAAAAAATTATAATAATCCTGATTGAATACCACGTAACTTATTTAAATTACTTAAAAGTATTAATTGAATATCACAAGATTTATTTATTTCAAAATAATATTTTTAAATCTCAATTGAATACACTCCCTAAAAATTTTGGATTCAATGAGGAGGTGATGATTGTGTTGACGGTTACTACTAGGTGAGGAATATAAAAGATTATGTACATATTTTTTAGTTGTCAGAGTAAAAATTTAATGATTTAATTCTTTTGAGTAAACACCTCTCTCAGAAAGTCTTTAATGGAGCTTCAATTCCGATGTCGAGATTACAGAGCCGAAGATGAAATCCACTCTCTTCCTCGCTTGCCTGCAGAACAAACTCATCCTCTCACCACTTCCTCTTCTTGTTCATCGTCTCACCAGGTTCCTCTTCTCATCATCGATCCACTGTAAACTTGTGTTTTTTTGTAGCTTTTATTGATTGAATATCGACCACTCTCCTTATTTTGGAAATTAACTTTTAGTTCAAATGTATTTCAATGTCTAATTATTATTTTTGTTTTGTTATTTCAATGCCCAAGTATGTTGGTGTTAAATTCTTTGTGAAACTAAAACTTAGGAGGAGTAGTTTTTTTTTGCCAATCATATCAAATATTTTATTATAAGGAGGGAGAAAAGTGTCTAACCTGAGTAGAATTCGAAGTACTTCACGAACTGCACTAGCCTTTCTTAACAAATATATGTAAATTAGCATTTCACTTAACCAGAGGCGGGTGGAGCTGCTCGAAATGTGGATGACATGGTGCAAAATGTAGTGGACAATAGTTTTAAGCTTAGAGAAACAAGATTAAATTATTTGTATTAGTGCGGCTTTCTAAGGATACGAGGAGGAAGCATTCTCATGTGCCATTTTACCAAAGAATATAAACCAAATTGATTAAGAAACAAGAATAAAAAAATAATGAGAGTGGTGGAGTTCGCAGTTCTTGATCATTTGTTATGTAGAAATGCTTGATTAGAGGTGCCTGTTTTATGATGTAGCGCCACTAACAATTTTGACTGATTTTATTTTAGCTTCAATTTATCTCACATGGTTGTAAAAAAGGGAAAGTAGAGAAGAACTTGCTGAAGGAGTTTAGTGATTTTTTCGCAGGTTGATTTGGCACATAAGGAGAATGATGATATCATTGATCCGCTCAGGGGGACTGGTGGAGAAACAGAAGTATCTATAGAGGCTTTTCAAGACATAGAGAGCAATTTCAATGTAACGCCTTCTCCCGAAGCTGTAGTTCAGTATTATGCAAAAGAATGGACTTCTTTTAAGAAATTCCTGATGCAAAGATTTGCTGTCCCAAAAATGTTTTCAGTCTCTTCGGTGAGTGTGGCTTTTGAGCGTGTTAAAAGTTTGCTGAAAATTGCTACATGTGATTATTTAGTTGTTGTATTCCATGTGCTTTTCCCCCCTATTCTTTATCAAATATTTTACTCTTTAGTGTGAACTTTATGTGCACATCTGTTTCATTGCTGTCTTATCCTAGAGTTATGGATGCAATCCTCTGTTTGTTCAGTTAAAATTCTTACCAGTTTTTGTAGGAAAAAGCTTACAGCTGAGTAAAATGATTGGCAGGGTCCGGTGTATTAGATTTCAGGAAAAGACCAGTTTTGTATTGTCTATAAGAATCATGTTTTAAGTGCAAAAACTGGGATTTGATTCAGTTGAATTTTGTACGCCTAAAAGTTCATATCATTGAAGATAAAGCGGTGATTGTTGAACTTTGAGCAAAGAACGTTGACTATACTATGTTCAAAACAGAAACATTTATATGCATGATTCTTTTCTTTTGCAGGTTTCTGTTGCAATTATGAAGAGTGTCAAGGGTATGATCCACTTGAGTTATTCTCTTTTAACATTTCCAAGTGTGAAAAAATTCTCTCTTCTTGTGGGGTAGCTGGGTAAACCTGATCTTTTTGTAGGCCTATTTGTGGCAGGAAATTGGACTCTCATTTTTTACATCCTTAACCATCATTTTTAGACTTTTGAGCTTTTTTGTGTTGTATATCTCTTATATTTCACCCATTGCTAGCTTTACCTATAGTATCGCTGTATTGTGTTTCTTGCGATGAACATATTAGAACAACTGCTTGCAGGATGGGTGGTAACCTAATTCTTCTAGGCCTTTTGTGGGAGGAACTTGTACCTTTTTATTTATCCTAATTCTTCTTTACCTCTTCTCAGTGGTTTACGCTTCGTGTTACTCTGATTTATTGTTTTGATAGTATAGCAGTTGTATTTTCTTGCTTTAAGCTTATATGACAGCAATTTGCAGTAAATGGTAATTCATCAGTGGATGTACATCTGGTGGAACCAGATGATCATAAAATAAATTCTGAAGAAGGTTCTAAAGTTATAAGTCAGCAAGAGTATGTTTCACATTTACATGAACTCAAAGATGAAATTACCAAGGCTTGGCATCAGGATGATCGTGTTACAGCTTTGAAGTTGTCAATCAAGGTGAACTTTGTTTGTCCAACACTCTTGTTTTTTATTTGTTTCTGAGATTCTGCAGGAGGGTTAGTATTTTTGTTTGAGTAACTCTTCTGTTGGATTGCGGTAATGGCTTAAATCTTGACTCTTTTGATGTCATGCCGCTGTAGAGAAGACCAAGTATGCAAGCAATATTTGTTCAGCTTAGCAGCACCCTTCATACTTCATAGGCTTGGAAAGTTTAATTGATTTTGCTCTCTCTCTCTCTTATCTTCTTCATAACGTGTTTATGTTGTTTAAGTATTCCTTTATGAAGCTTAATTCATGCAACAACTTATTGTGAATTACTACTGAATAGACTCGAATTCTCTTCACAATCAAAAGAATTAAAATTGTATAGCTCTTTATGGTAACTTTGTGCCAGCAAAATGTATGTTTGGGCAAATCAAACCCAAGAGTGGTGCAAGATAGAGTAAAGCACATACAGTTACTTTTTGTGTAAGCTAATTTTCATTGAATAGCCATTCTTTCTTTTCTCTAGGTTGCTAGACTTCTGATGGACACGTCCGTGCAACAATTTTATCCCACACTATTTGTTTTAGCTACAGATGTTATGGATCTACTGGGGAACCTGGTGTGGGAGCGCATTAAGCAGAAAGCTGAATATGCAGACGACGGAACCTTTATTTTCTCTTTACCAGGTAGGCCAGTGAAATTCAGATCATTCTCTCATGTATAGTGTCTGTAGCTTCGATGCACATTATATTTCTACCTTTTATACTGTCCCTCTATATTCTTTTGTTTCTAAATGGGAAATTGGAACAGTATTATTTAGTTGCTCCAGGAATCTAGATAATATAGCATTATATTGGTCAGAACAAATTGTGTATTTTCTTAGATTTCTTTGTGTTGTTATTTACTGTAGTTTGAATTTAAAGGTTTCTGCTGATCAATGACAAATTTCACATTGAACCCTGTCTTTTATATGTGGCAGATAATTTTGGTTCTACTAGTATTCCTGATGATGCCAAAGAAACCTGCAATAACTGGTTCTGCAAAATTGGTTGTGTCCGTGAGCTTCTTCCACGAATGTGAAAACCTTAATCTCATTCACAGTATTACATTTCTGTCAGTGTGTAATTCTATATTTATCAATTGTTTTCTCTCTTTCCTTTTTCTCCCGTCTTCGTGCTGGTATGATGCTGTTCTGGTAAAGCTGACTGCTAGAATACACTTCAGTCGTCACAACACAACCCTAATTTGTGCACGTTAGTTTGGAAGTTCGATTCACGAAGATGAAAAAAATGCCTTACTGATACCAAATTTCATTTGGAAAAGTATAAGTTAATTGGACTCTTCTTTTGCATGTGACATATATTGTGATGTGGTCCAGCTTTATAACAGTTTCTATATATGATTTACACAGCTATTTAGAGCTGGCCATATTACCCTGCTGGCAATTCCTTGCTGACCATCCTGCAAAATGCCTTCAACGCATGGTTATGATGACAAGAGGCATAGCTGATCCGTTAGCATTGGCCTATTGCCACTTATATATGGTCCATTGTGCGCAAAAACTACCCCAACATGATGTAGGTATGATAGCTTTTTTTTTCTTCATAAAATAACTACTAGGACCTGTCCAAAAGTTGTCTTGATATGTTTATTTCCTTGGCGGTTTGAATTTACCTGCATATCTGGTATGCTGCTACTATTGTTGTTCTTTTTTCCCCTTTTTTGAAGAGCACCATGTTCTGTGCAGGGTACATGATCACTGGCATTAATGACTTGAAGCATCTAATGATGCCAGCCGTGTCTTCGCAACAGACAAGACATGGAGTTTCTTCAGCAGATGGAAGGTTACTTCTTAGCCTGATGGAACCAACTATTGAGTATATGATGAAATTCATATTTAAGGATTCAAATGAGGTTAGTAATAATTAAGGATCTAATTAAACTGTACTAGTGTACTGATACTACTTGGAAAAAAATTTCTATTGTTTGCTTGATTTAGCTTTCAGTTTTAAGGAATAATTTAAGTGGTTATCTATTTTATTTTTATCTTTGGGGAGAATGCCTCAATAACTTGTGGGTACCGTGAAATGCCCGTGTTTCTGTTGCATGGTCTGCCAAGTTTTTATTTTTATTTTTATTTTTTATAAAGATAAATGTTCCCGAACGACCGCATACATTTTCTTCTAATGTTGACCATTTATTACCTGAATGTCATAGCAAGGAATTTTTTCGCTCCAAGTTTGTTTGGGTAGCTTTCGTTATTTGAGTGATATCCAAGTTTCTTTTCCCTTTATATTCTCATATTCTTGTTTCTTGCAAAAATAGGATTCCCGAAATATTCATAAACAATCTAACTCTACAACTACACATGATTATTATATTTCAATGATTTTGCCTCAAAGTTTCTGAACATTGATTGAAATATGTGGTGATCATTGCTTTAATACATTTTTTTGCAATGTTTTTGTTCTAGTATTGAACAGTTCTTTTAGTTTTCAGTATTGTAGATGATATACAAGAAATTCATAGAATAATGTACTTTTAATTTTTTATCCCTTAATTTCTGCAAATTCTCTTAATATCTTGTGACAAAGATAGTTGAAGGAGTACCAGCTCTTGGGAAACTGAAATTCTTGTGGTAGTTTCAACAAAAATAAATAAGTAAATCAACAAAAATAAAGAAATTCTTATAATAGAGGCAATATGGATGGGTTCTTAATGTTTCTAGCTAGGGTATTACTTATTTTCTTTGAAATAACAAATGCTTGTTAACTTAAAGATTTTAAAGTAGAATTTTGGTTTTTCCAGATTAGCATGATGGGTGCGCATATATTGTTTTAGTAGACTATGAATGATAGCTTTTTTCAAGGATAGTTTGTCTTTTTTTTTGACTGTATCGTTTATAACATTTGATAACAGATACAAGTCCGGGACATCCTTGTAGGGCTTGGACTTGGAAGGGACCAGTCAAATTTATTTGGTGATTGTCCATGCTCTTCTATTATTATCCATCATTTACTAAAGGAACTCCCTATTGGAATGATTTGTTCTAGTGCCATGGATATTCTTCTTCTAATTGAGTGCAATGCTGATTGCTTATTTGATCAGGTACTCTCATGGTAATCTCGTTTTTCTATTATGTGTCTGTTGCTCATGTTACCTTTTTTCGGCTGTCTTTATTGTGCCCGCTCAAGCAGTTTACTATTTGAATATGCAGTTTTTGAATTACAAGTTGCTTGGGCTCAGGCTGTGCGAAAGCGTATCCCGAGTAAGCAAGGCTATTGCTGTAGTGGATAAGGTTATTCAGGTATTGGATTTATTTCTGTTTCCTACCTGTTCGCAGTACATTTTATTCATAGCTTTTAATGGAGGTTTATTCAGGGAAAAAAAATGAAGGTTTATATATATGTGTTGTTAAATGTTCTTCTGGAGATTGAAAAAAACAAAACTTTCTGCTTGAATTAAGATTGATGCCTCTTGAAATCTCCTCCTCTTGATCTATTATATAACTGGTAATACCAATCCAACCACCCTGTTCCCCCCACCAAAAAAAGAAAAAAGAAAAGAGCTAATAATTGAGCAGATGTGAGGTATAGCATGTTGGATGTTGCAATCTGTAGAAGTTCACTTGGATAATTTAAGGAATGAACTAAGAAGTATCATATGCTGGATAGACTTTGTTTGATGAGATTTGCCTAGCAGATTTTCAATTACTTGCCAGAAAAGAGATGAAAGAAAAGGTGAAAACTTGGTGAGTCTGAAAATATTCTTCTGTGAATTGCCTTTGTAAGCATTAGTTTTGTGATCTAAAGAATCTTAAATCTCATGTAACTCGTCTTGCACTAGACTATTAATTTTGCACTGTTCCTGAACTATAGAGATTTTTCTGGGTAAGATTGGTCTAGCCAAGGAGAATCAGCAGGACAACCAAGCCTTAGTCCGAAAGGTTGGGGTCGGCTACATGAACCAAAGAAAGAATTACGAGGGTAATCCACATGAATGCATTCTCTCAATTTCTTTCGATTCATATCCCCTTTTATCACTTCCGTCCAAGTCTTATTTGGTCTCCCTCTGCCTCTTACGACCTCAATATTACCCAATCCTTCAATTCTTCTCACCGGAGCATCATTCGACCTTCTTTTAATGTGCCCAAATCAACGCAAACGGTTCTCTCTCATATTGTCTTCAATAGGTGACCTACCTTCTTCCGTATAGTTTATGCGAAATTTGCAAGTGCACAAATATCAACAAGTAATAAAGTAGTAAGTACAAGATCGTCCCAACGAAGGTTGTTTATCTAACTGAAAAATTATATTACTTATAACCTAACTTAAACCAAAATAAAGATGAATTTAATTAATTAAAACTAAGAATGAATAACAATTAAAATAAATTACAGATGCATTTAAAAGAGATAAAAATATATGTAACGAATGGACTAAGACACCTCTAATCCCGTCTACTCATTTTATAGAAAATAAATGATTTCTTAATTTAAGTCTCAACTAGGTTAATGGTAGAATTACCGAATATAAGCTAGACACAATCTCTTGGCGAAAATCTCCTAGCTTTAGAGAATAAATCAATCGTATCTCTACGTGATTTTAAGACCTAAAACCGCATAAAACTCCGTGGACTTTCCCTAGCTTTTGTTTCCTACTCGCTAGAAACCACACAAGGAAATCGAATCTATCTCTAGTCAATTTTACGTCATGTTGTTATTATCCTTGATCCAATTAAATATAGAACTTCTCAGCCTCTACAAGTAATTTAGATTCATGCAATAGTTGATTAGAAAATCAAAAGCATTAAGAACAAATAATAACAATTAACCATCTTGTCGAGATACATAAATTAATAGAAATCAAATATATCCATAAAAGTTTCGATCTTCAAGGAAGGTCTTAGTCACAAGAAAACTAGCTAAAAATAAACATAAAATAAAATAAAATAAAAATAATGAAATAGCCTATGACGAAACGATCCCAAGCTCCAAACTCGTCTCCTCGTTCCTCTGCTCCACGGATGGCCTAGATGGCCGATGAGTTCTCTGTACCAGGATGATGGAGTGAATCGTATGTACAGGATGATCTCTCTAGCTACTAGCCGCAGTGTCTTATATAGGCAATGGAAGACTTTGATTTTAATTTCACAAAGGAATAGAAGAAGTAAGACATCATTAGGTAACTAACTTATTAGGCACATGACTTCTTTGATTTTTGATTCCTTCTAGGATTCCAATTCGGAATTATAGTAATCTCCAAATTCTATTCATTTTTCAATTCAATACGTAACAAATTTGCACATCTTCAATCTTCTATTCCAAGTTTTACTCGAATACTTGGTGACATTTTAGCACATGCTAAATATAATTCTTCTTTTCCTTTTGTGTCCAAAATGCCCTTTAACCTGTATCAAATATTAGAAAATTAGTGTATTGAATCAAATAAAATTAATAAGAACATTTTTAGGCATATTCACTCATAAAGACTAATTTAATATATTTGATCTCTCAATTAAGTTCAATTCAAATAGGAAAACAATCCAAAATAATGGCAAAATATATTCTTATCAATAGTCTCATTCCTCACTCTATCAATTCTCGTATGCCACACATCCATCTTAACATACACATCTCCACTACAAGGAGAACCAGGACATGTTAGGAAATTGATTTTGCTTCTTTATTAAAATGCTTCTATTCTGTTTTCCGAGTAATTTGTAGAGCTTTATGGGATATTTACATGTCAAACTATTGTAGTTTCTGTTGAGTACTCTTTCAAAATCTTTTACTTACCGTCTTCAGGTTACTTCTCTCTATGATAGCCTGGATGAATATTTGAAGGTTTTAGATGCTTATATGGACATTGTTCTGCAGAATCAACTGGTAAGTTGATCCACTGCTGATCATTTTGTATGTTGACATTGTTAAATGGTTCTTGTCTACATCTTATTTTCATTGTCAAAACAAAACTTTCACATTGGGTCCCAAATTTTCTCTAACATACAATTAATTTTTAAGAAAATCAGGACAAAATATTTGCAAACATTTTCAGTTAGAATCTAATCTAAATGAACCATTAAGTGTAACTTTTGATTCAAGCTTTAAGTTTGAGTTTGCATCTGACTTTCATTTATGGTTGCCTATTGACCAAATTGAAGTGACTTTACTCCATGAAGCTTATTTCCCTTATATTCATTCTCCAATGCCAACAGAACACTCATCTTAACATGATTCTAGACAAAATATTTGAGCTTGTATGCAATGAAGGAATTGGGGAAAGTGCACTGACAAGCTTGCAGTCTTTCCTAATGAAGCTTCTCACTCATTTCGACAACCTAAACGATATATTATCACTGGTAAGCATCTCCTTTAAGTTTCACATTTTCCCTTTTCTCTTTGCCACCCATTTCCATGTAACTTGGTCAATGCTTTCTCTCATCATTTACTAAGTTTTCTCATTTTAAGAAAATTTATGGTTGCATTTCTGTTAAGGGCTGAATTGTTTGACCCAATTAAATATGAATTATTTTGTAGAATCATTTCATCGACATCTTAGATTTGATGCATGGGACCGCAAGGAACATGATCAACATTCAGATCCTTAGAATCGCAACAAGGTAACTATTTCATCAAATTTCTTTACTTATCATGCCTTCTCCTCTGGATTCTGGACATCATAATTGATTTTTCCTTCTTTCCACATTTGATGCTTGGGAATGACCTAGCCAGGCAGGCATTATTCTGTCTCTGCAGTGTATCATTTTTCAAGTGCCTTTTTATTTGGCAGGAGCAATTGCCTCCAGGACCCTACCATCATTCACTTCCTATATGAAGTTTCTCAGGCCTTGCATGATGGTGTGAATTTCTCAAACATAAAAAATGATGAACATCAACATTCTTCACAGCTGATCTCTCGTCTTATGAACATAGTACATTACTTCTCTTTCCTGCCACGTGATTGCTTCAAAAAGATTTTAATTTTTTAAAAAAAAACATTTTGCTTTAAGTATCTTCTGGAAATAGATCTACAAGAGTCAATCATATTGGCACTGACCCCAATCGTGATAATGTTCATTGGTTAGGTTGAATTTGCACAAGATTTTGAGCGCAATTTATCATTTTTAGTTGATTGCCGTGGAGCTTTTGGGGGCATTACTCAACTCAAGGTAGTCTACATCTTTGGTGAATTAGTATTCATTTCTAGCATCAATAGAGTTTCTCTTCATTGTATTGTGAACTTTGACAAATCATTTTAGACTATTCTGTTATTGATGAAGTCATAAAATCTGTCACTAGTGGATCTTCGAGTCTCCAATGCTTGGCAAGGATAAAGTAAACTGTACAAGCAACTTTTAGATTTTCACCCTTGATCTCTCTTGTTATGGCTTGCAGGAGACTCTTGTTCACTGCAGCAATCGTTTAGCCGTTAAAGCTATGCAACACGGAAGCAACCATGTTAGTTTTGTCAAATCTTGCCTAACGTTTAGTGAAGTTACGATACCTTCTATCGCAGCGCACTCAAGGCAGACGAACCTCTACATTGAAACTGCTGAGGTACCATTTGTTCTTTTTATCATCAATATGTGGAAAGTTTGGAGAAATTCTGACTTTTGGATGTTTTTTAACTATAATACATTCTGTGTTTGCAGGTTGCCATTCTAGGTGGTCTAGTTTCTCATTCAGATGGATTGATAAATTCGGCGATCTGGTGTTTCCAGAACTTTGACTTAGTGGATGGTTAGTTCTTGTATTTTCCCTTCATTGATCATTCAACTCTCCTAATAATCGTATCAAAGTATGCACTGTTTCTTAACAAATTCATACAGTTAATATACAGGCAGCTGACTTCTGTATATGAATATGCTTCCATGTGTAAAATGGAGGCAATCAGAGATGTTCATTTTGTGTGTTTCTTGTGCTAAATATCTTTAAACTTTTGTAAAGTTAACTATGTATTTTGAATTTGCCTTCTTTTATAGGTCCACTGACATCCGATGACCGTGATGCATGTGTTAGCTCAATATGCAAGTTATGCAGCCTAATGATTTTGGTTCCAGGTCCGGAATTTATACTTGGGGCGTTTGGTTTTTTCTTCTGGTTTTAGACTCTTAGTTGTATAGCATGTTTGCTTGGCATTTTCTAGTATTCTTTCTATATGCAGCAGTCGAAGTGCATAATTATTTAACCTTCTTATTTCAGGCAATTCTCAGCAAGGATTTATGAATGTACCACACAGTGTATTTGATTTCGTCAATTCCCAGTCATGGTACGACGTCATTTTCCAATTCGGTATTGTTGCATTATATTCACCTTTTTATTGATGTTATGTCCTAAAATGGCAGGATGACCTCTAAACTACGGATAAGAGGGCTATGTGCACTTATCTCCGCTTTAGCGTCACTGTCCCAGAACTCGAATCCTCCTCTTATGTCGCATGGACAGGTACAGGAAGATCTCATGGTCTTAAATTTGATTAGTCTGTGGAGCAAATGAGAGGTGATTATTTTAGTTGGAACTTTAGTGGCATTACCGTTTCACGGAAATAATGCAACTAGAGGGTTAAATTGAAATAACTTTTCCAGTATTATCATCTTGGTCGCAGTTTCATTTTATCCTCTTACCAGGGCATTCTCATTTAAACATGATTGCTTGAAATTAAATTCTCTGATTCATATCTTGCAATTTCATGTTGCCTGATGGCCTTTTATTACGTGTCCTAGGTAATAGGAAATGGCAATTTATTCTTTGGTGACATGACTTTTTTGCAAGAACTTCTGTCATTATCTAGTGCCATTGTTCAGAAAATGGTCAATATTGTTTCAGAAGAACCTTATCAGGTAACTTGCCCCCTTCTCGTGGAAACTGTTCCATTTTCTATTTGTTCCTTCCCCATTTTACTTTTTATTGGTAATTTAACTTCCTATGATTTATAATTTAAACATTTATACTTTAATGTCCGTCTTTTCGTTAAATGCCTGGCCTCAGACTACTCGTGGATATATCGCGCTTGAAGCTTGCAACTGTATCGCATCATCATTCAAAGTAAGTCATCATTTTGCATATAGAAGTGGTCATTAAATTTTGGACGGAGGGAGTATCATTTTAGCTAATTAAGAGGAGTTTTCAACATTTGGCACTTAATTTTGTACTTTTATGCCTATAATTCCTCTGTTTCTGAGCCTGCTCTGCTTTACATAGGTGAGTGAGAAAACATCGACGATCTGCTCCAAACTGATGGAAATTACTGAGTTAAGCTTGGGTTCTGACAGCATATATTTGATGTCCACAAGAAATTTCTTGGATTCTAGACATCATTGCTCAAGACTGGATATATCAGCAGCCAAGACATGAAAGAAAAGCTGCATTTTTTTAGAACTTTTTCCAGTTGAGTATTCAGCTCTTGGTTGTATTCTTTGTTCATTATTTGTATCATATGTATTGTAGCAGTCCGGTTATGGTGCTAGCAACTATTCTATTTAGCAGAAAGAAAAAGTGTTCCCTCCTTTCTATTTCAAATGACCTTGTTTGACTTGCCTTAAGAATTAAGGATAGTTGTGTTGACTACAATAATTAAGTCATTTACACATTAAAAAGTCCAAAATAAATGGCAATTTTTGCATCAAAAACTCCAATGGACTTTTTAATGTGTAAAAAGGATGAAGGCTTTATTAATTTTCTTTTATTATTATTATTATTATTATTATTATTATTATTATTATTATTATTATTATTATGGAGTAAAACAGAGACGGAAAAAAGATTATGCATTTGGGCTTTGATTGAAGTCTGATTTCCTTGGTACAAATACTATTCAACTTTAATAGTTGCTTACTTTGGCCGAAGCTTTCCTCAGTTAAGAGGAATTTGCCCTGGCAAAGGGATTCTGCTCTGGTAATATCGCTAGTGGGTTCAAATAGTATGGCGGCTTGGACCTGTTTTCTTTTTCCCTTTCCTTTTTATGGATGATTAGGACGGTTAATATGGCTGGGTCCATCTGAACCTACCCGACGATTACACCCGAGATTTATCGAAAATTTTACTGCGATTTATCGAAATTTTTATCAATTTCATTTTCGAAAATTTTTTTTTCACTTTTTTTATCGCCCAAGAAATTTTTTTTTGCCTTTTTTATCGCCCCCAAGAATTTTGGAATTTTTTTACCAGTTTCGCCCCCCAACATTAAATTCCTGGCTTCGTCCCTGAACCTACTTGTTCAGTTCTGAGTTACACAAACTTGAATTTATATGAGTTTGACTCTTTATAGATACGACTCAAACACTTACTTGAAAATGACAATTCTATCCTTCTGTTAGAAAAAGAAAAAATTTATGAATATCTTCGGTGGATTTTTTATTTTTTTTTTCAAAAAGTGATCATTGTATTGGTAATCGAAAATATTTATAAAGTCCAAGTGAGGACCATATTGTTACTAGATGATGCATTCATAAGAAATCTAACTTTAGAAAAGAAACTCTCACATATAATGACAGACATACAAACCAGACAAACCTTTGAATCCTTAAATTGGAAGTTTATTTTTCGTGAAATTTGTAACCAGTGGATTTGATCAATGATAATGCCTCAAAGATTCCTCAAATTATGCCATTTTTCCTCTCTCTCTCTCTCTCTCTCTCTCTCTCTCTCTCTCTCTCTCTCTCTCTCTCTCTCTCCCCTTAACTGAGGAAAGCTTCGGCCAAAGTAAGCAACTATTAAAGTTGAATAGTATTTGTACCAAGGAAATCAGACTTCAATCAAAGCCCAAATGCATAATCTTTTTTCCGTCTCTGTTTTACTCCATAATAATAATAATAATAATAATAATAATAATAATAATAATAAAATTAATAAAGCCTTCATCCTTCCTTTTTTTTTTGTGACAAACTTACAATATTACTTAAAAAATATTTTCATCACCTCTTTCAAATTAAAGTCATGAGGGTCATTCAAATATTGTTGTATTTGAATATTCTAGATTATTATTATTTTTTTATTTTTTGCAATTGCATTGACGGAGAACAATTGTTGACTGTCTGAGAAATCTCTACACAATCAACCGTTGGCTAGTAATAGTAATAGAAAAGATATAAATAAGGTCATTCTTCAAAGTCTACTCCCTTTCTATAACGTTGCTGGACCTATTTGTATAACTTTTTTCAACCTTATGAGTTGTCAAGTACATCACTTCATGTTTAATTGCTAAATCTGTATTATTTCATTCTAGTTATACACATAATCCATTTTTTTAGATTCCGGATCTTCTAATACACTCTCTAATAGATATTATTACACATTGTACGATGTAATTGGTTCAAATATTTAAATCCACTTTGAACTAATGTTGCTATTACACGCGTAATAATATCATTAGTGTATTAGAGATGATATTAGAGAGAGTACTGGAAAATTCAAAGTCAATTTTTCGACCCATCTTCTTTTTCTTATTCAAATTATTAATTAATCACTTTACTTCAAAGATTTTTTTTTATTATTAAATCACCCATAAATATAAATATTTGAAAATTACCAGTTGGCTGTTGAATTTATGTTTCGGGTAGGTATATAGTGTTTTGCAACTTGGACATTTGCCTTGTCTTTGTCATAAGTTGAAGAAATTTGATGCCTCAAATTTGAGATAAAGTGCACGCGGGCGTGTTTGTTAGTCATATATAATTATAAACTGTGATTCTTGGATAAAAAATTTAGAATTAAATAAGAATTAAGAGGATATTAATAATATTAAATTCCAATAATTTTATTTTTATTTTTTATATTCTTTGATCTTTAATTGATTCAATATTTTTTTTATCCAGCAATCATTTCTCTTAGTAGTTTAGTGGATGAAATTTGAAATTTAGCACCTTTTTTTTGGTTGAAATTTGAAGGCTAGTAGTCGAGTCAAGAGGGCTTGAAGTTCACAATTGAATCGAGATTGAATTTGAACCCACGGCACGATGACCTAATTTTCAAGCTCTAATAAAATGACGATAATATGAAATTTGCCCTGTTAAGCATTTCTTTAATATTTCTTGTATTACAAGTCATTAATCACTACTAATATATTACTTCTGGTGTTGTCTATATTAAGATATATGGCCAATTACAATTTATCTGCATTATTAATTATCTTATGTAGTTGATTTTCACTTGAGGCAACATAAACGACTTCGTATGCAACAATTTGATTTTTCTCTTTTGGCGTTTTGTACTTTATATAAAGGACAAACACAAGTTCCCTACCAATTCCGCTAGGGTTTGGACAGTGAAGTATAAAATATATATGCATTTGGATTTTGGATCCACTATAACTGGTTTCTATTTTGAATTATTTGATATTTTTTGGTTATTGTAAGAGAATATGAATGGTTTATAATTGATATTTTAATTAGAAAAATAAAAGAATTTTTAAAATGAAAACCCTTGCCTCAATCAATAACTCGCCAATAGCCTAGTGGGGCATTGGTCGGCCCGTGATCGAGAGGTCCCGAGTTCGATACCCTCCGCCTGCGTGTGCGGTAAGTTTTATTCTACCTTATCTAGGGTGTTCTTTCTCCTCAATGTGGGGCAATCGCCCATCGTGGCGTAAAAAAAAAAAAATCAATAACTCGTACTCCATTTCACTTATGTATAAATTTCTAATTATTCAGTTTCAGGGGTGTATGCCCCCTATTCCTGTATGCAACCAATTAGAATTTGGTATGTAGAATTGTAATTGGTTGTGTAAAAAAATAAGGACATGTACGGGAACACATAATTTTTTGCCCATTTTCAATTAGAATGATCTTCTTCTGCCTTATTTTCTAACTCGTTAATCATATAACAAATTTTCTTTTAAAAAAGTTTTAAAATCTAAAAGGGAAAACCTAAATTTCAAGAAAATTGCAACGAGTGACATTTTTATGAATGTGTCAGAAGATGCAGCTGAAATATGGAGAAATATAGATGATCTCAAATTGTAGGTTGGTATGATCACCTTGCAAAAACATCGCAACCGTTAAATCCATTGAAGTCTTGTTTGGACTTTCGTTTGTACAAGAAGGGTTTGTCTTGGTTAAACAAAAATTTCAAGAGTGATGAAATTAATACTTAAATATAATCTTTACAAAAACAGCAATTCAAGCTTATGACGTAGAGGTCATGAGTTCGATTTTCCTTACCGTTTATGTGATCCCTTTATTTTTTTATAATAGAAAGGTTCTCTCCCCAATAAATAAATAAAAAGAAAAGAAAAAAAGCTATAAACAAGTTTTTATTAAAAAAGAAAAAGAAAAAGTTAGTTAGCCCATGAAATTTTAGGAATGCTCTCTGCAAGTAAAAGGTGAAAATCGTATGTACCCGTATGTGTATCTTTTTCTGTGCCCAACCAATAAAAATTCATCATGTGATCATTTTTTTTAATTATATACACACATACTGAATTATGATTGGTTGGGCACAAGAATAAGTATACAGACAGGTACAGACGACTATTTGCCACAAGTAAATCAAAGGAAACAACCCACTCGTCACGTAAGCTGACTTTACATTCACACACTAATATATACTCTCGTTCCAAATTATCTGTCCACTTTGTATTTTGCACGGAAATTAAACTTTCATCAAATTCTATAGTAGAATATAATAAAATGTCAAACATTATCCAATTTAATGTTGCTTCCAATTTAATTATACATTATTTTCTCTCTATATTCTTCTCTCTCCAATATTTAATGTAAATGGTAGTAAGATTGAAAAAATAATCATTAATGAACCCTTTATTTAGAAAGTAAACAGTTAATTTGTGATACATTAAAAATAAATTGTGAACACATAATTTGGGACGGAGGAAGCATATATACTATATATATTTGTATTGTAGTGTTGGTCCACTTCAAACCTCACAAAAATTTCAACAATGTGAGGAACGACTGTACAATTACGTGCTACAATTTATTAGCACAATCTTAATTTTATATGCTTATATAGTAATACTCTATATAAGAATAATTTTATTATAGTAATAAAAAATTATGGTCCCAACTCGTGACCAGTTATAAATAAGAATAAATTTTACATTATAATATTTCATGTTTTTAGTAACATCCTTAAGAAATTTACCTCCATATAGTAATAAAATAACATTAAATTTTAAATATATTTATACATCTGTATAAAATATCCATAATTATTTAACTATCTTACATTAAACTTATGATATGAATTCTTGACTATCTTGGATATTGCTGGCTGTGACAACTTAAGCTTATGGGTATCTTCTAACCATTTTGCAAGATCATTTTGCTTCCAATCAGGGTTGGTTTCTTTCATTTTGTGCAACTCGACACGAATACTTTTAGTGATTTGAGTTCGTTTATTTTTAGGTGTAATGACTTGCTTGAATTAGAAAATGTATTATTTGAAATGATAATGAAATTTATGATTATGTTAGCATTTATGCATGTATAATAAAAAGGAAACAAACAAAAAGTCCTTTTGAAAATACAACATAATGAGTGAATATTTTAAATGCATACATGATGTACATACATTTCTTTTACATTTCCTAGATAATGTATGTGAATGAATCTTGTAAATCAAATATATGCACAATTTACATGCATGATGTACATTTGTTTTTTTTAAAACTCATGAATCTTATATATTTTTTAAATTCATATTTTTAAAATATGAAAGGACACATTTCCAAGTGTCGTATAATGTATATGAGTTATTTTTTTAAAATTATAATTTTTATATGTAAACCTCTATTTAAGAATAACCTCCCTACTGTATAAAGATTTTATTGTACTAATCAGGGACGATTACAGGGGGGGCGGGGGGCAATACTACTATTTTTAAAATTTTATGTGTATTTTGGAAAATTTTATCAATTTCGCCCCCCAAGAATTTTTTTTTTGCCTTTTTTATCGCTCCCCCAAGAATTTTGGAATTTTTTTACTAGTTTCGCCCCCCAACATCAAATTTCTAACTTCGTCCCTGGTACTAATATAATGGAGTAATAGTCAAATGAGAATTGCAGTCGAATCAATAATGGTTTGGGTTCCTCTCTTCTAATCGTAGACTTCGCTAAGCTAAAGCATTTTGGTCGTCGGTATTTGCCGTTTTAAAGGAGCGTGTTTCTGTTTGCGTTCAGTCAATGGGTGAAAATCATCTGTAGCTGTTTGTGTATTTTGTTGTACCCAACCAATAAGAATTCGTTATTTAATCTTTTTTTTAATTATATATACACATGGCGAATTATGATTGGTTGAGTATAATAATGAGTATACAGACGATTATTTGCCCCAATCCATCATGTCCATACTAGGATTAATAGTTGGAGATCATCTTTCTCATTTTCTATTTTATCGTTTAAATTAAAAGTTGTCATATCACACCATTTTCCCTTTGGGGGCCTGATTTTATTGAGTTTCTGCTTGGACTATTTCTTTATGCTGACATTATTAAATTTAGTATGTTATTTAGAAGAATATTAATTATAGTAATTCTAAAATATTTTCCATGTTTAAAAAAATCAATACATATTTTTACAATCTTTTCAGTCTTATCCCTAACTAAATATTCAACTGACAACTAATAATAAATTTCCATCGTTATTTAAGGACATTTTATAATTTTTATTTAGATTAGTTGCTTCCCCTTTGATATCAATAAAACTCCAAATTATATATATACTAGCAAAAAATTCGTGTTATGCACGGGACATACATTATTTCTTAAAAAAAATGCATATGTAAGGGAATTTTTTTTTTTTTGTAATGATAGCAAAAAGAATTTTTTTGACTATAAATTTGATTATTACCTTTTAACCTTTTAATTATCAATATGTAGAACTCTAAGTGCATTTGCTTAGTTAATACAACTCAATTTTCGTTTAATCTATTAATATAATGAAAAAAAATCAGAAATCTATCAAAAAAATTATTTTATTTTGCATTTAATGATTGAATATGGCGCATTCAATAAAACAACACATTATTTATTTTGTCTACACATTGCTTAGTTTATTCAACAGATAGAAAATCTGGGTATTTTATTATCCCCTCCAACACCTCTACATTGAAAGAGAGTGCTAATTGACATAGACTTGTTTGCCAAAATTTATGGTTAGCAGAATTTTGAAGCACTTGAGTTTAAATTTTTGAAGCAGTTTTAATCTACTTCAAAGTAGCTTATGAAGACTTCTTCTTTTCATATACTCTTACAATTTTGAAGCAGTTTTATCACTTGATTTTTGCAGTATAAACGAAGCGAATTGATTTTTTTTTTTCATTTTTAAATATTCATAATTTATTTATTTTTATGTGGGAGTCTTTATTGTTGTTAATTCTCTTATGTGACTTTAGATTAATATTTTTTACTTTTTTATTTTATTAGAAATTAAAATTTCTACAAATTAATACTTTAGTTTTAGAGAGTTTAGAAGAAGATTCACTTGATTTTTGCAGTATAAACGAAGCGAATTGATTTTTTTTCTTTTTTAAATATCCATATTTATTTATTTTTAAAAATATATTATGAAAATAAAAATGATGCATAAGAATAAAAAACAAACAATGAACATTGCATAAGACTATGCTAAATCGAACTTGATTGTAAGCTCAATCGAAATTTAAAGGACATGGTCATCTGAATTACCCGTTATTTGTTAAAATTTTAACTATTTATATTTATATAAATAAAAAATATAAGAAGCAAATAAGTGGGCTTCCCTAATTTGATGTGCTGAAATGTCAGCCCAATTTCTCACTCAAAACATGTCGAAGTAATCTCTTTTATAGTAATTGTCAAACTAAAAAAACAATGTAATTTTTCAGTGTGGAATACTCTTATAAGCCAATCAAGAGTTTAAAACCAAAGTAAAATTTAACTAACCAATCAAAATTTTATAAAATAATTTATTGAACCAAAATTCATGAAAATTACACGTAGAATTTAGAAGAATGTGATTGGTCAAATCGAAAACAGACTAGTATATATATATATATATATATATATATATATATATATATATATATATATATATATATATATATATACTAACAAAAAATACTCGTGCTATGCACTGAAACGTAATGTTTAATGAAATAAAAAAATGTCAAAGTAATTTTGTAACTCAAAACATGTCAAAGTACACTCTTTTATAGTATTGTCAAACTCAAAAAACAATGTAACTTTTCAATGTGGGATACTCTTATAAGTAAATTAAGAATTTACAACCAAAGTAAAATTTAACCAACCAATCAAAATTTTATAAAATAATTAATTGAACAAAAATTCATGGAAATTACACGTAGGATTTAGAAGGATGTGATTGGATGAAACCCGAAAAGCAGACTATATATATATATATATATATATATATATATATATATATATATATATATATATATTCTTTTTTTATGGCTTGAAGTGGCTTTGAGTGTTAGGATCATCCTTTCTTTATGAACATAGGTTATGTGTATAATGTAGTATGTTCCTCTTAATTGATAGATTGTTAGGTTGTGTTAAACTCCACCACCACCGTATAATTTATTCAATATATATGTTTTGACTTATATTTCTTTAATATATATAGTTACCCTTTCGACAAACATAAGCGTTTTCTTAAAATGTTACGAAATTTTTATGGATTATAAGAATGTGCAATTTTCACCGTAAAAAAAAAAAAAGAAAATAAGAAACAAAAAGAAGAATGTGCAATTTTCTTTTTTTGGTGTCCTTTACATGTCTGAACAGTGGCGGATGCAGATTTTATAAACAGGGGCACAATTAACATTGACAAAACAAATTTATAAAAACATTTAAAATATTTTATTACAATTGTTCCCTACTTATTTTCATACTTTGATAATATTCTATAATTACATCATTCTCGATAGTATCAAACACATCTTTTGCATTAACATCATAATTTTGTATTGGGATTCTCAATTCAGAATCCGAAGGCAATTGTTAAATATCAAATTCAAGTCTTTCATCCCTAACATTTCCCACATTAGTTTCAAGTAAATCCTCTTTTTGGGTGTAAATGGGCGTATATTACTGAATCAAGAAAACAAAAATGAAAAAAATTACATAGATAGAGTAAGGACTCCATGAATCATCTCAGGAGCCAGTTCCAACTCCCTTACCATACTAAGTATAGTCCTAACTCGCTCATATATGGATGGAACTTGAAACCCATCCTCAAATAAGAGGGAGTTTCGCCACTACCATAGCCTATAAACTGCTACTCTAAATACCCTCTCCCAATCCTTATGGACCGCAACACTTCGCTGAAGTCCGGCGTCCAAGTCAACCCACGACTGTACCACATGCTCTGTACACCCATTTTTGTATCAATTTCAATATCATTTTCATCTCCAATCTCAACCATTTTATCCCTAACACCCCTTTCACTAGTTTGTTCCGAACAAAACGTAAATTTACGTTTAATAACGAATTTATCCATAACTGTTCCAAAAAAAAAAAATATACATAAATATCAGGAAATATGAATCATATGTATTTCACAAAGAATTTATCCATAATCTAGAAACTACATGATAAAATTTATCCATAATTCATAACTGTGAAAAAAAAAAAATGTACATAAATATTAAAAGATTAAAGAAGCATTAAAGGAGTTACCTATTTAATTCAAATAATGAAGGATTATGCGGATTGATGATTGATGATTGAGGATAATGAGAAACCAGAGGCTAGAGCCAGAGAATTTTTTTTTGTTTGGTCACCCTTTTCTACATCGCATGTCTTTAATTTTTTTTTTTATTAAATAAATATTATAGTCTCTTACACACTTATACTTGTTAAAATTTTAATCAAAATTGTTAAGATATAAGTGGTGTTATCCTATAATTCACGAAATAAAAAATCTAATTTTAAATCGAAAAGAGATTCAAAATGGGTACATTAAAAAATACTTAGAGGAAGAGGTGCTACAAAAACAAAATAAAAATTATAAAAAAAATTTATTTTTTATTTTGGAAAAAACTGTTCCGCCACTGTGTCTGAATGCCCTATCGAGTTTCCAGCAGTCTCAGCCCTATTTGTTTGAATTGGTGATATTGTTTCCTTGTCGTTGAAGTAATTCTATCTTTTTTACCAGAATCTTGCGACCTTTATACTTTAGAGAAAGTTGGAAGAATCATTACACGACAAAGTATATCATCTTGGAAATATAAGAATATTATAGGCAGTAGCGGATCAGGGACACGAGAGCTGTGGGTTCATTCGGCGGATCTTGAACCTCATAGCAGTGTGGTCACTCGACAATTCACCTTATTTGTATGAGATCATTTATAAATTTATCATCTAAATGAAATAAGAATACATTCTATTTACTTAAAAAATATTTTTCAATTGGGGCATGTGACCCGATAGCGAAACACTGCATATGACACTGATTATAGGATTCGTTGATCTTGTATAATAAATTTTGAACAATCTTTATTAGAAGGTGAAACTTTTTTTAACCTTGTAAAATTTATTGACAAAATTTAATTCTCGCATATCCCTTTCCTAAAAATTAAGTTAAAAATTATTTTCGCTCTCCAAATAAAACTCCCTAGCTAGCTTCTTTCCTGAGGAGAAATGTTATTTGAGCCCCAGTGAAAATTTTGTATGATTTTTGCTCCCAATGTAAAATTTGCATGATTACAGACAGGTCAATCAAAATATCAAAGATTCTAACTACATTAGTCAGACTTATTAATATCAAGATATATACTAATACCGAATTTTTCCTTTTCTTTTATAAAAGAAAATGCAACAGGAAATTAATGAAAAAAGAATAGTGAAAAAGGCACTTGGAATTAGCAAACGCAATTCAGTAAACACGTGCAGTACGTTTTGTGTTGAATATCGTCTGCCGCCATTAGAAAGTAAGAAAATGATCAAAGTCTCCATATGACAACATTAATTTCTTCTTCTGCAATTGGACAAAGGAGACAAAAGTGTAAGAAAATTATCAAAGTTTCCTTATGACAACATTAATATCATAATCTGGAATTTTCCAAAGGAAACAAAAGTTTTGGATCATATAGTATAACAGTCTTTATTCATCCGTGACGAGTACTATTATAGAGGAAAATCCTATGATCAAAGGTCATGTGAAGGAATGGAAATATTAAAGAACATCACGTGAAAGTCTACGCAAATCCGTCTTAATCATTTTAATGTCTTGTGCTAAACTTTAAAAAAAATGTCTTATTATATAATAAAAAGAATGGAGACTTTCATATAAATATAAAAAAATAAAAAATAAATTATTACACAAAAAATGACTATTGAACTCGGAATGATCTCTCTATACAGGGACGAAACAAGGAATTTGACTTTGGGGGCAAAAACTGCAAAAGTATGCCGAACTATATGTAAAAATTGCAAAAAAAATATTGGGGAGATAATTTGATAAAATATTCCGAATTACATATAAAATTTACTATATGTAATAGTATTTTTAAAAATCTATGCGGCAACTGCCACCCCCGCCCCTTCTATCTTCGTCCCCGTCTCTCTCTATATATAACAAAAAGTTTGGGTCCCAAAAAGGACAATATGTCGCAATTTTGCAGAAAATCTTGCTGGGTGGGTCAAAGTGTTGTTAAAATCATAATTGAATTAGTGAGACCAAATATCATAATATTAGTATAAAAAAGTGATCGAACACCTTGCAAATCGCCATTGACCCTGGGTCTACGATTTCATGGAGATAACAAAGACGTATTGATACGGGATTTTCTACATCACGTTGTGTACATTTTTAATTATAATACTTGTAATTTATTTATTTGTTTTTAGTTTAAGGTATAAAGTGGTGTAGATGATACGAACAGAGGCGGAATAATGGTACATGATAATGTGGGGAGAAAGACAAGTAATTACTCCCCTCCATTTCTCAATGTAGGACGTTTAAGGCATTTTGAAAAAAATTAAGAAAATCAAATATATATATATATATATATATATATATATATATATATATATATATCCTAAACGATAATTAAATGGGAATGGAGGAAGTACTTTTATATGAGATTTGAAAAAGTGATAGGAGGATACATAGGCGGATCTATGTATGCCAGATTGGGGCAATTGCACCACCAAATTTTTTTTTTTTTTGGCCATTTTTATTGCCCCTCCAAGAATTTTATCAGTTTCGCCCTTAGATTTGCACCACTAGATTTCGACTCCTGCTTCCGGCTATGGGAGGATAAGGCTCCATTTCTTGACTATTGTCTGTGATAATAGCTGCCATGAACAAAGTCATCCTTCTAGTTAAGTTGCCTTCTTTAATGATCCATACTACTAGTATTGTTTTTCTTCTTGATGTAGCATGTCGTTGTGGAATATAGTGGGAGCAGGGACGAAGTCAGGAAGTTGGTGTTGGGGGGGCGAACTTGCAAAAAATTCTTGGTGGCAAAAAAAAATTCTTGATGGGGCGAAACTGATAAAATTTTCCAAAATACACATAAAATTTCGATAAATAGTAGTATTTTTAAAAATCTTGGGGAGCGGTCGTCATTGAGTGGGAGCTTTATTCGTTCTGAATTAAAAGGTCAGGTCAATTAGATTAAGATTAATAAGATATATATACATCTATATAATTTAATTTAGTACTTATTGTATAAAGAGATATTGCATAAATTTCATGTATTTAAAAATTCAACTCATTAAGTACGTTATGCATAGTTTTTTTTTGAAAAATGAATAATATCATTAATTGATATAAGGAGTTACATGAGGGAGGTGGAATTCTGATAGATCCCCTACCCTTTGAAATGAGGCAACAAGCCATAGAAAATGTCTAGCTAGCCAAAGAGCCAGAACATTACAAGGCTCGCGGACATAGAAAAAACTAGAGAATATGTTTCAAGAGGTACAATGATCTATGACCGGCCAAACAGACTCAAAAAAATCAAAAGCAAACTCGAGGTCCCGTGCAAACCAGAACATTACGTTATGCATAGTTATTTAAGTAAATTATATCAATAAAGGAAAAAAAAATGTTAATTGTATCATGAAAAGCTCATATCACATTGACATTACAATATAGGAAACAAAAATTTGTCTTTTTCATCTTCCCTCCTTTTCTATTTTCTATTTTCTATTTTCGAATCTCAGAATTTTCTTTCTTCTTATTTTATTTTCATTTTAATATTAAAATCTATTTTTTGAATTTCAGAATTTTACTTTAGAACGTAACATTTATATTATAAATACATGCAGGAACGAACGATAGATGGAGGATTTAGGGGGTCAAATTTATAATCAATGTTCTCGTGTTATATTATTTTTTCAACTAGGTTGGGGAGGGGTGAAAATCGTCTGTACCCGCCTGTGTACTCATTTATATGCCTAATTAATAAGAATTCGTCATGTGATTATTTTTTTTAATTATATATACACATGATGAATTGTGATTGGTTGGAAATAAGAATTGGTACGCACACGGTACAAACGATTATTTGCCGTTGGGGAGGGGGTGGCAACTGGCAAGGGCCCTTCCACTACACATGCAAGTCCTCCCCTGCATTCATGTAGTATGTGCATAATTATTTCAATGATTCATGTAGGAGGGAAAAAATCTCTATTGAGAGGATAGACGGAATTAGGGGTGAGGACAGTGGCCGCTCCTAATTTTTTAAAAATATTATAACTTTTCTTATAAATATAATTTGTTTTAGTGAATGTTATTTGAAATTCTAGCTTCCGCTTCTTAAAGAATTATGTAAAATTTTAACTTTATCTCAACATCATGAAGTTTATGGTTCCGTTCATGGTTGGGAGAGAAGAGGAGAGGGCATGAGCAGTGGCGGAGCCACAGTGGGGAATTTTTTTTTTTTAGTTTTAGTTTTGTTTTTGTAACATCTCGTCTCGTCAACATTGTTTATTGTACCCATTTTGAATCACTTTACGATTTAAAATTAAATTATTTATTTTTTAGTTTCAGTTTTGTTTTTATAACACCTCGTCTCGTGAACATTGTTTATTGTACCCATTTTAAATCACTTTACGATTTAAAATTAAATTATTTAGTTTGTGAATTATAGGAATGACACCACTTATATTTTAACAATTTTGGTTAAAATAGTAACAAACTTAAGTGTGTAAGAGACTAAAAAAAAATCCACAATAGATTCTCTTATAAACAGTGGCGGAGCCAGGAAATTTTCTTTGGGGGGCACAATTAACATTGACAAAATAAATTCATAAAAGCATATAAATATTGGCGGAGCCAAAAATTTTTTTTTGATGAAATCTTATAGACTAGAGTTATTCACATTTTGTTCACCATTTTCACTCTACTGACCAGTGCTTCATAAACCTCCAAGTCCTCTGGCTTCATATTGTGGACTTTTTATTGTGAAATTTTTATAATTTTCAAGAGAGCTCATTGTGAATTTTTTATTAGTAATTTTATTTTTTAGTCTCTTACACACTTAAATTTGTTACCATTTTAACCAAAATTGTTAAAATATAAGTGGTGTCATTCCTATAATTCACAAACTAAATAATTTAATTTTAAATCGTAAAGTGATTCAAAATGGGTACAATAAACAATGTTCACGAGACGAGGTGTTACAAAAATAAAACTAAAACTAAATAAATAATTTAACTTTAAATCGTAAAGTGATTCAAAATAGGTATAATAAACAATGTTCACTGAGATGTAATTGCATACAAAAAACAAAACTAAAAACTAAAACTAATTAATTTTTGGAAAAAACTGGTGGGGCACTTGCCCCACCATGCCCCACTGTGGCTCCGCCACTGCTTATAAAGTATAATAAGTTCACAATAAAAAATGCACAATTAAAAGTTCACAAATTACTTCTAGCCTACAAAACAAAACAAAACAAAAAAAGAGTATAAATATAATATAATATTTCACACTAAAAATATCTATTGTTAGCAAGGTTGTAAAAATCGTATTTTTGACTCGGAACGGAAGGGGTCTCAAGAATCGTAAAAACGAGGATCGTAACACGGATCGGAAGATCCGACAAAACTAGTAAAAAAAATGAAAAATAAAAAAATTACAACAATAGTCTTGATGTGGCGCAATGGTACTGGTCCACGTCGGATTTCCGGTGACTGTGGCGGGGCGGTGTGGACATTAAAGATACAATAAGGTCAGTAAAAGCACAAACAATGACCTTATGAGTATGCTTAGGATTTAAGGAAAGATAACACAAGAGAAGTTCATGTAAAAAGTCCCAATTAGCCTTCAGGTCTATTAAAATTTTGGATCGTTCTGGATCGTTCAATCCTACGATCTTACGATCTGGATCGACGATCCAGACCGATCCAGCCTCCCAGCGATTTTAACAGCGATCCGGAACGTTTTAAGGCCTTTGGATCGTAAAATGTACGATTTTACGATCTAACTCGCGATTTTGACAACCATGATTGTTAGTGCAAGTACTACTACATTCACCAAAAACAAAAAAAAAGCTACTGCTTCCTACTACATTCACCATTCACAAAAAAACCAAAAAACGCTACTGCTTCCTACTACATTCACTAAAAACAAAAAAAGCTACCATTTTTTCCCTCAATGGCGATTTGTTCGTCAGACTCTCATTAGAGTTTCTATTATCCTCAATCATCAATCCTCATCATTCTTCATTATTTGAATTAAATAGGTAACTCTTTTAATACTTCTTTAATCTTCATTATTTATGTACCTTTTTTGTGAAATACATATGATTGCTAATTTTCTATTTCCTAATATATGTACATTTTGTGTGCACAGTTATGGATAAATTCGTTATTAAACGTAAATTTCCGCTTTGTTCAGAACAAACTAGTGAAAGGGGTGTTAGGGATAAAAGGGTTGAGATTGGAGATGAAAATGTTATTGAAATTGATACAAAAATGGATGTTGAAAAGGATTTACTTGAAACTAATGTGGGAAATGTTAGAGATGAAAGACTTGGAATTTGATATTGAACAATTGCCTTCGGATCCTGGATTGAGAATCCCAATACAAAATTATGTTGTTAATGTTCGAGATTTAATTCGGAGGACATATACTCAGAGAGGTCCTTGTCAACCTAGAAACCATGTATTTCCAGCCACAACAATTGGTACGAAAGATAGGCGATTTTGTATGTCATGGTATAATGAGAATTCTAGTTGGTTGCAGTATAGTATAGCAAAAGATGCCGTATTTTGTTTATACTGTTATCTTTTCAGTAATGGATGTTTTTTTTTTTTTTTTTTTCCAGTGATGGATGTTGTTCATTTGTTAACAATGTGTTCTCAAACTGGAAAAAGAAAGAACTCATTAGAAAGCACGTTACAAAATCAAGTAGTGCACACAATCAAGCTCGAATCAAGTATGAATCTTTAAAGGATCAGGGACACAATATCCGATCTTGTCTTGTTAAGCAATCGAATCAAAGTCAAAATGATTATCGAATTTGGTTGAACGCGTCTATTGATTGTGTTCGCTATCTCTTACGACAATGTTTGGCCTTCCGTGGACATGATGAATCTGAAGAGTCGAGTAATCAAGGTAATTTTCTTGAGCTTTTGCACTGGTTATGTGATCATAATACTGAAATTAAAGGGGTAGCTTTGAAGAATGCGCTTGAAAATCTCAAATTAACATCTCCGTGTGTTAAAAAAGATATTGTTAGTGCCATTACTTCTACAATTTTAAATATGATTATCAAAGATAATGGTGATAGATTGTTTTCTATTCTTGTTGATGAATCTCGTGACATATCAATGAAGGAGCAAATGTCGGTAATATTTCGTTATGTGAAGAATGGACAAGTAATTGAGCATTTTTTTGGTGTTAGTCATGTATCAAGTACTACAGCTATATCCCTTAAGGTAGCAATTGATCAATTATTCTCCAAGTATAGTTTAAGTATCTCTAAAGCATTACAAATGAAAGATCAAGATATTGTCAATGCTATGAAATTAGTGAAGTACTGTAAATTGCAGCTCCAAACATTGAGGGATGATGGCTGGGACTCTTTTATTGAGATTGTTTCGTCGTTTTGTGAATGTCACAGTATCAATGTTCCTGACATGGAAGAAATATTTAGGCCTATAGGTCGTTTAAGGTTTGAGAAAGTGACAAATTTACATCACTATCGTGTTGAAATGTTTTATGTTATCATTGATATGCAACTTCAAGAATTGAATAGTCATTTTTCGGAGGTGAATAGTGACCTACTGATTTGTCTTGCATGCTTGTGTCCAAATAGATCATTTGCTGATTTTGACAAGAGCAAATTGATTCGACTATGTGGATACTATCCTTTGGATTTTGATGCAGGACATATTTTAGCAATGGATGATCAACTTGATACATATATTATTGACATGCGTATGAGTGAAGAGTTTCAAGGATTGCAGGGTCTTGGTGAGCTTTCACAGAAGTTATTTGCAGAAAACAAGCATCAAGTTTACCCATTAGTTTACAAGATTTTGACATTGGCTTTAATTCTACCAGTGGTTACTGCTTCAGTTGAGATAGTATTTTCTGCAATGACTTTTGTCAAGAATAGTCTACGCAATGTGTTTGATACTATCGAAAATGATGTAATTATAGAATATTATCAAAGTATGAAAACGCGTAGGGAACAATTGTAATGAAATATTTTATATGCTCTTATAAATTTATTTTGTCAATGTTAATTGTGCCCCTAACAATAAATTCCTGGCTCCGTCATTGGGGCATGAGTTCACAAGGAAAACAAGCAATTTTTTTCTTTTTCCTTTTTTTTTGGTTGATGAATGGAAAACTAGCAATTGGTTCATAGGATTAGGAGCAGGGTCGCTAAGAGGGTGTTTGAATTGCTCGACCGAACATGACCTTCAAAAATTGAGGGTCCCCAATTTATTTATATATATATGTGTGTTGGTGTGTTTATATTTTAGTGAAGAATGATAAAAATTGTATTTTTAAAATTATGTTTAATTTTTGAGTAAATTTTGGAGAATAAAAATTATGATATAATTGTAATATTTTTTTTTGTTATCTTTATATTAAATTCACTTTTCTCCGCTTATACTAGGTATTATTTTAAAATTTAGCACAAAATCTAGAATGATTGAGATTTGAGACGGCATAGGAGGATGACAAAAGGTTTAAGACTATAACATTTATTGGTGAGGATCAACACCTAACAGCCGACTTCCACCTCCGATTGGAATTTTTTATTCCCGTTCGGTGTTTTATTCTCTGTACTATTAATTAAAAAATTGTCATATATTAATTTTTTAATTAAAAAAATTATAACTTAAAAAAAAATAGCAGAATTCGTAAAAAAATATGAACATGTGCTAATTATTTATTCGTGTGGATAGAAAATGGACCATAGAACAGAGATGAGGATTTTTTGCCGACTTCCACAACACTTTGGTCTCTATTTGATAATTAAATTTATCAAGAAATACCCAGCTGGAATAGTACAATAAAAGATGAAATCATTTACTTCTCTTTATGTTTTTCTCTTCATGTAGGAAACACATCATTTCCCATCTAAAAGGTGAAAAACATAATGATTATGCTATGGGACCTTGCTAGGCTACTAGAATTATTGGCTAAAAGATTGACTAAAATAGTCATTTTCCTTATGCTATATCTTAGCTTTTGAAACTAATGTTCAATTTTTTATTTCGTAAGAAAAGAAAAGAAAATTCCTTAGTTAGAAATTTTCATGACAAATTTTTTTTTTTTGCTAAGTTTTTTTTTTTTTGCTAAGTTTCATGACAAGTTGATAAGTCAATTTTAATGGAGATTTTGAAAATTTCGATTTGGCTCCTGTAAGTACATAAAATACTGGAGATGTTTATTTGGGGTTCAAGTTAGGCACGGATTCAAGGGAACTGGCCCTAAATCTTCTATATTATATAGAGGAATAAGCCCTTTTTGCCCTAACACTATTTACGAACTTTCGTTTTTGCCCAAAATATATTTTGTGATCCCATTTTACCCGTGCACTATTTACGAGTGCCGAATCTGCCCAAAATGGGCGGATTCCGGCAATCGCAGATAGGGAGCTCAGGCGGATCCATTTAATAGTTGTTGGGTCAGGGGTATAAATGTCCTATACTAAAAAACTCACCACCAAACCCCTCATTAAGTCATCTTCTTCCTCCCTACCACAATTTTCTTCATTCTAAAATCTAAACCAGTGCCAAAAAAAGTCCCCTACAAAGATGGCTTCACAAACTAGTTCATCAATTTTAAGAAGAATGAGTAAATTATGTCGATGCCATCCACCGATGCCGGTAGTTACTCGAATTTTAGCAACAAAGAAAAAACCAGGCCGGCCATTCATTGCATGTGAAAGAATCGGGGTAACATTTAGATTCACATTACGGGTATTGAATTTATCTCTTCAAGGAAACGTTAAGAATTTCTAGGATTTGGCTTCTGGGTTCACGAAATTTTCTGGTGATTCTTTGTCTTCTTCAGATTAAGGGTTTTGGGAATTTCTCTAAGAAGGATGACGATTTGTGAAACAAATCGGGTTTCAGAATTTATATACTTCTTACAAATGGGTCGGATTTAGCTTTGGGTCTGATGGTTTGAAATATATTATGAATTCAGACTAAAATACTCCTTATAAAATGTCCATGCGGGTTGCACGTGACAAATTACCTCTCCGATTGCCGGAATCTGCCCATTTTGGGCAGATTCGGCACTCGTAAATAGTGCACAGGCAAAACGAGATCACAAAATATAATTTGGGCAAAAATGGAAGTTCGTAAATAGTGCTAGGGCAAAAAGGGCTAATTCCTCTATTATATATAATTTTCGATAAATTTCATTAAAATCTAAAAAAATCTATTAAAATTATTTTTTTTCTTTTAACATTTAATTGAAATAGTATTCTTCCTAATAGTATATCATACGCCAAATTCTATCCTTCTAAGTTTTCTAAAAAGACAATTAATTCTCTTGATATTGAATTTGATATGTATTGTGTAGTTAAAGAGTTCTAAACTTGAATAATATCGGCAATCTTTCTATAAAAAATGGTAGAGATAAAAAGAAATGTTGTGTATCTTTTATATCATATACTTGTAACTAGAATTACTACAATTACTATAAAGAGAGTTTTTTCAGCTACCAATACATTAAAAAATCAATTGCTTAATCATAGGATACATTGTTGGATGAATTTTTATCTGGTTACATATGTTATTGTCTGGTTGAAAAATAATATTTCGTAAAGTAGACAATAAAACTATAATATTCTATCAAATGCTATTATAAAATATGAAGCCTTGAGCAATTGTAAAAGTTATGTTATACTATTTCAAATTTTAATAACGCCTCTACTTCATTAACATTGGATACATTTTTATATGATTTTTTAATTATCTATATTTATTTATGTTCAAGTGTGTTAAGAGTGTCCCACACATTTCTCATTCTAAGCTGAAAATCCGTGATATTAACCATTACAACTCAATCATATAATTAGGGTGAAAATCCTCTGTCCCCATTTGTGTGTGTCCCTGTGTCCCCAACCAATCAGAATTTACTATATAAATATTTGTTTCAATTATATATACACATGGTGAATTGTGATTGGTTGGGGACACACATAAATGGGGACAGAGGATTTTTTGCCATATAATTAATAGTATCGTTATTATTTAATTTAGGGTAAAAAGCGCTCACGCCCCCTAAACTATTCCCTTTTTTGATTTTTGACCTTCAACTAAAAAGGGTCAAGTTTTACCCCCTAAACAATTTCGGTTTTTTATTTTTGACCTTCCATCCATATTCTCTGTTACATCATAACGAAAATTCAAAAAATGGGGGCATTTTTGGACAATCTGTATAAGATCTTAAATTTTTTGTTTTTATAAAAAAAACCTATTATTTTGACTAGAAAGAAGAAGTCGCCGGTGTGAACAGTGATAGAAGAAGCCGAAAGCCCGGTACCACTCCTCTTCTCCAACCACCAACTGTAAATTCCAACCTCTAAAAAAAATCTTAAAAGGTCCCTTTTTTTCCTTAAATTTAATTCTATTTATTATGAATGATATGATTTTTCCAAAATGCCCCCATTTTTTGGACTTCCGTTATGATGTAACGGAGAATATGGATGGAAGGTCAAAAACCAAAAAGCGAAATAGTTTAAAGGGTAAAACTTGACCCTTTTTAGTTGAGGGTCAAAAACCAAAAAAGTGAATAATTTAGGAGGCGTCAACGCTTTCTTTACCCTTTAATTTATACTGAAGAATCAACCACATTATAGAGATTAATTCGAAAAATTTATATAAGTGCAATTTACAAAGGAGGAGGAAAGAGAAAACAGAAAGCCCGATGGATGAGGGGGAAACGTGGCGACCTTATATCAGAGGGTCAATGGAAAAGAATGGGCCAAAGGAGTGGAGAAGGTAGGGCCGTCAATTTCGTTGACTCTTCTGTTATTACCTTCTCACGTGTAACGCGGCGGACCAATCGGGGACGGTGGATTTCTCATAACTAAAAAGAATTAGTCAAATGTACTTCTGTCACATAGTTAGCAATAGAAGACTTTTTTTTTTCCTTTTTTTTTTAAAAAATAATGCTACACTACAAGTATTCTTCTTGTCCTTAAACTCTTAATCAAAAAATAAAAATCATGGAATAGTATATCTTAGTGAATAATTTTTTTTTTCTAAAAATGAATATAAAAAATTATGATCCCAACTGAATGTGTTTATACACCAATGCATACAAATAAATGGTCAAAACCAAACTATTTTAGCATGATTTAAACCCCCCCTCCCACTAGAAAGTGGCAAAAAATCCTCTGTCCCCCTCCCACTATATAATTGGAAAAAATATTTATATAGTAAATTCTGATTGATTGGGGACAGGATTAGGGATAGGAATATGGACAGACGATTTTCACCCATAGAAAGTGGATTGGTTGCAATAAACACTGCATCACTCCCTCTCACATAAATCTAATCTCCCACCATAGCTGAGAAATATGGACTCCTCTTCTACAAGTGGACCCAAAGTTGAATTATCTAGGTTGAAGGTGGGATGGGACCCCTTGCACAGGTTCCACCCCTAATTACTCCTTACACTGTAACTACTAGCTAATCTCACTTTTGATTAATTTATTATTTGATTACGCTTATAATTTTATTTTATGAGGAGTTGTAGAAGACTCTTTCCTAAAATAAAATAATATTTTCCCCTTTTCTCTATTTTGGTCTAAAATTTCTACAATGCCATATGTTTTCTATATTGACGTACCATCTTACCTCTCTTCACTCCTTCAATATTAATCCTCACCCACACTCTTTTTTAGTCTCTTTTCCCATTTGGTCATGAAGTCATTTGGTCTTAGATCTCTTAGTCTTTAACCCCTTATTAATGCCTGGTCAATTGCACTTGCACCTTTAAAGATTTCAACACTTCAAATTCAGACCATATCATCTCTCTCCTTCATCTTGTTCTTCATTTTTTTCTGTACCCGCTTACATACAGTATTCTTCGTTCACACTTTCAGTATAGTATACATATAAGTAAATGGAACGAGAAATCTCAGCTCTTACCAATTCATACGATCATCATCAAGAAACAAATATGATCTTCAACAGTCTTGATGATCAAGTAATTATGCCCCGGGTCATTAACGAAATGGACTTCTTTGGGAACAAGAATAATGGTGGCTCTAGAGATTCAATCTCAAACGTCAATGGAATCAAGAAAGAAACAACTTCCCCTGATGGGTTTGAACTCCCTGTAAATGTATGCACTTCATATCTTTTTTTTTTTTTTTTTTGATTAATTCTGATATGGTTCATGTGGTCCAAATTCATTCACATCAGGAGAGAGATAATTTTTCTACTGATATTAATGAATTTATAATTTTCCTTTTTGTTTCATTTTTTTTATTTTTTATGATCATGATCTATATCCTTACTTATTGGTTGTTGCTCTCTTGGGGAGGAAATCCAGACTGGTTTGAATCTTCTGACCACATCCACCACCGGAATCAGTGACAAGTCCGCCGTGGATGATGCTGCACCACCGGAACCCGATAAACCAATTAAGAAAGAAGTAAGATACTACTACTACATATATTCGGCAAAAAAAATCGTTTGTCCCAATCAATAAGGGACGAAGACAGGGGACAGGGTGGCAGTCGCCCCCGAAATTTCTAAAAATACTACTAGATATAGTAAATTTTATATGTAGTTCTGAATATTTTATCAAATTCGTCCCCAACAATTTTTTATTTTTTTGCAGTTTTTATATGTAGTTCGACATACTGTTGCAGTTAACGCCAAATTCCTATCTCCGTCCCTGCCAATCACTTACAATTCGTCACGCGGATACCCTCCGATTCTACTTCTTCAGTTGTCATTATTCACATTCATTAATTAACTTATGTTCTCTCTTCTCTCTCATATATTTGGAATAATGATGGCCGAAAAAGTAGAATTAGAGGGAATATCTACATGGAGAATTATGATTGGTTGGACAGGCATGGGATACCACTTGAGGATAGACGATTTTTCCCTATGTATTATTGGGGGAAAAACTCGTCTGTCCACATACATGTTCTCATACATGTTTCCAACCACTCTCAATTAGTAACATGTATATAAAATTGAAATAAGTATACACATGACGAATTTTGCATGGTAAGAAAATGTATATGTACATGTATGCAGACAGTGACAAATTCAGAAATACAATTCACTGTGGTCATTTGTACATTTATTATTGGATATATAGATAAATTATAAATGTTATTATGAGTAGAAATGTTATGCAAATATGGATACGACTCCCTCTAATCCAATATTCTTCTTCATATATTAGTCATATAAGACTAATTAACCTAAACTTTATTAATTTGTTGGTGTAGTTTGCAGTTTTAAAATCTGAGATAGAGAGGATGAACACAGAAAACCAGCGATTGAAGGCCATATTTGATCAAGTTAGCGAGAAATATCGCGCTTTGCAGATGCATGTTTATCAGTTCTTGCAGCATCAACCAAATCCAAAACCTCAAAACTCTTCCGTGGACCACAAGGTACTTTCCTTATATCTTCTAGTTGATCCTAACATTAAATTTTCAGACAAGTGAAATATTTCCCATGTAATGATCAATTAATTGCCTATTAAATATTATTTTATGACCCGATTCTTATAAGAGGCGTTTTTAACTAATTGAGTTATCACCTTATTACGTTTACAGCTTAACCTTGATGGGACGCCAGAAGTTAGAAAACATAGACTACTGTTGCCAAGGGAATATATGAGTATTGGTCAACTTGATATTGGTTACAAAAATCAAAATTCAGGTTCGGAATCGGGGGACCAAAACAGAGAAGGATCATCATCGGGATTACCACCATATCCAGAGAAGAATATTATTAATGAAAATAGTTTAGTTGATAAAAGACTCGGTCAAATCCAAAGAGAAAAGGTCCCAGATAAAGATACAGAAGAATGGAGTCCTAACAAAACACCTAGAATTCATTCTCCTAATGAACTTGAGCATGTTACCGAAGCTACAATGAGAAAGGCCCGTGTCTCGGTCCGAGCAAGATCTGAAGCACCCATGGTATGCACTCTCTGTAACATCTTTTATAGCATTCTCTCGGTCTACATTTTTATCCTAATAAATCTAAGAATAGTATAATACATAAACTCTCATAGATAAATCTATTAGTTGTATATATAGTTGTTGCGGAAGATTCAGAGTTCAAATCCTTTTCCATAACACTTTCCTTCTCAATTTTATTTTTTTTATTTTTAACTTTCAACATATTCTTGATCACCCCGAACTGTGTACAGATCTCTGATGGTTGCCAGTGGAGAAAGTATGGACAAAAGATGGCGAAAGGAAATCCATGCCCTCGAGCTTATTATCGTTGTACCATGGGAGTTGGATGTCCGGTGCGCAAACAAGTGAGTTCATTACATTTTTTAAATATCCTTTTTAATGTTATAAACAACCAGGGACGAAATGAGGAATTTGGCGTTGGGGGACGAAAATTGCAACAGTACATATAAAAACTGCAAAAAAAATATTTGGGGGCGAATTTGATAAAATATTCTGAACTACATATAAAATTTACTATATCTAATAATATTTTTAGAAATTTCGAGGGACGACTGCCACCCGCCCTTTGTCTTCGTCCCTTTAAACAACGGGAACTTTTTCCTTTAAATATAACTCATTATCAAATAAGTTATGGGTTCAAATATTTACATTCCCGCCCCTCATTTGACAGGTACAAAGGTGTGCAGAAGATCGTTCAATACTCATAACTACATACGAAGGCCATCATAACCATCCACTCCCACCAGCAGCCATGACAATGGCTTCAACAACCTCCTCGGCAGCATCAATGCTGCTATCGGGCTCAATGCCGAGTGCAGATGGGCATATGAACCCTAATATTTTCGCCCAAAATATACTACCTTACTCTCATCCCAACTTGGCTGCTTCAATATCAGCTTCAGCACCATTTCCTACCATCACACTAGACCTTACCAACACCTCCAATTCCAACGTCCTCGAGCTTCAAAATCCACCACGAGGGCAATTTCCCGGTCCATTTTTAAACCAAACACAATTATCAGGGCTTCAAAATTCTCAAGAAATGATGAATGCAATCACTTCAGACCCTAGTTTCACTGCAGCTTTAGTCTCAGCCATTACTTCCATTATGGGGTCAAATGCTCAACCAAACATTAATGCTAATGGTAACAATGGAGAAAGCAATTTGGGAAATCCAAAGTCCTTTTTCCAATGAAAAAACTTAGTATATATATAGTATTTCTTCTATTGAGGTCAAGTCTTGAATTATATCTTTCTCTTACACTTTTCTTTTTGCCTTTCAAATGATAGTTTGAGGAAATAAATTTTCATCAGTGTAAAGAGTATATATATATATATTCCTTTGCCATAATGTTTGATGTCAATAGATAATTAAATACTTGGTTCTAAATTCTCGATTATGTAAATTATTTTTCGACTCCTTTGAGGGACTGGAGTTTAAAGCAAGAGAAATTTTAGTACATTTGATGTAGATGGACGACAGATGGTTTGTCAATTTTAATTGACTAATTAGCCTTGATATGAAGATTTTGACTAGTTAATTTAGACCACAAGATAAGAGGTAAAAAACTGTTGCATGCAAAAAAAAAAAAAAAAAATAAAAAAAATGTTGCATGCAAGGGTGGACCAGTAACTTAGAGGGGTGTATTCAATCTAGATTCTATAGGATTTTGAAAGAGTTTTAAAGTCGATATGTATTCAATTTAAATTTTAAAAAATCCATTAAAATCTAGAGGTATTCAAAACTCTATAGATTCTAATAGATTTCATTAAAGGTAGGATTTTGATGGATTTCCTAGGCTTAAATGTGTATTGAGAAATCTCTTCTTTTCCCTCAAGATTTTTATTTTCTCTCAGTAATATTAAAATTAAATATTTTTGATAATTTTATCTTAGATTACAAAAAATTTAGTGATCCCCGATTCTTTAAAATTATAAGAAAAATAAAGAAATATCCAACTCAAAAAAATGAGGAAAATTTTCACATCGTTAGAAAACTCAATATGATCAAATGTTTATTTCTCAAAAACAACATATATTGTCATAATATCCAAACAATTTTCTTCCTTGGTCATCTTCACACATAAATTAAAGAAAGCAAACAATTTCTTCTCTATCTAACCACAAATTTCTATTTTCCAAACCTGAATTTCATTTCTCTGAAAGGGAAAAAAAAAGAGTTCAAACAAAACCAATCACAAAACATACCTTAATTAAGCCAAAGAAAAAAATATCAGTAAGTAAATTCTACAAACCTTGAACAAATAAATCAAAAAAGTCCGCAGTTATGCGATGTCCAAAAAAATCAAAGACCATCACCAAACTTTTTAAATTTTTAACAAAACGATTTGATTTCAAAATAAAAAAAGAATGATAAACATATGTTGATTTTGGAAATTTAACACCGCTAGATCTGTATAATACACCATTGAATCGGTATTTTCTTTATTTTTTGGGTGTTATTCAAATAATCTATAGACTTTATAAATCAAAAGAAATCCTGATAAATCAATCTAATAGAATCTGCATAGATTTAAAACAATCTATAGAATCAGCTGAATCCATATACTTTTGAAAATTAGTTAAAATCTTTTAAAATCCGAATTAAATACACCCTTATTAGTATTGAGAGACGAGTTTGCACAAAAACATCTATCACGGGGATACATGAAAAAATTTATAATTTTTTTGTGGGCGAAATTTTATATTTTAAAGAGATTTTTCTAAAAAAATTCACCCTAAAAGTAAAAAAAATATATGATTTTTAAAATTTTAAAGCGACTGCCACACCCATTCCCTTAGATCAGCCATTGGTTGCATTGCCTGTCCACAGTCAGGGCCGTGTCAGTCATGAGGCCATTTAGGCCATCGCCTCAGACCCCCACAAAATAAAGGCCCCAAAATTTTCTTTTTTATACTAAAGTTTCACTTCAAAAAAAAAATCCCACCAATTTCCCACCTAACAAAAGCCTAACCCTTAAATTAATCTTCATCAATTTACGTGTCAATCAAAGAAATCAATATTGCCTCTCCTAGTTTCCAGAAATTAAACGACATCTTTGGCATTAATCACGCCTAATTGCTAACCATACATATTTGCTACTCATTTATTTTCAACATCTATAATTTTCTAATAAAACTTGAATAAATAATTTTCTAGCTGAAAAATTAAGAAAAAAAATCTTTAAACTTTTCAAAATATTTTTTCAATATAAACCTCAGATAAATTGTTGCTTCAGGCCCCATGTTCACTTCGCACGGCCCTGTCAACAGTTACATTAATCTATTTGTGTTACGTTACTTTAGGGGGTTTATTTTTACTGTAGAAAAATCGTGGAAAAAGAAATCATCAGAATCGTGAATAGATGATGCATCTTGGGAATAAGTATGCATGTCTCCCCTAGTTTTTTTTTATCTCTGCATTCTATTGTTATTATTGTTAATTTACGTAATTTAGAAAATCAAGTTCTGAAATCAACTACAATTAAGAGTTCGATTCATGTTTATTGTAGGAAACCAACAAATGTAGCATGTTTATAGATATTCATGTTAGGTCGATTATAATATTTTTTAAATCATAACTGCATTAGTTGGACCAATAATACTTCGACGCAATATAAAAGAATAATAATAAGGGAAGAAGCCTTATAAATGATTAAAAATTACTCCCTCCATTCCCTATTAATTGTCGTTTAGAAGATATATAGGTATCCAAATTAATTGTCGTTTAAGGTTGTTTTATTAGTTGTCAACAATTTATTTCAATTATACCCTCAACATTTTCCTTTCTTTATGACAAAGAAGTGAGAGAGAGGGAGGGTGGGGGATAATATTGGAAGTTTAGGTGAAAATGACAACTTCCTTAATTTTCTCAAATTGTCTAAAGAGTCTTATATTTAGGAATGGAGGGAGTAGTAAAGATGTTCTAAACATAAAATAAGAAGTGAGGATATGGCCAAAATAAACCTAAAATGCGATTAAGATCATTTGTAATGTTATTTATAATTGTTTCTATAACACTCTAATTATCGAAAGTTTCACTTATATATTCTAAACTAGCAATCGTATGAATTCTCTAGGTTACTCCCTACAATATTTTTTATAATATTCCTTAACTATATCGTGTGCGTAGAAAAATAAATGATTTAATATCCGGAGTATCATATTAAATAATTTAGTTTACAAAATCACTAATTTGGTCCGACCCACTAAAAAATAAAGCATTTGCCGAGCTTTGTTTTATGTGGACGGTGATGGGTCTCTTTAGTTGGGCTCTTCTTCCTTGTTATGGATATAAGACTGTAATGGGCTTTGCATGGGCCTGACCCATTTATTTCATATCAGTCATGATACTAAGCACTGTAAAAAGTTTGTGACAAACATTTTTGTCCATAACTGAGCTCCCACTTCCGTCCCCGGGTCCCATAACTGAAGTGGGACTTCGGTCCCGACTGACGTGGCACTTCCCCGTGACGCGCTCGCCACATCAACGGGAGGACGGAAGTCCCACTTCCGCTCTGCCGTAACTGAAGTGGGACTTCGTCCTCAAGTCACCGATTTTTTTGCTTTTGCAAATGTGATGGGATGGAAAGGATGGAAGTGTTGACTATACACGTTTTTCTTTTTCTTTTTCTTTTTTTTCTTTTGGTTTCTTTTTTTTTATGTTAAATTTATATATATATATATATATATATATATATATATATATTATTTTTTTCTATAATTATAGTCAAAAAACTCTGATCTTTTAGACATTATTTGATGTAGTAATATGATTATTTTAAACACATTAATTGATTTTACTTCAATAGCACTATTACATATACAATACTTTTAATAATATATTAGATAATGTATTCTAGTATACGCTAATATATCACTAAAATGAGATTGACATTTTAAAGAAAAAAACAAAAAATTGAGTCTTATCCACGGCTCCTTTCCTTTTTACTTTTCTACTTTATTTCTTATATTATTTTATTACTCAACCCCCTATTTAATTCCTTATTAAATTGATGTGATTTTCTATATATATTATCTATATTATACTAACTTTCTAATCCAAATAAAATTCTAATTGATTTCTAATATCTCACATCTAATTAACTTATTCATCTACGTCATTTACTACTATACTGACGATACGCGAGTGAAACGCTCTCAACAAAAAGTTAATCAAATATATCACGTAATATGTGATGAAAAAATAAATTGTTCAAAAATCACATATCGAGCAAACTAAATTCATAAAAATCACATATCGAGCACGTAATATGGGGACTAATAGGGTTTGTTAGTGGTTTTAGGGGTTATGAAAGTGGTTTGTTAGGGTTATGAAAGGGTTTTAGGGTTATTAGGGACCTATCCACCCTAAAACCCTTTCATAACCCTAACAAACCCCTAATAACCCTAAAACCCTTTCATCACATATTAGGGTTGTTAGGGTTAGTAGGGGTTGTTAGGGCTATCGTGGTTAGAATTCATACTCCCAAGTAGTTAATTTGGAGTCAAATGAGAACATGTTTTAATGACATGATACTCTCTCTGGGAGTCATCAAGACTAGTAGACACCTCTTGTAACCCTAAAACCCTTTCATAACCCTAACAAACCCTAATAACCCTAAAACCCTAACAAACCCTATTAGTCCCCATATTACGTGCTCGATATGTGATTTTTATGAATTTAGTTTGCTCGATATGTGATTTTGAACAATTTATTTTTTCATCACATATTACGTGATATATTTGATTAACTTTTTGTTGAGGGCGTTTCACTCGCGTATCGTAATCGGGGTATAGTTGTAAATGACGTAGATGAATAAGTTAATTAGATGTGGGATTGGTATTAGAATTAATTAGGATTTTATTTGGATTAGGAAAGTTAGTATAATATAGATAATATATATAGAAAATCACATCAATTTAATAAGGAATTAAATAGGGGTTAGTTAATAAAATAATATAAGAAATAAAGTAGAAAATTAAAAAGGAAAGGAGCCGTGGATACAACTCAATTTTTTGTTTTTTTTCTTTAAAATGTCAATCTCATTTTAGTGTATATTAGCGTATACTAGAATACATTATCTAATATATTATTAAAATTATTGTATATGTAGTAGTGCTATTGGAGTAAAATCAATTAATGTGTTTAAAATAATCATATTACTACATCAAATAATGTCTAAAGGATTCGAGTTTTTTTCGACTCGCAATTGTAGAAAAAATAATATATATATATATATATATATATATATATATATATATAAATTTAACATTAAAAAAAAGAAACCAAAAGAAAAAAGAAAAAAGAAAAAAGAAAAAAGAAAACGTGTATAGTACAACACTTCCATCCTTTCCATCCCATCACATTTGCAAAAGCCATCGGTGACTTGAGGACTGGGCGGAAGTGGGACTTCCGTCTCAGCTGACGTGCACGGAAGTCCCCACTTCAGCATGGACTCAAGACTGAAGTGGAGCTTCAGTTATGAGACAAAAAATGTTTGTCCCACTTTTTTGCGCTACGCACGACCGGGATATGAAATAAATGGGTCAGACCCATGCAAAGCCCATAAGACTTGTGGGCTCTTAGTCCAACCAGATTTGAGTCAGGGTTGTTCATCACCCATAGACGGAAAAAGTCGGGTGCTCATACTTCTTTTTATATCATGTATTAATTTATGGCATATTGGCAAATTTCGTCCCAAATCTTCAATGGTTTCGCGATAATGGTCCTTATTCATTATAAATTGGTAAAACAGTCCTCAATCATTTTGTGTTTAGCGGAAGTAGTCCTTCCGTCCAATTCTGTGAAGGTCGGTTGTTACTGGGCAAAAAAATAAAGGAAAAATCGATATTAGAAAGGGTAGTATTGGCAACACCATTCCAACGAATATATTTGCATGTTTTTATCAATAAAAACCCCAATTACATCTTCTTCTTCTCCAATTGCTCCAGATTTTGAAATCTCCATTGAAGAAAATGCGAAAAACTACAAATTTTGCCAAGGTCCCTAAGAGTTATGGTGGGTAATGAGTCGAGTCTTCTAATAGGAGCTCCAATTTGATGGATCCTAATGATTTTAGCATGAAAATGGCCACCCATTGCAACTGCCCTAAACCCGTTCCTTCAAAAATTCGGACATCTTGGACGGAATGGAACCCGGGAAGAAGATTCATGACTTGTGAGAATAACAAGGTTTGTTAATTATCAGCTTGATTTTCTCAATTTTGTTTTAAGTTCAATTTGTTACCATAAAATATTTGAATACCTTTTTTTAGGCAAAGAAGAAATGTGATTTCTTCCTTTGGGGCGTATCCACCTCTCGTGTCCAAGGGGGTAGAAATGTAATGCCAGGGTTTGATGAGAAGGTCAAGAAGATGGATGTTGAAATGGCTAAAGCTCGGAGGATGATTAGGAGTTTGTGTATCGCTTCTCTGTGTTCTTGGTTGATCGCAATATTCCCGTGTTATTGGTTAACTATGAAGATGTAGTAGTAAAAGTTAGTTTTGTAAGGATGATGTTAGTACAAATTCGATGAATGTGGGCTGTGATGTAAGAATAATTTGGTAATTAAATGTCATTATTTCCATTAGTGCAAGTACAGATATAACATTTTCATGTAGCAAAAAGTGAAATCACATTAACTTGGTAGCAAAAAGAAGAACAATGTATGAGATTACATCCATATCAACAAAAAACAGGCCTACTGGTTTGTATTTTGGACAAAAAATTACATGTATAAATCAACCAAATAGCCTAATCCCTAAACATGGTCTTCAATCATGTTTCTTTGACAGCTTGTCGTACATGGAAATGTTCCTGTCGACAAATGCTCCTGGAACCGGACAGGTGGCCCTGTTATGACCATGGTTGAGACACCAACTGCAGCGGATAGGCTTTCTCTGCTTCTTGGGAACAATAGGTTCCTGTGATTGAATAAGATGAAATGAGAAAATGTACATAATGAAGCAAAAATCTTAAAATATTCACATTGTCACCTCTTCTGCACTTTCCATTGGAGCTTTACCCTTGTTTGCAGCACTTGAGCCAACATCCCCTTTAAGATTGTCCAAACTGGTCAAAACAGGCTAAAAAATGCCATGTACACTGCTATCCAATTTATCCCCAACATCAGCACTATCTAAAGTAGCCACAGAATTGTCACCATCATCTAAAGTTGCAGTGCAATTTTTAGTATTGTGACCCAACCCCTTGCACATACTGCATTCGTTTACATTGGAAGGCCCACTATACCTTGGACAGACCCTAGCATTATGACCCACCTGACCACATGCTCTACACTTATTTTTCCTTATCCCAGACCTAGAAAGTTTCAATGTACCATCCACCTGGCTCTTTTTATAACCTTTTTCCCCCTCCTCTGGCCTTCTTTTTCTTTTTGGTCTGCCAGGCAGCTTGACTTTGTTTGGTGGAAGAACTGCCTTTTTTTGTGGATTTGGGCCAGTTATTTGGACCATTTGCAGGGTTTATAATGGCCTTATATGCCCTCTTATATGCAGCAATAGTATAACAGTCATCAACAAATGCTTCACACTTCAATTTTTGAAAACCTAGTGCAGCCACCCCATGAATGCAAGGTATACCTTATATGTCCCATTTTTTGCAGGTACAAGTCTTGTGTTTAGTATCAACTGCAAATTGATCCATATTTGGATCTGTCACCTGAAATTTGTTGTCCCCACAGTAAGTTGGATGAGATGAAACAGAGTCCTCTTTCAACTTCTCCAAAAGCTTCATTATTGATGGACAAATATCCCCTTTCTGATTTTCTATCCATTCTCTCCTTTGCTGCAATCTCAGCATTAGATAAACCCTCACCCTCTCCAATATTCCCAGGATTGGTTTGGTTCTAGCAATGAGCAACTGTCTATTGAATGCTTCTGTGTGATTGTTCAACAACATGTCACACTTGGATGTTGGCCTAAAATGAGATCTGGTCCACTGATAAGGATTTGTTGTTTCAATTAGCCATTTCAGTGCACCTTTATCAATTGCCCCTAGATGAATCATGTCTTTATCAAACTGATTAATGTAAGTGTCCTTTGCACATCTCCAAAATAACTCTTTAAGATCTTCTCCTGGATGGTTTTTCCTCATGTTATTGTGAAGATGCCTGCAGCAATGTCTGTGCTCAATTCCAAGCAAGTTTGAGCTTACAGCATCAATGATCCCCTGCAAAAAATTTAAACATATGTATTATATCAGTTGGTATAGAAAGCTTGACAGTAAAATCCAAATGTAAATAAATTACCTTTTGTCTGTCACTCATTATACACCATTATGCTGGATTGGCCATTTCCAAGTCTTCCTTCATTAAATTCACAAACCAGTCCCAGGAAGAAATGTTCTCATTTTCTGCAATAGCATATATAATTGGATACATCCCATTATCTGCATCTACCCCTACTGCAGTCAACAAAACACCTTTGTGAGGACCTTTCAAGAATGTACCATCCAATCCTATCAATTTCCTACAGCCTTCCAAAAAACCCTGTTTCAAAGGCTGTAAACAAACATATATTCTCTTAAAGACTTCCTCCCCAGTAGTTCCACATTTATCAGTTACAATCTTGATATTGGTACCCGGATTAGTTCTTTCAATTTCTGCAACATAGTTGTAAAGCAATTTATTGTGAAGAACCAGCTTCAATAGTTTTGACATTTTCAACATTTAACATGTGCAGCCACTGTCTAAATGCAGACACATCTTTATAAGTAAACCATGATTCGGTCATCTACAATTAAAATAAAAGCCCACAATCAAAATAAAACACATAAGTAATAAATAATAATCAAGTTTATAAAAATACCAACTTACAAAGTATGGATAACCCCTTATTGGGCAGAAAATTGCTGGGGCACTTTCCATAAATCTATATGCATAATATAGAACAAAAGCTCCACATTCCTCCCCATTAGTCTGTTGGGGCACCTTTGGTGTGAGCAATGAGATGTCATTCATGGATGTATTATCAATCTCTACCCCCTCAGAAATTAACACATCAAACACAAACCTAATGAAATGTAAACACATTCTGTTAACTAAAGCATAAACAATAATATTTAACTTTAAATTATTAACAGTCACTTACTTTCTTATTAGAGGATGTATTATGTTAGCAGCAACTTGAAGAGAATCCAACAATAATAAGCACTGGTTTTTTGATTCCAAAGCCTCATTGAAATTACATAAGATTAGCAAAAACCAATGACCCCTATTACATGAAATAAACAAAATCCATGAATAGTGGAAAAATTACGGTACAACTGTAATAAAAAATTTACTGTCCGAAGATATAATTTATATAAACTTACCACTTGACAATGGGTACAAGAACATATTGTTTTGTGAATATTTTTTTCTTCTTCACCCATTTTACCACCTTTGCCTCAGAATTTCCACCGGGAGAAGAGTAATGATTGAACCATATTGCATCCAACTTTTCGAAGCTCTTTCTCTTGTCAACGGACACTTCTTTCCAGATGATACTACCAGATTAAAACATATTTAACTATCAAAATAAACACTAATTAACATTAACTGTTAAAGATTTTAAGGAAAAAAACAAAAATTTAACCTTAAGAAATCTTCCAAAGCATCGGAATTCAATAGCCCACTCAAAATGCAAAAACCTTCCCTACCACCTCCTCTATGGAGTCCTGACCTAAGTGTCATCTCCGTTCTCAGCAGTTGAAGGGTTTAATACTCAGAACCCTAATTTTGGAATCGCAGCTTCGGGATATCGGGGAGAGGGAGAGACATTTAGGGTAAAAAATAATTAACCCCACCCTTGCTCGAATTTACCCCTGGTAATTTCTCTTTGGAAATACCCAAAATAGCCCTAGTTCATATCATGTCTTTTAAAAAATAAAGCAAAACTTTTTTTTTCAGTCACAGAATTGGACGGAAGGACTACTTCCGCTAAACGCAAAATGATTGAGGACTGTTTTACCAATTTATAATGAATAAGGACCATTATCGCGAAACCATTGAAGATTTGGGACGAAATTTGCCAATATGCCTTAATTTATTATCTGCTTCACATGTTTGAATATTCTATAACACTTCATGTAATAATATAATAATGAAAATTTATATTCATATAACCTAAACTTTAATTGTTAAACTCTAAGTGTAAAATAACGAAAATTGAGAATTAATTAAGAGCGTGTTTGAGTACGCTGGAATGGAAATGAATGAAACGACTTTTCCAACTTCTCTTTCCATTCCCGCGTTTGGTTGATCAATTTAAAGCGAGAGTGGCCTTTACACGGGAATGCTCATTCCAAAAAGAAGTTAGAATGATCATTCCAAATCCAAAACTTATGTAATGGCCTCTCCAGGAGAAGTTGGAATCAGCAATTAATAGAAAGTAACTATTGTACCCTTTATTTAATTATTATAGTGTTCAAATTAAACAACATGTTCATTTTCTCCCGAAATAATTATTCCCTTGATAAAGCTTTATATATGATATTTACATGAATATTTATTTATTTATTTTGTTACTTTTTCGTTTAATTTTAATATAAAATATAGTTATTTTATATTATATTCAACTTTATATATTAATTATATTTGAACATTTAAATGTATATTTGATGCGCTTCAGTGCACAAATCAGGGTGGAACCAAGAATTTCTCATTATAAGGAAAAATATTTTACTGATTTTTTATACAATATTTAGAAGGGAATCTCACAAGAAAGTAAAAGTTTCTTATAAAAAATCGTAATTTCTGAAAAATATTGAGATGGTCAGGGTTCTGAATCCACCACTGTGTATACATATAATATTTTTCACTTGAAAGTTTATATATTGTGCAATTAATTAGTTTGCTCGTCAACATATGTTAAAGGACATTTAAGTCATATTATATTGAATCACATTTCATTCCAATATTAAATAATAGTTTTCCCAAACACGTAAAAGGAATCGTCATTCCATTCTGACTTAGTCTTTCAATCAATGAAATTGAAAGAGGATTCCAAAATTATTCCGGATGGAAAGTTATTATGGGTGAAAATGGATTTTATTCCAGCGTCCCTAAACGTAATGTAAAAGCTTTACAAAGGAGAATTCAAGTAACGTTCACCCATAGACCGAAAAAATAGGAAACTATTAGCCGAAACAATTTGTATCTTTTTACAAACACGAGAGAATGGGAGAATTATAATTATAGATTAGGATATCTTTAAAAAAACAACTTTGAAATTACCAAAAAGAAAAATCAAATAGTTTAAGAAGAAATAAAAGGATCAAAACGCATTATATTTTGGAAGACGGTGAGAACAGAATGTAAATACTTTTGGTTTACCCCGAGGGGCACCCGATGTCCACCGCTTGCGTGGTGACTAATTCGGGCTCGACTTGCGGTTGGCCCGTAGCGTTACCGCTAGCGGGGGAGGACCTGGCCCATACTGCTCTTTTACACGGATCCATACCACCGTGGGAAAATCCCACAAGAGTCGCTCCCCAAGGGAATTGAACATTCGTCAACGGTGAGGAATGTAACAGCTCCAACCAGCTGCCCCAGAGCTCGGGGTTACAGAATGTAAATACTATTAAACATAAAATAACTATTTCGAAACTATGTTGACACATTCGATAGAAATTTGAATGATGTATCACTGACACAAAGCGTATTCATCAAGTTATCATGAATCATTCGAAAGTCGAAACATATAAAGTCTAAACTTTTTTTTTATCTAATAGATACATTCTTATAGAAGTCTGAGATTTATTGTGTGTTAATTGAGCATTTGACTCGTAGTTAAGCAAATCAAAATTCAAGCTAACTTTAAGAAAGATCTAGTCATGAATTGAACTTTAAAAAATATCAAGTTATCATGAATCATTTGAAACAGCATGTAAAGTCTGAACCTTTTTTATCTAATAGATAGAACCTTTTTTAGGACGTTTAGATCTTGCTTAATTTTAAAAATATTAATTAATTCAATACTCTCCTAATTTTTCTAGATGAAATCTGATTTTTTTCAGAATCTTATAATATTTGATAGTATTAAACAAATATTCATCACATGAAAGAGGCATACGGAAATGATATTATGTTCCGTGTCTCAGAATTATGAAATTTAATTTCTACTATCAAAATTTTTACCAGAAAAAAAATAGAAAAAAAAATCTACTCGGGCCTCGTCCAATTGGAGCAATCTAAATTCAATAATATTGATGCTAACATTGATTATTTGACTAAATAACTTCATTTATCAAATTAGATTTTAGGATTTCGAATTACCATTTCGTTGTTTTAGGTGATGGCATAGGAAGAGGTCGGAGACAAAAAAATAGAGGCAAAAAAAAGAAATTGGTATCGATCGAGAAAGTGAAGAAATTGGTCGGCAGTTGAAGATTTGAGAGGCTTGAGAAGATTGAATAAGCCACAAGTTAAACATATATTTTTTTTTTATCTAAAATGATTTTTTTTTTTTAAAAAAAACATTTGGGTCGGGTTAAGTTAAAACCCAACCCGAAAGAGAAAATAGTTAACTCGGAATTGACTTGTAGATCGTACGATCCTACGTTCTCGAGTCCGATCCCACGAGTTTACCCCTACTTAATTACCGAACCTATGTAAGATCTAACACGTAAGGTCCCTTAAAACTCGTAAAATCGTACGACGAATCAACTACGATTTTACGAATCAACTCGCGAGTTTGACTACCTTGATAGAACCTTATAGAAGTCTGAGATTTATTGTATGTATTAACTGACTCGTAGTTAAAGCAAATCGAAATTCAACCTACAACTTTAAGAAAGATCCAAGTCATGAATTGTATAAATTATTCTTTCCTCGTACATTCTCAAGTCCTATGTTGTATGGTGGTGATTTTTTTTTATTTTTTTTATTTTTTTATTTTATATTGTATGGTGGTAATTGTTTAGGTAAATGGTTTTGTTTTGTAGCTTAAGACCTAAGCTTCTTACGTGGAAAAGATATAGTCATTCGTTCTTTCGCTTTTCCAGTTCGGATCAGGATTACCCTAAGCAAAAACATAGATATCTTCAACTGGTTGTAACATAAATTAATTGCAAAAGAAGGGGGAAATAAAGGCAATTAAAAGTTGGTAGATACAAATTTGCCAAAATATGAGTTAATGTACTATTGCAGTTGAAAGTTTTGGTGGACAAATATCAATAATCCTTCATATATTTTTTTTCACATAATTTTTCATGACTCTACTCGCGAAGTTAAAGGTAGTGTGTCATTTCACCCCAAGCGTGTGTAAGATGCTAGAGAAAATATAGAATCAAACACTATCTGGTAAGAAGTTATTCGTACCTGTATTTTATTTTGATACTTGAGAATTAATAAAAATCTAGTAAGCTCTCCATTCTCACTTAATTGTCGATTAAGAGATATATATGCATTAGTGGCGGCTATGAGGGTGTGCGAGGTGAGCGACCGCACAGGGCCTCCAAAAATCCGGGGCCCCAATTTTTTATTTATTTATATATATACTTAGCAAAAAATCCGGGGCCCCAATTTTTTTTTGTTTATATATATACTTAGCAAAAAATCTGGGGCCCCAATTTTTTTAATTTATATATTACTTAGCAAAAAAATCCGGGGCCCCAATTTTTTATTTATTTATATATATACTTATCAAAAAATACGGGGCCCCAAATTTTTTTTTTTGTTTATATATATATATATATATATACTTAGCCTAAAATTTGGGGCCCCAATTTTTTTTTCGCACAGGGCCTCGGATATGTTTGAGCCGCCCCTGATATGCATCCAAATTAATTGTCATTTACATGTCTTTTATTAGGTGTCGACAATTTATTCCAATTATACCCTCAACATATTTTTTATTGGAAAAGTGAAAGAGAGAGAGGTAGGAAGGGGTATTATTGGAATTGTTGTGGAAATATTACTATTTGTTTGAATTCCTTAATTTTTTTCAAAGTTTCCAAAACTTCCTATATTGAGGAATGAAGGGAGTAAGATTTATCATCTAATTAACTTATTGAGTTATTATCTTTCACTACTAAATAAGTCTTTATACAATCTCTAATACAAAATGTTAACTTATTTTAACTTTGATTCTCATTTCTTTTATCATAAATAATATAATTTTAAAATTTCCAAAATAAAAATTCTCAAATAAAAAATAAATTCTAATACAATAAAAAACTGTAATACAAAGGTACCTTGAATTTGGAGTACTACCAAATTATATGGCCTTATTCATTGTTCATTAGAATTGTTAGGTACAAAGTAGATTCGATACGCAATTTTGGGGTTTGTTTGGATTGGACGTGACTTGACTTGAGTATATACTCTCTTTGAATTGGGCATGGATATGAAATTTAAAACATTAAATTATTTATAATTTTATTTGGATTTGAGACTGGTGTGAGATTGAGACCGAAATCTCGGAATGATATCCAATTCAAGCAAAACCTTGATAAGCAGCTTACTGGAAAGAACGCTCCCGGCTCCTATGCGGGATAGCTTTTGTTCGCGACGCTACGGGACGATGTCTACCAAACCGTCTGGATGAGATTTTTTTAACGGTCCCGTGATCTCGAGAGAGAATTTTTTTTTTTAATATTTTAAGTCCAGCCGCAACTTTTCTCTTTTCAAATTTGAGCCGTTCAAAATCTCATTCGACGGTTGGGATTATTCCGCACGTGCGGAAGACGGAGAGCCGGACTGGGCAAGAACCGATAAAATCATTTGATTATGTCTTCTTGTATGAATGGAAAGGCTGCCTACTTTATCTATAGTACTGAAGTCGTTAACCATCTCTATCGCGATGTAGTCTAAATTTATCGTCTGAAAATGAAACTCATGACAAGATATCGAATTACATAAAAAAATGGCAAAAAAATAATAATATTGAGGGACGAAACTGATAAAATATTCCGAACTAAATATAAAATTTACTATACCTATTACTATTTTTAAAAATCTCGAGGCGAGTCGTCCCGATCTCTTCTATCATATTCTTCATGTATATTTTCATTTTAAAAAACATGGATCAGCAGAAATATTATTATTGATTTATAGTCTTGGAATTTGGTTCTTGGGTAGTTTATATTCGGTGGGATGCTTCATATCATGGCTGATAGTCATGTGACATATTGCTAAGGTAGCAAATTAATGCAAACATAAATCTAAGAGGAAGGCCTAAGTTTTTAGAAATCTGATCATAACTCATTTTATTACTGGTATTCAGTTATTTCACTCGATTAATTTAATTAAAATTTTGTGGACAAATTTATAAAATGTACCATACTGAATGTGCATGTTGAATGACTTGAAATAACAACCTTATTCTGAGCAATACCCAGAGGAGTTGAACATAAAATGTGTAAATTTGTCAACTACACCCCTGCCTCTTATCAATCTAATCATCACAGAAGAGACAAAATCAGACAATAATTTTTCATATTTTCAGGCGTCGCGGCTCCTATGCGGACCCTGAAAATTTCGATCTGACATGCGCCACGATCCCGATTAGTTGATTTTATACCTTTTGATCCAACGACCCGTATCAAAATAGGGGTATTTTAGGGATAAACTTTGCGTGTTACTTTTTGTTCTCAGGAGAGAGAAAAGTTGCGGGTCGAACAAAAAAACACGTGCAACTTTTCTCTCTCCTCCTCGTGAACTCCAATCGATATGACGGTTAGCGTGTTACTTTTTGTTCTCTAGGAGAGAGAAAGAGTTGGACGAAAAATACACGTTTTCTTCTTTAGAGAACACATGTTTTTGGTTAGAGTGTTCTCTAACCAAAAAACATGTGTTCTCTAAAGAAGAAACATGTATTTTTGTTCACCCGCAACTTTTCTCTCTCCTCCCCAGTAACCCAATCATTTATTTGTAAAATTACATATGTACTCTTTCATTATATAACATTTGTTTTTTTATTATTTTTTTATTGTCATCCGCAACTTTTCTCTCTCCAGTATCCTGGACAGCTTCAAAAATTCCATCCGACGGCTAGGATGGTTCTGCAGTGCGTGAACTTTGGGCGTCCATGCAGGGAGCCTGGACCGATTTTCGTGGTGAAAGACAATATTTTCATATATATATATATATATATATATATATATATATATATATATATATATATATATATATTAAACAAAAAATTCAACTTTTAAAGTTTTGGAACAGCTGATATTGCTGGAGTTAAGGTGCGAACGAGATGTTTTGTTCACACATGCGAATACTTATTATTGATGAATGAATTAAATTGACAGCTGAAATTCTTCGAAAATAAGTGTTATTTATATATTTTTGTTTAAAAGGCTATTGTTCTTTTCCAAAAATAAAGGATCAAATTTATTCTTTAAATTCATTAAATGACTAATTAAAAATACTTGTTACACATTGTAGCGGCAACCGACATCTCTTGCCCTCCTGGATTCGCCAATGGAGCATTGGGTTGGGCACTCACTATCACATGCAGATCGCCATTGATATTGTGCGTGTGCTCCCAACTTTTGGCTGTATAGAAATCACCAAATCTACCAAATGCCAGATTGACATTATGAGTTCCCCAATTCCAACTGTACCTTACATCTAACTTAGTGATAAGGATTTAATTATATCCTTGAATCTTTTCATGGATAATGCCACCCGCAAATTGGGGTTTTTAACATTTTGCGTTTGATGAGTTAGGTTCTTAAATATTATTTATTTTTATTTTTATATACCTGAATAATTTGCGAATTAGTTGGTTAGATCCTTTTGTTAAAAAAAGTACTCAATCAACTGTTAGTCTATTTTTTTTAAATTCAAACTGAAAATAACAGTGTTACATATGAAATACTTTTTGAACATATGTTCTCTTTATTAATACATGGCATGAGACTGTACCAGTCGTTTTATTTCGATGACACACATATCTACGTAACAGGTGTTTGAAAATCAAAACATATATCCCGCAAAAAAAAATATTGACCATTTAAAATTTGTATTCAACTGCCCATAACAAAAAAAATTTATTCAGTATATATTAAATTTTAATCGTTTTGCACTATAGCTGGACCAAAGAGGCTCCTTTAGTTCTTTTGCTTTGCTTGCAACTTACACTTTCCAAACTTGAAGAGCTACTAAATCCTCAAGGAGAATCAGAATCGGTCCAGGGTTTTTACAGTTAATTTTCAAGTCATTTTTTGTCAGTGATATTTGGGACTTAATAGGTTATGCTGATGTTGTTGTAGTAGTAGTCATATTCTCTTGGTTAACCCTGAGGGGCACCCGGTGTCCACCGACAACGTGGTGACTAATCAAGACTCGACCTGCGGTTGGCCTGTAGCGTGACCACTAGAGGGGAGGGTATGACCCATATTTCTCTTATACATGGAACTCTACCACCGCGGAAAAAACTCACGAGAGTTGTGGTCCACTGTGACAATCGAACCCTCGTCAACGATGAGGCATATAACAACTCTAACCAATTGCCCCAGAACTCTGGGTTAGTAGTAGTAGTAATATTATTTTCCTCTTTTTCATCAGAATCTCACTTTGTAATTGGGTTTTCCAACCTCTTATGCTCTGTTAGATTGCTTTGATCTTTTCCTTTGAATCTTCACCAATCACACCGCCAGCCTAAAAGAAAAGCTACACTAATTACACGCTTTCTAGCTTCACTTTACTTTTTATTTTGGTTATAGAAAATAATATTCCCTTAATTCCATACTATAAACTGTTTAAAATATTTAGTAAAAATTAAAAAATATAAAAAATAAAGTGTTTTATAATCAAAATATTCATATTATTCCTTAAATAAAATTAATGATATATAAATTATATTTAAAAAAATAATATTAATATTTTGACTAACAAAAATAATTTAATTTTTACTTTATTAAATTTTGTTATATGTTATAAACGATTTATATTGTAGAATTTAGGTAATGATCGGTTAGTACCAACATCTTACCTTTGGAATGTTACACCTTTCAAAATCTAAATTAGGATTACTTTAATATTACCAACAATTTGAAAGATGTACTAATTAGATTGATCAAATTATTGAAATTGGATACTGCTTTTTTTTTTTTTTTGTCGTTTTGCTGGGTGTTGGATGCGTAATGGAGTGGGAGTTACTTGTCAACTTCTTGTTTTTTTTTCTTTGATTGATACTCTGGAACTCCATGATTTCCCCTCAATCTTGGAATCTTTGGATAGAAATGGATCCACTACACGACAAAGGCAGCATTTGGTAAAATAGTCTAGGACTGCTGGTATAGGGTAATCACTAGATTGAGCCTCGGTTTGATATTTCTAGTATCAGTCACGGAGTAGTATCAAATTCAAATCAAAAATTTACATAACTTAATGCTTCAGATTTCATTCATAAACTTAATCGAAAAAAGAGTTTGAATTTCAATTTGAGTTTCAAACCTAATTTAATTACACACATAATCATCCATCTTAAGCAACTATTAACTAATTAAACAAAATCCTAATTGCCTCACTAATCACGCCTCCGCCGCCCCTCACCTTTCCCCTGCCCCTCAATAGGAGTATAGATAAAGGTGACAATGAACATTCTATTACACTATCTAATACTCCCTCCCCATTCCCATTTAATTATCGTTTAGGTGATGTATAGGTATCCAAATTAATTGTCGTTTAAGACTATTTTATTAATTGTCAATAATTTATTCTAATTATACCCTGAAATTTCTTTTATTTGCCGCATCTGTCATCCCTATTTTTTTACTTTCTTTTCTTATGCTATAAAAGTGAGAGAGAGGGTTAATATTGAAACTTTCATTGAAAACGACAAGTTCCTTAATTTTTTAAAATTGTCTAAAGAGTCTTATATTTAGGAATGGAGGGAGTACTACATTCATTCTTAAATATAAGACTTTCATTACATGTTACGAAAATTAAGAAAAACAAAAAAAATTAAGATATTTTTGTAATCAAAATATTAATATTACTCTCTTAAATAGAATTAATGGTATACAAATCACATTTAAGAGAATAATATTAGTATTTTAATTGCAAAAACATCTTAATTTTTGTTTTCTTAATTTTCACAATATGTAATGAAAATCTTATATTTAGGAATGGAGGAAGTACGCTGGAAAAAATATATGTACTCACTTTATTCCAAATTAACTTTCTTTATTATTATTTCTTTTTAAGTCTGTCAAATTATTTGACATATATTTAAATAAAGAGTCTGATTAGATTGAGTAATTCGAAGTTTTCTTTTCTCAAATTCAAACTAATCTCACACCGAAACTAGTATTTTAAAATGATAGGTTTAACATCCTGCATCAATCTAAAGAATGCTCCGACTTCGATTTGAAACTGCATCAAACTCTTCCTGCTTAGGGATAGAGCGTCTGGATCGGACATGAAAAGGAACCGCTGGAAAAGAGAATGCTGGAGAGCTTGAGAACTCCTTGCGGAGAATCAGCATCCATGACGCTTCAACCGGGTTATTCTATTCCACCTCTTAGAAAGAAAAGAACTTAAATGACCCATGGGTGGATATATGAATCCAACCGAATGCCGTCCGAATTGTAGCCTGGAGAAGCGTCCTCAGCGGCGGACCGAGCACTTTATTGGATTGGAAGCGTAAGTCCTCCTTAACTTCGTGAAACCTTTTCGGAAGAGAGACTACTAGTCGCGGATAAGGCACTTGGCAAATCAAACCAAATTGAACTATTCATAACCTTCAACCCCATATGATATCCCTAGTTAATTTAAAATTGGCCATCTATAAAACTAGTCAAGAAGTAGTTAACTGGTTGACAAGAATTATGTAGGAACATCCTACACTTTTACTCAAGTTTACCATCTAATTCATTAAAACATTAATTTCCGTCTATTTGTCAAATAGGACATTTAATTTGGAATTAAGGGAGTAAATGAAAGTAGAATAATTTGTAGACTCATCATCTGCAGTTGAGAATTCCACATCGTTTAGTTAATGGACAAGTTTATTTCATACTACTATATAGCTTGGGTAGTCCTCCTTTCTATTGAGATGGCTTCTGGAAGTTGGAATTACACTCAAATCTACTTTTTTTATCATGATATCAGAGTCACCTAATTCAATATTGTGCCACTTGTAGATATCCAATCATGCATATTTATTTACGATTCAAATTTTCAATCACGAGTATAAGAGGTGTGTATCCTTCCCACTTTAAATATCTTTTTAACATCTACTTAACAAATATTGATTGTACATTGTATCAATGGCAAATCCAAAATTTACATGTTGTAGTCAAATATAAGAAGACATTTCTTCTAATAATTGTTTTAAAATATTTTTTTAGAGAACAAAATTTATTTATAAAAAATGTGACATTTTAAAAAAAAATTAGAGATACCCTTTGATCCGCCATTGCATTGTATCAGAACGGTGACAACCCTATACTTGTTGTTGCTCTCATTGTAATGACCAAACTTATTTGTTCTATTTTATGTAGTGTTGCCGGCAAAAAAAAACTGGCATTGCTCTTGAAATCCAGCTGGGTTTTAGTTTTTTTCTCTTGTTGCCCTCGTTTCTCACCAGACTAGGTAGTCTTTACCAAGAAAAAAATAGAAAAAATCACTAAGCAGTATTTGTAGTTTTAAATTTGGGTAAGGTCGGGGACGATTACACCCGAGATTTTTTAAAAATCTTACTAGACATAGTAAATTTTATATGTAGTTTAGAATATTTGATCAAATTCGCCCCAATATTTTTTTTTGCAGTTTTTATATTTAGTTTGGTATACTGTTGCAGTTTTTCATACTTTAACCTAACAAGTCCTGATTTCTCCTTAGATAAGGTGATTTAATTTTACAATATGCGTATCGAATGTTATACCAATCTGTCAACTACTTTATTAGGTGTTGGCACAATTACCGTAGATTAGTAGAGCAAGAACGTGACTAGTAATTGCCTCATAAATGAATAAAATCTGACCAAATCATGTGAACACAAACACTTTTTCTTCGTTCACACTTCATATTACGCCTATTTTTAATTTTTTTTTGAAAAACGTCAACGGATTTGAATTAGGTATCAAGTTGACCTCGTAACAAAGTCATTTCTTTGGTAATTTTACTTGGTACCTTCTAGAAAAGTCAAAAGCCAAAATACCAACAGAAAAAAACGAAATAAAAAAAAACATTCCTTGGCAGTTGTGCCAAGTAGAATCCAGAAAATAATTTTACATAGTAGATTAATTCTTAGAGGGATAAAAATAATTTTCTTAATACTATTTTTAAATTTTTTTTAAAAAATAAAAATTCTAATTTAAAAAATCACAAAGAGCGGGCGCTCCCATCCACCGTTGTCTCCTTGTAGACCCTCTACTCATTAAGTTAAACTCCCTCAATTTACTTATAGCGGTTTTTTTCCTTTGAATCGTACCAACTTAACAAATCAGCAAATTAATTTGATCTATAATGAATAAGAAAAAAACAAATTACCACTTTGTAATTGAAAATAAGTTGGTGTTGTGGGTACTGTAATTAAAAATCAGATAAAAATGAAAAAAACTTTAGTAAATAGTTTTTTTTTAATTTCACGAAATGACAAATAAAAATGAAAATAATTTTAAAAATGATAATTATTTGGAAAAACGATGAAATACTTTCAATAACAATTATTAAAAAAACTGGCATTGCTTTGACAAGAGGCGGCGGCGTAATTAATTATCGTCTACTTTGCTTGTGACTCTCAAAATAAGATAATCATGTTATAAGTGATTTCATATTGTAAGAACGAATGAATTTCTAGTTATGATTTTCCTAATAAAATTAATCAAATATTTGAATATCGTGATACAAAAATTGGTAAAAGGTGTTCCATACTCCCTAAACTATTCGAGTTTTTAGTTTTTGACCCTCAATTAAAAAAGGTCAAGTTTTACCCCCTAAATTGTTCAGGCGTGTCAAACGTGACCCTTCTGTCCATTTTTTCCGTTACATCGTGACGGAAGTTCAAATAAATGAGGCATTTTAGACAAACCATATTAAATTGTTACAATTTTAAAAAATATTACAATTTTATTAAATTGTCAAAATGAAGATTGAAACAAGTAGTCATCTATCTAAGTCATGGACGGCAATCAAAATTGTCGGAGCTGCAAAAGTGGTTAGCGAGTTATAAAGATGATCGAAATGGTATATCAAGTTTGCCGTTGACGGCAGCGAATTATATTTTAGGGTTTGTTTTGAATTTCTTTTTAAGATTTAAAATGGTTTGTTCAAAATACCCTCATTTGTTTTAACATCCGTCACAATATAATGAAAAATTTGACGGAAGGGTCACGTTTGGCACATCTGAACAATTTAGAGAGCAAAACTTGATGTTTTTTAATTTAAGATAAAAAACCCAAATAATTTAGAGGGTGTGGGCATCTTTAACCCTACAAAAATTGACAATGCCGTTGGGGAAAAGAATATCTCATAGCAGGAGGTTCTTTTCTTATCTTTTCGGGTATTAGGGGGGAAAGGGAGCGTTTCTAAAACGGTAGAAAGCGTAGTAGAAGCCGTGATTCAGAAGGAAAAACGCGCCGCAATGTGAAAAGGATGCATTATTATGGTGGGTTGATAGCGGGGTGGAATTGAGCGTTATCAAAGGCACGTGCTCACGTGTTTTTCTCATGTGAATCACAGATTTATATTTTTATAACACCAAAAAAAACTGCCGTCCACAGGCGGCCAAGTCTCATGCCTTTCAAACTCTTTATTTCCTTTTGCCACGTGGTTTCCCACAACTCAAGCATTCTTCTCCCCTTTCCTAATGCATAAACTGGTCACATCATCACAAAGTTATCTCTCTCCTCATTCTTTGGTAATGTGGCCAATTCTGTACAACATGGACTTGACCATATCAGAATTTTCCTTTCCTCATAGGTTGAGGGAAAAGAATAACAAGATACCAAAGAAATACTACTTCAATAGGATTTGGCCCAAGTATGAAGAAATTTGATGCCATTTAAGTAAATGTTCGGGAAGGTGGAATATGAGACATATTTAATGGGTTTGGTTTTATTTTTTACTCACAATTTATAATTAGCAGATCATTGATCTATATACATAATGGCTTAGTTATGTGAGGGTCGTCGATCTATATGTAAGGTGATCTAGTTATGTTTATAATTAGCAGATCATTGATCTATATACATAATGGCTTAGTTATGTGAGGGTCGTCGATCTATATGCAAGGTGGTCTAGTTATGTGAGTAGAGTGTAAAACTGAGATTAATGGACCAATCTTTCCTCCATTTTTTCTTAAGGGTTCAGATTCAACTTTTGTAAATTCAATTCTTTCAAATTTTTCGTTTTAATAAGATGTTTTACCCACTAAATTACTTACTAGTAATTTATAAATTTAATTCTTGTACATGATGAACACTCTTTTGAAAACTTTCTTTTGCTATGATTTGTGTCGGATGTAGCATGGTAGCAAGGGGTCACATGGCACAAGACAAAAATTAAATTAGTAAATATAATATATTTTTCTGTATTTAGATGATAAATATGTAAGTAATCTCACACAATCGTCGGATGCACCCACTGTTCTCATTTCTTAGATCTACCACTGACTATGATCCTAACACGGATCAAAATAGTCGTAAATTATAAAACTTGAACGAATGCTTTATTTTATTTTTATTTTTTGCTTAGAGCATATATACGACTTAAATCTAAGTGAAACTAATTCTTACAAGATTTGAGATGTATCTGTAAAGTTCGACTCTTACTTATAAGAAGGTGTAGTCTATAACTTTTCCAACACAATGACACACGTCCACAAACAAGAGATTAGCCGCGGATGCAGTGTTCCGCTACCGAAGTCACATGCCCCGTTAATTTTTTTTTATGGTAAATATATTGTATTCTTGCTTTATTTAAATAATAGGTTAATAAGTGACCCACACAAATAAGTTGAATCGGCAAATTATCTCACTCCTCTTCTCTTAGGTCCTAGATCCGCCAGTGCAAGAGATGAATAAAAACTTTACATATTAGCAGTTTGTTTACTAAGTGGTGTAAGCTATTGGTTTTTAACTTGTATTATACTGATTAATCTTAGGGGGAAAAATCATACTTCATAAGTTAAAACTGAAGCTATAAAAAAGATTTAATCCAAATAATTGAGATCGGAAATTAAAAGTGAAGCTACCTCTTAAAAAAAAGTGAAAGAAGAAATATATGGCCATCAAAAGGGATGAAAATTGTCTATACGCGTCGGTGTACTCATTCATGTGCACCAATCAATAAGAATTCTTCACGTGATCACTCTTTTAATTATATATATACATGGTGAATTGTGATTAATTTGGTACATAAATAAATATACGGATGAATATTGGCGATTATTTGCCGTCAAGAGGACAATGCAAAGAAAGATTCTTTGAATAAAGACACCAAAAAACACCTAACCAAATGAATGAATAAAGACAGCTAATAATAGATCCCCAAACACCACACTGGACTGGAATTTCACCATATAAATACACACATTCTTCTTCCCCCAAAATCCAAACCATAAACTAAATAAAGCTTATTCCTTATTCCTTATTCTCTTCCTAATAAATTCTTCCAAAATTTTCTCTTCCATGGGGTGGTGGACTAGAGGTAAAACAATCGGACGCGGCTCCTCCGCCACAGTATATCTCGCTACCGCCACCGTCTCCGGTGAGCTTTTGGCGGTAAAATCCACTGAGCTTTCTTCTTCTGCCCTGTTACAAAAAGAACAGAGTCTAGTTTCTCAAATTAGCCCTGGTAGTCCTTATATGATTAAATACATAGGTTCAGAAATTACATCGGAAAATGGCAAATCTTTTTACAATCTCTTGATGGAGTATATCCCAGGTGGGACACTTTCTGATTTGATCAAGAAACAAAAGGAGGATGGAGGTTCATTAAATGAATCAATTATTCAATTATATGCTCATCAAATCTTGAAAGGCTTGGAATTTCTTCATTTAAATGGAATTGTTCATTGTGATATAAAAGGCCAGAATATCTTGATTGGAGAAGACGGAATCAAAATTGCTGATTTTGGTTGTGCTCGGAAAGTGGAAAAAGACCAGAAATCAATCTCCGGTACGCCGATTTTCATGGCTCCGGAGGTTGCTCGTGGGGAAGAACAGGGATTCGCAGCTGATATATGGGCGCTTGGGTGTACGATTATTGAAATGGCCACCGGGGCTAGTCCTTGGCCGGAAATATCAAAGACCCTGTTTCTGCTCTTTATAGAATTGGTTATTCCGGTGATGTTCCGGAATTTCCGGGGTGGTTGTCTAGAAATGCAAATGAATTCTTGGACAAGTGTTTAAGGATTGATGTAAATGAGAGATGGACCGCGAAAGAGCTTCTAGAACATCCATTTTTCAATGGAATTGGGACTAATAATTCAAGGGAGGAAATTACCAAAATTGTTAGAAATTCTCCAACTAGTATCTTAGATCAAGATTTCTGGGATTCTTCTATGGGAGCTTGTGAATTAGCTCAAGAATCTTCTTTATTCAGTTCTTCAAGAGATAGGATCAAGAATTTGATTGAAGACGATGTTTCGAAAAATCTACCAAATTGGACAGAGGATGAAGATTGGATGACCGTTAGAGGCATTGTTGAAGAAGAAAATCCACAAGTTTTCGAGAAAATTCATGAAGTTGAAGTCCAAGATTATGAAGATTCCATGTCTGAAGAAGAAGAGCTTGAGAGCTCAATTAATATTGATAATTTATTATTAAATTCTTTCTTAGATGTTGAGATTGATAATAGTGGGAATGTTGTTTCTACTACTATTAATCATGTAATGTACTCTGATATTGTAGAATATGCTATTGCTTTGAGAATTCTTGATTCTGAAATAAAAATTAGAACAAGTTTTGCAGCTAATCATTTTCAAACTTTTCATAAATTATTGCATTTTTTTTTAAAATTCTGTTACTGCATGGATCCAATTTTTTTTGAATCGCATATAGTGCTACAAGTGTCACATTTGCTATGGTTAATGATTAGGTAATGAATAAGTGTTTATTCTGCACACGAAACATATGTTAGCCAAAATAGATTATCAGTTGTTCTTTAATAAACTGAACAAATATTCATTATTTGAAAAATAACGGTTCATTTTTTCCTTAAAATCACAAATGTTGGACCATAGATGAACAACCGACATGGAGGGTGGGGGGGCCTTTCCAATTTATACTATTTTTTAAAATAAATTTTTTCCTAAAGCTTTTTAAATTAAGCTATTATTATATTTTGCCAATAATTTTACTTTTACCTTCTCAAATTTTTTAATAGTAACATATATTATAATGTAACCTCTCAAATTTCTTAAATTCACCTCTTCCTACAACTAAAATGTATTATGTTCTGTACTGAATCCATTTTGCTTTGCTATAGACTTGTTCTATGAGTGTCTTCTCCAGTGACTTTGATTCTTCGATCCACCATTCATTATATATTTCCTGTTGCTACTTTGCCTTTTCAAGGGCTGTGGACGGATAAAATTGACTTCCGAAGCGGGATTTTATTAGAGTGGGGAAAGTTTTGACTTTTGAAGAAGTCAACTATACAAGTCTTCAGAGTCAACCTCAATGAACAAGAAATACTTTGTGTTAGAAATTTTCGAGGTCAACTTGGGCTCTCCAGGCATTATTTATTCTAGAAAAACATTTATAATGGAACCTCTCAAGAAATTCCACTACTTTTTTATTAAAAATTTATCAAAGAGAAATTCCACTATGGGCGGTTTGGACTATGGCCTTGTTAGTTTCAGGGGCGTCTCAATCATTTTGGAGGCCCTGTGCTAAATTTCGAAATGAGGCCCTACATAACCGGAGAAAAATGACTTTCATATAAATATAACAAAAAAATCATTACAACTGTATCATAATTTTTTTTCTCCAAAATGTATAAAAAAATTGTAAACATAATTTTTTAAAAAATATAAATGCTTGACAAATTTTCTTCATTTTAAAAATAGTGATCCTTCCTTAAAAAAAAAAAAAAATAGTGATCCTTCTAACTTTCTTTGAAGCAAAATCATCAACTAAATCTTCATATTTGATTTGCTCCAAAAGATCATTCTCAATTGCTATCGTCGTTAATCCATTGACTCTTTCCTGAGACATTGTAGAACGCATGTATGACTTCAACAACTTCACTTTTGAAAAGCTCATTTCTGTAGATGCAACAGTAACTGGATTAGTCAACAAAATTCCGTATACAATTATTGTGTTAGGAAAAAACCCTACATGCTTCAAGAACATAAAATATCAATAGGTCCCATCTTTTCATTAGGCAAGAATTTTCTAAGCAACTTAAACTCCACATTCAAATTATTTCCATCGATATCAAGAAGAAAGATAACCTATTTCACGTTTTTTTGGGCTTTTACCTATAAATAGAGTGGATTATTTACTGGTAGTTGTCAACATAAAAAATCTCTAGTAATTATAATTTTTATTATTCTTCAACAAAATACAAATACACACCCTAAATAATATATATAACTAACATAAAATTGGGGCCCCCAACTTTTTGGAGGCCATGTCAATCACCTCGAACACCCTCATAGCCACCCCTGGTTAGTTTGTGAATATTTATCTCCTTATTTCAAAATAGATTTCAAGATTATATATGTCATTAAAAAGAATATGTGAAATTTCAAATTTCAAATGCGCACCCTTAATAGGTTTCTTTAATTGTCTTTTATCCTTGGGAATAAGGTTGATATGCGCTTTAGTCGGTGAAGAATTTAGAAGGTTGGGTAACGGTCAGTTCTAAGATTTTAATAAATTGTATATTTTATCTTTAAAAAAAAATATTTTAAAATACTAACTTTCTCCCCCCAAAAAATTATTAATTTTTTTATGTAATTATTTGATATATATGTTACTTCCTCAATATAAAAACATTGGACCTGGCTGTGTTTGGAGGGTTTGGGGGTGGATTTGGATACTTACGGTTGCCAACCACTTCTTTTCAAAGAGAATCAGCATAGTTGAGTGTAGTGTGATATTCAACCACGTGCGGGGATACATTTTTGTTTTTTTTTTTGGGAAAAAGATGGGTCAATTTTGACGCTCATAAAATACTTATTAGATATAGTAATTTTTATGTGTAGTTTGGAATTTTTTATCAAATTCGATCCCCCAATTTTTATTTTTATTTTTACAGCTTTTATAGGTAGATCGGCATACTGTTGCATTTTTTCACCCCAAAAAAACAATTCATGTCTTCATCCTTGCTCATAAAACACTCCTAGAGATAGCAATCCTGTAATCCAATAGTGAGAGCACCAAATTAGCCTGTGATGTAAACTTATCCAAATGAGAACCAAGTTTTTTGCACATACTCTAAAGTTTATGATTGGCCTAACTTTTCATGTCAACCAAGTTATTTGCCAAACTTTTCAAAGGCCTTCTTTATTTCCCATTTGATCATAGTGGAAGATGAATTGCATCCATCTAAGGTGCCTTTTATTCCAAGAACTGTGCATTTTTCATTATAGCCAGAGTTAATCTCTTCTGCATACATCAGAGATTCCCACACTGATTACAGCAATGACTTCATCTTCATCTTTGTTTCTGACCTCTACCTAGCACTGTCAAATGGGCCTCTGGTCCGTTTAAATGCGGGCCAATACAGTCCGCTCCATTTGGACTGCGGACCAAGGTGGACCCTGGACGGATTTGGACGCGGGCCAACACATTTTGTAAATGGACTCTAACACTATCCCTAATATATTAACTAATCACTAAATCTAAACTATATACTACAGACACCAACCCTAACCCTAAATCTAAACTATATACAGTCAAACCTCTATATAAGAATACTCTATATAAGAATAAACTCCTTGTAGTAATAAAAAATTATGGTCCCAACTCGGGACCAGTTATAAATAAGAATAAACTCTACATTGTAATATTCCATGTTTTTTTTAGGACCCTCCTTAAGAAATTTACCTCCATATAGTAATAAAATAACATTAAATTTTAAATATATTTATATATCTATATAAAACATCCATAATTATTTAACAATTTTACATTAAACTTAAGATGATATGAAATATTTGTCTAAAATTGTCTGTGACAATGACTTAATTTTTTGGGTTAATATCGCATCATTTAACTTGCGCGTTCGTAGTAACTCGTCATCGGCACTATCTGTTCGAATTTTGCAGTGCTTGAAGCAGTTTTCAATTGTATGTGGCTTAACATCTATCAACCATGTATAGTAGTTGCCTAAATATTGTGTAGTATCGTGTAATTGGTATTTAACTAATATAGTGTAAGAACACATGTTTTTAAAATATAAGGAACACATTTCTAAGTGTCGTATAATTTATATTAGTTACTTTTTAAAAAATATAATTTTTATATGTAAGCCTCTATTTAAGAATAACCTCCCTATAGTAATATTTTTCTCCAGTCCCGAGAGTATTACTGTATAGAGGTTTTACTGTATTCGCGTTTATTGGCCACACGTTTTAGAATTTTTTTTTTCTTTTCATTTTGGGGAATTCATCCATCAATTAAAGGTGAAGTTTGGGAGTTCTTGTTGGGTTGTTTTGATTCCAATAGCACTGCCAGTGGCGGAGCCAGGAATTTATCTTTGGGGCACAATTAACATTGACAAAATAAATTCATAAGAGCATATAAAATATTTCATTACAATTGTTCCCTACGTGTTTTCATACTTTGATAATATTCTATAATTACATCATTTTCAATAGTATCAAACACATATTTCTCAACAAATGCAATTAAACTATCATTCAACCACTGATCTCCAATTCGATTGCGTAGACGATTCTTGACAAAAGTCATTGCAGAAAATACTCTCTCAACTGAAGCATTAGCCACTGATAGAATTAAAGTCAATGTCAAAAGCTTGTAAACTAATGGGTAAACTTGATGCTTGTTTTCTACAAATAACCTATGTGCAAGCTCACTAAGACCATGCAATTGTTGAAACTCTTCACTCATACACATGTCAATAATATATGTATCAAGTTGATCATCCATTGCTAAGATATGTCCTGCATCAAAATCCAATGGATAGTATCCACATAGTCGAATCAATTTGTTCTTGTCAAAATCAGCAAAGGATCTATTTGGATACAAACACGCAACACAAATTATTAGGTCACTATTCACCTCTGAAAAATGATTATTCAATTCTTGAAGTTGCATATCAATGATAACATAAAACATTTCAACACGATAGTGATGTAAATTTGTCACTTTCTCAAATCTTGAACGACCTATAGGCCTAAATATATCTTCCTTGTCAGGAACATTGATACTGTGAGATCCACAAAACGACGAAACAATCTCAATAAAAGAATCCCATCCATCACCCCTCAATGTTTGGAGCTGCAATTTACAGTAATTCACTAATTTCATAGCATTGACAATATCTTTATCTTTCCTTTGTAATGCTTTAGACAATTCATTTGAAATTCCCAAGATCTGCTTCATGAATCATCAGGTGCCGTGGCCCAGTAGGGCAGGTGCCTGGTCCGTGACCGAGAGGTCCCGGGTTCGATACCTTCCGCCAGCGTGCGGTGAGCTTTATTCTCCCTTATCTAGGGTGCTCTCTCCCCGTTCATGGGGCTGTTCTCTCCCCGCTCATGGGGTTGTTCTATCTCCCCGTTCATGGGTTCCACCCTCGGGCGTTCAAAAAGATTTGCTTCATGAGATATAGATTAAATATAAATTCAAACTTGAACAACAACTCCAGTAAAATACCTGCATCACCTCTCGTTCTTGTACTTGTACGGTCAGTGCTAATCATTTCAATAACTTCAACTGCATATGAAAACATGGCCATCAGATTAATTAAACATTCATAATGAGAACCCCAACGTGTATCACTAGAACGTTTAAGGGTAGTTTCTTGATTGAGACCCATCCCACTTGATATTTCATCAACCCTGGGTGCTTCAAGAATCTTCAGTCTCTGTTTCTCTCGAAGAAGATCACTCCGTTTTGCTAAACCTCCAACAACATTCACCAATCTATGCACCAAAGTAAAGAATGTTTCATCTTCAAAAGTTTCTGTGCCACAGCTACAAGAGCTAATTGTAATTGATTAGCAAATCAATGCATATAATGAGCACTTGGATTTTCTTTTAATATAAGTGTTTTCAATCCATTATACTCGCCTCTCATATCACTCGCTCCATCATATCCTTGACCTCTTAAATTAGAGATACTTAAATTATACTTGGAGAATAATTGATCAATTCACTATGACAAAATTGGGCTTTGGTGGCACTTAGCTTGTGGCACTTATGATATATGTCATTTATTTACGGCATTTATGTGAAAATGCTATAGTTTTGTGGCACTTTATAATAAGTGTTACAAAATATTGTGGCATTTGTTCAATTGCCACATAAAGTGCCACAAAATATATGGCATTTTTTTTAATTACCTCATGAAGTGCCACATAATTATGGCAATATTGGGAAAATGTAACATTTTCGTGGTACTTTTTAAAAAGTACCACAAAACATTGTGGCATTTGTTCAATTGCCACATATAGTGCCACAAAATTTATGACAATCTATCAAAATTTCATATATGGTAAAATTTATGACAATCTATCAAAATTTCATATATGGTAAAATTTATGACTAATCTATCAAAATTTAAACTATTACCTTAAAATTTGTGGCATGTAAAGTACCACATAATATTCCATAAGATAATTAACCATTTAATTTCATAAAGATATGAAACATTATAAATGAAATTTATATTAAAAGTAATTTAAAGAAAAAATATTGATATTACTATTTGAGTGTTTCAATTTTAAAAGTTAATAAGATATATTTTATTAATGATAATAAATAATTATAATTAATTGACTATGAAATTAATTAATTTTTTTCATTTTAAAATTATTAAACAAAATATTTTAGATGAAATACAAAAAGAAAACTCACATTTCACGAAATTTCATATATTATATATTATACATTTCTTATATCAATTTTATTACATTTTCAAGTTTTATATGAATTCATGTCAATTTCATATATTATATATTATACATTTCTTATATCAATTTTATTACATTTTCAAGTTTTACAAAAGAAATGGAAAATATTTAGTTATTGAATTCATGTCATCCAATTTTAAAAATATTATATTAACAATAATATATATAACTAAAAAATATAATAAATAAACTTATTAGTTTATAACTTATTTTATAATTCAGTATGATGTGAAGATTAAAATTTGTGTCTAGTTTTTCATTTAGTATTTTATTTCTACTCGGTTTTTTTTAAAAAAAAGAGTTTTATTTCTAATTGGTTGTTGTTAATATACATTAATAAATATAAATATCAAATTTAAAAGTAATTAAATAAAATTTATTGTTATGTTATATAAACAAATTCGGTTAAAATTAAAACAAAAGTCATTGTGGTTCATTGGTTAGAGCGTTAGTGTTTGCAGTGAGAGGTTAAGTGTTCGAATCCTGTCAAACGCAAATATTAAATTATAGATAATGTGTGACCATATAAGGCTTAAGGATCCTCTTGTTATATATATTTTCTTTATAAATAAGTTTTTTTATTTTTTATTTAAAAACAGTAGATTATTTTCGCGGCATTTACCAAAAAGTGCCGCAAAATATGTCATATTTTCAATGTGTTTGTGGCATTTTTAACAAGTGCCACAAATTGTGCCGCCAATTTATTTATGGCACTTAATTAGTGCCACGGAAAAAAGCGACACCGCTTGTGGGGGCACTTTCAAAAAGTGTCGCACAAGTGCCACAAAAGTAGTTTTATGACACTTAAACAACTTTTCGTGGCATTTATCCAGTGCCACCAAAAGCCAAATATGCCATAGTGATTGCAGCCTTAAGGGAGATAGTTGTAGTACTTGATACATGACTAACACCAACCAAATGCTCCAATATTTGTCCATTCTTCACATAACGAAATACTGCCGACATTTTCTCCTTCACTGATATGTCACGAGATTCATCAACAAGAATAGAAAACAATCTATCACCAATATCTTTAATAATCATATTTAAAATTGTAGAAGTAATGACACTAACAATATCTTTTTGAACACACGGAGATGTTCGGAAATTGTGTCCCAGATTTTGTTTTTTTTTGCTCAATAAGTTATAGACTAGAGTTATACACACTTTTGTTCACCCTTTTCTAGTAGTAAATTTTATTTTTTTATTATTAAATAAATATTATAGTCTCTCCCACACTTAAACTTGTTACAATTTTAACCAAATTTGTTAAGATATAAGTGGTGTCATTTCTATAATTCAAGAACTAAATAATCTAATTTTAAATCGTAAAGTGATTCAAAATAGGTACAATAAACAATGTTCACGGGACGAGGTGTTACAAAAATAAAACTAAAACTATAATAAAATATATATATATATATATATATATATTTTTTGGAAAAAATCGGTGGGGCACGTGCCCCACTGTGCCTCCGCCAGTGAGCACTGCTGAGGCAACGGAAAAGGTAAATAAGGTAATTTTACTTATGTTTATATGTACTTCTTACTTGATTATCTTTCAATTTTTTGGTAGAGAAATTTGCATATATTAAAATTTGCAAAAGCATGTCATAATTCGAGAACCATTACTACAGAGTCAATCAAGTAATCTACACTAAATTTTTTTTTTTTGATGAATTATGTACACTAAAGTTAGATATTGACAAAAAGAACAATTTTTTTCTCATGTTTGAGAGCATTAGCAATGGCCAATGAGTCTCTGTCTTCCTATAGCATAGGCAACTGGCATTATGGGACATGCTTGATGATTCTCATGTTTGATATTTGAAGGAATTGAATAATGGCACAGGTTTTAATTGATAGGTTTATTTCATGAATATTTAATTTAATTATATTTACATATATGAATGCAGGATGGCAAGTCAAAATGTTGTTGATCTTGATGGTGATGAAAGTGTTTTGCCTAATCAAAACATTATAGGTGAAAGTGAACTTCAGTCTAGTGTAAAAACAAATAAGAGGGGGCGTAAATATTCAGATGTGTGGTATTACTTTGAAGACTTAGGCGAAGGGAAAGATGGAAAGCCAAGAGCAAGGTGTGTTACTTGTAAAGAAGAATATATAGCAGGAGGGTCAATATATGGAATATCTTCCCTTAAGCGGCACAGTAAAAAGTGCAACCTATTGAAAGCTCGTTTTCAGAATGTTGGTAATATGTTAGACAGTGAAGGGAAGGTAACGAATCGTAAAATTTCTCAAAAAGTTATTCGTGAAAAACTTGCTATGGCGACCTCCCATTTTCATTTGTTGAGTATGATGCAATTTGGGATCTTCTTACTTATTGCAATCCTAAAGTTAAAAAGATTTCTAGGAATACTGTTGCATCTCATGTATACAAACATTATGTGGTAAAAAAGGAAAATTTAAAGACAACATTAGCTAATCTTCCTAGTCGAATTTGTCTCACATCTGATCTTTGGACAGCATGTACATTTGAAGGCTATATTTGTTTGACTGCTCATTTTATTGATGCTGAGTGGAGATTGCATAATTACATACTCTCTTTTATCGATTTTCCTCCGCCACATAATGGAGTTGAATTAGCAAGAAAAGTTCATGATTTGTTAAAAGAGTGGGGGATAGAAAGACAAATATTTTCTATAACATTGGATAATGCCTCTTCGAATGATAACATGAAAGATATTTTGTGTGAGCATCTAAAGTTGTAAAATTCTTTGTTATGTAATGGTGATTTTTTTCACATTCGTTGCTCTGCACATATCTTGAATCTAATTGTTCAAGAAGGTTTGAAAGTGGCTAGTGATGCCTTGCATAAGATTAGAGAGAGTTGGATGCATGGTTTTATTCCCGAAGGTAAGTTGTAAGAGTTGAAATTAATAAATATAAATGTTTTTGGTTTGAATTAATTTTACAATTATCATGTACTAACTTCTCATGTAATTATTGTGTGTTTCTTAGATGAAGATGATGATGAAGTTGTCATAAAAGAACCAACCTCGTTAAAAAAAAAGAGGTAGTCTTCACCATTGAATAAAAATTTAAAAGCTGAAATTTAAGTGCTTACGAAAACACACAACAATAGTTAAATTTCACCTTTTAAATTTTTATTTAATGGTGAAGACTACCTCGTTTTTTTATAATAGTTATTATGTGTGATAATACTTGTGCAATTTTCAAATTCAATTGTCATGTCGATCTTATTTAACCATAATAATCAATATGTATATAGCGACAAAACACTCTCCAATACTGTAAAGGCTAATAAAATGGATAGGACTAGTTGTCCTACCTCTCAGGTAATATGTTGCACCTCTGAATTGGAAAATATATAGTGTACTAGTGTTTAAGTTCGGGCATTGCGCGAATTGTTATTTATTTTAAGAATTAAAAAAAAGAATAAATAGAAATAATCACTGAATCAATGGTTGAAGATATTTTAAGAAAATTAATACCTCCATTTTAAAATAGTGTTAATATTTGGACTTTTTACATAAATTAATATATATTTTTAAAATCACACAAACATTTATGTTTAAATGGAAACCAAAACAAAAGAGAACGAACTCTAACCTTTTTTCAGATTAGTCGCCTTATTCTCTTCCTTTTCCTCCGCCTGCTCGGCAGCACCATAAATGTATGGTACGGACAGTTGGATTAGTTTCTAGACAATTGTATTGTATGTATTGAATGACTCTAGAATGTTCATTATATCGAATGATGAATCCATAGTTCGAGAGTAATTAGATCTTGGGTGGAAAAGAGTTTAATCTGGATTACAAAATGTAAAATTGTCACCAATTGATCTATTGCATTACTGGGAGTACTGATGGGAGAAGTCCAAGTTTGTTACCAATTGGTTTTTTTTTGAAGCCCGGTTGGGCGATTGCCCCATAAAGGGGGAGAGAGAACTGCCTCACATGAGGAGGAGATAGCCCTAGAAAGGGAGACGTTTTTTTAAGCTTGTCCCATGTATGGGGAGGGTGTCGAACTCGAGACCTCTCGATCACGAGTCGAGACATGCCCACTGGGTTGCAGCCTCTGTTACCAATTGGTTGAATCGGAGAAATGAGGTATTTTCGATTTTTTCTGGTGAATCAAGAAATGCTGAACGATTATTGGATATGTTATATAATTAGTTGGAGATTTACTGAGTGTCCTTTGAAATTCTTTACTGATTGTCCTTTGTATGTTATATAATTAATTAGTTGGAGATTTACTGATTGTCCTTTGGAATTCTTTACTGATTGTCCTTTGTATGTTATATAATTAATTAGTTGGAGATTTACTAATTGTCCTTTGAATATGACATTTAGTTCCAATATGTCTCATTTGAATGGGAATGAATTTGGCATTTCAGTTTAGAAGAAACTAAAAAAGCACTTCATTGATTATTTTAGTTGCATGTTAGTATTATTTCAGTCATATTTTTTGTTGTAAGCCTTTTAGAATTCCTATATACATGTTATTTTCTTAGAATATGAAATCAAATTTACAAAAAACAATTAAACTTTTTTATTTAAAAAAACTCATTCAACTTTTTCATTTAAAAAGAAGCAACAATAAATAAATATAATTACTATAATAAAAGTTACAAAACTCTTCTACTTCATTCATTAATATAACTAATGAACTTTATAAATATGTAGTTATAGCCATTAGTTATAGAAATCTTCTCAAGTTTTTATCTCCATAACAACTTAAAATTAGAGTAGAGTTGAAAATTATAAATTTTAAAGAATTATCTCCATGATAAAGTTGTTACTTTCGACGATAAAATTACTTCTCCATCAAGTTTTTATCTCCATAACAACTTAAAATTAGAGTATAGTAATTTTAAAGAATAAATTAATGATAAAGTTGCCACATGAAAATTTTTAATTGGTCCACATCCCACATGTCACATCATGAAGCTTCTACCTCAACTTTGCCTAGCTTTATATATTATAGATTTCACCAAGATTTTTGTTTAAAATTCAATGAAAATTTTCAAATTCCACATGTTCTTTTATGTTCAAGCTCGAATTTTATTTGAGTTGAGCGTGAGTTTGACCTCACTCAACTCAGTTAAAGCTCGCACCTGAATAAAAATAATATAATTATATATTATATATAATACCAAATTTCTAATTAAAAAAAAAAACCTATAAATACTTGCCACAAAACACATCGTTTCTTTTTATCTATGTGTATGGATTTGTTTAACATTGTGCCTTGCTATGTGTTTATTTTGGTTATCTTTTTATTAGTTTATCTTGCTATGTGTTTAACATTGTATGTTGTATATTTGTATTCTCGTTAGAATTTAGTCTCATGCCTCATTATATTTTACTTTTCTTTCTACATGATTTTTATTTTTTTCTAATATAAATTTAGCTCATGAGCTTAGCTCGAGCTCACATCAAAATGTGAGCGAAATATTTATGAGTTTTTTCGGAATGAGCGTGAGCAGACTTTTTCAATTTTTATGTGAGTTAAACGTGAGTTACGCCAAACTCAACTCACATATCTCGATTGACACCCATGTATCCACGATCCGTTCCCTTCTAAACATTTTACCCTCTCTTCTTGCCTTCTTTAGTTCTTCTTAGTTGTTTTCCCTTGCGAGTTTGAGGTTCCAATTAAATTCTATTTTTACCCCCAAAAATATTTTTTAGAGTTTCTATTTCTATGTATATTCAGAACATTTTCATCCATAAACTATTTTAGTGATGATATTTTTAACAAATTAACAAAAACATACTGGTTTCGGACTTAAGGTGCATCATAATTCACAACAACCAATTTTTCTGTTATACAAGGAGAGGGGAGAAAATGAAGTGACAAAAGTTCCCCTAGCTCCGGTGAAAAATAGTCGTTGACTGTAAATTTTGTTTGAAAACATTGTATTTTGATTCATTTGTCAAAATTGTTCTAAATAAAAAAAAATCCAAAATACAGTTTTGGGTAGAACTGGGGACTTTCTCTTGTACAAGTAATCCCGCCAGGAAGCAGCAATATCGGCGAAACAGAGTAGATGGTTCATTCACCACAAGAACTGCTGCCACGAGCAATAGAGAGCTCAATGTAGTGTATCGAATGAAATTTCTATCCTATCGATCAGAAATCCTTTTTCATTTCACATTCCTTTGGGGAAAAACTTTATGCTACAATTCCCAGGAAAAGAAAAAAGAAATAATTTCTGCTATTTCTTCGGCTAGTTTTTTTTTTTTTCAAGAATAATTTACAATTGAATGGAGAAACAGATATATATTTAAACAATAGTCCAGTCATTTTCAACAGAATTAGTAGCAGCTTTATTATCAGCTGCTGATGCATTGCCTGTTTTAGGAGGCTTCTTCGAAAATATTGATGAGAATGACTGTCGTGGTGTGTTCTCATCACCATTCTTCTCTTCTTTCTGTGCTGCTTTACCCAACTGCCTATCCTTTCCACCAAAAATCGACCCGAGTTTCTTAAATCTGTTTTTCAATTCTCCTGCGTGTGAGGTTTCTTCAGGAGCCGCGGTTTTCAAAGCTTCATCAGGGTTTAATAACATGGTTTCAATCGTTTCGTATACCTGTAATAGGAAGTTAAAAGTTTAGCATTTATGCAGCTTCAATAACACTAGATATTTTTGCAACAGAATAACACTCCCTTTCTATTTTCCGTTTCTACTTTTTCACCCTCAGGAGAATGTGAATAAAAGGTCAGCAGTTATCAAAACAGGAAGTCAATCTCTAAGGCAATTCTCTAGTATTTTCAATGCATTTCTGGAGATCGATAAGAAATGTCTTTCCCGTGCCATATGCATTTAAACTAATACTACATTTAGAAACACTTTTGAAAGACCTAACAGACCGCCAATTTTACAGCATTAGAATGAGGCAGGAGGTGATGTGCAAAGGGTAATTGCAGCAATGGATAATAACAAATAATAGAACTTCAAGCATATTCACCAATAGAACTTCAAGCAGAAAAAAAAAAAAAAAGAAAAAAAAGGGGGACTATCTTACTCAGCTAAACAACTCATACCTGGCATATTTCATCAATTTTTTCTGTCCAAGCGCGACGCTGACAAGTAGCGATAATGAAATCCTTACACTCATAAAAGAGCTTTGATACATCAGAATTTGAGGAGATAATGGGCTCGGCAGATACAAAACCTGATCCCAGCTGCATAATAGTAAATTAACCATTACAAAGATTCCCAGACATGAATTGTGCTACTCCAGTCAAATGATTTATCAGCCTTAAAATAATACCATCCAAACCACAAGGTCTAAGATACTTGAGACTACTTAATAGTTATTTTTTCTTTCTCTTTTTTGGCTAAGAGAGGGTAGAGGAAATATAATGCTCAAAACAAGGCATGTGATGACTTACAAGAGAAATAAATAGCTGTTGAAAAAGCTCAGAAGGTGAGATATCGTTCAAGAAATGTAAAACACCTTCCCTGCAAAAAGGTAGAACGACACCCAGGCACTCAGAATGCTATTTGATTGATATGTTAACCATGTATAAAGACAGTTAAAAGGTAAAAGGTGAAGCTTACGCAGCCAATTCCTCATCAAAGAGGGGGGTTTGTTTCATTGCAGGTACTGGTTTTGATGTTTCCCACAGTTCACGCCACAAATTGCCTGAACATCCATCAGAGGTCATTATCAGGTGAACTAATTTAAAAACAGGTTGTTTAGAATTGAACAAATTTTAGCTTTCACAACCAAAAAATTAAAGCAGAATCAGAGCCACTGATGATAGTGCAAAAGCAACACATTGGATACAAAGAAAGCCTCCATAAATCCATCAGAATGAGAAACTTAATGTAGAAAATGTTCACAGAGCAGAACTCAGGGTAACAAGCAATAACCTTCTTTTCGCATCCTCCTGCTCAGTTGACCTCTCAAAGATGATGAATCCCCGGAATCAGATGATTCTTCATCACTAGCAGTGCCACTCTTACTCCAGTCAGGGGGAGAATGCCATCTTACAAAATCTTCCAATATGCAACCTGGATTTGCAGCCTAACTCCAAATAAGAGAAATGGTACATTAATCATGGTTCTTGAATTTTTACTGAATTGAAAGCTAGAAAGTCAAGGAAACTTGAGTTTGAAAAAATTTACTGAATCGGGTCTCACCTTGAAAGCCTGCATGTCAGCGAGGAGTTGAGAACAACCAGCACCAACGCTGAGCGGATAATAAAATTAAAAGAAAATAAGCAGGTTGTCAAAGTGTGCCTTGAGAACATACATGAGACAACTAAATTCTAAGAATAACAGAGTTATACATTTGGGTTATCAGAATCCTTTTTTTTTTTTTTTTTTGACGATAACAAACAAAACACTTTAAGAAAAATGTTGAAGTAAAAAAAAAAATAATAATAATAAATTAAAGGAAACTAAGAAAAAGGCAAACAGATAAAACACAAAATATGAAAGGATTCCTAGAGATTTGGGAAGAAGACAAACAACTTGATATCAAGGGAGGACTGAAAGTAATTCATTGATAAGCTGAATTATTCCACTAACCTCCCAGTTCGTAGAACGAATTCCTCTGTTTCTTTAATGACATCTTCCGTAAGCAGAGGCGCCTCCTAAACATAGATGCATATAAAAGCTAAGCAACGGCTAGAGTTGTAGAAGGTAATGATAAGACATCTAAGATCCAGGTATCAACTGAACCTGCAGGACTGGTGTATACACAGGTTGACCAGTTTCCAGCATCACCATGTTGTCCCACTTTTTATCAGCTCCTAATCGAAGAACAAGTTCCCCTGTGCTAGTCCTGGCATACAGTAAGGAGTTTACCGGAACCGTGCCTTCAGAAACAGAAGGCGCATCAACAGTCAAACTAGCTTGCGTTATTACTGAATCTAATGATTCAGTGGCTTCATAACGCCGCATTTTTCGGGAAATACAAGTATTGATGACCTGTAACTGCTGATACAAAAGACAACAATTTAAGTCTGGAATCTCATCCGGCGGAATGCCAGGAATATATTTCCATTCAGATGAGAGTCGCCTTACCTGCAAAGTCAGAATTTGGAAATAACTCTGTTAGTTGAGAATTTATATGGAACCCATAGGAAAAACTCATCTGTTATTATGAATTGGCGGCAGAACATATGGAAGGTTTAACTAGATAGTGTGGTCAAGACTACTTCTCATGAAGATATTGGACTCGGATACAATATTAATAACAGGCTTCTTACTGAAGCAGAAAAGGAGTAGTTACTTGAGAATTATTTCTGCAGCATATTTTATGCAGAACAATTAATAATAATTGTTGCTTATGTACCAACTTGAAAGATTAGCAAATAAATCCTCTAATATACTTGCATGACTAACCACGAATAAGCAACAAGAAAACGGTCCAATGCACACATAGCAAGTATTCTCTTATGTTGCTTTGAAAGGCAATCATAGATAGACAAATATTATTCTGTTTTGCTAAGTAATTGTTCATGTTCAAATACAAAAAATCAACAAAAAAAAAACAATGTGAAGAGAAACTGCATTCTGAAGATAAGTCAATGCAAAGTCAAATGTCAACTTGATCAAAACCTTGTGAGAATAAGAATAACATCATGAAAAGGAGCAACCTGGAAATTTCATGAGATGCAAGATTTGGAGCGATCAGAGTGTTGTAATGATGAGATGCAACATGCAAACTAAATGTCATACAAATACTATTATTTACAAAATATGAGTTAATTTCATGGGCCATGCCACAGTAGTTAAGGTACTTCCTAATGTAAGTTAATTCAGTTGACAAATCAAGTAATGATCGTAAAGTAGTCATATTTAGCATTGGGTACCATAGATAGATTGAAGAAAAATATATTTAAAGAATTATCTCTGGGTAAAAAGCTCACTTAATTTTCCAGATTTAACCTTTAAAAAGATACCAATAATGCAGAACAAATCACACACAGCAAAATAATCTGCAGATTAGAGTACTTATAATGCTAAACAAGCTCCGCTAAGTTCTCGAAGACCTGTATTGAGAACATAGAATCTCAAAGAAATGAGAGTAATTCCAACCCGTCTAGAATGTCATTAGTGGAATAGAAAGCATAAAACAGAAAACAGCGACTTTGAGCAATAAACAACTACAAGCAAAGGTCTAGAAAAATTCCACATAGTCTACTTACTTCGGTAACAACTTTACACCAAAACAATGCCATTTTACGCAAGGTCTTCAAGTTTCCAATGGCTTCAGAGAGCTTAACAACAAAACTGTCAGTCGGAGCACCATGAATATCTTTAATCAAAACTGAAGTATTTGCAATTTCTCCTTGTCCACAATCATCATTCCTTACAGGAGAATGTCCTTCTGCGAATATCTTGCAGATATTGCAACGGAAGTTAAAAATATCACAGAGGCTGGAGTGATGTATCACAATAAAGAAAGCATTTATCTACCTGCATCTAGTAGTGACTTAATTAGAGAAAGAACTTTCTCGTTGGTACCAAACTCGGTGACAAGCTTTTCATCTTTTTCCCGTAGAACTAGTGACTTCATTGCAGAGAAGCCCAAGGCAGCCCTCTCTCGAACAGGCGAAGAGTCTCTTGATGATGCCATGAGATCCATCATTGAAGTATAATTCTTTCCGGTCCTGGGAAAAAAGGCAAGAGAGTAAAGGTGGTAAGCAATTCAAAACTAAGCCTTACAAAAAGCTAAGGTGTGAGCAGTAATATGGTTCTGTTTTTTCAATAGATATATAACCGTGAAAAGTAAAACAAGTAAAACCAGGTAAACAAACCAAACATCACCAAATAGCCAATAATGAATCTTACTCAATAGCTATAGCCAATTGTCTCAAGACTGATGTACTTGGAATGATATTTGCATTAGGATTATCGACATCTTGTGCTCCAGAACTGCATTTGGAATCCTAAAAAAAAAAAAAGTCAATCCATTCATCAACACACTTATTAAGAAAAAGCAAAGCAAAACAAAAACTGTAAGAGACTTCCGGAAAACCCCAAAATGACTTCTGCTAATCTGTGTGCCTTAACACAAAAATATAAAAATGTAGCCATACACATCTTAATGTGCTAATAGCAATAGCAGAAGCATAAAAAGTTACAAACCTCTGAATGAAAAACATCTCTATCTCTCATCATATATAAATTCTCGTCGAAAATTGCATATGCCATTTTCGAATTTTCTGCTTTCTCTGTATCCTCAGATCCTTTTTTCCTTATTCGTATGTTCTTAAATCTCTCATGCCAGTCCTGTTTTATCTTAACAGGAGGATGTGGTTTTCGTCTCGACTGCTTTGCTCCTCCGCAATTCTGTTTGTCATTAGCATATCAAATCCACTCATTAAAAAACATCATTTCTACACATACAAAAAAGACAATAAAAGAAGCATAATACCGCTAACTCATTTTAAGTATCATGAACACATTTTTCGAGCTCAAACTGGTAGAGAAATTTTGAAAAATTGATCTAGCTGTAAGATTACGACACTCGAATTTCAGTTTTATTTTCCTTGTCTACTTCATTTTCCTTACTAAAAGGAGAATAAAATAAATTACATCAACAATAAACCAAAATTGAACTGATTTCTGATTACTTCCGTCTCTTCGATGATACAATTTACACAAATCAGAAGGAAATCAATCTTCTAACTTAAAAGAACAAGAAAAAAAGATTAACAAATGAAAACGAACAAAAATTAAATTAATAAGCAATTTTTTTATTAAAAAAAACGATACCTTTGATTCTTTGTCGTTGCTATTAATGGATTCCGGTATCGATGCCTTGGGAGAAGGTATATCAGAATCGTCGTCTGTATAAAAATATCCCGATCGTGATTCAGTTGACCAAAATTGAAATGAAAAACAAGAAAATAACCGCAAATTTATCCAAATCTAAAAATAGAAAAAAATTAAATAATTAGATTGAGAAAAAAATAGAGAAAATTAAGAGATAAAGTGTTGTTGAACCTGGATCGGTGGTGGAGGAATCAAAATTTTTAATGTCCGCTAAAACTTTCTCCGCTTTAGCAGCAGCGGAATGGAAGGCAGTCCTGGCTTTGGACACAAGGGAGACCTCCATTTTTTATATCGTGCGCCGGGGATGCGTAGGTTAAGCAGTCAGGAATAATAAGGTGAAGAAGAAAGCATTCTTATTTAAAGTGGAAATTAAGGAGGGAATGTATGTAGAAAACAATCGTGGATTTTGAACTTGGACTCCCTGCACTCACGTTGAGGAGATGCCAATTTTTTAAATTTTTTATTTATTTTTTAGATATAGCTTGTTAAATGACACAAAACAAAGCTTAAATCTCAAATAATTAATGTCGACTACATGAATCAATATAGAATTTATATGTGGTTATTCACACGAATACATTCGCTCAATTTTCTTCCATCAAACATCATACCCCCACTAAATCTAACAAATTCATATTATTATTGATGACTTCGATCCAAATCTTCTTCCATCTTCCTCTACCTCTTACAACCTTATGTCTACCTCCTTTAAACAAGTATTTTAGTATTGTTATGATTGTATTTGTTTTTTTAGAAAGAAAACAAATTATCTATATTTTTTTTACCAAATATAGTTTTCCATTATTGTCTTTTTTTTATGTGAAAATTAATAAAAGTTACACAACTGGGTTAAAATTTATATTAAAAACCCAGATACCGATAAAATACAACATTCCATCAACTCTATGAGCGTTTGGTACGTCGGGATATAATGGAATGAAATTCCTTTTCACAATGGCTTTCCACCCGAATAGTTTTGGGATCCTCTTTTCATTCCATTGATTGGAAGATAAAAACAGAATGGAATGACGATTCCTTTCACGTTTTTTGAAAAACTATTATTTAATGTTGGAATAGAATGTGATTCAATATAATATGACTTAAATGCCCTTTAACATATGTTGACGAGAAAACTAAAGCTTTCACTTGAAAAAAATCATATTTGTACTAGCAAATTCAGTGGGGGATGACTATCCCAACATTTTCAGAAATGACGATTTTATTATAAGCAAATTTTACTTTTTGTAAGATTTCCTTATAAATATTGTTTAAAAAATCAGTAAAAAGTTTGCACATGCAAATATATATTTTTTGCTCTACCAGTATTTTTACACTGAAACACATCAAACATACATTTCAATATTCAAATATAATTAATATATCAAGTTGAATATAATACAAAAATAACTATATTTCATGTTAAATTAAATGAAAAAGGTAATAAAATAAATAAAAAATATTTATGTAATTATCGTATATAAAGTTTTATCAAAATAATAAAATATTTTTGGTGTTGTCTAATTTGAACACTATAATAATTAAATAAATGGTATAATGGTTACTTTCCATTAATTGGGATTCCAGCTTCTCTGGTAAAAAGTCATTCCATAGGTTTTGGAGTGAAATGATCATTCCCACCTCTCCCTGGAATGAGCATTCTTGTGGAAAGACTATTCTCACTTTAAATTGGTTAACCAAACGCAAGAGAATCTGAAAAAGTCATTACATTCATTTACATTCCAACGTACCAAACACGCTCTATGTGGATAAAATACAACAAAATAAGTTTTCACAAAATAAAAAAAAATACAATAATAGAAACTAAAATAAAACAAGCTAAGGTCTTCCTTTCTGAACTATTTTCTTGAACCTTAAACTTTACAAACGCTGGGAAAAAATATGACAAAGAATAACTATTTAAAGACTTTAGGCGTATCAGTCTAATAATTATTTGTATTTCTCTTAAATCTTAATCGTTTATTAATACATTCTTAATAGTTTATTTCATGATAATATTGTGTTACACCTTTAAAAAATATATATTTACAAAAAATTAAATAAAATCATTACATTTAAAGTTACTTTGCAAATATTTAGTAAATTATTTAATTTAATGGAACCAATACTAACAAACAGCAAATGATGCATTTTCTTCTTTGTATGACAACCTTATTTTCATTCTTTGTGTTCCTTTGTGTTGGAATTAATTTCTCAAACTAGAACTTTTTCTCTTTGAAAATTTTCTTTAAAAAGGGGATAAATGTAAAATGGAATCTAGCTTGAAACACCTCAAATTCAGCTTGCAGCTGCTTCCCAACTCAACATTATTTTATTTTTTAGAAGATCCATCAAATTATTTAAAAGATCAAGATTTGTTGTTCATCTTAATTTGGGTTGAATTACGTATGTAACTAGTTTAAGTGGCCTCACTTTTGATTCTTAAATAATAACTCACGATAAAATTGCGAGTTTTAATCACTTAAAAACTAATTTCATATTATATTAATATATATTATCATATTAATCTTGCATAGTTTTTACCGAATTAATTAAATTATATCATACACCGATTTACCTAATTAGAGGTTAAACAAGCATTTGACCATTTAAGAGGTAGGAGTTGACCTCTTCGTTTGGTACAAAGACATCAAGAAGGTCTACGACGGTTGATTCTTAAATAATAACTCACGATAAAATTGCGAGTTCTAATCACTTAAAAAATAATTTCATATTATATTAATATATTATCATATTAATCTTATATAGTTTTTACTGAATTAATTAAATTAACCGATTTACCTAATTAGAGGTTAAACCCGCATTTGACCATTTAAGAGGTAGGAATTGACCTCTTCGTTTGGTACAGACGGTTGATTCTTAAATAATAACTCACGATAAAATTGTGAGTTCTAGTCACTTAAAAAATAATTTCATATTATATTAATATATTATCATATTAATCTTGCATAGTTTTTACCGAATTAATTAAATTATATCATACATCGATTTACCTAATTAGAGGTTAAGCACGCATTTGACCATTTAAGAGGTAGGAGTTGACCTCTTCGTTTGGTACAAAGACATCAAGAAAGTCTAGACGGTTGATTCTTAAATAATAAATCACGATAAAATTGCGAGTTCTAGTCACTTAAAAAATAATTTCATATTATATTAATATATTATCATATTAATCTTGCATAATTTTTACCGAATTAATTAAATTATATCATACACTGATTTGCCTAATTAGAGGTTAAACACGCATTTGACCATTTAGAGGTAGGAGTTGACCTCTTCGTTTGGTACAAAGACATCAAGAAGGTCTACGACTGTCAAAGAGGCCGCAGCTAATGGGGCAAGCCTCGACTCGTGACCGAGAGGTCTCGAGTTTGACACCCTCTCCATACATAGGACAGGCTTAAAAATATCTCCCTTTATAAGATTATCTTCTCCTCGTGTGAGGCAGTCTTTTTTCCCCTTTATGGGACAATCGCACAGTCGGGTTTCAAAAAAAAATTATAAAAAAAAAGGTCTACTACTGTAAACTAACTCGTTGACCGATCCGATCATCACAGTTTTGTGTTCAGTTTGATTGAAATTTGAATGTTATTCGAGTTCATTCGTTTATAACTTGATTATTCGATTTTATTCGAACTCGTTCATTTACATGTTTAAAATGTTTGCAAACATTTTGAATTCAACTGGTTTAGTTTTTCACAAATTTAGTTCCAACAATTCGATTATGGTGCTTCACTTTGAATTATCCAACCAAATCTTACCTTACTTCGTTTAACTAATTTGTCTGTAAAAAAGTTATTAAAAATATAGATTAATTAATTTTAGTATTCCCTCTATCCCAAATTATCTGTCCACTTTGACAAATGCACGGGTAGTAAGATTTTGGTGATTTTGATGGTAAAATATAAGTAAAAGTCTAACATGCCCCTCATTAATTTTATTAATCTCATTTAAATTTTATGTCTTCTCTCTCTTTCCTTTCACACAACATCCAACCACCTCTTAAATATGTGTTGAAAAGTAATAATTTTAATTAATTAGGAGTATTCAATGAGGAGTTGGAAGAAGGGGTACAATTGAAAAAATTGTTATTAATACATACTTTATTTACAAAGTTGATAGTTAATTTGGGACAAATAAAAAAGAAAATATGGACAGTTAATTTGGGACGAATGGAGTAATAATCAATTGAAATATCAGACCGTTATAAATAAAAATAATTATTTTGAGTGAAATAGCGATTTTAATTATAACTGTTATATCTCTCAGTCCGACAACAATAAATATATCCGCCCGGTCCGAAGGAATTGAACCCTCCCCAATTTAACCGCGTTCCCTAATTAGCGGTGTAACACGCATTTGACCGTTTAAGGGGTAATGGTTTACCTCGTCATTTGATATGAAGATTTCAAGAGTCTCTCTTTGAAGGGATTAATCTGGAAGTGGTCAATACTCTAGACAGAAGGTGAATTTTTTTCTGCTGAATAAAATTGTGAGTTCTTTTTTTTGGGGTTAAATAATAAGAAGGCTAGTTCTTACAACAAAGAAGATAATGATTATGACTGCTTTGACAAAAATTGAGTTTGATTTGATTTGAGACTCAAAATACAATTTTGGATTGAATTTGAAAATAAAAAATCAAGCACTAATTCATTTAAAATTTAATTTGAGTTTCAAACTAATATAAGACTGAAATTAGGATTGAGATCCATTCCAATCAAACAAGTTTGAAATGGAGTAATAAAGAATAATATTAAGGAAAATGCTTAACGGTCAAGCAAAATTGGTTATAATTGGCTAAAAACTCAAATTAAAGATTATTCACCCCTGTTGGTATAAGTGATTCACCCAACCATTTACCATTTTGACACCAATTTAACTAATTAATTGGCTAAATTTTAACTCCCTAACAATGTCCTGATATTAATTTTTTAGACTTGATGAAGTTAGGGTGTTTGTTAAACTTAAAAGACAAAAAGGAAGAAGATGATTATGCTCAAGCTGGAAAAATCAAAGACAATCAAGAAGAGAAGAAGTAGTTACAGCAATAAAGAAGCTGCAGGAGTGCAGTATAACAATCTTGTAAATATTAGACATTACAGTTGGATGTTTAGTTGGTAATTGTAATTAGTTGGCTAATTAGTTAGAATTAGTTGACTAGTTAGTTAGGTAGTTATTTATGGCAACTGCCAGCTGTACATAAGGGAGTTAACTTTTCCTTTTCTACTGTATATATATCTAGATATTAGATATTTTGTCATTCAATGAAAATCTCCAGAAATTTCCAAAACTTCTCCTCTCTGATTTTTTGTTCTTCCTCTTTTACTTTCAATTTATTCATGGTATCAGAGCAATAATTTGCTCAAATCTGCACATTGATTCTTCAATCAAATAGAAATCGAAGATTCTCCTTGAGAATATCTTCTTCCTGATTCTTTCGATTTCATTTTTGACCTAATTTTTTCTGGATTTCGTATTGTTCTTCAATTTTTCTGTTCTTTTTCACTTTGATTGAATTTCTTCTGTTGATAATTCATTGCGAGCTTCAGAATCACAATGTCTATCTCAGCAAATTCAGAAATCACACCTCAACATCCCTTTTATATTCATCCTACAGAGAATTCCGTACTTGTTTTGATTTCCAGTCCATTAATTGGACCAAATTATCAGGATTGGAGGAGGAAGATGAGGCGTGCCTTGATCATAAAGAACAAACTCTGTTTCATTGAGCATTGTGAAGGAATGACCATTCCAAAGAAAGATGATGCTAAATTTGGACTGTGGCAACAAGCTGATCAAACTGTTTTGACATGGATCACTAATACATTGGCAAAATCAATAGCACAGTCTGTGATGTGGCTTTGTTCATCACTTGCAGTTTGGCAAAATCTAGAAAGGAGGTATTCTAAAACACATGCTTACAAATTATCCAATTTACTAGAAGAGTTTCATGCTCTAAAACAAGGAGCAATGAGTGTTGATGAATATTACTCAAATTTGAAAATGTTATGGGATGATTTCCTAGTACTTAGGCCTATACCTGTGTGTAGTTGTGGAGGATGCACATGTGATGCTTTAGGAACTATTCAGGAGTATTATGATAATGATTACATAATCAGATTCCTAAAAGGTTTAAATGCACAATATGCTGATGTTAGGTCTAAGATTTTGATGAAAAAGAAATTGCCTTTTATAGATGATGTATTGAATATGGCAACTAAACATGAGAATCAGGCACTCTACACCACTGCACAAAATGAGATACAGGTTATGTGTAGTCAAGGAACTTCTGGTGGAAAATTTAATGAAAGTGATACAGGAGGATACAAAGAGCATCTAGATGTCACAGGATCCATTAATGTTGTTCATAGTAGCAATAGCTTCAAGAAAGGAAACTTTGGAAAGAAAGCATTACACTGTACCTTTTGTGATAGAGATGGACATACTGTTGAGAGATGTTACAAGAAACATGGGTATCCACCGGACACAAGTTATACAAAGGAAGTTCACAGTCTAATACCTGGTCTAGAGGCAGTTTTGGTTCTTTTGGAGGCTCAGGCAATAGTTTTAATGCTGTTGATGGATACAACAGTCATGGAAGTCCAAATGGAAACAACACTGGAGGGCATAGAAGTGTTAATCATATATCAGGAGGTATTCAAAGGCCAATTTTGGGACCTAATTCTGACTCAGGATCACTTGTTGATCATGGTGCAAAAACTGGACTAATTAACAGCCATGTATGTAGGTTTCACTCTTGAACAACAGCAACAACTCATACAAATGATCAAGAGTGTGAACATGAGTGGTTCACAAGGTCTCAAAGAAGGTGGATCTGTGCACTTGCAGCAGCCTATGGTGAATGCAAATTTTGGTGCATTCAATGCACCAACAGGTAACATTCCTTATTCTAAAGATATAACTTGGATTTTGGATTCAGGAGCAACTGACCATGTGGTGTGCACTATTGTTGGAAATGATAGTTTCTTGCCTGTGTCTAATATGTTTGTGAAATTACCTAATCATTATTATATTCATGTGACACATATAGGAACCATTCACCTTTCTGATTCTCTTGTGTTAAAACATGTTCTATATGTGCCATCTTTTCATTTGAACATTATTTATATCTCTAAACTCACTAAGCAAAACTTTTGTTATGTGCTTTGTGCTTCTAAATGGTGTGAAATTCAGGCCCTGCCTTCCTTGAAGAGGATTGGGAGAGCTGATTGCTGGAATGGCTTGTATTTTCTGCATACAAGTCAATTTGATTCTATTCCTCATTCTGCCAGCATAAATAATTCCACTACTGTTTCTTCTTCTGTAAATAAATCCTTAGATGCTGATTTTGTAAAAGCCAAGGAAGTAAATAACTTGCTATGGCATTACAGACTTGGACATTTGTCTCTTCCTAGGCTTAGATCTATTAAGCAAATAAATAGTTCATCTTATTCTTGTAATAAATTCTGTCATTGCAGTATATGTCCATTAGCTAAACAGCATAAACAAAGTTTTCCCCTTAGTACTTAAGCTGTTTCTTCTATCTTTGATTTGATTCATGTGGACATTTGGGGTCTATACAAACAAGCAACTATTCATGGTCACAAGTATTTTTTGACCATTGTAGATGACTATTCTAGGTTTACTTGGACCTATATGTTGAAGCATAAATCAGAAACATCATCCACATTACAAGCTTTTTGTATCTTCATTCTCACACAATTCACAAAATCCATTAAAGTCATTAGGACAGATAATGGTCCAGAATTCTTAATGACAAAATTTTATTCAGACAAAGGAATTCTACATCAAACTTCTTGTGCAGCAACCCTTGAACAAAATGGGATAGTTGAGAGAAAACATCAACATATCATTAACATTGCAAGGGCTTTAAAATTCCAATCTCATATTCCCTTGTCTTTTTGGGGATATTGTATTAAACATGCTACACATTTAATCAATTACACTCCTTCTCTTATTCTTAAAAATCTAAGTCCATATGAAAAACTGTATGGCATTCCTCCTTCTTATGATAGCTTAAAAGTCTTTGGCTGTCTTAGTTATGCTTGTACTCTTGAGAGTGGGAGAGGGAAATTTGATCCAAGGGTAGAAAGCTGTGTATTTAGGACATTCATCCACTTCCAAAGGCTTTATATTACTTGATTTTGAAACACATCAAATTTTTGTTTCTAGAAATGTGTTATTTGTAGAACATATTTTTCTTTTCCTTACTCTTACTGAAACTGCTGAGACTGAGCCTGTTGTTTGTTCTCCTTCTGATTATGATGCTTGTCAAGATTCTTATTCTTATCCTACTCATTGCATTGATCCTAGTATTACTGTATCTCCTAATATTTCTGAATCTCCTGCTACTTCCTCTGATAGTCTAAATGACTTATCTACTAGTAGCACCTCTATTCCTTCCTCTATTGAACCTATTACATATGATATTAGGAGATCTACTAGGATTTCTAAAACTCCTGCACATCTTCATGACTTTCATTGTCCTACCATCAAGTCTACTTCTCCTCATTCCATTAATCAAACTCTTTCATATGATAAACTAAATGAAAGTCATAGGTATTTCATTTTAGCTTTAGACACTGTGCAAGAACCTGTTACTTTTCAGCAAGCAGTCCAACACCAAGTATGGAGGGAAGCCATGCAATCTGAAATTGAAGCTTTAGAGGCTAATTGTACTTGTGAGTTGACTGATTTGCCTATGGGGAAGCTTCCTATTGGTTCTAAATGGGTGTATAAGGTGAAATACTGTGCAGATAGAAGTATTGAAAGATATAAGGCCAGATTAGTGGCAAAGGGCTATACTCAACAGGAGGGAATTGATTTTCTAGACACATTCTCACCTGTAGCCAAAATGACTACTATAAGAACTCTTATAGCCTTATCTTCTGCAAAAGGGTGGTTTTGCATCAACTTGACATTAATAATGCTTTTCTTCATGGTGACTTGTATGAAGAAATTTATATGGCATTACCTCAAGGTTACAAGACTGATAATCCTAAGCTTGTATGCAAATTGAAGAAGTCTATCTATGGTCTTAAACAAGCTAGTAGGGAATGGAATGCAAAACTCACAAAGGCATTATTACTTTTAGGTTTTAAACAATCATGGTTTGACTATAGCCTGTTTATAAAAGTTACTAGAAGTTCATTTATTGCCTTGCTAGTTTATGTTGATGATATGATTCTTGCAAGCAATGATATAAATGAAATAGAGGCTGTGAAGAAATCCTTGCATGATCAATTTAAGATCAAGGATCTTGGCATCTTGAAGTATTTTCTAGGCATAGAGGTTGCTAGAAACAAGGAGGGAATTACACTTTGCCAAAGGAAGTATGTACTGGATATTTTAAAGGAAGAAGGATATCTTGAATGCAAGGCAGTAAAGACTCATCTGGATTCCAAAATCAAATATGCACATGAGGATTCAGATCCTTTTCCAGATGTGACTAAATACAGGAAAATAATAGGTAAATTGCTATACCTTACTGTCACAAGACCTGATTTGTCATACAGTGTACAACAATTAAGCCAGTTCCTTGATAAACCAACTATCTTACATCAAAAGGTTGTTCATAGGATCTTAAGGTTTCTCAAAGGATCACCAGGTTTGGGACTGTTTTTTCCTAATAGTAGTAATCTGGAATTGAGAGGATATACAGATTCTGATTGGGCTGGTTGTATTGAAACTAGGAAATATGTCACTGGTTATTGTATTTTCTTAGGTAACTCTTTGATTTCTTGGAAATCAAAGAAGCAACAAACAGTTTCAAAGAGTTGCTGAAGCAGAATACAGGGCAATGACAATGACCATTTGTGAGATTCAATGGCTAGTATACTTGCTGGAGACTTGGGATTGCAACAAACAAAACCTGTACCACTGTTTTGTGACAACACAAGTGCAGTATATATAGCAGAGAATCCAGTCTTCCATGAGAGGACAAAACACTTGGAAATAGACTGTCATATTGTTAGAGAAAAATTACAAAATGGTGTACTGAAACCTATGCCTATTTCAACTCATTACCAACTTGCTGATTTGTTCACCAAGTCTTTGTCTACAAATAGGTTCAGATTTCTTGTTGAAAAATTGGGTCTCTTTGATTTGTATGGAATTCCAGCTTGTAAGGGTGTTAAACTTAAAAGACAAAAAGGAAGAAGATGATTATGCTCAAGCTGGAAAAATCAAAGACAATCAAGAAGAGAAGAAGTAGTTACAGCAATAAAGAAGCTGCAGGAGTGCAGTATAACAATCTTGTAAATATTAGACATTACAGTTGGATGTTTAGTTGGTAATTGTAATTAGTTGGCTAATTAGTTAGAATTAGTTGACTAGTTAGTTAGGTAGTTATTTATGGCAACTGCCAGCTGTACATAAGGGAGTTAACTTTTCCTTTTCTACTGTATATATATCTAGATATTAGATATTTTGTCATTCAATGAAAATCTCCAGAAATTTCCAAAACTTCTCCTCTCTGATTTTTTGTTCTTCCTCTTTTACTTTCAATTTCTTCAGTGTTGAATAAAAAAGATATGGAAAAAAAATATCCATGTTAATGAGCACGCAAAATTTCATAGATTATTAGGTTAATTCCAGACAACATGTAACATTTGCGAGGTATAATGATATTCATAGATTATTAGGTTATATATATATATATATTACAGAAGTACTTTTCAATTTTACACTTCACATTGTGCCACGTGGCAACCTATCATTTTTCCTTCATTTTATTTTTTTTTATATTTTAATTATTAATCTTAAATCACTAATCAACTTTCCTAGATTCTAGCCCTGCATGTCACGTTTGTTGGCCATTATGACCACTTAAGTAGTTAAAATGTTTTACATAATTGTAACCACTTTATTTCTGGAATAAAAAAAATTGTAACCACTTTCTTGGCCAAACAATATTTTTTACTCTAAAAAAAATTAAAATCTTATCTTAATGTCTAATCTAAATATATATCTAATCTTTTCAATTCTCAATCAAATCAGTAATTTCGTTTTTATATGATGCAACCATATAAAAACTAACTTAGCAAAAAAAAAAAAAAAAAAACCATATAAAAACTAAATGTATATCATTATTTGTTAGGGGAATAATAATTAATATTTATCTAAAAATAATAATAGGCATATGTTAGTATTGTTACTCCACGTTCTCTCTCTTAAAAATTCTTTCCAATTCCCAATCTGACTATTTTATTTAGGTTTCTCATTAACTTTATAATAATAGAGTAATTTAATTGGATAATAAATTAACTTCATACTTTTCTTTTTATTTTCGTGAAAATTCACTATTTTTTTTTTTTTTTGGCTAAAGATAATGACTAAGAAGTTTAAACTTTAAAAAACTCCATATTTTTTACCATATTTTCTACCAGTCTCCTCATTTTTAGTCACTTTTAAGTCTCCTAAATATTCATTCCTCTGAAACTACTCCTACCATCTCACAATAACCACCTCCCACTATCACATCACCTAAACTACTTCTCCATCCACAGCTTACAATAACCTCCGCCCGTTATCACATCAGGTAAATCCTCATCATCATAATTATTAACAAGGTACAATTCCATTCATGTTGCTTTTCTTTGAATTTGTTTAATTCCAATTGTCTTTTTTATGTCACAAATGCAAGGTGTTGTAGAGTCTCCAACTTAATATTTTTGCTGCTCCTTTGGTATTCCTTATGCTTCTTAATTTTATTTTTTATCCTTCTTTTGCATTTTCATGTTCAAATTTTTTTTCTCAATTTCCTAAGTATACCAAGAAAATTTATATTCGCAAACCAATTAGTGAATCCTCAACTCTGATCTTTTGTTTTCTTCCATTTATCATACAACTCTCTACTTTTGCATGCAGAGAAGAAGAGCTTCGGGGATCGAAAAGGACATGCGGTGCAGCTTTTGCCATAGGTCCAAATATGGTCTCTCTCTTATTTGTTTAACTATTTTCTTAACTGAGTGGTCTTAACACATGGTAATTTTTAGATAGTAGTATGGTTAACATTTAATAATGATTTGGAAGTTCTTTGTGCACAAATAAATTTATTCATCAAATTAGCTTCTTCATTTTTCAAGGTTTGAAGAGTTAAAGGTACTTTTTTGTGCAAGGAAAAAAACTACTAATCAAAATTAACTTCTGTGTGAAGCAAGAAATTATGAGCATTCCCTGATTTAAAAATTCTTTTTAGTCTAAGTTGTCATTCCGTATTTTACGATATTTCTCTCCGCTCAATATGTAGCGAATTAATCACTAGAAATGTTGTAACCTTTCCTCAAACTATGGATCCTTCAAGGAGCCAATGCCTTAACAATCTTGAAGGAGTTTTTGGGTTTTTTAGGGCAGTGATTGTGGCTATTTTATACACTTCAATTGCTTAGGTACTCTTTTTAAATTTAACTATTTCCTTTCCAACTTTTTTCCGTCTTCAGATAGACTTTAGCTCTACTTTTGACATGAGAACCCCAAAGTTCTACAAACTAATTAATGTCAATTGCTTTAATTTTGACTAAAATGATCATTTTTCTTATTTGAATTACAGTTGTGAAAAAGTAAGACAAGTCTCATATGATTTTGTTTATCAATATTTATGTTTTTTTTTATTGTTATGTTTTTTTCCTGTGTCTCAATTGTCAGTTCCTTTCAGTGAATTGGTTGCAGAAAACATGTGGTAAAAGGTGCAATTTATTTCCTCTTTCTCTTCTCTTTTTTTTTTTTCCCATTCACAATACTTTAACTTTAATTAAAAAAAATCTAGACTCATCATTTTCATAATTTTATACTACTATAATTTAGGTCTTACAGCTTTGATGGATCAAGTACTTTTACATGTTCATGCCTTTCGTAAATGTTACATAAGTTATGTTTGAAGCTTTTTTATCTTATTTTGCTGAATAGAAGTAATCTTCCCCTACTCTCTTTGTCTTTCTTCATTTTAACTTGCATAATTTATTTTTTAACTTTTAAGAAATTATTTGTTATTTTGCTTTTAAGAATTAAGTTCTTAACGAGCAGCAATAATTTTTCTAAAAAGATAGTTATTAAAATATTCATTACATTCCGCAATGTAATCTTCATCTATAATATTTAATTTCTTAATCACTGCTATTTTCTGATTTTTTTTTATTTGATTTGCATACGGAGATGAAGATATAGTGGGCATTTATTATTAAGAGCTCTAGAAGATATAATGGGCATTTAAAGTCTACCTTGAAAACGGTAAACCCACTATTTTGCTCATGTTCGCGGTTGTTTTTGGTATCTTCTGCAACCGCCATGTTATTTTTGTTTTAATGTGATTATCAATTTTAAATTGCTATCATTTTAACGTTCTAATTATATTTTTTGTTTCATGCCTTGATGTATCAATGTTTCTTAGGAGGAATATTTTTTTTTTTTATCAAGATATCCATTTTCCATATTAATGTTTTGAGTGCAGGTTATCTGTTTCACCAAAAAATATATATTAAATGTGTTTTTTTTTATGAATAATATTAAAGGTGTGTTTGTATCTATATAGTAGTATCTTTTAGGAATGCTTAAACTTTGTTTCCTTTTAATTTGGAATTTCAATGTGATTATCAAATTTTTAGTGCAGTTAATATAATAAACGATTTAATTGGTTCGCATGTTAAAAAGAAACAAAAGGTAATTCAGAACCATGTTCCTCCATTCTAAATGATGTCTCAACTGATATAGTTTTCATGTTGTTACACTTCTTTTACCTTTCTAATTGTATGATTTTTATTTTTAAATTTCTTTTCATCACTTACTGGTTATTAAGTATGGCGAGAGCCTTCAAATTGTATTGGCATTCTTCACGTATAGTTTCTTGAGGGTATAAAATGAAATTCATCAAAGTAATTCAATGTTCTTTAATATGACAGTTCATGTATGAACTTCTTGCTCAAAATAATACAATGATGGCTTGGAGATTTGCTAATTCGTCCTCCAAGCGCAAACATTGATGTAGTATTTTTACTTAATTTTATAAATTAAAAAAAAATGTGCAACTTAATTTGGCCGTTCCTTTTATATAACTTTCATTTTTTATATTAAGATGATGATCTTTTTGATAAAAAATACCTTAAAAAATATAAGTCATGTTACTCATTGCCTAAAAATATTTAGCTTTTCTTATAGAGGACTTCATAAAGAGCCTTATCATCTCCAAGGAGTCTTGAAGATTGTGGAGATATGATGCAGATGAAGACAAATAATATTTCGTTTTATATTTGCACCGACTTTTGTAATGATATCTTCTTTTTTTTTATATTAATCTCTTCACATTTCATAATCATAAATCTTCAAAACTCTATTTAATAAATAGAGAATATGATTAAATCAATCTTTTTATATTTGTGGAATTCATAAATTATCATTCATTACCTTGACAAAAAAAGATATATCTTTATCTATAATTTATCATGAAATTATGAACATCTTATGTGATATTAATAAATTTTACGGTTTTTTGGAATTTGAATTATCATTACCATGATAAGAATGAGTATATTTTTTCAATTTAAAATTTTCAGCATGTCCACTAATCCTTTTGTTTAAGAAAATAATATTTCCGTGCATAGCACGGGTAATTAAGCTAGTATATATATATAGGTTAGGGGTCAAAATAAAAAATTTAAGATAAGTTGTACAGAAATATACTCTGATCATGTTATGTGTTTTTCTCGTTGATTGATTATTATTCAAACAAAAAAGATCACCGATCACAATCCAGGTGCTGCGGTGGAGCCCACCTGGTTCATTAGCTTTTGTCTTACCTCGCCTTGACCACTAGTTTTTTGCTGCATACAATTATAAATATAAATATATTTTGTTACTTAAGAATCAACAATCAGCGGGGATAGCTCAGTTGGGAGAGCGTCAGACTGAAGATCTGAAGGTCACGTGTTCGATCCACGTTCACCGCATTTAACTTTATGTGTTTTCCCCATAACAATAGACTACCTTTTTGTGGGATGTTTGTAGCTCCTTTCAGTCACTCACTAAATATGTGCCCTTGTAATGTAGCCATGGTTAACTAATTAAGTCCAAGAATTTTTTTTTCTTCTTCTTTTCCTCTTTGAGAATATAAGTCGAAGATTCAAACACGTTGTTTTTTCCGGTAAAAATCACATGTTTCACTTCTTGAGACAGCTTTATGCAACACCTTTAATTATAATATTAATTAAGTACAAAAAGAAAAAAATATTTTATACGACTCTAGAAAAATCCCAAAAAAAAAAAAAGAAGGAACATGAAAAGGAAACAACATTTAAATGCATTGATATTTAATCCGTGTAAGATTAATGAGAAATCATAGGAAAATGGAGGGAAATCTTTATACCAAGAAACCTTGGCCAGTAGTGTTGAAGATTCCAGCACCTCCAGAAGCAAAGCTCACACCTTTAAAGAAAACATCATTCATGTTGGACGTATAAGGAGGTGAAGTTTGAAATTGTGGGTGTCAAATATTTTTTCATGAAAACGAACACTTTATCACTTTCAAAGATCAATGTTAGTACTTCTATTCCTTTTCAAAGATCAATGTCTCTTCATTTAGAATTGAATTCCACTTTCTTATCTATTTTGTATTATGAAATCTAGACTACCATAACCTATCGATTAGGCTTGCAATCAAGCCGAGCTCGATGAGCGCTAGTCTTGAACAATTCGATTGAGGGTTGACTCAATTTTACTTGTAGTGATGATAATGTTTCAGTTTGACACGGAAAAAGTAATATGATATTAGTGATGACAATTTATATCGTTGGTTCATTCAATTTTATGTATTGATTTCCTTTATTCCTATTGGACCACCAATTACTGCCATGCTCGAAAAGAGACTTATTTTCAAAGTCTTAGCAAAGTTCCTATATTGTTAGAGGACAACTATTGATTAGTGGTATTTATCATTTCTTGTCATTTTTTAATTGTGGCAAAAACGCTTATTTGGTTCTAAATGTATTTTCACCTTGAGATTTTTGTTTTGTATATTTAATTTTTTTTTACATCCTATAAGTATTTACGACCTGCCATTATTACCCTTTCGTCCATTTTTTGTGAAAAAACCGTCAAAATTGTCAAGAGGTGTGCTTTTGAAGGACATTTCAACCTATTTTTCACAAGAAAAACTTAGGTACTCAATTGTTAAACAAAATAACTATAGCAATTTAATTTAACCAAAAATCTCTAAACCCATTTTCCCGAATCCCCATTTATCTTCACCCTCTTCACTTTTGCCCACCACCGCCGCCGCCATACTCCGCCGTTCATCACCCACGCCATCTTCCGTCTTCGTACTACCACCGTACGATCTCTCTTCCCAATTCCGACTACCACCAATACATGTCCTCCATTTTCTCCTCATTTCCTTCACCAAGCTATACCATTAAATTGAGGAGAAACTAAAATCTGAGATTAAATTAGGAAAAAAAAATGGAAGCTAGAAGGTAAATTAATTCATTACAAATGTTTAAAAGATATAATTCCAACTAAAATTAATTTGCCTCTATTATGATATAACACTTCAAATGTAGTTGGTGAAATCTAAGATTAAAATTAAGATTTCTAATGTAATGGCATGTGAAATTGGTTTTTTCTTGGAACCCTTTTTTTTATAGTATTATTCTTCTTGCTTAGAATAATCCTTCACATTCCATCATCCCTTTTCCCTTATGAATAAAAATATATGTAATTTATAGTTCATTAAGAGGATGATGCACAAAATTTCTTGGATTGGAAAGAGAAATATAGAGAAGTAAATTATAAAAACTATTGTTTTTTTTTGAAGAGATATAAGGACCCTCCTTGAGCTCTTGACAATGGCTATTCATCATAAAAACCCACTTTCATCATCAATTTGGTCGTAGTGCAAATTTTCTCTTCTCATTATCAAAACCCACTTTTATTAAAAAAGAAAAATGGGCAAATCAGAGGCATAAGTTCAATTAGGGGGAGAGGGATACGAAGAATGAGTGGTGGTTGGTGGTGGAGGAAAGAGTGAAAGGGATGAAGATGAATGGGAAGATGAGTTTAGATTTTATTTTAGTTAAATTAAATTGGGTATCTATAATTATTTTGTTTAACAATTGAGTACCTAAGTTTTTCTTGTGTGCAATATGTTGAAATGCCATTCAAAAGTACCTCACATGTGAGGCACATGAGTTACTCGACGGAAAAATCACAGAAAAATGGACTGAAAGACAATAATGGCAGGTCGTAAATATTTACAGGATGTAAAAAGAGAAAATTAAACATAAATGACACAAACTTCAAGGTGAAAATATATTCAGGACCAAATTTGCCTTTTTGCCTTTGAATTTTAGTACGATGACAATCTTTGACTTGTAATTCAAGAAAACCTAAATCAAACAACTTTAAAAAAAAATAAATATAAATACCAAATTGAATTGAGATTACTATTGGCATACCATAATTGGCTGGTTTTTGAATGAGATTGGGGAGGGGAGAGGAAAGATCTTTAACAAGAATAATTAATTTCATTGAGCTCCCACTTCAATCCTTGCAACATTGATGTTAGTTGCTGGTTATACTTGTTCACCCCCAGCTTATTCACTTCTCCCTTGCAATGCTCAGTGCTGCTAGCATGTCTCTTTGTTGGAGTGCACCCTAGCGGACCTACTCCCACAACAACTAACTTACGAGTTCCCATGACCACGACGAAGATTGATTTCGCCAAGTGCTACTGTGCAGCTGTGGAACCCACCTGGTTCACTAGCTTTTGGCTTACCTCGCCGAAATAGCCCTCTTGCTGTGTTAATGAAATAGTTTGTTGCTGCATAAATATTTGAATATAAATATATTTGTTACTTAAAAATGAACAGTTAGCGGGGATAGCTCAGTTGGGAGAGCGTCAGACTGAAGATCTGAAGGTCACGTGTTCGATCCACGTTCACCGCATATACACTTTTGGTGTGTATTTTGGGCTTAGGCCCCTAACAAACAATTCACTCTAATTTTTTCCTTTTTGCGAGATATTTGTATTTTTGGGCTTGGGCCTAATAAGATGACGCGTTTACCAAATCCAGCTAAAAATAGGATATTCCTTCCTCTTTCATTAACCGACTTTGAGGATAACAACTCATTACAACCGTTGAATCAAAAGCCACAGACTTAATCTCAACTGTAATTCGTAGGGACTTTTCATTAGACTGACACTGATTGGGTAGAATGGTCATAACATGTCAGTCAAAATGTTGCTAAAAATAGGATATTCCTTCCTCCTTCATTAACCGACTTTGAGGATAACAACTCATTACAACCGTTGAATCAAAAGCCACCGACTTAATCTCAACTGTAATTCGTAGGGACTTTGCATTAGACTGACACTGATTGGGTAGAATGGTCATAACATGTCCAGAACGGAAGTGGGACTTCCATCCTCAACCTCCAGTAGCAGGATAAGACTTTTTTTTACAACTTTTGGCCAATTACTACTTTGACCTCTATCGATTATCATATTAGCAGCAGGATAAGACTTAATTGTGGCTTCAATACTTTTTTTTTTATGAATGTTGTGGCTTTAATACTTGTTCAATTTTTTGTTGTAAACATTTTAGAATTCCTATATAAATGTTATTTTCTTAGAATATGAAATCAAATTTATGATGGAAGACTTTAGAATTCCTATACACATTAAATCTACTTCATTAAAAAAGAAAACTATTGAACTTCTTCATTTAAAAAAAACCATTGATCTTCTTTATTTTAAAAAACTCATTCAACTTATTCATTTAAAAAAAGAACCAATGAACTTCTTCATTAAAAAAAAAACCATTCAACTTCTTCATTAAAAAAAAAATTTGTTGAACTTCTTCATTTAAATTCAATTCATTTATGTTACATAGCATTTTAGAATTCCTATATACATGTTATTTTCTTAGAATATGAAATATAATTTATGATGGAAGACTTTTAGAATTCCTATATACATTAAATCTACTTAATTAAAAAAGAAAACTATTGAACTTCTTCAGTTAAAAAAGAACTAATGAACTTCTTCATTAAAAAAAAAAATAAAACTATTCAACTTCTTCATTGGAAAAAATCCATTGAACTTCTTCATTTAAATTCAATTAATTTATGTTACATAGCCTTTTAGAATTCCTATATACATGTTATTTTCTTAGAATATGAAAACTACTTTATGAAGGAACACTTTTAGAACTCCTATATACATTAAATCTACTTCATTAAAAAAGAAAACTATTGAATTTTTTCGTTTAAAAAAGAACCATTGAACTTCTTCACTTAAATTCAATTCAATTATGTTACATAACCTTTTAGAATTCCTATATACATGTTATTTTCTTAGAATATTAAATCTACTTTATGATAGAAGACTTTTATAACTCCTATATACATCAAATCTACTTCATTAAAAAAAGAAAACTATTCAACTTCTTCATTTAAAAAAAAAAAATTGAACTTCTTTATTTAAAAACCCCATTCAATTTCTTCATTTAAAAAGAACCAATGAAATTCTTCATTAAAAAAGAAAACCATTCAACTTCTTCATTAAAAAAAACCATTCAACTTCTTCATTTAAATTCAATTCATGCATGTTACCTAGCCTTTTAAAATTCATATATACATGTTATTTTCTTAAAATATTAAATCTATTTTATGATGGAAGACTTTTAGAATTCCTATATACATTATTGAACTTCTTCATTTTAAAACAATTGAACTTATTTATTTAAAAAAACTCATTCAACTTCTTCATTTAAAAAGAAGCAACAATAAATAAATATAATTACCAATAAAAGTTACAAAACTTTTCTACTTCATTCATTAATATATGAAACAAAACCATAAGTTTATAATAAATGATTGAATTATTTGAGATCAAGATATAACTAATGAACTTTATAAATATGTAGTTATAGCCATTAGCTATAGAAATCTCCCCAAGTTTTTGTCTCCATAACAACTTAAGATTAGAGTTGAAGATTATAGCTCATGAAGAAATAATTTTAAAGAGTAAATTAATGATAAAGTTGTCACGTGGAAGTTTCTAATTGATCCACATCCCACAAAATGCCACGTGTCACATTATGAAGCTTCTACCTCAACTTCGTCTAACTTTATATATTATAGATTTGGTGGGTTAGCGGTTCCCTTGTCGTCAAGACAAGCCCTCCGCGTTCATTGTTTTGCAGTAAGATCCCGATGATTAGCTTCTTTCAGCTCTCTGTATTCCGTCTATCCAATAATCATTCATTGTTAAGGAAAAATATTAGAGGAGTGATATTTTTGCAGCTCGAAGAAATTCTCAAGTACAGTTCAACTATCCTTTATTTGAAAATTAAAATTATTTTCTCTCTATTTACACCAAAACATAAATCTTGAAGGCATTTTGTAAAAAAATAAAATAATAATAGTATAAGAATAATGCAAAAAATTACAAAAATGTGAAAGAAATGCAAAATATAATCGCGAAGAGGTGCATACGCGATCTCTGATGGGAGCCGCGTATCACACACACGCAGTGCGTTGCTGCATCGGTATTCAATTTAGATTTTAAAAAGTCCATTAAAATTTAAAGGTATTCAATTCAGATTGTAAACTATCTGTTGAAATCTGTTGCTATTCAAAACTCTATAGATTCTCATATATTTCATTAAATGGAGGATTTTGATAGATTTTCTAGGCATGAATGTGTATTGAGAAATCTCATCGTTTTCCTCAAGACGTTGAGATTCTTTCATTAATATTAAAATTAAATGTCTTTAATAATTTTATATGAGATTACAATTTTTTTAGTAATCTCATTTCTTTAAAATTAAAATAAAGAAATTTCCAAACTAAAAAAAAATATGAGGAAAATTTTCACATCGTTAGAAACTTAATACGAAATGTTTATTTCCTTAAAACAATATATATTGTCATAATATCTAATCAATATTTTTCCTAGTCATCTTCAAACATAAATTAAAAACAAACAAACAATTTCTTCTCTATCTAACCACAAATTTCTATTTTCCAAATATTGATTTCATTTCCCTGAAAGATAAAATCAAAGGGAAAAAAGAATTCAATCAAAACATACCTTAATTAAGCCAAAGGAAAAAAATATCAGTAAATAAATTATACAAACCTTGAACAAATAAATAAAAAAAGGACAACAGTTTCGTGATCTCCAAACAAATCAAAGACTCACCACCAAACTTTTTAAATTTTAACAAAATGATTTGATTCCAAAATAAAAAATATTGACAAACATATATTGACTTTGGAAATTCAACATCACTGGATATGTATAATACACCAATGAATCAATCTTTTATTTCTTTTTTATTGTTAATCAAATAATCTATAGACTTTATAAATCCAAAAAAATTATTATAAATCAATCTAATATAATCTGATAGAATTTGCATAGAGTTAAAATAAATTTTGCAGTCAGCAGAATTCATAAACTTTTAAAAATCAATTAAAATATTTTAAAATTCGGATTGAATACACCCCTTAATATTTTGTTCTACATATTGAACTCATGAAATATGATATACCAAAAAATAAGAAAGAACCTATTGTCATAATATTTCATCTCTAATAAAGCTATGATTTTATATAATTTTACATAAACTGAACTATTTGCAAGAGTAAATCTTGAGTCAAATATGAAATGTAAAAGACTGCAATTTGAATATCAACTTATTAGGTAGACTTCCTAAACTTCTTTTTACTTAAGGAACTTTTTTTTAAGAAAACTTATTGGGTAGATTGGTGATTTGAATATCAACTTAACTAATTTAGTTGGAATATATACATAATAAAATCTAAGAAAATTTATTGAGTAGATTGATGATTTGAATATCAACTTGACTACTTTAGTTGAAATATATACATAATAAATCTGATAATGTAATATGATATTGCTCTTCAGATCAGAGCCGTGTAGGAAGAATTTTGGGTCTCAAGTAAAATTTGTATCGGGGCTTAAATTGATAACACTTTATTTTATTCTTCAAACTATTTTAGAAGCGAAATTATTTGGTTATAAAGTAAACATGCAAGTGTGGGGGCAAGTTGTAGGGTTTTGCTAATACCATACCAATAACTAGAGTTCAAATTCCCTTAATGAGATTAATTTCTCATTTTTCAGCATGAGTAGTTGATATCATTTTAAATAGCTTCAGATGAGGTCCTACGAGCACTCTGCATAACGAGTCAAATTAGTCTTATTATTGGTGAAAACATCGTGAGGTAGGGGTGTTCATGGTTCGGTTTGATTCGATTTTACACATTTTTCAAGTTAAACCGAAATATTCGGTTTGAAAATTTTGAAATCAATCAAAACCATTCAAGATTTCAAACCGATGTGTTCGGTTTGGTTTGGTTTGTTTTGGTTGTTTGGTTTTGTGAGATACAAAATATTTAGATTATAAAGTAAAAATAAAACAAACCATTCTTTATATAATTACTTTGCTCTTGAAAATATAAAGAAAAATGTCTATTGTTTTCACAAGTTAAACACAATAAAAAAACGAATTAATGAAACATAAATTATTTTATCTTATTTCTTGAACTTCAAACAAATTACTGCAAAATTATGATGAAAAAATACAAAAATTATACCATTATTAATTCAAAATAAACCAAAAGTTGTGAATCTAAAATCACATACCAACTAATGACTCTTCAATCTATTGCTTTAGCACTTGAAGAACTTGTTTGTAATACTCATGCGTATAAAAAAGAAGTTAAATATGTTTTATTGCAAAAGATTTCTTTAATATATATATATATATATATATATATATATTTGGTTTGGGTTATAAATTTTTTTAAACCAAATCGAAAATTCTCAAAGGCAAAATCAGTCAAATGCACTGCTCAAACCGAAATTTTAGTTTGAATTTGTTTGAATTGGTCGATTTCGATTTTTCTTAAACACCCCTACCGTGAGGGGTAAAATAATTCTTTTTACTTTTTTATAATCAAGACGTCCCAAAATTTCATCCTCGATAAATAAGATTACCAAATCACTTAATTAATCTTATCATAAGAACTTCTCACCTTACTTATTCCTTAAAAAGAATCATTATTTATAACCACACTACTAATATTTTTTTGGCCTTTTTTACTTTATTTGTTCCATAAAACAAAACAAAAAATTATATGTAAATATATTAAATAAATTTAGAAATCTTCTTGAAGTTTTAGGCGACAGTCTCTGTTACTAAGATGACGCGTTTACCAAATCCAACTAAAAATAGGACATTCCTTCATCTTTCAATAACTGACTTTGAGGATAGCAACTCATCACAACCGTTGAATCAAAACCACCATCTTAGTCTTAACCGTGGATTCGTACTACCTCAGCCTATAAATACCTCTCCCATAGCAATATTTCTTATCGTGTTCTCTCTTTTGTGATCTTAGCCGTTGGGGAGGGACTGATTCTTGATGCGGTTTATAAGATTCTTAATCGATGCTGATGCGTTTAGCTTGACTAACGATCGATGATAATTGAATTTGTCCAATTCTTTGAAGGCCTATCGATGATTGGTTGTGATTTGGATTCAACCTAATTCTTCACAACACGGTTTTGATGTCGTGATTGGTGAATTTTTGTGTTTTGAATAATTAATTTTAGATATCTCAAAAGGTATGATTTGGTTGTGATTTGGATTCAACATAGTTAGTTCTTCACAACACGGTTTTGATGCCGTGATTGGCGATTTTTGTGTTTGAATTATTAATTTTGTTTCGAGATGGAATTTTTATCTGATCTTTGAAGGCTTCTTAGAAGTTTAACCTAATGCTTCAGAACACGTTTTGGATTGTGATCGGTGATCTTTGTGTTTGAATTATAACTCCTTTTTCTTATGATATAGTATTTTGAATTATAACGTGTGTTTCAAGATAGTACTTTGAATTTGTTCTTATTGGTTTCCAGCTTTCCTGCCTGTTTTAACATTTGATTGACTAAAGGAAGTCGGAGTTATTTCTTCATATGTAGGCTTGTGATTATCTTGTCCGAAAAAAGAGGGTATTCTGGTCAGGGTTTCTTTAGTGGTCATTAACCTTTCTGATCTGCCATTCATTCTTGATGGTTTCATTACCTCTGACCTTCCTCAAGAATATTGGCAACATAAGGAAGCCATGTTTCGTTTCCATTTGCTTTGTGCAGCCAATTTTTTGGGCAAACATATTAAAGAACTACCTCAGTTCCTCCAAATTAGTGAATTCAGTCTTCATATCATTCACTTTTTGTTTTTGTTCTTGATTTACTGTTCTAAAGGTGGTTCTAGTTGTTTCAATTGGCTTAGTCCTTGTTTTTTGGCATGAGGATTTGGGAGTTTGAAGGACAGTGAAAAGGGGGTCATCTGTAACTCTTTCCTTTTGTTTGTTATCTTCCCCCCTCCCATTATATTTCGTAAATTAATATCATTCTTTTCTGGTTAATTCCTTTGCAGACAATTTGGCATAAACCTTTCCCAGAATGCTCGGTGATTTTACTCTACCTCATTATGGGAATCTCCACCATCCTTCTTTTGAGTAAGCCTTGTCTGTTTTCTCTTTTTCATTTGTTTTCCAGTCTTTTTGGTCTCTAGGCACATCACTTCTGTAGGTCATCTACGTCTCTTCTGAAGGGAGAATAATGATGGATTGTAGTGTAATTGGGATTCAACCTAATGCTTTCAGAACAAGGTGTGGTAGTCGGTGATCAGTGGTCTTCGTGCTTCAGAATACGGTTTACATGTTGTGATCGGTGATCTTTGTGTTTGAATTATACTGTGCTTGAATTATAGTGTTTTGAGATAGTATTTTGATGTCTTAATGTCTTAACGATTGATGATAATGGAAATTTTCCTGTTCTTTGAAGGTTGGATGGTATTTTCATGTTCGATTGTAATTGGGAGTCAATCTAATGCTCGTGATACGGTTTGGATGTTGTGATTGGTGATCTTTGTGTTTGAATTATACTTCGTGTTTTGAGATAGTATTTTGATGTCTTGTACTCTCTTAACAATTGATGATAATGGAATTTTTTTTGTTCTTTGAAGGTTGGATAGTATTTGAATGATCGATTGTAATTGGGAGTCAATCTAATGCTCATGATACGGTTTGGATGTTGTGTTCGATGATCTTTGTGTTCAACCTAATTAGTGAGGACAGGGAGTGTGATATCTGTAGCGTTGATCTTTGTGTCTGCGTTTTCCACATTCTCTCCAAACTTTTATGCTTTTTATCTACTGGAAACCCTATTTTTGCACTTATTGGTGTCTCTTTCTGCCTGTTTTTACAGTTGGTTGGGCTAAAGGGAGTTGGAGTTGTTTTCCCCATCAAAGGAGGGTATGTTGGTCGATCATTCTTTAAATAATTCTTTGTCCGTGTTTATTGTAGGCTGGTTAGGATTGTTGCCTGTGTGATTTGCCGGATTGTGCCAGGGCGTTTTAGGTTGTGTAATCTTTCTGATCTGTTTTAGGTTGTGATTAAGCTTTCTGATCTGCCATAATTTTTTTCGTACCTCCGGCCTATCTCAAGAATATTAGTAATTTAAAGGAAGTCATGTTTCATTTCCATTTGCTTTGTGGAGCCAATTTGAGCAAACATGTTGAAGAACTACCTTGGGTTCCTCTAGATTAGTGAATTCAGTCTCATATCATTCACGTTTTGTTTCTTGATTTATTGTCCTAATGGTGGTTCTAGTTGTTTCAATTGGCTGCGTCCTTGTTTTGGCATTTGGAATTTAGAAGGAGAGTGAAAAGGGGGTTCATTTGTAACTCTTTCCTTGTGTTTGTTATCTGCGCTCTTCCCCAATATCTTTTGTAAATTAATGCCGGTATTTTCTGGTTCATTCATTTGCAGAAAATTTGGTATAAACCTTTCCCAGAATGCGCGGTGATTTTACTCTCCCTTCTCTGTTTTTATCTTTTTCATTTGTTTTCCACCTTCAGAACTAATAATAACATGTTATACTGTTATGTGGCATCAATTCTGGCATGGAACATATGAACTGGGGTTGTCTCCTGAAGGTGATAGTTGTGTTTATAGGAGCCTTTATTATTTTGCCCGTCTGAATTGCTTTTCCTTTTATTTGGCAGTTGATTTTTTACAAAGAATTTCTAAGATATAGCTGCTTAGGTACTCCTTCACTGGTGTTTGAGTTGCCAGTTTGTTTGACCTGAATTTTTGCTTATAAATATGTGCAGTTGCTATTCCCTATTTGGATAAGAATCTGATTTTGGTTGATGTTTATAACCTTTTTTTCCTCTGATTTGCTGTGCTATGGGTTTTTTTAGTGGTAGATTCTCATGTTCTTTTGTACAAGATCTTTGTGACCTGGGAGGCATATTCTGCATCTGTGCTTTCACTTGATCTTTGTAAGCTCCGAAATTTACGGATACTTTTATCTTTAAAAAGCGTTCTTGAAGGAGAAATACAAGCCTTATTTGGTTATGTATATTCTAGTCAATTTTATTACCTGTTGCGCCTCATTGATGACTTGATGTTGTTAGTTGCCAAAGAAGCCTATTCTATTAGGATCTGTTATTTTCACTTGGTTGGTGGTTCTTCTGCATCCTAATGCTCCAGAACAAGGTCTGGAAGTCGGTGATCGGTGATCTTTGTACTTCAAAATACAGTTTGCATGTTGTGATCGGTGATCTTTGTGTTTGAATTATACTGTGTTTTGAGATAGTATTTTGATGCGTTATACTGTCTTAACGATTGATGATAATGGATTTTGTCCTGTTCTTTGAAGGTTGGATGTATTTTGATGTTCGATTGTAATTGGGAGTCAATAATCTAATGCTCGTGATACGGTTTGGACGCTGTGATCGGTGATCTTTGTTTTTGAACTATACTTTGTGTTTTGAGATGTATTTTGATGTCTTATACTGTCTTAACGATTGTTGATAATGGAATTTGTTCTTTTCTTTGAGGGTTTGATGGTATTTTGATGATCGATTTTAATTGGGGAGTCAATGTAATGCTCATGATGCGGTCTGGATGTTGTGATCGATGATCTTTGTGTTCGAATTATAATGTGTTTTTCAAGAGAGTACTTTGATGATGTATTGTATTCTATTTGATGGTTGATCATAATGGAATTTTGACTTAATCTTTGAAGGATGTTCAGTTCCGATAATCGATTATAGTGGGCAACCTAATTAGTGAGGAGTGAGGACAGGGAATGTGATATCTTGATTGTTGATCTTTCTGTTTGTGTTTTCCACATTCTCTTTAAACTTTTATGCTTTTTATCTACTGGAAAATCTTGGTGGTTGGGCTAAAGTGAGTCGGAGTTGTTTTTCCCATCAAAGGAGGGTATGTTGGTCGATTATTCTTAGATACTTCTTTGTCCGTGTTTATTGTAAGTTGGTTAGGATTGTCGCCTGTGTGATTTTCCGGAATGTGCATGGGCGTATTAGTCTGTGTAAGCTTTTTTTTCGTACCTCTGCCCTATCCCAAGAATATTTGTAACTTAAAGGATGTCATGTTTCATTTCCATTTACTTTGTGCAGCCAATTTAAGCAAACATGTTGAAGAACTACCTTGGGTTCCTCCTGATTATTGAATTCAGTCTCATATCATTCACGTTTTGTTTTTGTTCTTGATTTATTGTCTTAAAGGTGGTTCTAGTTGTTTCAATTGGCTTCGTCCTTGTTTTGGCAGTTTTGATTTGGGAGTTTGAAGGAGAGTGAAAAGGGGGTCATTTGTAAATATTTCCTTGTGTTTTGTTATTTTCTCTCTTCCTCAATATCTTTCGTAAATTAATGTCAGTCTTTTCTGCTTCATTCCTTTGAGACAAATTTGGCATAATGCTTTCCCAGAGCGTGCAGTGATTTTACTCTCCCTTATAGGAATCTCCACCATCCTTCTTTTGAAGTAGCCTTGTCTGTTTGATCTTTTTCATTTGTTTTCCACCTTCCTCAACTAATAATAACATGTTATACTCTTCTGTTGCATCAATTTTGGCAATGAACATATCAACTGGGGTGGCCTCCTGAAGGTGATTTTCTGAGAGTTGTGTTTATAGAAGCCTTTATGATTTTGTCATTTTGCCCGTCTGAATTGTTTTTCCTTCTATTTTTCAGTTGATTTGGTCCAAATAATTTCTAAGATATAGCTTCTTAGGTACTCCTTCACTGGTGTTTGACTTGCCAGTTTATTTTGACCTGGATTTTTGCTTATAAACATGTGCAGTTGATATTCCCTATTTGGATAAAAATCTCATTTTGGTTGATTTATGACCTCTTTTTACTCTGATCCGCTGTCCCATGGGTTTTTTGGGTGGTAGATTCTCATGTTCATTTGTAAAGATGCCTTGTGTTTATTATCTGCCGCTGCCAAGATCTTTGTGACATGGGGAGAGGAGACATAATCTGCATTTGTTCTTTCACTTGATCTGTGTAAGCTCCGAAATTTACGGTTACTTTTATCTTTAACGAGCGTTCTTGAAGGAGAAATATAAGCCTTATTTGGTTATGTATAGTAAAATCTCTATACAGTAATACCGAGACTCGCGGGACCGGACAAAAATATTATTATAAGGAGGTTATTCTTAAATAGAAGCTTACATATAAAAATTATAACTTAAAAAAAATAACTAATATACATTATACAATACTTGAAAATGTGTCCTTTCATATTTTAAAAACATAAATATAAAAGATATATAAGATTCATGAGTTTAAAAAAAACAAATGTACGTACATCATGCATGTACATTGTGCGTATATTAGATTTATAAGATTCATTTATGTACATACAGTATCTAGGAAATGCAAAATAAATGTATGTATATCATGTATGCATTTAAAATATTCTTTCATGTATGTTGTATCTTCGAAAAATTAAGTCATTATTACAGACAACTTTATATAAGTATTTCATATCATCTTAAATTTAATTTAATGTAACATATTTAAATAATTATGGATATTTTATATACATATATAAATATATTTAAAATTTAATGTTATTTTATTACTATATGGAGGTAAATTTCTTAAGGATGGTTCTAAAAAAACATGGAATATTACAATGTAGAGTTTATTCTTATTTATAACTGGTCCCGAGTTGGGACCACACTCGGACCATAATTCTTATATAGAGTATTACTATACGGAGGTTTTACTGTATATTCTAGTCAATTTTGTTACCTGTTGCGCTTCATTGATGTTGTTAGTTGCCGAAGAAGCCTATTCTCTATCTGTTCTTTTCACTTGGTTCTTCTGTCATCCTGTCAGAAGTATGTTTGTAGCAGTATGGGTTCAACATATTCAGGAATATGTGCTTGGTGTTTTTATGCTGAAGTTGTTTCTCATGTGCCGCACGTTTTTAAGATAACCTGGTCTTATTTCTCTATTATGTGTTTCCTCCTTGCTATATCACTTAGACTGGGTTTATCATTCAAAGCACTTATGTTGGTCGTCCACCGCTCTTGTGTAGGACGAATAAAAAGTTGAAAAGACCTTTTTTCTAGATCCATCTGTTTTGCTTTGGTCTGTGCAGGCATTTTCAGAATTTATATCTGTTCTCAGTCATTCTTTGCTATCAGTTTTTGCATCAACATATTTAAGGGCTGCTGCACATTCATTCATAAAGGAATGTAGAATCCTTTGTCTTATCTGTCTCAATTGTTTTTCTTCCTATGTTGACAGTTGATTTGGTCTGAAGAATTTCAAGGATATTGCTGTGTGCATCGTGTATTGATTGATAATATATGAGATCCTTGTACGTTTTCCCTTATTTTTTGTACCCAAAAATATATTTTCTGGTATTTGTAAGAGGTGAACTTTGAAAAGTGAATTCTGCTGATGCATTTTTGACGGAAACATGGAAGCCGATTGAGTCAGTTTTCTGCCTGTTGTGGGAGGTGGATTTGGCATGATTGAGAGCTGGTTGTTTGGTGTATTCTGCTACTCTCATTCTTGGGTTTGTTGTCTGTTCTACTTCATTGATGTTTAGTCGCATGAAGAAGCCTATTCTGGATCTGTTGTTTCACTTTGCTCATCACAGTCATTCTAGCAGAGACATATGCAGGGGTTCTTGCCAGTCTGGGTTCATCGGATCTGGAATGAAAGACTTTGGCTGTTTTGTGCCGACTTTCCTTTTTCTCACGTGCCACTTTTCTTTTTAGAGTATCACCTGGTTTTATCTCTCCGTTTTTCTTTTTAGTCTCTAGGCACATCTCTTCTGCAGGTCATCTACCCCTCTTCTGCAGGGAGAATAATGATGGTTTGTAATGTAATTGGGATTCAACCTAATGCTTCAGAACAAGGTCTGGAAGTCGGTGATCAGTGATCAGTGATCTTTGTGCTTCAGAATACAGCTTGGATGTTGTGATCGGTGATCTTTGTGTTTGAATTATACTTGTTTTGAGATAGTATTTTGATGTGTTATACTGTCTTAACGGTTGATGATAATGGAAATTGTCCTGTTCTTTGAAGGTTGGATGGTATTTTTTGATGATCGATTGTAATTGGGTGTCATCCTAATGCTCATAATGCGATTTGGATATTGTGATCGGTGATCTTGGTGTTCGAATTATAACTTGTGTTTCAAGATAGTACTTTGATGATGTATTCTGTCTGATGGTTGATCATAATGGAATTTCGTCTTATTCTTTGAAGGATGTTCAGTTCCGATGATCGATTATAGTGAGCTCAACCTAATTAGCGAGGACAGGGACTGTGATATCTTGATTGTTGATCTTTGTGTTTGCAGTCTCCACCTTCTCTGCAAAATTTTAATGTTTAATTACTGAAAAACCTTGGTTTTGCACTTATTGGTTTCTCTTCCTTCTTTTTTTTTTACAGTTGGTTGGGCTAAAGGGATTCAGAGTTGTTTTCCCATCAAAGGAGGGTATGGTGGTCGATTATTCTTTATTTGGTCTGTTGTTTGCCACCTTTATCCATCTATCTTATCAGAAGCTTAAGAATTTTCTGAAGGGATCTGTCGGTTTTCATTGGTTCTTTTCAGTGGTTTTGCATTATTTGTCCCGTGTGAGGTTCAGCTTCCTTGTGGCTGCCACAAGATTATAAAAAGGTGTGACTTATGACTGGTGGTTTGTGTCTGGCTTTCTTACTTTCTGTATCATCTCATCTTCCATTATTCTTTTGAGTAGCATCACATCTGGGTTCGATTCTGTTTCCACTGGCAGATTGTGCCAAAGAATTTTCAGAGAGAGCAAGCTTTATCCTGATGCCTTCTGCAAATGTTTCTTGTGATAATTAGTCATATTGGGAAGTTATGAATTATTATTATTTTGTGTTTCGGGTCACAATCTCATACCAACCTGGTTCTGCATTCTTTTCTTAATTCCGACTTCTCTCAAGAATACTCTTTACTTAAGGAAATCACTCCTCAACATTACTAGTATAGTAAGGAAGTGTTTCTGGTTGGTGTGTTTTGCCTTTATCTTTGCAGGGAATTAGGAATAAACCTTTCTCGGAAAGAGTGGCTTTTGACCGGTGATTTTCGTCAATTTATAAGAATCTATCTTTATCTTTTAAAGAAGCTTGTCTGCTTTATTTCTTTCAGTCTGTTTTTCGACCTTCAAAACTATTAATCTTGATAATATCATGTCATACTGTTATGTGGCATCAATTTTGGAATGGAACATATCCTCTGGGACATCTCCGTTCAAATTTGTATTCTGCTACTCTCTTTCCCCAAGTTTTGTTGTCTGTTCTTCTTCATTGATTTTTTATTTGCTTGAAGAAACCTATTCTGGATCTGCTTTTTTCACTTTGTTCTTTGCAGTCATTCTAGAAGAAACAATTCAGGGGGGGTTAGAGGGTTGTTGCCACTCTTGGTTCATCAGATTCTGGAATGCAAGACTTGTTCTTTCAGTGGTGTGGCATTATTCAGGAGAGCTGCCTCGTGAGTATTGACTTTTATTGAGGTTATGGCGTCTCCGAGTTACTTTTCAAAAGATTGGCTGGAGGTTTATTTATATAACATTTGTTGAACTGTAGGTTTATTTATTTACTTATTTGGTGGGTTAGCGGTTCCCTTGTCGTCAAGGCAAGCTCTCAGTGTTCCTTGTTTTGCGGTAGGCCCTGATGATTGGCTTCTTCCAGCCCTCCGTGTATCTTTTTGAAGATGTTTCATTATCACTGTCACTAGTAGTAGTTGGCTTCTTTCAGGTTCTTTATGACATGATATTCTGCATTATGTTAAGATATCAGATATGAGCTTTGGATTTGATGTTGGACTAGTGACTCTTCTGGGTATTATCTGATTCTTATAGATATATTATGCGTTCTATTAGATACTAGATGTAAGGCTTGGATGTGATGTTGGACTAGTGATTTCCCTGTTATTATCTGATTCTTATAGAGCTTGACGTGGTTGTGCACAGGGGGTTATTGTCATCTCCAAGCAGAGGTTATTTGTTGGACTAGTGACGTACATGGTATGATCTGATTACAGTGCGTGAGGTGGCCGTGCACGTGAGTATTGCCATCTCCAAGGAGGGAGTAGTACCAATTCAGTGTCAATAAAAGAAACGATGGCATTTAAATGTGTAGTTCATTAACTTAAATAGCTTGAAAGTGTCTCTCTAGCTGAAACTTATATGCTTTCGGGATTCTTGAAATTTCTCTTCACCGTACTTCTCTTTCATTTGTACCCTCTAGCGTGTTTGTTGTAAGGCACTCATTTTCTTAGCATCGGCTTTCAGTTAGTGAAGTATTTTCATCTCTGGGATAGGGGAATACATAGCTAATAAGGATTTTACGTTTCCCTAAGCTATATACACTTGGTGACTTCATCTATTGCCTTATAATGCTCCTCTGATGGCTTGGTGACTTCATGTTCTGGGCATTTGGTATGCTGATTTTATAACAATGGTTGCATTGACTATTTCGGCTTTGCTGCAGAGATTTGTAATTTTGAATATTGTTTGTTTTTTGAAAGGGGGAGTGTGGAGGGTGGTTGCAGTTTGTGATCCTCATTTCCAGTTTACTAAGGGATGCTTCCGTTAGCTCATCAGTGAAGAGGCAGATAAATTTCATTTAAGTAACAAAGAGATACTTATGTCCTTCCACAAATCTACTTTTCCCTATGTTTTAGTGGTCTGGACTTCGTTGAATATTGTGCTCTTTTGCTGCTAAAGTGCTTTTGAAGTTGTACAGCAAATCTAGTGGTTATTTTCACTTTTATCTATTCTTCACAGTAGCGTCATAAATTGTTGAGAATGTATATGGATACATGCAGTTGTCGATCTATTTCCCACAGTAGCTAATTAAAACGCTGAGAATATGTATTTTTGTCATTTTAATTGGTAATATTGTTGTGCTTCCTGATTTTGAAAGTGAGTTTGGGAAATGGGTATAAATTGACTTCTCCTAGGCTTGCTTAGTTGATGTTCTCGGAATTTTAATTGGTCTAATAACTCATTCAAGCTAATCTACTTAATTTTGTATCACCGGATGCATCAAGGTGGATAGTTGAGGAAAAACTTTTAGCATGAAATTCACATTAAGAAAACCCAAATGGTCTCTTTTTGACGTTATTTCGGTTTAACCAGCTTTAAATAGAAAAGAAGGAACTTTGGCTGAATTGTTACCGATCTTGACATTTCGACGATGCCTGCTTGGTTACTGCTAGCTGATGTTTTTATTCTTTATATTTGTTAATTGTGCTTTGATATGTGCCTTTGAAGTATGTGGTAGTTGATTCCTCTAACTCTGCCTGTGCTGCTTGTTTTGCACACCGCCGGCCCAAGCCCGGTTAAAAGAAGAGGGAAGGATCAGCCAACGTTATCTTTCATGTTTCATTTGACTGGCGGTGGATATGGATGGCCCTGGTAACTCGATGAGTATGCTCCCATATTTAGCACTATTCAACGTGTATTTCTCTCTCTATCTTTGTAATTTCGAGAAATCGTGACTATTTTCTTATTGTAATTCCCTTATTGAGCATATTTTTACGGGGTTGGGGAGGGAGGGTGCAAAATTTAATATTTCATAAGATTCCCTATCAAAATCTTAGGGCAGGGAGGCAAAACTTAATATCCAAAGGGTTTCCCGATCAAAATATTCTGATATAGATTAAATTTTTGCACATATTACAATGCTTTATATTTCAACTTTCAATCATGAAACAGGTTTGGGCTCCTTCAGGCAGTTGATCTTCAGAGTATTGAACCAGCAATAAGGGCAGGTACATGATGCAATTCAGTCAAAACGTGGTATCATTTAGAGATTATCCATAGAACACTTGCTATTACTTGTCCTGACGATAGTCTTTAGTACTGTAATTATTTGCTTTTCTTGTATTTCACATATTATGCAAGTCTTTTCAACTTATAAAACATCGACAAGCATTACCTTCCCCTTGAACTCAATGTCTGATTTATACATATCCTTGGAAACTTTAAGGTCTTTTTGCAGATGATGTTACTGAATTTTTTAAATCGGGTTGGTATTTAGGATCCTTCTATCAAAGTTCTAAAAGCCCGTCTGAAACGTTTTCTTTCTACTCTTTTGAAGTACTTTTTGCCAGCTTCTCTAGGTTTGTGTTAACACTAGCATCATTGGAATTTTAAATATTTTCTAGCGTGTTTGATTTGGCTGATGCTCTATGTGCGGTTCATGAGATTGTCGATTGATGCATGACTGGTTTATTTTTATTGAATTACGAGAATTTAATGTTTTTACCGAGATTTACAGCTATTCTTTTTCATTAAATTAACTTGGGGTAGTTTTATTCTTTCTCAAGACTATTGTTAACTTGAGGAAGGCCATGTCTGGATCTGTTTGCTTCCATTTCTTTTGTGCACTCTATTTGGCAAAGACATTAAAGAACTGCCAGTGTTTATCCATCGAACACTTCTGATATGGACCGGGTTCACTGGACCACGCGGTCCAGATTTGGCCACATCATTGCATTTTCTTCTCTCTCCTCATTCTGCAGGGATGTGGCCAAATCTGAACCATATGGTCCACATGGATCCGGTCCATATCAGAATTTTCCTTATCCATTAGAGAAATCAGTGTTCATATACTACAAACTTCTTTGGGTCGTTTGCAACTCTCTCTGGTTTTTCTTTTGCCGTTCTTCCTAAAAATTATTAGTAGCTTTTGGAAGTCTTCTTGGTTCTGTATAGTTTGCCTCGTACGTCGCAGACGACCTCACATGAACCTATTTCTTGATATTCGGATTATCGATTTGTGGCTTGTGATAGTCGGATTAGTAGCTTTATTTATTTTACTTATTTGGTGGTTAGCAGTTCTGTGTACCTCGCTTTGCAGTGAGATATTGATGATTGTCTTTGGGTTCTACCGATTTTTTTTTTATCACTGGTAGTTGGCTTCCCTATTTTGGCACCTTGGCTCAGGTGCTGAACAAGAAAATTCAGTATATACGGGACATGCTGTCAGCCATTGGATTTTGTACTTTTGTACTTTTTGATCCAACGGTTGTATAAAAAACGAGGGTATTTTAGAGATAAACTTTGAGCTCTTTTTTCTCTTTTTTACTTTTAACTGGGTGTTCAATAATCAAGAACATGCATTCACTAATAAAAAACATGCGTTCTTTGACAGAGAACGTGCGTTCACTAATAAAAAATGTGCGTTCTCTAATAAAAAATGTGTTCACTGACAGAGAACGTGCGTTCTATAATATAGAACGTGCGTTCTCTAACAAAAAAATGTGTTTTCTAATAAAGAACGTGCGTTTTCTAACAAAAAATGTGTTCATAATATACAAGAACGTGTGTTCTCTAACAGAGAACATGCGTTCTTGTAGAAAATATATCTATTTTACTTTTCACTAGTAACTTTTCTCTCTCCCCAGTAACCCCACCTTTTTGACTTTTCACCCGTAACTTTTCTCTCACCTCTGATAAAATTACATATATATCCTTTTACCTTTCTCTCACCTCTCTTTTAAATCTCAACCATTGATCCTCTTAAAAAATGAAATCAACGGCCCTTGTTGTGTCCCGCACGTGTGGAATTTAAGGCGTTCCGCACTGGAGCCTTACTGCTATTTTGGTTCTATAAGTGTGATATTCTCTTATTGGCCTTACTTTAAATGGAAAGAATTCACTTGTCTGCATAAATTAAAATCGAACCTCTGCGTGGTGCAGAAAAATAAACTAGTGATTTTATTGCCGTGAAGAAGTACGTTTAATGTTCTTGTTGCTTGAAAGCTTTAAATGGAAGAAGGAAAAAATTTAACTGTGATATGATTCTTTTATTATAGTCAAAATAAAGGATCAGCCGTGTGTAATGCCAATTCGAGTTCTTTTATGTTCATTTGGATACTGATTTTTATTATCCGTCATCCTATCAAAGTCTTTGCAAGTGGAGGAGATATTATTTTCCTTATTTTTTGTAAATACTTTTAATAATCTTTTTAAAATTTCAAATATTTATATATATATCGTACACTTTTCAAATTCTTTGAAAGTGACCGATTTACAAACATGCTCTTTGCACAGAAAATTTATTGTTTGCAAGATAAATGTGGAGCCAAGAAGAAATAATTTGAGTACATTGTTGGAACTCGAGAGATGAGAAGAGAAACCCATACTCCATATGTTAAGTGGGAACACAGTTGCCACATGAATGAAAAGGAATAGGCGAGGATTAGAGAATTATATATTATATCTAGTTTTTTAGGGTTTGGGTTTGCAAGGGTTGGAGAGTTTGTCGCTCTTCTCTGTTTCTCATTCTTAAGTTAATCTTATACTCATATTTTTTTTAGTGCCTAAGGTTTGAGGTCTATGATTTGTGATCTAGTGTGTAAAGTTTTAATATTTGACGATCGTGATCTCATATACTTGATTCATTTTTGCAAATTTAAGGGACCTAATTTAAAAAATCAAAATACATGGACTAAATTGAAATGATCGTATGTTAACATGTTGGATGTATTTATAGGGGAAAAATTATAAATTTCGTCCATATTCGAGGACCCTAAAAACATGTTGGTTATTTTTACGGTCCAGATTCTGAGCCTACCATCCAAAGACTTGGCCTCATTTTCTCATACTAGCAGAAACTGCCTACTCCTTCCATTCCCTATTAATTGTCGTTTAGGAGATATCTAGGTATCCAAATTAATTGTCGTTTAAGGTTGTTTTATTAGTTGTCAATAATTTATTCCAATTATACCCTCAACATTTTCCTTTCTTTATGACAAAAAAGTGAGAGAGAGGGAGGGTGGGTGGGGGATAATGTTGGAAGTTTAGGTGAAAATGACAACTTCCTTAATTTTCTCAAATTGTCTAAAGAGTCTTATATTTAGGAATGGAGGGAGTATTATTTACTATAATAATCATATCCGTATAAAGGTATGGTTTATTCATATAAAAAATATATATAATGGTATAGTTCCGTGGCAAATGCAAAGGTATAGTCATCTTGGTTTTCTTTGAACATTCTTAAAATATTGCTCATTGGACGATTTTTAGGCTGTTTTGGATAGAGTCTGGTTTGTGTCAAGACGTGATCTCTTTTTAGATGGGATTAAAACTTCAAACACTGCATCATTGAGATTTTGGGTTGAAACTAGTTTGAAACTAAGATCATAAATCTCAGACTCAATTCAATAAGATCCTTAGTTTCAATTCAATTAAAAAGTTTTACTTGTGAATTTTATTATCTTTCATTAAACTTCAAATGTTACGCAATTTAAGATTGTTTGATTTAAAAAATTAATTCTGAAACTTTAATCAATTTCACTCAACTTTAGAAAAAGGTTTTTGCTAATCAAACTTTTTTTTGTGTGTAGAATAAGATATATTGTATCAAGAGTTTAGTACAAAAGGAAAGTTATACAGAAATAATACAAGCTAAAATAAAATACAGACGAAAAAATTAACTAAACATTGTTCTAGGGTATGATTTCCCATCCAAATCATTCTTCCAAAGATGAAATGCAAAATGAGTGGGAGCATAAATTTTGACATGAATGATTTGGTTGAAAGCTTTCAAACTTTGCCAAACTGTCAGTCACTTGATTAGCTTTTCGAAATATGTGCGACATCGTGCATGTCCGTAGCCGAGAGATTAAATATCTACAATCAAAGATGATAATAGAACAAGTAAGGTTAGTGCAGTTTTTTAGCATGTTTAGTACAAATTTGGAGTCAATGTTGATGTCCAAATCATGGATTTGGTGACTAATTGCTAGTTTAAGACCTTGTCTTAGCGCTAGAATTTTTGCTTCATTATTTGTTGTGTAGGTTAATTGTGCAGAAAATCCTAATATGCAGGTCTCCTTTGTGGTTGCGGAAGAACCCTCCTGCTCCACCTGCTCCTGGAATTGATAGACATGATCAGTCTGTATTGAGTTTAATCATATCAGGGAGTGGTGGGGTGCCATTTGATGTACATGGTGCTGTAGCCAGCAGCCAAATGTGAAATTATCAATTTCATTATTTCCATCATAAATTATTTGTTTTATAATTCTCAAAAGCAAAATTCTTAAAATATTAATCTAAATACAATCTAAATGAAAAAAGAAAAACAAAACAAAGAAAAAGGGGCCTGATAAAAATTAAAAAGGAAGGCGACTTTTTTTTTGTTGTTGTTTTTTTTGGTGCTACAAGTATGGATGACAATTTAACTCGTAATTCGTTGACTCGCTCTCATCATTCTCCAATTATATTATATTATTATACATAATTATGTTATTTTTCTCTTTAATACACTAATTGTATTTGTTTAAGGATTGATTTGGGATAAAATGTATTAATTGTACTTGTCGGAGACTCTATCTCTATGTTAATATTAATAATTTTTTTAAAATAAAAAGTAGGGCGCGGGACCTGATTTCTTAACCCGCGGCGAATCACGGAGCAGGGCGGGATGGTGAATCACCTGCCCGAAACGGAGTTGAATATTGTGATACTCATTCCGATGTGTCCCATTGCCATTCCTGGCTACAACAAAAGTTGGCGTAGATAGTAGTCTGAACACATTTTCATGAATACCACGCGGGCACTATCACCATTAACTCAGGGAAATTTTAAACTAGATCAGAATAATAATGATTGTTGGATTAATTTTTTGTGAATCAAATAAAAATAAAGAGTATAAAATAAAATTGAGTGTTAGAATTTGGTATGATATTATTCCTTTTTAATCTTTGTTTGATCTAAATTTTTTGATCCAATAATCACTACCCATATCAAATTTGAACTAAATTATTAGATACATGTGATAACCCTTTAATGTGGGAGTATAAATTATAGGAAAATGATTTACTCCTAGAATTTTGGGGATAGAAACTCTAAACTCTCAAATTGAGGGTGTTAAATGACCCTGCTGGTATAAGGGATTCACCCAACTATAAGGGCAAAACGGTCCAAAAAACTATTTTTGTCAATCTTTTGGTCAATAATTCTAGTAGCCTAACAAGCTCCTAAATTATATCATGTGATTTAATTTCTTCACATGACATTAAAAGCTTAGGCTAATGAGTTGGAGTAGTTTTATCTTAATAGGTGACTAAGTTTAAAAGTTACATCCAAACTAATGAATACAGTATACGTAAGAAAGAGAATTGACTTTTAGTAGTTTTAGTCAATTATCTTTCCTACGTGTATTGCATTTATTGGATTTAATGTAACTTTTAAACTCAGTCACCTACCAAAATAAAATTTCTCAATGCGTTTACTAATGACATATTTTTTTTGAATGAATCTAGCTTCGATCTCCACAATTGCGTTTACTAACACTTATCATTTCATCAACGATAATATTTAAATACTTGCACTGAATCCTCTTATCAGCTAAGCAAACTTCGGTTGACGCTTAATCCTATTTTTAATCATCATGTCAGTTGTTTAAAAAATGACCGAGCCTACGGCGAGCCTGAGGCTCGGACTCAAAAAACGACACCCCTAAGAAGAAAGCCAAAGCAGAAACTCAGATAAATAATGGAGTAAAAGAGGAGAGAGAAAAAATAAAATCTAGAGAGTGAAAGGAAGAGTAAGAGAGAGAAAGGGAGTAAGAGAGAGAGAGAGAGACTTTTTAGTGAGAGAAAAGAACAGACGCCGAAAAAGATGGGCCAGATCGTGAAGAGCAAGAAGAAGGGGAGACCATCTAAGACAGATCTCGCAAAACGACGGAACTCAGCCGGAAATACGGCGGCGGTGGCTGACAGAGAGCCGCGCCGGAGTTCTCGTCAACGGAGCGTGAGGTACACCTTCGGCTTTGACGATTTTCTCGACGATGACGAGCTATTTGAAGACTTTAACGACGACGATAAAGAAGAAGACGCGAGGCGGCGCGAGAAAAAGCTCAAGCTCTTAGTTAAGCTCAGCAAAGAAGCCAACACTACTACTGAGTCCACTCCGAGTCAGACTCAGCGAGTGTCTCACGCGCCGCCAACGGTTTCTCAATCTTCGTCGGAGGAAAACGGCGGCGACGACGACGGAAGTATTAATCCGTCGAAGAAAAGGAAAATAGACGCCGATGAAGATCAAGTAGAGGTCGATGAAGAAGACAAAAATGAAAATAATTATGAGGTCGATGATGATAATAATAATGAAATTATTGAGGATGATGAGGTAGGTATTCAATTGGAAAATCAAACTTGTTGTCTGGATCTGATTCGGAAAAAAAAATTGAAAATCGAAATTTTAATGAAGACCTACCTAAGCTGAAGATTGTTGTAAGCAAAAGAGAGTGAGTGACTGAGGGAAGAAAGGAGGAGAGTGTGAGTAACGGTAAAAAAACCTAACAGCCACAGAATCTGATCACGCTCCCATCTTTCTCTCTCTACTAGTCTCTCTCACTTCTTCTCACTCTACAAACGCATATATAATCACTACTTTCTAGTATTTCTCTTTCTTTGTCTGCTGTGCCTTATACTTTTTCTCTGTCTGATGGGGGCCGCTTTTTGGTTTTGTATTACTACTAGCTACGGGCATTAATTTAAAGTATTATGTGGTGGTGTATTGTATACGTAGCCGCCCATACTCGCAAATATTGGGACTCGATGAGTTATGTTTTTTTGTGTGTGGAGTTTTTAAGGTTTTTGTTGATTTTGACAGGTGGTGGTTAAAGATGGAAAAGCTGAACAAAAAGGGGTGGACTATGTTCCAGGTGGGTTGTGTATGATGGGTCAGATTTGATTTTTTGTTTGGTCATGACGAGGCTATTAATGATGATTGTTTCTTATTTTAATTAGGGAGTCCTAATGAACCTCCATCTGGGTTGCCATTGACTGATAAGAAGAATCTGGAGTTAATTCTTGACAAGATTCAGAAGTAGGTGTCACATGAGTTTTGATCTTGTTAGTTACTATGTTCATGTATAGAGTTTTTTAGAGTTTAATTAATTCTGTTTTTCTATGACAGGAAAGATATTTATGGAGTTTATGCAGAACCAGTTGATCCTGAGGAGGTTAGACATTTTTTTGCGTATTTGTTTACTTCCATTGACATTATTCAGGGATAGAATGTAAGATACGATGAGGTTTTAATGATTTTGTTTTCTTCCCCGTTTTTTCATATTTTTTTTAGCTTCCTGATTACCATGATGTCATTGACAACCCTATGGATTTTGCCACTGTGAGGGGCAAGCTGGCAAATGGCTCATATGCAACCTTGGATCAATTTGAGGTGAGTTTCTGAGTTTGAATTTCAAGCGTGTCCAATTTGAGCATTATGTCTCATGAGCGGTGGCGATATGCTCTCTGGAGTGGAGATAGGAAGGCGATATAATTATGTGAAAGGAAGTGTCTTGGTGATTGCTATCTAACTTAAGGCCATTTTTCTGTTGAGAGAATACTTTGTCTAGGTGACTTGTGAATAGCGGATTATTCAAGCTCAACTCCTATTGGAATTGACAGTATTCCATGGAATAAATGAACAAGGAGCTCCTGGAACAAACAGTCACAACGTCACAGTGAATTCATATTTTGTTTTCTTATGCCAACAACTTTCCTTGATCTCTGTCATATGAAGTCTTAAATGAAGGCTTTGTTTGTTTGGACCACTGTGTAATTAAACCTTCTCGTGATTTCAAAGCTGCCTATGCTTGTAGTTGACGATTCCACAAAGTGGGCATGATCTATTTCTAGTCAATGCTTAGTGGTTTGCACAAGTTACTTAACCTAATTGAAAGGAAAAAAAAACATGTTTCAGAATGAAGTTTTGGTATTTGGACCACCTTGAGCTGTGACGAACTGAAGTGCTTCTCTTTTTGTTATATAAGTTATGTTACCCGTACTCGGGTACGAGTGTCGGGTACGGTACTTAAACGTCTACAACAAAGTGTCTGATCGATGTTGACTAGATCCGGTAAGTATGGCATACCCATGTCGTGTCATGTCGACACGGGTACGACAGACATAAACGAAGAGTCCGAGCAACATAGTATATAAGTTGTAAGTAATTCCAAATCTTCCAGATCCTTGCAAGGATATCTAGAATGTGATACATTGACTCAATTTGTCAACTTGTGGTTGTCATTCCTTACTCTGATATTTAATAGAAAAAACCTTGGATAAAATAATTGTTTCTTGTCAATAAATTTTGTGTTCTTACCCCGGAAACAACCTCTTTATGAGGTTGCGTACATCGGGACCATCCCCAGACCTTGCTAATGCGGGACCCTTGTGGACTGGGTACGACCTTTGTCCTTTCGAATACTTTTTTCTTGGTGGGGTTGAGGGAAGTTTGAGATGCAAAACCTCCAAAGATTGGGATTTTGGATCATGTAGCAGGATCTGGCATTATATTTAAGCTTAGTTTTATCATATCCTTTGTAGGTAAGAATAATTCTTATATCAGTTGGATGTAGTGGTTGGAAGATGATTGCTTGGTATGTTGAATTACTAGGGTTTAGTTGTGCAGTGAAACCTCTTCTCCATAACTTTAATGAGAGAGGTGATTGCAAAAGGATGTTTAGTTTTCCTTGTTGCACTTGTTTAGTATATGAATGAGGATCTGGATTAGCTGATTCCATTTTGGTGACCAACTTAGTGATAGATTGATTTCTTTATTTAAGAGGCTCGAGAACTTCTTATTACCTCGTGTTATGGTAGAACACAGAGTCCCCGCATGAAATGGGAAATGTGGTGTATGTAGAATAATGTGATTTACTAACATTTATTTTCAAGCTGGCTTTTAAGAGAATTCTTGTTTTATTCTATTCTGTTTGCTGAATCTTGCTTCCTTCTATACAGAGTGATGTTTTCCTGATTTGCTCAAATGCAATGCAATACAATGCACCAGAGACCATATACCATAGACAGGTGAGCATTTTTTCATATTTCTTTCCCTTCAGCAGCTCTATACTATCTGGAAACCCCTTATCTCCCTTCTTTGAAATGATTGGGAGCAATGTAACTGACTATTGGCATTTTATTTTTTTGAAGGCTCGTACTATTCAAGAGTTGGCAAAGAAGAAGTTTGAGAAAATCAGAGCAGATATTGAACGAACAGAGGAGCTCAAGTCCAACCAGAAGACAAGAGGGAACTCTGTTCTTAAGAAGCCCATAAAGAAACCAATTAGCAGGACGTTGCTGGATCCCGTGGGATCTGATTTCTCTTCTGACGCCATTCTTGCTACTGCTGGTGATTTTCAAAATGCTTCAACTGCTGCTCAGGCTGGTGGATCTGAAAGGGCTGGAAGTATTGACAGGCTATTTGAGGGTTCTTTAGTTGACCACAGCACTTACAAAGCTGAAGAATCTTTACCAGGTACACGTGCGACTCTTTGTCCTGCATTTTGGACATCTATATAATTAAGTTTTGGTTATTGGTATCTGGTTACGATACCTCCAAGATACAGCGTAAAAAAGCAGAAATGTTGTTCAAGAAAAGATTTTAGGTATCCTTGTTTATTACTACTATGTTTTAGCTGTCTAGCATTTAAAAGTTAAAAGGAACTAACTATTCACCATGCTGATTGCATTGATTGTCTTTGGCTTTACAGGGAAACACCCCCTATCAAGAATTGAAAGGAAACAACCCTTTAATGATGAGAATCGGCGTGCAACTTATGATACATCCTTTCCACCTGAAGCCAGATCTGAATCTATTTTTTCAACTTTTGAGGAGGAAAGCAAGCAGCTAATTACTGTATGTGTTGAAACTGATCTCTCTCTCTCTCTCTCTCTCTCTCACATTGATAAAAAACTTTCAGCTGTAATTGCCTTTTCAGATTATTCGTTCTTTTTTCCCCTAAATTAGGTGGGGCTTTACGTGGATCATTCTTATGCTAGAAGCCTGGCTAGGTTTGCTGCAACTCTTGGACCTGTTGCTTGGAAAATTGCTTCAAAAAGAATTGAGCAGGCACTGCCTTCAGGGTCAAAATATGGCCGGGGATGGGTTGGAGAATATGAACCGCTTCCAACTCCTGTGTTAGTGTTTGAAAATTGCAGTCTGAAGGAGCCAGCCTTTTTTAAGAAGATTGAGAAACCTGTTGATACAGGCAAGGGAAAAACACAAAGAATTCCAGTTTCTTCCCAGGAGAACTCCCTTGCCGAGCCCCATGTAGCGAAATTGGTTAGGACAGCACTCCCTATAAATGACAGACTCGTCGAACCCCACTTAGAGAGGAAAGCACTCCCTGCAAATGAAAGATTTGCCGAACCCAACTTAGAGAGGAAAGTACCCTTTATTGGTCCTGATGTAATCAAACCAACTGCTACTCCCAGCTCAGGTTTTGCAATTCCCAGTAAGGAGCATCCCATGAGAGTGCCTAGTCTGAATGGCAGATCATCCTTCTTTGGTTCCCCTGGAATTAGACCGACCGCATCTGCTAGTCCTCAGCAGCTTCCTTCACAATCCAGAAATTTCATTGAGCCAGAGAAAAAGGTCTTGAAGCAGGTTGAGTTGAATCGTTCACCCACAGGTTCTCAAAATGCAGCTGATTTTGTTGCCGAGAGGCAAATTTTAAACAGTTCTGAAAATCTAACTTCAATGTCCATGGAGATGGTGCCAAAGGACAGGAATCTTTTGCCTTCTGGTTCTTTTAAGCAGCCAAATACGAATGGAATTGCTGTTGGAGGGTTGCCTAATGGAAAAGCCAGCAATTTGGATAACAACAGGATAGCTACTTCATCTTCAGACATGTCCAAAACAAGGCCATACTCTCCACATGGACAGGATCAGGCACTTTCAGATCCAGTGCAGCTGATGAGAATGTCCGCTGAAAAGGCTCAGACTCAACAAAGATGGTCAAATCAGTCCCCAGTTGACAACAATCAGATTATGCCTTCCTCAGGTGCATGGATGTCTATTGGGGCAAGCGGTTTTAGGCCAGCTGGAGAAAATATAACTCCCCAGAAGAGCCGGATATTTGCTGATTCATTATATAATCCTGCTCGTGATTTCCAGTCACATGTTTCACAATTTCGTGGAGTGGCTCCATCCTATGGCTCACGTTTTCAGCCTGAAAAGAGCAGTTTCCCTGTCCACCCATACATGCTACAGCCTGCTAGAGTAAGCAGTGATGCCCAATTTCCTGGTCAGCCTATGGTCTTTCCTCAATTGGTAACTGCTGATTTGTCAAGGTTCCAGGCGCAGTCTCCGTGGCAACCTCTTAATCCTCAAATGCAGCCGAGGCAGAGACAGGAATCGTTTTCCCCAGACCTAAATATTAGTTTCCAGTCATCAGGATCTCCTGGAAGACCAGCATCAAATGTTCTGGTTGATTCTCAGCAGCCGGATCTGGCGTTGCAACTTTGAGTGTCGATTAAGTTTTTGTAAGTAATAGGAGAAAGGATCAGTGGTCCTGTTAGCTCATTTTTCTTGTCTACTTTCTTGGACGAGGTGTTATCGTTTGAATGCATTTGGGAAAATCTTGGAGATGGAAGAAGTGCGTAGTGGGATTCAAATCTTGGAGATGGAAATGGAAGGCATCAGGTATGACTCTCAACTAAGCTTATCTGCTTAGAAGAGACGATTTTCGGGAATTTATCTTTAGGATTTAAAGTAGATGTTAAGTTAGCTCCGAACCTCTTCTTTTCTGGTCGAGGGATGAGATGACCCTGCAATGGCTCGTAGTTATGTCTTCTAGTATGCTTGGAGGGTTCATTGAAATTTGAGATAACAATTATTAAAAAAGAAAAAAGAAATTGAATTTCATATGTACTTGCAAGTGAGTTCATTTCTTGTAAATCAGGTGAAGGCTCAAAGGGATTCCAGATTTGATTTATGTTGTTTTCTCTGCACTCTAAAGAAAATGGAGATGGTATTTGTTTCGAAGCAAACTCAATATAGAAAAATAGACATTGATTTTTTGTTTAAGAATTTTTATGTCGAGGATTAAAATAGTAAATTGTTTGTGACAGATGTAATGTTTAAACTGAGAATTTGTGTTGGAGAATGTGAAGATCGTTATCAAGCTCCGGGTAAAGACCATAGGAGAAGAAAATAGGAAACTTTGAAACAACATAATGAGGGTGTAATAGTGAGAGAGACCAGTCCACCAAAGCTAAACAATTTGAAGACGAACGGAAAGTTCGAGTGATATGGTTAGGGTTCATGTTATGTTTCTTATTAATGAGAATAAGGAATGAGATATTGAATAAGAAAAGCAAAAAAAGATGGAGCAATTTCGTTTCCCAGAAGAATAAAAGATGAAAAGAAAAAATATCATTATACACAACTTCGAGATAATTCATTAAAAAAATTAAAATTTTATTATTTTCTTAAATTGTTTTATCTCAAGATGAAAAAAATTGTCAACAAAAGGCTTGCCCAAGTGGGTAAGTCTTTGGGACTTTGAGCCCCGAAAGGTCCCCGAGTTCGACACCCTCTCCCTCACATAATGGGGCAATAATATTTCTCCTCCTCTGGTGAGGCGTTCTCCTACTCCTCTGGTGAGGCCATACTCTCCCCAGGCATGGGGCATGCTCCAATAGACCGATCTAGGGTACTATCCGCTGTAATTCGCCCATTAGTGGCTTCAAAAAAAAAAAAAAGATGAAAAAAATTAATTACATATACTTCAATCCAAAATTCAATGTTGACTTTTTTATTCAAATTTTAAATGACCAAATAACTGAATACCATTCTAAACATTTGAAAATTCAAACTTTAGACTAAAAATAACTTCTAAGAAGAAGAGATCAACCATTAGAGGAAAACAAAATCAAATACAAATCACCACTTTTCCATCAATCTCATCTCACCCCAGGCTAGAATTAATACGTACTCACTCAATTTCATAGTATAAGTTGTTCAATTTCATAATATAAGTTGTTCGTGATTTATATTATGAAATGGAGAGAGTTGCGATTGTGAAACCACATCTCACATGATATAAGAATGACAAGTTTGACTAGTATATAAGTATAAGCCTAAGTATTCACACAGGATATTCATGAGATATTTATTTAAGCATATCGAATTCGATTATCAATTAAGTTGTCTTACTCTGTCGGATTCATGTATTGTGTTGCGGGTCCGCGGTACGGTGTGTGACAACTGTTGGAACTAGTCATTGATAATTAGTGTATTAATGCAAAAGATAGACAATATATAAATAATTATTTTATTATCGATAAATATACAAGAAGAACATATACCTTGTTCTCTTAAACAAAAAATAAAACAATTACAAAGCACCAAAGATTATTGAGTGTACCAAATACATATATGGATACAAACGATTATTTGTCTCATATCTTGCCAGGTCAAGAAAGGTGAAACAAAGTGAGATTCAGTTACAGATTTGTTGTAGTAAGAAAAAAGTGATTTAAGTATACTATACTTATCCTGCGATTGTCAAACCAAGACAAAAGTGTAAGTGCGGAACGGGTAATTTCGTACATGCGAAATTTCTCTCGTCCATTGAATTAAATTTTTAATAGTTAGGATTGATTTAAAATGAACGCATGTTTTGAGACTCAGAACACACGTTCTATTTTTACCGCGCAAATATGTGTTCTGAGCCTCAAAACACATGTTCTAAAGCGTTTCTTATGTACTGAAAAAAGTTGTTTTGCACAGAATCTGGACTAGTATAAGTAAGTGAATCTTAGTAGTCTTGTGATTTTGTGTTAATGAGAATATATGGATTCTTCTGAATTTGATGATGTTTCGGAGACGTAAAATTAGTCCCGCAACATCAGTTCTTTAAATCAAGTAATATTATTTTTAGGGGTGTCAATCGAGTTATGTAAGTCGAGCTTGTCTTAGCTCACGTTTAGTTCACATAAAAATTGGAAAGCTCTCACAAACATTGAGCTCACGCTCAGCTCACATTTTAATGTGAGCTCGAGCTGAGCTCACGAGCTAAATTTATATTAACAAAAAAAAAAATCCTATAGCAAGAATAATATAATACAATGAGTATTGAAACTAAATTCTGACAAGAATACAAATATACATAATAATATAATGATATTTAATTCTTGAAGCAAAATAAACTAATAAAAAGATAACAAAAGATAAATACAGAGCAAGATCAAAGTTTAAAGAATCTACATACAACGTAGACAAAAATCCTCATATAGACCAAAACAAAAGAAATAGATTTTAGGGGTTTGCATTAGACTGACATTGTTTTTGTAGAAACCCCAAAACATGGCATTAAAAAAAAGTTGGATCAACATGACTTCCGTTCCCGGTTGAAAACGGAAGTGGGACTTCCGTTCCCGCTGACATGGCACTTGAACACTGGCTGACGTGGAATAACATGGGAACGGAAGTGGGACAAAAATCCTCATATAGTCTAAAACAAAAGAAATAGATTTTATAGATCTTCTTCTTTTTAATTAGTATTATACACACACACACACACACACACACACACACATATATATATATATAATATTTTAATTATATTATTTTTATTCGGGTTTGAGCTTTTTTTTGACTGAGCGGGGTCAAGTTCACGCTCAGCTCACATAAAATTCGAGCTTGAATATTGAACTCATGCTCACATTTTTTCGAGTTATGTGAGGCGGGTTCGGACCGGCCCAAACCCATTGACACTCCTAATTATTTTAAAATGGACAGCATGTGATGGATACAAACCATGACCAAAGTGGATCAAGGAAATCAAAATCATGTCGTCTAAAGAATGATGATCTTTTAATTTCAGCAATTACAAAAATCAGGAAATTGAAATCTTCAAATAAAATTTTTTATCAGAAAATCCAAATCTATGAGGAAGCAAAAGAGAAACAAAGGCGGTTGCAAGTTGCTTTTACGAAGCATTAACAGGGGAGGGAATAATTTCATGGAAGGAAAGTTGCCTATTGTTGGTCGGAGAACAGTTGTGTCATGGTTAATTCATTTAGGTGTTGTATCCCTCAATGAATCTATACAATAACGCAACCCATAAGATATTATGGTGGCAAAAGATGTCTTTATGACTTGTGATGGGATATTGTGCAAGTGTTGTGATGAGGTGCTTTCTATCTCTAAGTTTAAGAGTTATGCTGTTTTTTTATCCAGCTGGCATTGCTTAAATCTTATCGTGGAGTCTGGTAAGCCGTTCATCTTGTGTCAGCTTGAGGTTTGGACTGTTGAATACAAGGCCAGGAAAGGCTCCCCTCGAACTATACTAGTTGAGGAAATAGATGAAAATGATGATAGTTGTGGGCTTTGTGGTATAGTGGTGAATTGATATGTTGTGAATCTGGATGGGCTGTTATCACAACATATCACAACGCCCACAACTATCATCATTTTCATCTATTTTCTCAACTAGTATAGTTCAAGGAAATATTTCTTAGCCTTGTATTCAACCGACCAAACCTCAAGCTGATACGAGATGAACGGTTTACCAGATTCCACGATAAGATTTAAGCACTTAAAGGATATAAAAACAACATAACTCTTAAATTTGAATATAGAAAGCACCTCATCACGACACTTGCATAATATCCCATCACAAGTTATAAAGTCATATTTTACCACTATAATATCTTTTGGGTAGCATTATTGTATTACTTCATTAATGGATACCGCACCTAAATGAATTAACTAGAACACAACTATTCTTCGATCAACAATACACCACTTTCCTTTCATGAGATTCTTTCCTCCCCTATTAATGCTTCGCGAAAACAACTTGAAACTGCCTTTGTTTCTCTTCTGCTTCTTCATAGATTTAGATTTTCTTATAAAACTTTTATTTGAAAATTTGAATTTCCTGGTTTTTGTAATTAAAAATTAAAGGATCATCATCCTGACCATACAAGCATTTTTTGTCTATATGTTTTTTAAAACATTTTATTTGGCAGAATTTAGGCGTTTTTTTTTATTTTCCTTCCTCTTCAAATTAATGCGTAATAGACCAAGTTTCTCTACAACTTTAATTGCCAAATAGGCATAACAGACCAAAGATGTTGAAAAATTCCAAAATGTCACGAATAAGAAAAGGCTCAGATTGTCATTATTAAAATACCTTATGGAATTTCCAAAGCACAATAAAAGGATTTCATCATTATGCTTATAAGTCTCGGAAAACAAAAATATTAAAGATTTTTTTCATACCGCTAGAAACCTTAATGATCAGAGGAAACCAAGTATTGCGCCAACTGTCGGATCCGAACCCGGTCTAAATAGATGGAAAAATATATTGTTAAAGATTTTTCAGGTTTACTAAAAATTATTTTTTCAATATCTTATACTTTTAACAGAATAGAAATAAGTAAAAACAGTACAGAAGAATAGAACATAATTGAAACCAAAATATTACTGTTTTTTTTATTTTAGAATAATAAACAAAATCAGTAAAAACTATTTCAGAATCACTGAACTCCCAAGGTACAATGTTAAATCACAGAAACAGACCATTCGAATCTTTAGAAAAGAAGAACTCTCTGACAGGATGCAAAAAAAATTGCAGAAATAACATAATGCAGAATGCAGGAGAAGGATGAGAGAAATTGAGCGAATTTTTCTGGAGAAGAAAGACGGTCTTTTATAGGCATAAATCCAAAATTGTAACTGTCAATATTAATGACAGTCATTAATCCGTTGACCGTAACGTTTGTAACGCTTGGGAATTAATGATACGTTTTAAACCAAAACAGCTCATCAGTTACAGAATTTACAAAAAAGATTGTTAATGACTAGACCGTAACGTCTATAACGGTTGAGACTAATGGTAACTTTTAAACCAAAACAGTTTCAACAATTACAAAATTTTACAATAAAGATTATTACTGTCTTCCCAAAAAGGAAGCGGCAAGCGAATAATGCGTGAGAGCACCCTCTTTTCGCACTTCACTAAGCCTTCTTAAACCACTATCACTTTATATATAGCATTACATATTTTCTCCCACTCCATGCAGGCTGTGGGTTTAATATTTAGCTTTCCTTTTCAATCACACCACTTTATACTAATTTAGGGATCATTCACACCGAGAAATTATTTTCTCACACTTATATATCACTACGAAGCTTACGCAACTCACTTCGTAATAATCTCAATAACATTAAAAACCGAACAGTGTAACACATAATAATATTGATTAAAAAATGTTCTCACGACACTTTAATTACAATTCAATTTCAAATTAAAAACCAATTTCTCATGCGTATATATTAGACTTCCGTGCTACTAAATAAATATTTTATGTCGAGGATTAAAATAGTAAATTGTTTCACTACAAGAGTGAAGACTTTCAGTGACAACTATTTTGTGACCATATATCGTTTTGCCACAAATAAGAGGTTTATTGTGACGAAATATTTTGTTGTCACTAGTGTATGTACAAATTGTGACAACTTAAAAGTTTGCCACAATTGTAGTATCAATCGTGACGATTTAAAATCTTTAATAATTAAGTTGTCACTATTACTATATTAATAGTGTCGTAATTTCTTTTATCACTGAAGTTTGTCACTAATATCATATGTGCTCTGACACTAATGTTTTTTTGGCGGGGATGAAACTTAGTTGTGACCAAAAATGTTTCGCTCACTAGTATTCCACTTTATTGTGACAAAACGTGATTTGTCACTCTACTTACGCATTTCTGCGATGAAACTTTGTGACATTAACGTTCAATTAGGTAGTGTTAGATGAATGTGCTCACAAATAAGAGGTTTATTGTGACAAAACATGGATGATCACTATTGTTTGTAATAGTGGTGACGACTTATTTTCTTGTTACTACCGCAAATTTCGACGTTTAGTATTTTCGACAGTTAAGTTGTCATTATTAATGTATTACTAGTGTCCTATTAATAATGTTTTCATCATAATCAAATTCATTTTTTCTTCAATACTCATTGTATCAATAGTAATCAGATTTTCTTCAACGATTATCATATCTAAATCAGATTTATGTACATGCACCAAATTATTACCATCCTTTGTACACTACAAAAAATAATTTTTAGGTCGCATGGTCTATCTTTCCTAACGAAAATGACTTCATCAAGAAAAATATGACATTTTCTGAAGAAAACATCAAATCGTCACAAAAAATAAATTAGTTTCATGGTCATGAAATGTTAACCAATTGTGACGAAGACAAATTTTCGTTACGATAAGTATGACTTTTGGTGAGGAAAATATTTTTGTCGCGAAAAGTTTCGCCCTAAAAATATTTTTTCTTTTATAATATATAGTTTGTATATGATAGAGTTATATTGTCCTTCTCCTCTCACGTTGAATTTATATTTCTTTTAAAATAAAAAGAGAAAGTGGCATTGTAGCAGAAACTGAGGGAAAGTATAAATATTTTTTATTTTTGTAAAAAAAATGAAAGAAGAGTATAAATATACATGTATATATGCTATAATTTAGAATATAATTTTGGTTTTTATATTTGTTTAGTAATACATAAAATTTATTACTAAAAAATAGTATCCACATATAATAATTTTATTCATATTTTGATAACAATTTCATACACATATACATAAATTATGTTTCTGAATATGTTTTGAAAGAAAAGTTAAATACATTGAGAAAAATATTAAAGTGTATTAATTTTAATTTGATTAATGAAGAAAATGAAATATAAATGATAAATTTAAATAAGTAAAGGTTCCAAAGTTTTATAAAAAATCCACTATAATAAATATAATATGAGGAACAACAATTATCATGGTCTACCACACGACATACATGCATGAGGTCTCAGGTTCAATTCTTAACACTTTGAGAAGGGAGAGGCTTTATTCTATATTATTCAAAGGTGGTAAGTAAGGCTTGACAGCTCGGCTCCGCTATGCGGGGGTGATGGGAGTCTGCTTGGCCGTAATAAATATACAAGTGACAAAAATGTGTTACTAAACTCGGTCGATATTATTTCAAAATTAAATAGTTACTAAGTGGTTGGTACTAATATGAGTGACAAACATTTTGCCACTATTAAGTATTTTAATGTCAGCAAGTCGTCACTAAAAATATAATTACTGTGATGACTTCATTCGTCACAATTTAATTCTTTTTTTGTGTCAAAACTATTGTCACATATATTTATATTGTTGTGACCACTTTTTTGTCACTTATTGAAGAGTTTTTTGTGTCAAGAATTTAGTCACAGAAGTATTGAGTAATTGTGATCAATCACAAAATGTCGTCACAATTTTATTAGTGACGGAGGTATTTGTGACGGCAAGTGACGACTTCAAAAAATAGTCACAAGCGATAATAGTGACCAAAAATCGGTCTTATAGTGACGACTTTCGTGGTCACTAAATATCATTTTCCCTGTAGTGTTTGTTGGAGAATGTGGAGATCGTTATCAAGCTCCGGGGTAAAGACCATAGGAGAAGAAAATAGGAAACTTTGAAACAACATAAAGAGGGTGTAAAAGTGTTAGAGACAAGTCCACCAAAGCTAAAGAATTTGAAGACGAACGGAAAGTTCAAGTGTTATAATTCCGACCGAATTTGAATTAAATTTGGTAATTCGAATTCGGTAATTCGGCTAGGGGTGAGCACCGAATTCAAATTCTCCAATTTGATTATTTAAATTTGATTTTTATTTTGTTTTTACATACCTAAAAAAACCGACCGAATTTGAAACCGAATTGGTGAATTCGAAATTCAATTTCGACCGAATTTGCCGAATTGGAGGGTGCATTTTTTGTTCAGATTTTTGTAAAAATCAAGTCCATTTCTGGTCCCATTTTGAGTATAATCTGGTTAAGTACAACACAATTCCTACCATGTTTTTTATACAAAATCAAGCACAATTTACAGCAGTCCTAAAATCAGTACAAATGCAGTACTAAAATCAGTTCTTAATTAGTCCAAATACAACCCAAAATTAATTGGATAGGGATGTTAGAATTTTTTATTACTAAATTACTAATTTACTTATTATATATATTTAATTATTTAAAAATAATATTTAATTATTTAAAAATTCAATTCGAATTCGGTCACACCAAATTCAAAATTAGTCCAACCGATTTCGTCCCAAATTCGACCATTTCAAATTCGGTCATGGCCGAATTACCGAATTCGAATTACCAAATTTAATTCAAATTCGGTCGGAATTCGGTAAAACCCGAATTTGCTCACCCCTAATTATAGATGTTCACTTTGTATTCGACTATAAAATCCGGATTGTTTGATAAACAAATAAACACAATTCTATATGTATGTGAATATTCTACAAATAATAAAAGATAATATAAATTACCTTCTTCATTTCAAATTAAATATTTTTCTATTTTAATTTATTTTAAAATAAATATTTACTTTCTTAAAATAAATATATTTACTAATTCATTAATTTGTTTTTAATATATTTACGCTGTAACCCTTGTAACTAACATTTTAAGTTTCACCAATTTATACTCAACAAAAGGAGGGGGAAAAGCTCTACTCATTTATGAGTCGTCCTAAATTTTGGGATATTATAATAACTTTTTCATAGTTAAATTATCCATCTTAATTCTTGTGTAGTTGATTGCGGTCATTCATTTTGGGAATTTTGTTAGGGGGCATTTGGTTTGAGATTGATGGAAGTATTATAGAAAAGTTATTTTATATTTATTTATTATTAAAAAATATAATTTACTCCATCCGTTTCAAAATATAAGTATTTTTACGTAATTTATTATAAATTAAAGAAAGGGGAGACGAGATTTTTTTTTACTATTATACCCTTAAGTTTTAAGCACCCAAATTATATTTTTCCATCTAGTCTATAATATGTACAAAGGTAATTTTAGAAAAACGTTATTGAAGGTTGAAAAATGACTTATATTTTAGAACAAGGGGAAGAGTCCAAAAAATCTCTATTATAAAACGGAAAGAGTATTTTTTTTAACAAAATTTGTGGAAGAAAAAAATAGTTAAACGAATTCGAGCTAGACTTAGACCAATATTTGCAATTGAGTCGCTCGAATTAAAATTGTGAAAGCTAAATTATGTAAGGAAACGTAAAATCTTTACTTGAGGAAATCAACAGTTTCTCCTTGAGGAAATTAAAAGTTTCTTTTCTCATTATGTGGTCATTATTTGAACATTGGATATTATTAATAATATTATTAATATGCTAGTTAAAGAGGTTAGAGTTTTAATTTTCCACATTATTGACCTTGATGTAAGGTCCTCTCTCTACCTATAAATAAAGCATTTGTTCATCACAAAGGTTAACTGAAAGTCATTTCATACAACACATATTAAGTTTATAGGCAAAGAGAGAGAAATCGTTTCTCTATTTTGTAGCAGTTGATAGCATCAAAAGCTATTTGCATCAGAATTTTTTGAGGTATGTTTTAATCTTATTGTATATATATTATGTTTGTGATAATCATGTGATTTTAGATCCTAGGGTTCATGTTATGTTTCTTATTAATGAGAATAAGGAATGAGATATTGAATAAGAAAAGCAGATTTTTAACAAAAAAAGAACGAAGCAATTTCGTTTCCTAGAAGAATAAAAGATGAAAAGAAAAAAATCATTATACACAACTTCGAGATAATTCATTAAAAAAATTAAAAATTTATTATTTTCTTAAATTGTTTTATCTCAAGATGAAAAAAATGAACTACATATACTTAAATCCAAAATTCAATGTTCATTTTTTTATTCAAATTTTAAATGACCAAATAACTGAATACCATTCTAAACATTTGAAAATTCAAACTTTAGACTAAAAATAACTTCTAAGAAGAAGAGATCAACCATCAGAGGAAAACAAAATCAAATACAAATCACCACTTTTCCATCAATCTCATCTCACCCCAGGCTAGAATTAATACGCACTCACTCCATTTCATAATATAAGTTGTTCATGATTTATATTATGAAATGGAATGAGTTACGATTGTGAAACCACATCTCACATGATATAAGAATGGAAAGTTTGACTAGTATATAAGTATGAGTCTAAGTATTCACACAGAATATTCACGGGATATTTATTTAAGCATATCAAATTTGATTGTCAATTAAGTTATCTTACTCTATCGAATTCATGTGTCACGTTGCGAATTTGCGGTACGGTGTGTGACATCTATACTATAAAAAAGTTACAAAACATGATCACAATTTCACAATTATTAATTTGAATGAAAAACAAGTTGAACAACACATCTATAATTTGAGGAAATATATGTGTCCATGGGTTCACTGGACACATATATTTTTATAATATACTCTCTCCATTCAAATTTAATTGTCATTGAAGAAATATATATATATATATATATATATATATATATATATATATATATATATATATCCAAATTAATTGTGATTTACATGTTTTTTTATTAGTTGTCAATAATTTATTCCAATTATACCCTCAACATATCTTTTATTGGAAAAGTGAAAAAGATGAAGGGAGGAAGGAACGGGTATTATTGGAATTGTGGTGGAAAGATTACTATTTGTTTGAGTTCTTTAATTTTTTCAAAGTGTCCTAAACGTCCTATATTAAGGAATGGAGGAAGTAAGTTTTTATAAGAAAAATAAATATTTGTCAGCTTATTAATAATGAAACAGTAACTTAAAACATAGTGGAACTTAAGATTTGCACCAATATTTCTTCCAGTTCAAGTAGAATGTTTATTTAATTTATTTATTGTGTATAAGAAAGTGGAGTATAAATAATCTCAAGGACGGAGGTAGGAATAATTGCTAAGAGCGAGTCTCGCCGCATACTGAATACTAATAACATGAGAAACCTACCAAAATGAAGAAGCAATATTGAAATGTTATAAAAAGTAGCGAAGGCAAAATGAAGAAGCAAAAGAGATTTTTAAAAACTTGTGTCTGATATTTATTTATTGTCAAGAAAATAAGGGTATGGTGGAGAAGAAAGTACAAATATCTATAGGTCTGGGTAGGGTGTATTTGAGTTAGTGTTTTGTATGAGATTTTTATCTTTAAATTATAAAAATAAATTGTTTGTAAGTGAAAATTTATATTTTTATTGTAGGTGGTACCAATAGATGTATCCAATTACATTATTAACCGATGAAAAATAAAAAAAATAAAAAAATAACTTCAGATAAAAAAAATCAACCCAAATAGACCGCACATTTCTTTCTTCTTTTTTTTTTTTTTAATTGCGGGAGGTTACATAGTAAGGGAAAAAAAATATTTGTCTCTATTCTGTGTTCCGTTTTTTCCCGCAGGATCTTATCGCATAATAAGAGCCGAATTCGCGCATAATACAATAAGAGCTGCCTTTTGTTTGGTAGAAAAAAGTTTGGGTGGGTTCGGCCCCAGTCATTACCGCGGGTCAGGACAGACCCTAAGGATCATAAGTCGCTTAAAAAGGTACTTACAGATCACCCACCAATACAGCCTCACGTCGGCAATGGGAATTGAACACTTAGACCTTTGTCAAATGGGAAGTAGCTATTCTCCTTAGACCGCACCTTTCATACGGAAGAAAATAAAAATCAAATATTTCACCTACTTTGTTCATATTCATTATGGAACTTTTTTTCTATTATTTAATGGTGAGAAGAAGCATTATGGACTTTGTTTAAGGTGCTTGTCATGCTTATGTAAATGGGACGAGTTATACAGTTTTAGTTGGGGGAGAAAATTGATAAATTTCTACAAAAAAAAAATTATAGGAACGCAGGGTAATTCTTTTAGTAATGTTTTTTAATTTTTAAAATTTTACAAGAGAAAATAATACAAATTTTAAATTCTTAAGAACATTCGCCAACCATATCTTCGTCCCTGTTATGTAAGTAGGACTAATTAATTAGATGCTTATTTAGAGACTTAACTCCATTTTTGTTGGTGGAACTTAGACCTAAAACAGTTTTCTTCAACTCATTAAGCCGGCTCTCAAAGACACCAAAACAAGAAAATTAAACACAAACAAATGAAGGGAAATAAATCTAGCAATATGACTAATATCAATTTATGTTATGAAATGTGATTAAATTTTACGTTGATCTTCACAAATTTTACTATAACTTTCCTTATTATATGAGTTTGGGACTGATCAAATATATCATGAACTAGAGTTCATGACACTCACTGGTGAGTTTCAATGTGGCAAATATACATTAATAATTCCGTGTCTCGACATTTTCTTGATTATTATTATTATTATTTCCGTGCACTCTTCAATTTTGATTGTTTCTTTTGGATTAATACACAACCTTCACTACCATCCTACCATGTCTTGGTGAAAATCGGATGTACTCATTCTTATGCCATGTGAAAGTAATTCATGGTGGAGGAAAATGAATGTACATATTAGGTACGATTGTTCATATAAAGACACCATGAAGGGTCAAGATAAGAGGTCATGTCCACCAACTAGAGGTACTAGTCTATTTATAAAAGGACTAGAGGCTCAAAGAAGTGAAGAGAGAATATGATCAATCAGAAAAACACTAAGAGCAATCCCAACACACAAAAGCAAACATTCTAAGATTGAATTTGAGAATGCACTCAAATTCAAGTTAGACTTCTATGTATCCTTGGTGAATTTGCATTACAACCTTGTACAATAGGGGCAAATATCACTTAAGGAAAGTGATTACACGCCTAAAAGAATTTCAGGTTCATTTGTTCAAGTCAGAAGAAGAACAAGGATTCAAGAAGAAGCAGAGGGAATATTTTCAACCAGTGTTGCAAAAGTCGCTAGTCGGTAGTCGGTTGGCAGACAGGGGACTAGCGACTAGTCGGCCTAGTCGGGGAGTAGTCGGCGACCCTAAATATTAAATATATTTTATTTTAATCATTTTGAAAATATTTTCTTTTATATTTTTGGTCTAATTAAATATTAAAAATATAAAGTAGGTCATTTAGAATTTGTTTGTAATATAAAATATAAAGTTTGATGTCTAAAATATAATTTTTAAAAGTAATTTTGAACTTTAAATACAATTTATTTCTAAATTTAGGTCATTTAGGACTTGTTTATAACATAATTGTTTTTATAGAACTTATGTGATAATATTTTAATTGCCAGCTTAGTCCTACTTATATATACTCTCCTATCTAACGAAAACCCTAAAAACATTTTGTTCTGCCTCCTCTGCTCCTCAGCGGCGCCCCCACCCCCGTCTCCTCTTCTTCCTCGGCGATTTTCGCCGTGCCGCCGCCGCCGCCCTTCTCTACTCCGTTCTCTTCTTCCTCTCCTTTCTTTTCTTCTCCTTTATTCTCTCTCTCTCTCTCTTTCCGTTCTGTATAAACATGATTTTGTCACCGTTCTCTTCACCGTTCTCTTCTCCGTTCTGTCACCGCCTTAAATATAATTTTACCTCTGTATAAACATGAAGCTGAAGCATAAAATATCAAGATCATGAAGCTGAAGCATCTCAGGTATGTGTATTTCTCTCTCTTTCTTTGTTTTTTTCCCGATTTTTGACCGACTAGATCGGATTTTTGACCGACTAGTCGGAATTTTGACCGACTAGATCGGACTTTTGACCGATTAGATCGGACTTTTGACCTATTTTTTCAAAGACCCGATTTTTTGGATTTCTAGTCGGCCACCGGCCGACTACCGACTAGTCGCCGGCTAATCGGCCGACTAGGCCGAGTTTTGCAACACTGTTTTCAACAATAAATACATACATGGATACAAACGATTATTTGTCTCATATCTTGCCAGGTCAAGAAAGGTGAAACAAAGTGAGATTCAGTTACAGATTTGTTGTAGTAAGAAAAAAGTGATTAAGTATACTATAGTTATCATGCAATTGTCAAACCAAGACAAAAGTGTAAGTGCAGAACCGGTAATTTTGTACGTGCGAAACTCCTCTCGTATATTGAATTAAATTTTTAACAGTTAGGATTGATTTAAAATGAACACATGTTCTGAGATTAAGAACACACGTTTTATTTTTAACCCGCGGAACATGTGTTATGATCCTCAAAACACATGTTCTAAAGCGTTTCCTATGTAATGAAAAAAGTTGTTCCGCACAGAATCCGGACCGGTATAAGTGAATCTTAGTAGTCTTGTGATTTTGTGTTAACGAGAATATATGGATTCATCTGAATTTGCTGTTGTTTCGGAGACGTAAAATTAGTCCCGCAACATCAGTTCTTTAAATCTAGTAATATTATTTTTAGGGGTGTCAATCGAGTTATATGAGTCGAGTTTGGCTTAACTCACGTTCAGCTCACATAAAAATTGGAAAGCTCAGCTCACGCAGCCCGGAAAAGCTCACAAACATTGAGCTCACGCTCAGCTCACATTTTACGAGCTAAATTTATATTAGCAAAAAAAAATCCTATAGCAAGAATAATATAATACAATGAGCATTGAAACTAAATTCTGACAAGAATACAAATATACATAATAATACAATGATATTTAATTCTTGAAGCAAAATAAACTAATAAAAAGATAACAAAAGATAAATACATAGCAAGATCAAAGGTTAAAGAATCTACATACAACGTAGACAAAAATCCTCATATAGACTAAAACAAAAGAAATAGATTTTATAGGTCTTCTTCTTTTTAATTTGTATTATTATGTATATATACTAGCAAATGACCCGTGCTATGCACGGAAATACTGAATTTCAAATTATTAATTTAATGGTTGTACAATTATATTTAAAACAAAAACTAACTTTAATTTTTCAGAAAACATATGAGAAAATTGAATATGATTAGGTAATATGACTTTTATTGAGTAACTCACAAATGTAAGGGTGAACACCGAATGATTATTGGATCAAATAATATATAATCAAAAGAATTAAACATAGTCCTATATTATTTCGATTAATGTTTCATCCAATGTTTTGATCCAATAATGAGTACACTAGTACTATTAAATGTTAATCACCGAATCTTTTTAGAAAACATGAAGAGACTACGTATTGTGACTTCATTTTTCTTATGGAGCCATCTAATTCATGAAGTTTTTCAACATTGTGTGATCCACGTTTTGAGATAATTAATGCATCTTCTTCTATGAGAGCGAGCAATTTTCTACTCAATTTTTTTCTGCCAAACTTGCATTGCTGTAAGATTCATTTTAGTAAATATTTTTATTCACTAAAAAATAAAATTAATCTATTAGTATATTGGCAATCTTTTAAGAAAAAACACTTTTGTAAAAACTCTGTTGGGCCTGGCTAAAGATCTTAATTCTTGGAATCAAAATAATAAATAAAGTCTAAATTAAGTTTTTGCCTAAGAAATCAATACATATAACAGAAAAGGTTACCAGAAATTAGGATTCTTTGTACCTTACAATCAAATAAATTGAAACATTTAAAAGAAAAATAAAAAATTAAAAGTGGCTAGCAATGATCAATAGATTCAGCTATCATAAATTAATGTAAAAAAATTCCAAAATTTTACTAATAATATAAAAGAAAATTAAAAAATAACACAAGGGCCATAAGCAATATGATGATACATAATTCTTAGAAACTCAAATATTATTTAGGTTATATACTTTAACAAATACAATATTACTTCACCCGAAATTTAATGTTTCACTTTGACTTAAGATGAAAATTAATAAAAGTATTTTACTTTTAATAAAGTTGTCTTCTTGCATTATTAGTTATGGAAGGTTAATGCCCTTAAATTACGCTTAAACTAAGGAAGATTAGTAGTGGAAGTTTATATGAAAAAATATTGTTATTTTAGGAAATGAGTAATTTAATGCTAGACATTCTGAAAAGGAAAAAAAAACTCATAATGGACTTACTTTACTCGACAAAAACTCAGAATGAGATTTCTTATATCATAAAATTCTCTCTTTAGACATCTAAGAAATGATAAGGAATAGTGGGTAAGCTAATATACCTTTTGACGAAGCAAGTTTCATTATAACTTTCGCCCACTTGTGTGAGAGAGAATAAAAGATCCAAATTCGCAAATAAAAATAAAAGAAAAGGAAGAGTAAGTAGGCAACACATATTTGAAATTTTCATGTTTCATTCAAAACAAAACAATAAAAAAACTATCTGACGCCAAATTTCATTTTGATTACCCAAACAACTCGAAAAAACAAATTGAGTGTTAAAAGTAGAGTAAGTAGGCAACCCATATTTGAAATTTTCTCTCATTTACACTTTTGATGTTCACTTGTGGCTTGTTTTCTTCAACTTTACTGGTGCTTTAAATCCATTTTCATGTTTGTTACTTTTAATATTGAAAAAATAAAATAAAAAGAACCCTGAAACATAAGAGAACAACTGAAATATAGAAAATTATGGCAATAAAAAGAGCATTTTTTATGATTAATTCTCATTAAAGAAAAATATGAGGATGAGTAAAAATATGGATTCTTAAAAGAGTTAATTAATATTTATGCCCCTCAAGTTATTTTGAAAGAGGCGGAGAGAAATGGGAAGAGGGGGATTTTTTCCATTTTTTAAATTAAAAAAAAAAAAGTGAATAGACGAAGTTGCCCCTGGAATTTCGTGCATGTGAGCAGCACGTGTGCTACGCCACCTGCCCTCGCCGGATTCCACTCATATTGGCTATTTATAGCACTTCATAAATTCTCAGTTGCATAAATGGCACCTAAAAAACTTAAGGGTCATAACTTGCCTTTCAAAATTACTTGAGGGGCATAAATGGTGATTTTCTCTTCTTAAAATCATCGATAAGTGGTAGAGGTAAGTCGTTGATTTTCTAAAGAAAAAAAAGGAAATCAATCTAAAAATAGTGAATTAATGAATGAAATAAATAGAAAATAAGTGGGAAAAGTAAATTGTACCTATGATTTTCAAAACCCGTACATCAGTTTGCGCTCCATCTCTTGATATGTTAAAGAAAACGAAGAAAACAAAAAACCTACTTGAATTTAAAGTTTCCATGATTTTCTTGATCAAATAAAATTCAAAACACAAAATTTTAAGAGGGTTTATCTTTAGTTCTTGATATGATTAAAAAAGATGAAAAAGAAAAGGAAGGAAATAAATCTGAAGATTTGACTAAGAAAGTGGTGGATTAGAAGATGAAAATTCGAGAAATTTGGGTTAGAGTTTTGAAGATTTCTAATTGGTTAAAACTTAGAAACATGTTCTGTAATATAAATATAGATTGATTATGGAAAAATATTTTAAGCCAATGAACTTTTTTATAAAAGAATTTAAATAGTTAAAAATTTTATAAACTTCTAAAATATAATGATAAAAGAAGATGTTAAGGGTATGAGATGAGTTTTGAATTTTGAAATTAATGAAGATAATATATTTAATGAAGATTATTATATCATACCAAAAATATTGTTAGTTTAGATTTGTTTAAGATCATGGAAAATTTTCTTACATTAACATTCCACTAAAATAATTAAATAAAGTATTTGTCAAATACTTGACAGAGTAGCTGGTAATGTGGTAAAGCATTCATCCTAAATGGCTTGGGATCAAATCCCCCCTCACCACAACAACAACAACAACAACAACAATCAAGCCTTAATCCCAACAGATTGGGGTCGGCTACATGAACCAAAGTAAGAATCACGTAAGGTCATCTACATGGATGCATTCTCTCCACTTCTTTCGATCCCAAACACAACCCTCATCTAGTTCTAGCAGATTCATATCCCCGTTTATCACCTCCGTCCAAGTCTTCCTCGGTCTCCCTCTACCTCTTACGCAATCTATATTACACAATCCTTCAATTCTCCTAACCGGAGCATCACTTGGCCTTCGTCTAATGTGCCCAAACCAACGCAAACGGTTATCTCTCATCTTGTCTTCAATAGGTGCTACACCAACCTTCTTCTGAATAGTCTCATTCCTCACTCTATCCATTCTCGTATGCCCACACATCCATCTTAACATACGCATCTCCGCTACATGCATTTTTCTGAATATGACACCTCTTAGTTGCCCAACATTACGTACCATATAATAATGCCGGTCTAACAGTGGTTCCGTAAAACTTTCCTTTCAATCTCAGCGGTACATTACGATCACACAAAACACCCGTCGCACTCTTCCATTTCAACCAACCAGACTTTAACTCGATGCGCTACATCTCCGTCAAGCTCTCCCAGTCCCTCTGAATAATAGAACCAAGGTATCGAAAATACTCACTCTACGAGATATTTTTTGTCACCCAAAGTTACTACGGTTTGCTCTATCGTTCTGCTAGTGCTAAACTTACACTCCATATACTCTGTTTTACTTCTACTAATCCTAAAACCTTTAGATTTTAAGGTTTGTCTCCATATATCCAACTTGGCATTAACACCCGCTCTTGTCTCATCAATCAAAACTATATCATCAACAAACAGCATGCACCACGTGATCTGGATCTTGTATACACTGGGGTCGAGTTCATCCATAACCATTGTAAATGAGAAAAGGACTAAGTGCTTGAACCTTGATGCACCCCAATTGTAATAGGAAACTCTTCACTTATCCCGCCACAAACTCGACACCTGATGTCGACTCCCTCATACATATCCTTAATAAGATCAATATACTTCCGAGATATACCTTTCTTAGCCATCGCCCACCAAATTACCTCTCGGGGAACCTTATTGTAAGCTTTTTTCCAAATCTATGAACACCATATGCAGGGTCCTTCATTCTCTCTCTATAATGCTCAATCAAGCTGCCTTAGTAGATGTATTGCTTCCATAGTTGATCGTCCCAGGGCATAAAACCGAATTGGTTCTCTGAAATGCTCACAATTTTTCTCAATCTATGCTCAATTACCCTTTCCCACAACTTCATAGTATGACTCATAAGCTTAATACCACGATAATTTGAACAGTCTTGAACATCTCCTTTATTCTTATATAATGGCACCAAAGTACTTTTCCTCCACTCTATTGGCATCTTCTCAACTCTAAGTATTTTATTAAAAAGGTTAGTCAACCACTCAACACCTATTTCTCCTAAACACTTCCAAACCTCAATTGGTATACTATCAGGTCCTACTGCCTTATTTGGTTTCATCCTTTTAAGGGCCTCTTGCACTTCTTTCCTTTGAATTCTACGTATGAAATCATGGTTCACCTCTCCAATCGGGATACAATATTCTGTACTTGATTCCCATTAAATAACCTATCAAAATACGTCCTCCACCTCGCCTTGATTTCCTCATCCTTAACCAAAACTCTCTCACTATCATCCTTAACACACCTCACCATACCAATATCTCTTGTCTTTTTCTCTCTTAAACGAGCAATTTATTATACAAATCCTTATAAACTTTTGATCTCGCTTCTCTAACACACCTCACCATACCAATATCTCTTTTTCTCACCATCCTTAGTGTCCAATTTATTATACAAATCCTTATAAACTTTTGATCTCGCTTCTCTAACGGCTGCCTTAGCTTCTCTACACGCCGTCTTATACTTCGTAAAATTGCCATCACTTCTATACTTCCCCAAAGTCTTATAACACTCTCTTTTCTTCTTTATAGCTTCTCTTACCTCTCCATTCCACCACGATGTATCCTTACCGAATAGCACATTTCCGCTTGATTCACCAAGCACTTCCCTAGCCACCTTTAAAATGCCTTGCGCCATTTTTTCCCACATAAAATTCGGATCTATTTCAGACGACCAGTCCTCTTCCTGAATAACTCTATCAACGAAGATTTTCTGATTTTCTCCTTGTAACTTCCACCACTTTATTTTTGGAGCTGACCTAAATTTATGCATTCTAACCTGTTTACCGAAACTAAAATCCAGAACCAATAACCTATGTTGTGTAGCTACACTCTCGCCAGGGATAACCTTACAATTAGTACAACTACTACGAAACATGCTCTTTACTAGGAAAAAGTCTATCTGACTAGCATTTACTCCACTTCTAAAAGTCACCAAATGAGAATCTCTTTTCTTGAACCAGGTATTCGCTACAAACAAATCGTAAGCTAAGAAAAAGTCCAAAATTTCCCTACCAGCCTCATTTCTATCTCCGAAACCTTGACCTCCATGGACACTCTCAAATCCGTCGCGACTAGAACCCACATGTCCATTCAAGTCTCCTCCAATGAAAAGTTTTTACCTGCTCAGGTATATTTTGGACCACCTCATCTAAGTCCTCCCAAAAGCTGTTTCTTCACGAGAATCACACAACCCTACTCGAGGCGCATATGCACTAATAATGGTAACCACCTCGCCACCCATCATTATCTTAACACTCATAATTCGGTCACTTTTCCTGCGAACTTCAACCACGTCATTGACGAAATCACGAGCCACAATTATTCCAACACCGTTCCTATTCTTATCTTTACCTGAATACCAAAGCTTGTATCCCCAAGGCTCTATGACTTTTGCCTTTTGGCCAACCCACTTAGTTTCTTGGAGGCGCATAATGTTGATCTTTCTTCTTACCAAACCTCTACTAATTCGGTTGACCTTCTAGTTAACGATCCGATATTCCAAGAAGCAAAACGAATCCTTCCATTGTGCACTAACCGTTTTACCTGTACCTGTGCCGACTTAGAACACCCTTGCCTATTTGACACCATATCCGGGCCCCGACATGGCGCGTTGCTTCCGGGCAACGACCTAGCAACCCTTGCACATTTATCACCACACCCGGGTCTAGGAAGTGTAGCGCGTCGCTGAGTAGGGAACGCCCCAACGAAATTCTTATTTTGGCTCACCCAACTTAGAAAAAATAGTTAAATTTTTTTGCACCAATCAAAAGTTTTATAACTAATTAAAAACATAAAATGGCATGTGACACTATATATATACAAATCTGAAAAGGACTTCTGTAATATATATAGGTATATATATATATATATATATAATATTTTAATTATATTATTCTTATTCGGGTTTGAGCATTTTTCGGACTGAGCGGGGTTAAGTTCACGCTCAGCTCACATAAAATTCGAGCTTGAATATTGAGCTCACGCTCACATTTTTTCGAGTTATGTGAGCCGGGTTCGGGCCGTTGACACCCCTAATTATTTTAAAATGAACTGCATGTGATGGATACACACTATGACCAAAGTGGATCAAGGAAATCAAAATCATATCGTCTAAAGAATGATGATCTTTTAATTTCAGCAATTATAAAAATCAGGAAATTGAAATCTTCAAATAAATTTTTTATCAGAAGATCCAAATCTATGAGGAAGCAAAAGAGAAACAAAGGCGGTTGCAAGTTGCTTTTACGAAGCATTAATAGGGGAGGGAAGAATTTCATGGAAGGAAAGTTGTCTATTGTTGGTCGGAGAACAGTTGTGTCATGGTTAATTTATTTAGGTGTTGTATCCCTCAATGAAGCTATACAATAATGCAACCCATAAGATGTTATGGTGGCAAAAGATGTCTTTATGACTTGTGATGGGATATTGTGCAAGTGTTGTGATGAGGTGCTTTCTATCTCCGAGTTTAAGAGTTATATTGTTTTTTTATCCAGCTGGCATTGCTTAAATCTTATCGTGGAGTCTGGTAAGCCGTTCATCTCGTGTCAGCTTGAGGTTTGGTCTGTTGAATACAAGGCCAAGAAAGACTTCCCTCGAACTATACTAGTTGAGGAAATAGATGAAAATGATGATAGTGAGGGGCTTTGTGGTATAGTGGTGAATTGATATGTTGTGAATCTGGATGGGTTGTTATCACAACATATCACAACGCCCACAACTATCATCATTTTCATCTATTTTCTCAACTAGTATAGTTCAAGGGAATTCTTTCTTAGCCTTGTATTCAACAGACCAAACCTCAAGTTGACACCAGATGAACGGTTTACTAGACTCCACGATAAGATTTAAGCAACAACGATAGGATATAAAAACAACATAACTCTTAAATTTGAATATAGAAAGCACTTCATCACGACATTTGCATAATATCCCATCACAAGTTATAAAGTCATATTTTATCACTATAACATCTTTTGGGGTTGCAATATTGTATTACTTCATTAAGGGATACCGCACCTAAATGAATTAATTAGAACACAACTATTCTCCGACCAACAATACACCACTTTCCTTTCATAAAATTCTTTTCTCCCCTATTAATGCTTCGCAAAAACAACTTGAAACTGCCTTTGTTTCTCTTCTGCTTCCTCATAGATTTAGATTTTGTTATAGAACTTTTATTTGAAAATTTGAATTTCCTGGCTTTTGTAATTAAAAATTAAAAGATCATCATCCTGACCATGCAAGCATTTTTTGTCTATTTGTTTTTTAAAGCATTTTATTTGGCATTTTTTAAAGCATTTTATTTGGCATCTTTTAAAGCATTTTTTCTTTTCTTCCTCTTCAAATTAATGCATAATAGACCAAGTTTCTCTACAACTTTAATTGCCAAATAGGCATAACAGACCAAAGATGTTGAAAAATTCCAAAATGTCACGAATAAGAAAAGGCTCAGATTGTCATTATTAAAATACCTTATGTTGAAATCCCACATCGACTAGCTAGTGAGCAAATTTGTTCTTTATAAGGATTGGGCAATCCTCTCCCTCTTGAGGTACCTTTTGAGGGAATGAGTTAGGCCCAAGTCCATTTTCTACACCTTATGGAATTTCCAAAGCACAATAAAAGGATTTCATCTTTATGCTTATAAGTCTCGGAAAACAAAAATATTAAAGATTTTTTTCATACCGCTAGAAACCTTAATGATCAGAGGAAACCAAGTATTGCGCCAACTGGCGGATCCGAACCCGGTCTAAATAGATGGAAAAATATATTGTTAAAGATTTTTCAGGTTTACTAAAAATTGTTTTTTCAATATTTTATACTTTTAACAGAATAGAATTATGTAAAAACAGTACAGAAGAAGAGAACATAATTGAAACCAAAATATTACTGTTTTTTATTTTAGAATAATAAACAAAACCAGTAAAAACTATATCAGAATTACTGAACTCCCAAGGTACAATGTTAAATCACATAAACAGACCCTTCGAATCTTTAGAAAAGAAGAACTCTCTGACAGGATGCAAAAAAAATGCAGAAATAACATAATGCAGAATGCAGGAGAAGGATGAGAGAAATTGAGCGAATTTTTATGGAGAAGAAAGACTGCCTTTTATAGGCATAAATCCAAATTTGTAACTGTCAAGATTAATGACAGTCATTAATCCGTTGACCGTAACGTTTGTAACGCTTGGGAATTAATGGTACGTTTTAAACCAAAACAGCTCATCAGTTACAGAATTTACCAAAAAGATTGTTAATGACTTGACCGTAAAGTCTATCACGGTTGAGACTAATGGTAACTTTTAAACAAAATCAGTTTCAACAGTTACAGAATTTTACAATAAAGATTGTTACTGTCTTCCCAAAAAGGAAGCGGCAAGCGAATAATGCGTGAGAGCACCCTCTTTTCGCACTTCACCAAGCTTTCTTAACGGCAACAAATCATCTGTCCCCAGCCAATCACAATTCAACATATGTATATATAATTGGAAAAAATGTTTATATAGTAAATTTTGATTGGTTGGAGATAGGAATAGTAACAGAGGATTTTCACCCCTTCTTAACCCACTATCACTTTATATATATATAGCATTACATATTTTCTCCCAGTCCATGCGGGTTGTGGGTTTAATATTTAACTTCACATTTTCAATCACACCACTTTATACCAATTTATCGATTATTCACACCGAGAAATGGTTTTCTCACATTTATATATCACTGCGAAGTTTACGCAACCCATTTCGTGATAATCTCAATAACATTAAAAAGTGAACAGTATAATACATAATAATATTGACTAAAAAATGTTCTCACAACACTTTAATTACAATTCAATTTTAAATTAAAAACCAATTTCTCCTGCGTATATATTAGACTTTCGTGCTACTAAATAAATGGTTATGGGACCATTATTACAAAGGACCTTGCTAGGCTACTAGAATTATTGGCTAAAAGATTGACTAAAATAGTTTTTCGGACCTTTTTGCCCTTATAGTTGTGTGAATCCCTTATACCAGCAGGGGGTAAGATAGTCATTTAACACCCTCAATTTGGGGGTTTAGAATTTCTATCCCCAAAATTTTAAGTGTAAATCATTTTCCTATTACAAATTACTGGAAAACTTATCAGAAGGTAGAATCATTATAGCCGTAAATTTAATTTTTTTCAATCGAACCCATTCTCATAATTTGATATAAATTTTAAATTTATATTCTATATATTCTTAAATAAATATTTTTTTAAGTAAATAAGATTATGTTCACTTACTGGCTCTTGAAATAAATAATTATACTTATACAAACATAAAATAAAAAATTTAAGATACTTAAGGTTGCAAGTTTTAGACCTCTCAAATTTCCTACAAGCAAGTCACAGTTCTTATTAAATTACAATCGGATTAGTCGGGTTAATATTCATACATTACTGATTATAAAAAAAAAATCACATAAATTGTTATCTCTGAGTTTACACTTAGTAGAAAAATACGTGATTCAAAACTCTTTTAACATAACAGTTAGGGGTGTGCATTAATTGGTTTTAATCGAAAATCGCACGTCACCAAATTTAATTTTGGTGTACAGTGCGGTGTTTGGTCAATTATGTTGTGGTTAAATACGGTTTTAGTAGCCGCAAATTATTTTTCGGTGCGGTTGCGGTCTAGAAAATTTTAAGTTACACCGCACCGCAAACCGCATTATATACCTATATAATTTTTTATTTTTTATTATTAAAAGTATATGGTATATTTAAATAATTATATTTCCTTGATTCAACTGCTTGTAGTACAATCTTATGCAGGATAGAGCATTTCTTAGTAAGGTTTTCAGCATGGTTTTGAAACCCGGATCGGACCGGTCGGACCGTCGACCGGACCTCCGAGCGGTCCGGTTAGGTGCCAAAACCCGTTTTCATAAAAAACCGCTCTGTTTTCACTCGACCCAGTGGACCCTGGCAGGGTCACAAAATACATTTTTTTTTAAAAATTTCGTATTAAAAAAGAAAGGAAGAAGAAAAAAAAGAAGAGAGGGCGGTGGCGGAGGCGGTGGGTCAGGGCGGTTCGGGAGTGAGGAGAGGAAAAGAAAAAAAAAGAAAAAAAAAGAGAGAGTGGCGGTTCGTGGCAGAGAGAGTGAGAGGAGAAGAAAAAAGGGGAGGGGCGGTGGCGGGGCAGAGGAGAGGAGGAAGGAAAAAAGGGGGGGGGCGGTGGCGGGGCAGGGAGGAGAAGAACAAAAAAAGAGGGAGAAGGAGAGAGGAAGAGAATGCGCTGGGAAAAGGAGAAGAGGGGAAGGGGAAAGGGGGCTAGGAGAAGAGAGGGCGCCGGAGAAGAGAGGGAAGGGGGAAGGGGCGCACTGGGGAGAGAAAGAGAGGAAAGGAAATAGGGTTTTTTTTTAATTTAGGGTTGGCTAAGAGATTTTATATATGTAGGACTAAAATGGCAATTAAAATATTATCATATAAAGCCTAAACAATAATTATAGTACAAACAAGTCCTAAAAGTCTATTTTCAATATTTAGTTGGACATTAAAATTAAAGGAAATATTTAAGGGAATAATTAAGATAAAATATATCTGAACTAGCTTTACATTAACAACATTTTTTATTAATAAGTATATATTATATATTTTTTAATATTTATAACGTTGATCGAAGTCGTTGACCGGGGTCGATGATCGGTCCGACCACCGGTCCCGACCCAGATGACTCGTGACCCAGTGACTTTTCCGGGTCGATGCCCGGTCCGGGTTTCAAAACCTTGGTTTTCAGTGACAAGTTGTTCAAGAGTTACTTCATGGTTGTCATCACCTCATGATTCAAGATGTTATTGGTTGAAATTGATGTTCTGATGATAACTTTTGATTTATTTGTTTAGAACTTTCAAAGCAAACATAAGTATTTTGCTAACGTTTTAAACTTAGACATGTATTTATTTATTTGAATTCGCATTAAAACTGGGGATTATGTTACAAGGTTAATCTCTTAAAAATATTACATTGGAGCTCATAAGTCATAAGATATTTAAATAATTTTTCAAGTTTTTTATATCGGTTTTCATTGCACCTAATATCACCAAACCAAAATAATTACTGTTTTATGAAATTCGGTTTGAAAGTCAAAATAGTGTGGTATGATTTTAAAAAATATATTAAAAAACCGTATAAAAACCGCACCAATGCACACCAGTACAAGTAAAAGTACGATACTTCACACTTACAGTTCGATTATCGCCACAAGCTGTTGGTTTATAATTTTTCTAATTTTCTCCGTGTCAATTTGTATTTAATTATGTACATTTTTTAACATTCGACACATTATTATTATAAAAAGGTTTATGCATTATCATTTATCATAACTAGGGGTATGCATTCAATATTCGATTCGCTTTTCGAAATAAAATTTCGGAAATTGGTTCAGTTTTATAATGTTTTATGAAAATCAAACTGAACTAAAATTTTATGTAAACCGAATACCGAAATTATTTCGGTATGGTTCGGTTCGGTTTGTACCGAACTTTCATTTTTTCTTGTGGAGCCTAACTTAATAAAAATTAGACAAAAGAAAAAATTATAATGCACAATTAAAATAAAAAAAATAAACTAAAAATTATTAATAATAATAATACAACTCTACAACGATAACATGACTCATTAAATCCCCAATAATTCGGGTATGAGCAAGGATGAATAGGAGACAGACCAAACATTTGGCAACAAATGCACGTGGCTGCTCCTAGAATGTCACTGAAACAAATGAATTGAAGGCATCTCTAAATAATATTAATAATACTTATAAGTATAATACATATGTTTTTTAATAACAATAGAAAAAAATTATTTATTCGGTATTTCGATAAACCCGTTTCTAAAAATTAAAAACCAAATACCAAATAATATTATTTTAATTTTTTTTAAAAATGAACCAAATAAACCAAAATATCAAATAAACCGAAAAAAAGTTAATTCAATTCGATTCAATATTTCGATTTAGCCGAACACTTAATACCCCTAATCATAACCCCGCCATCAATGCATTCCGTACCCAATATTTTCTATACAAAAATTATATTTAATTCTTTTTTTAAAAGTTTACTACTTCCTTCAAGTTTAAATATAGCAAATATATATATATATATATATATATATATATATATATATATATATTTAAAACATGTCATGAAAAGTAAAAAAATATATTTTTTAATTAAAATATCAATACTAATCTCTTAGATAGGATTAGTTGTACATATACAAAAGTAAAATTGATATTTTAACTAATAAATTATCTTGTTTTTTTACTTTTTTTTAATTTTCGATAGGTGTAATAAATTACTTATATTATGGAATGGAAGTGGTATATAGGTAATTTGCCGCCAACTTGTAGGTCCCAAAGAAGGGAAAGCAATGTATCTGGATATGGAAAAGGTGGAAACGGCGACGTTGCGGTAAGGAAGAAGAGGACATGGACAGCGGAGGAGGATGAGAAGTTAAAGAGGTGTGTGGAGGAAGATGGGGTTGGGAATTGGATGACAATTGAGAGATGTTCTGGGCTTCAAAGGACATCAAAGAGTCGTAGGCTTAGATGAACTAATCATTTAAGACCTAATTTAAAGAAGGGAATTGTGGTTATATTGCATAAAAAATATGGCAATAAACGGTCTTTCAACGCTTCCAAGGTTCAATTGTTGTTTAAAAGCTGTCTTTTATGTGTTTGTGAATTTGTCTATGTGAAATTTATATATGCTTGTATGCTTATGTTGTTTACTCAGGGTATTGAGAAAACACGTTGGCTTGTGAATATATTGGCAACTTATAAAGATTGGAGGTTGAATTAGGTTTGAGACTAATTTTTAACATGATATCAAGTCTATCTAGACCAAATGTTTGGTCACCCGTAGATGTCCAGTCCTACAAAAGTCCACACACAATATAACAATCATATGCGTGAAAGCAGTGTATTGAGAATCCAACATTTGCTAGCATGTGAGCGTAAGTTATAGGGATTAGATAATCCTCCCCTTTTGAGGTTGAGTTAGGCCCAAGACTAATTTTTAACACGGAGCATCGGTATCTGACTTTTTTTTGTTTCTTTTCAGGTTGGGAGGGGAAAGTTTGGTTTGAATATTTGTTATTCACTGTGTTTCAATATGAATATGAACTCCATTATGTTATTGTCTCTTGGGTTCTGGGACCATGATCCCTCTGGTTTTAGGGCCCTCTTTCTGTATGGTATCTCGATCATTTTGTACAACTGCTTTCTCCTTGCCTAGGTATCCAAGACGGAACTAGATCATTGAGTTTACATTTAGAATAATCAATATCTATAAAGCAATTTTTAAAAAAATTCAGGAGGTTAGTTCTGGCTATCCTGTGTATCTTAGCGCATGGAGATATGTGCTTAATTGAGTAATACATCTTCTCTCCATGAATTTGCATATTTATATGTGAAGCTTGTCTGCATTTACCAGGGAGAACAAACAATGAAATCAAGAACTTCTGGCACAGTAGAACGAGGAGACGCCGGATCTAAGCAATTGCAGAATCTAAGCAACAACTACATACCCACTTGTTAATAAGAAAATATCATTCGTTTAAGACAAAAGGAGTAGAGCCATTTTGAGAGCAATCGTCCTTTTTTTTCTGAAACAGGAAACTCTCAGGGAGCGCAAGAGATACTTTATAGGAATTTACACGTTCTGCTGAGATTATTATTCACATAATTCAGCATAACTTAGATAAAATTCAACTACTTCCGAAAGTGTTTTCCCCACTGTAAGTCATGTAGAGGAAACCATCATTGTCTTTGTTTTCCTCGTAAATTGCAGACATCATAGCAGCTGCATAAAGGAAACATAAACCATACAGACAAGTTTCCAAATACTATGTGCAAGAGCTATGCCGCATTCATCGTTATAACCAGGCTAAAAAGGAAAATAGATAGAGCTATATCAGTTCCTAGCTAACCTGTGGGAGGAAGAATGTTCTTGACAAAGATAAATATGGCCTTCTCAGCACTGAGCTTAATTCTCTTCCGAACAACATAGACAAATTGTCCAACAGTCAGATCAGCAGGAACCAAGTACCTATTCATAAGAGGAATACATGATTAAAATTAATGTATTTGGATCCAATGAGCCTCATTCTACAAAAATCTGACGATCCTGATATCAAAGTTTCTCTCTTCTCCTTTGCATTCAAGACCACACAACAACAACAACAATAGCATAACCCATTAAATCCCCAATAATTGGGGGTATGGGCGGGGATGGACGGGATACAGACCTAACCTTTGTCAAACAAAGTGGCTGATCCCAGGATACCACTGAAACAGATGTATTGGAGACTAACCTAACCTTTGGCAACAAGTGCACAAAGTGGTTGCTCATATAATACACATGTAACAATGGTCCCCTATGCCGTCGCGTTTGCTACAGAATGTCTAAACCATCAACCAACAATATTACCACATGAAGAAATTGGCACTCATGGTATAAGTTATAATGGTTATCAACTGGTTATAAAGAAAGACATATTCTCATCATAGTACCATTATCTACAGCTATTACTGGGTTTACGGTAGTTATGTGTATAGAAACAAAGTTCTAAGTGGGAAAGTTTGCATGACCAGCAAAGAAGAAGGTATCCCACCATCATTCGGTTAAGAGGTACGTTGATCAATAAACATTAGCCAACAAGAAGTAATAAAACAACTTACTTTTTCTTGTCAATGTCAGGTATATCACTTCTTTCAGCCTTCTCCACGATAACCTAAGAAATAAAAGCCATTGAGACTACAGATTACAGAAGAAACACGAAAACAACTACAAGAATTGGTGGTGTAACAAGACATGATCGCATTAATACCGGAATTCTATCGGGGTACTTCTCCCTGATACGAGCAGCCTCTGCCTGTCGCCTTTCTGAAAAGTGAAAAGGGTAAAAGATACATTATAGACTATACAACAATAAAGGAAACCAGAATCTCCACAGCAGTTTAGATTATAGCAGTGACCATTAGATACCAAGACAAGGACTTGATTGATAGTTCAAAGTTTCCAATTTGGCTAGTAAATGAGAACAATTACGTTCTAATAAACTTAGTAATTTCCAAATATTCTTATTTCACAAAGGGATTCCAATTCATTATAATTGATAAAGAAAGTAGTGCTCCTGGTCACTTCCTAATAGGATTTCAGGTGAGCTTAATTGAAAATATTCAATCAATGGATCCGAGAAGATACACACACACCTTCAGAAACTTACGCGTACAAGCAATCAGAATTAATACAGACAAACATTATATTCAAGAATCCCCAAAGAAGCTCCTTTCCTCTTCTTCTTTTTTTTTAAGCCAACCAAAAGTTAAAATTTAGGTTGATGAAAATACAAAAGTATTATCACACAAAAAAAAAAGATTACAACTTTAAAAAGGGACACAAACAACGAGAAACAGTTGAAATAAAAATAAATTAAACAAATACGTAAAGCAAATTACCCAAAAAAAAAACTCAATAAACTTAGCAATTGAGAGAGGCGGATTAGTTAAATTACCGAGAGGGTGGTCGAGCTTGAAGGATGAGCTTTTAGCCATGACGATGATCAATCAATCAATTAACTGTATTCCCAAGATATCTGAAGTTGAAAATTAGGGTTTTATGAAACTGATGAAAATTCAAGGGAAAAAAGTAATACGAAAGAGACTTTAATTATACCCCAGACAAGAAATCGACGGCGAGAGAGTTTCTTACCTGATGGGGAACTCCACGACGGGGAATCATATATGATGAAAGAGTGTCTTTTATAACCTTTTTCTTTTTTCTTTTTTCTTTTTCTTAATTCTTTTTTCAAATAATGTTATTTCTCTATTAAAAAAAAAAAAGTAAATGTTATTTCATTTTATCTTGAGCAAATAAACTTTTTTTTTAGCCACAAAACTGAGCTACTTAGCTCTATATATGCCACAAATCAAATTTTCGTGCTTTTCCTGCCACTAAACTAGTAACTGGTGCTATATTTGCAACAAATCATTTTTTAGTGCCTTTTCTGCCACGAAACATTTTAAGAGTGCTAAAAATGCCAAAAAATAGAGGATAGTGGTGGTGATAAGGCGGAGTTGGAGGGCAAACTAAGTAAGAGATAAAATTAATTTCAAATAAACCCCTAAAATCACATTTTTATATTCAATTGGGTACTTAATGTAAAATACTTGACCCCTTATCAACTGGTGTCCCAATTGGGGGAGTCTCAGTACTCGAATTTCCATAAAGTTCTTGACTTTTCCATATCTCCCGACTCTTCCCCAAGTCTTGACTAAACAAATCAACCCCAAATTCACCCTCAAGCTTTAATTCTTGACAACTCGAAATCGGAAAGTTTAGCTCTGTAATTTGAATCTAGTAACACACTATTGGGCTTTACATTTCCATGAATCACAGGTGGATCACATTCAAGGTGCAAAATGACTGATGCTTTTGCAATATCAAAAATTATATAAACTTTCTGGGTTTTTTAGGCTATAATGGCATGGAAGGGAATAAAGATTTGGACTTGCAGGTTGTTGGGGTCAGGGTCTGGTCTATGATGATTTTTTTTTCTCGGTTCAAGGTGGGAGGAGGAGGAAGAATGTGGTGGTGAGAGTTTTGATAAATTTGGGAAGAAGGGGTCAAGTATAAAAAAAATAACATTAAGTATCCAATTGAATATAAAAATGTGATTTTAGGGGTGTATTTGAAATTAATTTTATCTCTTACTTAGTTTGCCCTCCAACTTCGCCTTAGCACCACCACTCTCCTCTATTTTTTGGCATTTTTAGCACTTTTAAAATGTTTCGTGGCAGAAAAAGCACTAAAAATGATTTGTTGCAAATATAGCACCAGTTACTAGTTTAGTGGCAGAAAAAACACGAAAAAATGATTTGTGGCATATATAGCACTCTTAACTAATTTTGTGGCAAAAAAAACTATTTGCTCTTTTATCTATGTGCATTTTTAATACAGTAATACTCTATATAATAATAACCTCCTTATAGTAATAAACAAATCTTGGTCCCAAATTCGGGACCAATTATAAATAAGAATAAACTCTACATTATAATATTTTCATTTTTTATGGACCATTCTAAATAAAATTTACCTCTATATAGTAATAAAATTAAATTTTAAATATATTTATATATCTATATAAAATAACAACTTAAACTTATGGATATCTTTTAATCATTTTGCAAGATATTTTTTGCTTCCAATATGAGTTGGTTTCTTTTATTTTGCGCAACTCGACATGAATATTTTTAGTGATTTGAGTTTGTTTATTTTTAAGTGTTATGAGTTGCTTGAAGTCGAAAATGTATGATTTGAAATGATAATGAAATTTATGATTATACTAGCATTTATATATGTATAATAAAAAGAAAACAAACGAAAAGACATTTTGAAGATACAACATATATGAGTGAATATTTTAAATGCATATAGGATGTACATACTTTTTTTTTTTTTTTTTTACATTTCCTAGATACTGTATGTATATGAATGAATCTTCTAAATCTAATATACATAATGTACATGCATGATATACTTACATTTATTTTTTTAAACTCATTAATCTTATATATCTTTTAAATTATGTTTTTAAAATATGAAGGGACACATTTTCAAGTCTCGTATAATGTATATTAGTTTTTTTTTAAATTATAATTTTTATATGTAAGTCTCTATTTAAGAATAACTTTCTTTTAGTAATATTTTTTTCCGGGTCCGAGAGTATTATTGTATAGAGATTTTACTGTACTACTATATGACCGTATATATTTGATCATTTTAGTTTCCTTAAAAAAATCAAGGTTGGGCTCTTAAGGGGCGCTCTAATTAGACGAAAAGAGTCTGGGGGTTTGCATGGGCTTGGCCCGGGCTTTTTCCCAGATCGGTCATAACATGGCACTGGAAAAAAGGGGGACAAACATTTTTGTCCATAACTGAAGTCCCACTTCAGTCCCAGGGCTGAAGCAGTCCGGAAGTCCCACTCCCGTCCCGGGCCATAGCTGGAAGTGGGACTTCCGTTACAGGGCCGACGTGGCGATTTTCCCACGCACGTTGCCACGTGGCTGAGCGGAAGTCCCACTTCCGCTATAGCCCCGGGACGAAGCTGGGACTTCGCTATGGACTCCCGCTTTAAAAAAAAACCCCTTCTTCTTCCCCCACCGCGATTTGCAAGAGTAATATTCCAAAAAAAAACCACCCCTCCGCTTTGCAGCCCTCCCTCCCATCTGCCTGCCGCTGCTGCTGGGTCCCTCCCTCCCACCGTCACTCTCACTCTCCCCACCACCAATATCTCTCTCTCCCAAATTTTAATTTGGAGGTATACTTTTTTTTTAATTTTATTTAAGTGTAATTTTTGTATATATAGTTTTAAAATTCAATTGCTGATTAATAATGTATTTTGTATATATAGTTTTGATATTTATGTATTTTTGCGAATTGTATATGTATGTATTTTTTGTGAATTTGATATTCTTATGGACTAAAATTGCAATTTTGTGAATGTGATATCCTTATGTATTGTAATTGCATAATGTGAATTTGATATTCTTATGGACTAAAATTGCAATTTTGTGAATTTGATATCCTTTATGCATTGTAATTGCAATTATGTGAATTTGATGTTATTATGGACTTGAATTGCAATTATGTGAATTTGATATCTTTATGTATTTTAATTGCAAGTTTTGAGAATTTGATGTCCTTATTATTTAAGTGAGAATTGTTATACTACGCACATTTTATTGATAAAAATCGCACAGTTTTTGTTACAGATGGCTATTCCTGCCCACCTTATGCCCGGTCCGTACGATCCCAGTGTGTTGAACAAACACACGTCACATAGAGCACTTAGGATTTGGGGCGGGGATGTAGTCCTAGACAGGGGTTTGAAGGTAATTAGCTATGACGGGCATTTTTTTGAGGCATACCAACGCGAGGGCAACCGGAGAGTGCTAGATCTCATTGACAGTATAGGTTTCGGGGGTTGTTGTCGGATAGGTAAGATAAAGATAGACCACGCACTGATCACCGCATTAGTAGAGCGGTGGCGCCCCGAGACGCACTCATTCCATCTGCGATGCGGTGAGGTCACCATCACCCTAGAGGGACGTAGGGATGCCTCCTAGGGATCGCCCTGCAGGGGGCCACGTGGTGACGTGGGACCAGGACAACAACATGAAAACAAGGGTCTGTGGATTGAGCGTGTGCACCATATCCTAGGTTTCCGCCCCCACCAGGTCAATTAAGGGTAACGCCCTCGAGCTTGCAGAGGTGTACGCCCACATTTCTGAGCCCCTAGGCGAGGATGCCACGCACCTCGCGGTTGACCAGCGGGTCCAGGCCCTGATTTTCCTCTGCATGGCCGCTTTCCTCTTCCCGGATAAGTCCGGGTCGCGAGGGAACATGCGCTATCTCTTGCTCATCAGCGACGGGGACCTCACCCATGACCAGCATTCCTGGGCCAGCGCCGTCCTGTCCTACCTATACCGCCAGATGTGCATCTCTGCACAGGCCGACTCTAAGGACATAGCTGGCTGTTGCTCGTTGATCCGAGTTTGTGTAATTGTTAATGACTATTTTTTATTGTTTACCCCGCAAATTTTTAAATAATTGATGATTAATCTGTGTTTGTTTGTACCCGATTGTGGGCGTGGGAGCGCATTTCATTTCTCGGGCCGCGAACCCAGGGAGTGATTATGAATGAACCTCCGCGGACGGCCCGAGCGTGACGGGGCGCGTTGGAACACCGCCCGGAGTTTCAAGAACGCGCCGAAATCTCAGCTGACGGTGTTTCGCGACCAGCTTGACCGACTGACGGACGCTCAGGGGGTAAGGTTTATCGTATTTTTCGTGTGTTTGTTTTTATTTGCGCAATTAATTTATGCTAATGTACAATTTTTTTTTACAGTTCATGTGGAGGCCGTACCCCGACTGGGTTATTGTCGTTCGGGTCTCACGCAATGAGGGCTTCCTATCCACCTGTCTGGCCCATACGCCACTCGTGTGTTTCGAGTTGGTTGAGTTTCACATGCCGGACCGGGTTGCTAGGCAATTCGGGTTCCAGCAGGTGATACCAGCCCCATCGGTGGCGGAGGGTACGACAGAGGGCGAAGACGTCCACACCCACATGGCGGGGCCGAATATGAACTGGGCGAAGAAGCACAAAGACTACATAGCCATGTGGGATGCCCGACAGGATGCACTGGCGAACGCTGTCCCGGTCCCCGGTAATGTGATCTTACCAACCCGTGAGTACATGGATTGGTACAATCTCATTACCGTGCACCTCCTTACAAACCCACGCAACAGGGATGCCGGTCCACTCCCGATGGGCATTCAACCCATCGCGCCTTCTGAGGACATTATTGTTAGTTTTGTATTTTTGTTAGTCTACATTGCTTTTCCTTGTTTATAATATACTGACACGAGAATTGATGTTGCAGGCGGATGCCAACAGACTCATACTAACGGAGCTCGATAAGCCGGCTTCCAACTCAATCGGCCACTACAGGTCCCTAGTCTCCTAGGCTTCAAGGACAATCAAAGAGGCGTTCGTGGTGGCCGGGAAGTCACTGACCTGCAGATCGAGAGCTGCGGATGTGGCAGAGTCGGCGGTTTTGGAACCGGTGACGCAACCGAGAGAACCCGTTCCGGCCCGGTCTCAAAGAGGAAGGCAAGGTACGCAGAGGCAACGGGATGCCGCGCGGGAGGACTTGGCGGCGAGGCAACAACGACAGCGCGGCGGGCCACTGAGAGGCAGGCTGCACTCGGCGACAGATCCAGCACGATCCCCCAGCACATACACAGTTTCTTAGTGCCGTGGCAACCCTCCCCGGATGGCAACCCCCAAAGGCAGTGCACCGATACTGCCTTAGGCATTACAGGTCCAATTTCCACACTAATGCAAAAAACAAAGAATTGAAAGATTATGTGTGGATTGCTTTGCAAGCCAACCGAAAAAAGGTTAAGTGCGATTTTTTATCTAGAGCGTATAAAACAAAAAAAATGAGGATGCGTTTAATCTGGTTAATGCAGCAACCCAAAGAGTTGTGGACTTTGGCATACGACGGGGGAATGCGTTTTCGGTTGCATGACTACAAACATGTCGAGGCGCTTAATAGCGTTCTAAAGCAGTCTAGAGTACTGCCTTTGAAAGCGCTCGTGGAGATGATATTTTTTAAACTTGTACATTATTTTGACAAACACCGGCAAGACGCAAATGGTTGTAAAACGTCTTTCCCTAAGAGGATATGGGAGCAGTATTTCGCGTACGAACAAAAGGCAGCAACTCTTCTTGTAAACCGACACCACATGGACCAAGGTATCTATAGGGTCATGTCCCGACATAGAGGACCGGGCCAAGGTGGAAAAACGTACACGGTCAACTTATCAGTTCGTGGGTGTAGCTGTGATAAATGGGCTGCTTATTCAGTTCCATACTCCCATGTCATTGCCGTGTCCAAATCAATAATGCAGGATGCTTCTCGATTCATCCACCATGTCTATTCTCTCGATCATTATAGGAATACTTACAAGTCTATTTTATATCCTGTACCTGATCCCGTTCATTGGAGATCCCCCCTTTTGATTTGACATATCACCCACCTAACATGAAAGCTACGCGAGTGGGGTCGACCTCGAGGCGGAGATACCAAATGCCTATGGACACAGAGAAAGCAGGGGGCACTCGAAAGGGAAAAGAAGTGCGGCCATCGTAAGCTGAGTCGGTCACAACCGGAAGACTTGCCCCCATTTTAGCACATCTTCAAACGAACCACCCCCCACCCTCCACGATAATTGTATTTAAATTCTCCGAATTGTAATAGTTTAGAATTTATAAAATTGTTGTGAATGTGCTCGATTTTTCCCGGTCTCAATTTCATCGAACATCTTACATTTAAATTACATATTATTAAAGTTGATGTAATAAATCGAAAAAAATCATCATTCCCGACCACGTAATCAAGGATATCGTAAGGGAAATTTGGATGAATTTTTACATGGTCACCCGGGTGTAATCTAGAAAACACAACAAACTCATCCCACCCCAAAAAATAGTAATGATCGCGACCTTCGTCTCTAGTCACTTGCGAGTGTCAATTTATTCACCGTGAAGGTTGCGCATGTGTAGTACTTCGGGGATTCCAAGTTGCATTCTAACACGCCATTGCATGTAATGCGGACATATCCACTCGTACACGGGAAACAACATTACAACACATAAATGTAAAATGAGCGATTTTATTACTAAAATTTTAATATTACTTAACGTCATAGGTTTGGAAAGTCCCGAATATGTTTTGTAAATGTCTATTCGAAAACTCTGCCGGGAAAAAATGCCCCGTCTCGAGGGATACGATAATCGCCCTTCGAGTAACCTATCTCGGGCCCTCCCTTAACATAAATATCTAATACATTCATGGGAGATGGTATAAAATGAATTTTATTTGTGGGGACGAAGATTGTTGTCACGCAAAAAATTGTTGCAAACCTCCGTCTAGGTAGTAGGTGTCATCTATTTTGTTTACATAAACGCACCATTGATTCCCATGGTCGTCCTTCAGATAGACAGAATTTGCTAACCCGAGACCGGTTTGCTCCATCCAACTTGTGTACTTCGATGGAAGACGCTACAAATCCAAAATTATGAGTTAGATAGCTAAACACATTTCATACAATAAAAAATTACTCATTACTAAATACAATACTACCATTTTTCCATCGGTTTGATTTCCGACCGCAATTCTAAATTGGTATCTGAAATACTCTTGCAGGCCGGGATTCATTTTCAAAGCTAGTAATATGGAGGATAGGGTTTTTAAGGGTTTGAGAAGGTTGTATGTTGTGGAGTGGAGAGGTTTGGAGGGGTATTTATAGATGTGGTGGGAAATTTGACAAGTCTCTGAAAACCGGTCATAAATGCGCACGAAATTGCCAAAATCGTTCAGACATTTTTTTTGAGTAAAAAAAGCAAAAGTGAGAAGTGACTACACGCTGCAAATTGGCTGGAAGTTGAGGACGGAAGTGGGAATTCCGTCCTCAAAGTCACGGACAAAAGTTAGGGTTTTCGTAGGGTATTTTTTGGCGAGACCATAGCGGAGTCCCACTTAGTCCGGGGAGCATAGCTGAAGTGGGACTTCAGTTACGCGCCACGTGGCAACGCGCGTGGGAAAATCGCCACGTCGGCCCGAACTGAAGTCCCACTTCCGTTATGGCCCCTGAGACGGAAGTGGGACTTCCGTTATAGACAAAAATGTTTGTCCCGATTTTTCCAGGGTCATAGTGTCATGATCGATCTGGGAAAAAGCTGGCTAAAAGCTCATGCAAACCCCAAGAGTCTGCTACTAGTGGTATTGTCAAACGGGCTAGTCCGGCCCGCTCTGCATGGGCTTAGATCAAAATGGACCAGGGCGGACTGGGTCTATTTTTTGCGGATCAACAAATTCCCAGTACATATCCGCTCCGCTGCTAGTCCGCGGGACCAATCACTTTTTTTCCAGACTTGAGTTTTAGCTGAATCTGCAATCCTATAAAGTAAAAGAAATGAGTTTTTCCCATCTTTCTGTCTTTTTCTCCCGACAAGGAATTATTCATATGGGTTGATGTCATCATAAGAACAAGCAAGAAAGCATTAATTCTGGTGGGTTCTATTTATGAGAACAACAACAAGAAATAATTAAAATTTTGCAGAATTGGATGCCAATCATAGTTGAATTTCAGATCCTATAGTTGAATTTACAAAAACTCATTCAATATAAACTCTAAATTTCAAATCTCTTTAGTTGAATTTACAAAAACTCATTCGCTTTAATGGTGAAATTGCACAAACTGACAATTAAGTTTTTAGGGTTTCTTACTAAGTCTTAAAAGTTAAAAGAAAGAAGTATTATATCTATATATATTTTTTATAATAAAGAAACAAAATTACGAAAAAAACCCACATTTTTGTGGACTGCCATACCCGTTCCATTCATTGAAGACCGGGCCAGACCCAATTTAACAGTGAAAAATTCGATATAGGCACTTGTCCTGCAGTGGGGGACGTAGATCACTTAGTCCCACAATCAACCATATCACTCTTTTCGATTAAAAAAACAATAAAAACGCCTCAAACAATGCACCAAAAGGGGAAATATTATTTTAATCAAAACTGTGATGTGGCTGAATGTGGACCAAGTGATCCATGTCCACTTGGTAGGTCTGGTCCATGACAGAATTGATCTTTAACAGTCTACTGGTGGCACTTCAAATCTGAGTGGGTTGGCTGTTTAAGGTATAATCAAGCCTAGAGTTTTACCATAGGCTGGCACTTTCTACCTTGATGTGTAGTGTACTGACGATTAAGGTTTTGACATCCGACCAAATCTTGTTGGTCAAACAGGTAATTTTAAAACGGTTGTGTTAGATTTCTAACACGAAAAGGTCTGAAACACTTTCTTTTGCGAAATTCAGTTAACCCATTCGGTTCGACCAATGATCCAATAACCCAGTCCGAATCTCATAGCCAACCTGATTGTCTGAATTAGTTAAAAAAATGTTTTTGTTTAGGAATTCAAATATAATTGAGTAGTTGATATGTTGTGATTTAGATTAAATAAACGATTTGTTTAAAATTGTGTTGGAAGATATTGAATTTTGTGACTAACTTTTTATTTCAATCAAACTCATTGTTAACTTATAATTAGGGATGTCAATTTGACCCGTGACTCGTCGACCCATCGTGCTCCAGTGTCTTTTCGAGCACATCAGGCCCGCCCCGCGAACAGGGTAGATCGAGGCTGGATTTCATGTGCGTTATATTATTATTATTCAATTTTGGGAAATTCGCTTATTTAGTTCCCTAACAATTTTCGTTTCGCATGTTTAGTCCCTACATTTTAATTTAAGCATGTTAAGTCATTTTATAATTTTGTTTAGCCTGTATAGTCCCCAAATTTTAATTTTGGCCTAGACAGTCCCTAATCAATCTATGGGCAGCAGAAAGAATCCCCGCCACTACTTATGTGTTGCAATCTGACTGATTTTGACATGTAAAACAAGAGTAAAATAGTCTATTTAATTATTTTTTTCTAAAACAATAATGATAATAAACTAAAAAAATATATTTTATTCCATCTTCTTGTTCCTTGAGCCTCAACTGACACTCTTTCTCCTTGAGCGGCGGTTATGCTGAAGAAGAAGACAAAATGCTGCTGAGTTTAGAAAATAAGAAGATTTATTTCTCTCTTTTTTTGGTTTTTTTGAAATAATGATTTCAAATATGTATTAGTAATTTACCTTGTTTAGTTGAGCATGCATGTCACACGTGCCAAAATCAGTCAGATTACAATGCGTAACTGGTGACGGGGACTCTTTCTGCTGCCCATAAATTGATTAGGGAATATTTAAGTTGAAATTAATATTGGAGGACTAAACAGGAGAAATAAAAATACAGAGGGAATTAATAGGTTAAAATTAAAACGTGGGGACTAAACATGCGAAACGAAAATTGTGAGAGGACTAAATGGAGAATTTTCCTTCAATTTTTAAAAAATTATTTAATTTTATTTAAGTGCAATGCTAATATTAATAATTTTTTAAATAAAAAAAATCAAGCAGCGGCGGGGCGGTGGGTCACCTGCTCAGAGCGGGGTTGGGTATTAAGATACCCACCCCAATCCCGATCTGCCCCATTGTCATCCCTACTTATATGTATTTAGATAATTGGTCAAATTAGTAAATGTTATTTATGTTGGCACCTTGCCTAAGCATTACATTTACTAGGTTTGATCCCCGCGCGATGCGCGGTTGTATTTCTAATTTGTATCTCTTTTGATGATGTCGTACATGTTTTCTAGCTTGCATTTTGCTTAGAGATATAACTGAAACTGAAAAACAAGTTAATATGTCTCAAAATAAATTTAGATAAGATGTAATAATTCTACTTTTTTATTCATAAACTTGCTAATTCATTCTTTTTGTCTAAGAACAAAACCATCATAAATATTATTTTTTTCTAGAAAACAAAATAGCCTTTATATTTTATAATTGTTCTACATATGATATAAAATATATATTCAAATGAAATAAATATAACAAAAATACAAACAACAATCCTCAAAGAAGCTTAGCCTACATTTTTTTTGCCTTCATCACTAAAGCACTTTACTTAGCACCACCCCCTTTTTCCCCCAGTCAATTTTTTTTGCGCTCATTCTCTAATTACTCCTCTTCAAGAAGCTTATTTTGGGAACCTTTAAGAGCCATTATACCCTGCACAAAAAAACGTTCACCCTCTATAGCGTATTACATGTTATCCATCCTCATTCTCAAACAAATAAAAGTAAGAAAATAATTACACATCAAACAAAACAAAAGCAAGGAAATAATTACGTAGAAAAAAAAGGCAAGAAAAGAATTGAATCAAGTATCAAGATTTTCTATTACCCATATTTTTCAGGTGGCAAGCTCTCTGTTTTCAATCAACAAAAACATATTCTGGAAATTGAGACACATATTCTCTTAACTTGGTACTTGAAAAATAATTTGTCTCTAAACAAAATTATTAGATGTTTGTTCATAAACATATAAATTAATATATCAAGTGAAAACATGAATTGCATTATTTAAAAAAATGAATTTCTTCCCTATTAAAACCAAGAAGACCATGACATATTTGCTCATATCATTTCTCTATTTATAAGAAGAAAAAACTCTTGAACTTTCCTAACCGTCAAAACAATAACAATAATAATGACAATAAATAAAATATATAAACTCTTAGACTTTTTGGTTTCCCGAGAAAGTCAAAAGTTAATTTCTTAGAGAAATTAAAAAACCATTTTTTGAAAGATTATTTTTTATTTAAATAGTCATTATAGTTTGTTGTTTATAATATGAAAAGTCATTTCTTTGAAAAAAGAATGGTTTTTTGAAACCTATTTTTTTATATTATATTTTTAACTATTAAAGTTTTTATTGTTAAAGAATATCAAGAGTCTTTCATTAGGGAAATAATAAAGTATTGGAAGCTGATATTTTCTTTTTCTTTTTTAGTTGATCAAATTCAATTTTTCTTTTTTCATATTTAAGTTATTGAGGGAATGCATGATTGGTTAGAAGAAACTAAAAAGGCACTTCATTGATTCATAAAAACCCAAAATTTTATATTAATGAATGAAGTTACAAAACTCTTCTACTTCATTCATTAATATAACTAATGAACTAAATAAATATAATTACTACAAAACTCTTCTACTTCATTCATTAATATAACTAATGAACTAAATAAATAAAATTATTATAATAAAAGTTACAAAACTCTTCTACTTTATTCATTAATATAACTAATGAACTAAATAAATATAATTACTATAATAAAAGTTACAAAAATCTTCTACTTCATTTATTAATATAACTAATGAACTAAATAAATATAATTACTATAATAAAAGTTACAAAACTCTTCTACTTCATTCATTAATATGACTAATAAACTAAACAAATATAATTATTATAATAAAAGTTACAAAACTCTTCTACTTCATTCATTAATATAACTAATGAACTTTAAGTTGAGTATGTTGTTCATATTCCTTTTTTATATGAACTTGAAGATTCTTGGGAGTTAAGTATACATGAGTTATAATTTATAATTGAGATAATCACTATTTATACCCATTATCTAACTTTGAAAAGCAAGTTATACCCTTTATCTTTTTTGTGTGCCATAAATAGCCAGTATAATTTTTGAGGTGCCATTTATACCCAAACTAGGCGAAATCGGATGATAAGCTGACGAATCGGACAGCAGAATTCAGAGGCGTGAGTAAGCACCTTGGTGAAATCCGATCTGCGTCTTCCTCAGTTGGAATGATTTCATCTCCGGCAAACCATAGAGACGATTTATTGCTTCTACGACACGACGGAATCCTCATTTTGGGTATAAATGGCACCTCAAAAATTATACTGGCTATTTATGGCACGCAAAAAAGATAAAGGGTATAACTTGCTTTTCAAAGTTAGATAATGGGTATAAATAGTGATTATCTCTTTATAATTAACTCTTTTAGAATTTCCTTGCATGAATGAGAACTCCAAAAGTCACTTGAAACATCATAACTAACAATAGTTAAAGTTTTTCCAATTCCAATTAACATTAATAAATGCCTTTTAAAATTCCCTTACATGAATAAGAACTCCAAAAGTCACTTGAAACAACATAATTCATTATAGTTCAAACTTTTCCAATTCCAATTAACATTAATACATGAGTTATATCATTAGTTGTATGTTATAATTAATACTCATTTATAGTTTGTGTGTGTATATATAGAGCTAAAATTTCTTATAGGTAAAATTTCTTACTTCATATTTTATCTCAATAGCAATTTAAAATTTTAGCTCAAGTTATTAGCTAATGGAGCACAACATCTTTTGCATTTTAGAGAGCTTACATTGCCACACGTAAGTTTGTAATTGGTCCACATCCCACAAAATGCCACATGTCATTTTCTCAAACTTCTACCTCAACTTTTCCTAACTTTATATATTATAGATTTCTTGCAGATAATCACTTGAATGTCCAAAATTTTCCCTGATTCCAGCAACGTATACATTGCGACTTTGCAAGTGAAGTGAGGTAGAAATTTAACACGATTGAAGGACAACGATGGCACATCATCTTTTCTTACTTGTCTGTAAATCCTTGTTCTAACTTGTAAGATCATCAATGCTGTTTTTTGTTGGGGTGGGGGGAATGTTCATAATCTACCTCTAGCAAAGAAGGCATTCAGAATTATGTTCCTGTTGTTGCTTTGTCCTCATGAGTCATGACCTTCCCGCTCCAGTATTGACAACTGTTCAGTCAAAACCGCACCAAACTAACATAGATTGTCGGTCATTTCCTGCAACTTAGATAACTGTTTTGGGTCGTTTCCTACAACTTAGACAACTATTTTGAACAACCAATCACAGAGTTGTTTCAGAACAATTATCTCAACCGATGGATCGAATGTCGGTGATTCAGCACGTTGCTCATCAAATGCAGGCCAAAGCCTATTGGCATTTTCCGGAACAGGTATGGAACATGATTCAGTGTCTTCCAAACAAAACAGAGAGTAATGACATAATCAGAGAGAACTATATGCCCAATACTTGTTAACAAGAAAATAACATTTGTGTTCAAGACAAAAGGATAAGAACAATACTGAAAGCAATCCTCCTTTTCTTCTAAAGGAGGAAAACCCTTTTGTGGCGACAAATATATTGAGAGGAATTTACTAGTTCCCCTAAGATTTTATATTTACATAATTTCGGCATATGCACTTCAGCAACTTCCAAAAGTGTTCTCCCCACTGTAAGTCATGTAGAGGAAACCATCCTCGTCTTTGTTTTCTTCGTAAATTGCAGACATCATAGCAGCTTCATAAAGGAGACGTAAAACCAATAAACACAAGTTTCTAAATACTATGTGCAAGAGTAATGCACTCACAAGTAACTGAACTAAAAAGGAAAATAGATAGAGACAATCGGTTCCTAGCTAACCTGTGGGAGGAAGAATGTCCTTGACAAAGATAAATATGGCCTTCTCAGCACTGAGCTTAATTCTCTTCCGAACAACATAGACAAATTGTCCAACTGTCAGATCAGCAGGAACCAAGTACCTATTCAAGAATGGGAGAGTAAGAGTGAGAAGTAAATTAATGTGTTCGATCCAATGAACTTAATTCTACAAAAGCCCGAAATTCCCCACAGTCAAAATGGCTCTACTTTCCTTTGCAGAAAAGACCAATTAACCCGTAATGTTTAAACTATAAAAAATCCTACCACATTTAAGTATAGAAACTCATGGTACAAACTAGTGTTTTGTAAACGTCTGGTTATGAAGAATGACTTGCTCTGATCAAGATAACAGTAATCTAAATCTAATATTGGGTTTACATTGGTTATCTGTATGGAAACAAAAGTTCTAAAAGGAAAAGTTGGAATCATCAAGCAAGAAGAAGATATCCCATCACAACTCAGTCAAGAGATCTTTGATGAATAAGGAACTTTAAACATTAGCCAAGAAGTGAGAAATAACAAAGCGACTTACTTTTTCTTGTCAATGTCAGGAATATCACTTCTTTCAGCCTTCTCCACAATAACCTAACAACGAAAAGACAAAAGAAAGTTGAGATTACATACGAAACATTAAAACCGTAAGAAACAATATTGCTGCTACAACAAAATATGATTGCTTTATTATTACCGGAATTCTATCGGGGTACTTCTCCCTGATACGAGAAGCCTCTGCCTGTCGCCTTTCTGAAAAGGATAAAGACATTATTCTTAATGTACAGACATAAATAAAAAACGACAGGCATCAACGACAAGGAAAGATGAGAAACCAGAATCTCCGGAGTAATCCATATAAATGACTCTTAGATATGAAGATATTTCCTTGATAGTTAGAATTTTCCAATTTGGCTCTAAGAAACCAAATAATTTCCAGGCATTCTTACTCAAAAGGGATTCATATTCGTTTTCAATGATAAATCAAACACCGTGGAGACCATAATATAATTGGATTTCAAGTGAGCTTTTTATTGGGGGAGGGGATCTATTACAAGAAATTAGGGGATTCAAGAAGCGGGGAGGGGAGAACTCATGACCTCTACGTCATGAGGCCTCAGCCACTAGACCAATGCATCTTTGGCTGATTTCAAGTGAGCTTAAATCAAAAGATTTAATCAACGTGGTTGAGAAGATACGCCTAAATCAATACATAGAGCATTATATTCAAGAATCCAAAACCTCATATTGGGAACTTTTTAACAATGGCATTATAATAATAATAATAATCCAACAAATTATTCAAAGAAAAGTACTTTCATCAGATTTTTTTTCAAAGATTTAGAAATCACTTTGATAGTATTATCTTATCCAACCCATATGATCAAAACAAGATACAAAATTTACGCGGGAGCCCTTTCTGGTCTCTCTTCCTTTTTTATTTTATTTTTATTTTTTGGGTGCCCTAAAGCAGAAACGATTCAAAAGGGTTTGATCCTACTCACAATAAAAAAATGTATGTCCCCGCCACTCACAATTCCCCACGTGTATATGGAATTAGAAGAAAGGGTCACATGACGAATTCTGAGTGGGGCATGTATTATGACCGACAATCTTCGTCAAAAGAAAGACAAAACAAACCATAAAAAATATTACATCTTTAACCAAAAATCACAAAACAAAAAGATAAACAATTACAATTACAAATCAAAATTGATCAATTCATAAAGCAAAGTACCCGATCATTAAAAAATAAAAAAGATCCATATATTTTTCAACAAAAAATTGGAAATAACCGAGGCGGATCAGTAATAATACCGAGAGGATGTTCGAGCTTGAAGGAGGAGCTAATAGCCATGATGATGATGATGATCAATCAATTAATTAATTCTTCAAAAAATAAGAATCCCAAATTGCAACCGAAGAGATCTGTAGTTGAAAATTAGGGTTTTATCACATGAAACTGATGAAAATTCAAGAAAACAAACTGAGAAAGAAATAAATATAAAGAGAGCTGAATTATACCCAGACAAGAAATCTACGAGGAGAGAGAGAGAGAGAGAGTGGATGCTTCCTTTTCCTTCTTATCTCATCAGGAAACCTCCCGCGTAAGAATTATATATGATATCACCAAACTTTCGTACCGGTGAAGGTGTCTTTTATATGGTAGAGGAATTAGCATGTTCTGCCAATGCACTATTTACGAATTTTTAAGTTTGCCCACATTCTTTTTTTTATCGCATTTTGCCCATAGACTATTTACGAGTGCCGAATGTGTCCAAAATCGGCGGAATCTGGCAACTATAGGGCGGCGACGAGGGATACAAACATGCGATTATAATGCAGAATAAAAAAAAAGTGTGTTAATATGTTGGTACACATTGATATTTTTTGACACATATTATAAATTTATACTCCTTTCATTTCTAAATATATAGATTTTCATTACATTTCGTGAAAATTAAAGAAACGAAAGTTAAAATATTTTTGTAATTAAAATAGCAATATTACTCTTTTATATATGACTTTATAACACTAATTCTATTTAAAATACTAATATTAATAAAAAAAAATTGGGGGGAGGGGTAGAGCGAGGGAAAGGGGAAGTAGGAATCAATCTCATGACCTCATCCAGGGAAGGATCAACCTCAACCACTGGTCTACTCCTTGATTCCTACTAATATTAATATTTCAATTACATAGAAATCGAGATAGCCCAAGTGGGTAAGGCTATCCTAACTTGGGGCGGAGGTCCCAGAGTTCGATTCCCGTATCTCCCCGTTCATGGGGTAATAATTCTCCTCCTCTGGTGATTATGGTGGGTAGGCTTGTAATTTGATAATAAATCAGATCATTATTGTTCTGACTCGTTTTTCAATTATGTTTAATTATTAATAATGTCGAGTCGAATCAATTCGTTCTAACTCGTCGAGTTTTTTTCAATTCAGTCCGAGTTGGAGTTTGCAATTTTTTTGTTACATTGTGAGGGTATGTCGTTTTGTATCGGAGACACTAATCCAGTTATAATTTGGCCGACCCGATACTTTTGACCATGGTTTCTGTTTAAAAAGCTAATCAATCAGCCCTTTAGAAGAAGAAGAAGAAGAAACCCTTGAATTGATGATTTATCAAAAATCAAAATGAAAATCAAAGTACTCAAAGGAAATATTTGAAGTAATTAATATTGGTGGCCCAGATAAGAAAATATATAGTACCTGATCAGAAACAAAGAAGATCCATGCTTTGGATACTAAAAATCTGAGGAGAGAGCAGCCAAAACAGCATACCCCAAAGATATGGCACTGATGCAAATCATATACTCCCTCCATTCCTAAATATAAGACTCTTTAGACAATTTGAGAAAATTAAGGAAGTTTTCATTTTCACCTAAACTTCCAATATTATCCCCCACCCTCCCTCTCTCTCACTTCTTTGTCATAAAGAAAGGAAAATGTTGAGGGTATAATTGGAATAAATTGTTGACAACTAATAAAACAACCTTAAACGACAATTAATTTGGATACCTAGATATCTCCTAAACGACAATTAATAGGGAATGGAGGGAGTACCTTAAAAAAACATCATAAAAACAAACAAACAAAAACCCATCTCAAAATTACAAAGAGAAACTATATTGTAATGTGTAAGAACTTGAAAAAGTTTACAACTTTAATTAATATATGGCTTTTACTTGAGACCAGTGAGGTTGCTGTAAACCAAGTCACCATAGCTGCTATCTTCTTGATGATTGGTAATAGTTAACCATATTTATGCAATGCTAAAAGGAATCACTAATAACCTCAGTTAACAATCTATTATTTGGAGGCTTGGAATTTTTTCACCAACAAATCCCATCGTTCTTAGACTCAGAAAAGGAAGAAAATCTTTCAAGAACTGATTAGTACAAGGGAAAGAGAATGATCTGGACTAGTACACACACACACACATATATACATATATACTCTAGTCCAAAAACCCAACTTTTTTCTACAAAAGAAAATGAAAACAGAGGACAAGATGGGTCTAAATACTTTCGGTTGTTAGGTAAGTAGTCGTGGGTGCTGTCAGACTCATGTGTTGTGCTATTAGGTCCACGCGCGTGACATTGTTCTATCATAGCACGGTACCAAACAGACGTGTGGGAACTAAGTGCTATATCATACGAGGTGAAATTAATCTCTATAATCTCGCACACTATCCATAGAATCCCGCACACCTAGGTGGTCTTGAACTAAGTATTTTTAGGGCAGCTAGCGTAGCTTTGAGTGGGTAAATGTGAGCCCTGATCCCATATGAGATATTTATAAGAAGGTGAAGAGATATATAACATGGTTTAAGTACTTTATGTCATCTCGGCCACGTCTTTTAGAAGGTACATGGCGTTGTCACGAGTCGGTCGTGACTTCGCACAAGAGACAACAAGGATGTGTCCCTGCACGCCCGAGCTTGCCTAAGCCGTATTTGTCTTCTTTTTACTGCATATTTTAAAGGCATTATGTCCAAAAGTGTTCTACTGTTGTTACTGTAGCTGCGCCCCAACAACGGGCAGAGATCACTGTAGCCGCGCTCCAACCTGCGCACCGCAACACTGTAGTTGCGCCCCAACAACCAGACGACGGTCAAGCGTGCAGCAGACAGTGCACATCAGGCCACCGACTTGGCCTTTGTCGTTTCGCATGCGAACGAAGTCCGAATGAGCCCAAACTTTACGCATCCAAACGAAGTCCGGATGAGACCAAATTTTGCAGACCACTCAAGGACAACGTAGAGGAGCGGAAACGACAATTACATTGTAAATATAAATTGTATAGAATAGGTAGATAGATTTCTCACCTCCTCGAAATTTTGGTATCTATTGTTGCCACTAGGGCAAATGTTTTTTAAGCACCTATAGGGGAATAAAATTTCAGCAAACAAGCAAAAACCAAACTTCAAACAATTGTAATAGACGTTCAAGTGATTCCCCCTCTCGTCGTTTTGGACCTTTTTGATGTACATTCTATTACTTGTAATCGTTCTATGTTTTGATGAGAAAAGCGGAGTTTTCGCGCAAGTGACCCGTGTTAGTTATCGTTTTCGTTTTTAAGTGTTGCATATCTTCTTGTCCCGAGATTGTGAACGAAGAGAAAGCTTGCCGGGAGTGATTTGGGAGCTTTGAGCTAGAATCACTCGGCATCGAGACTTGCGACCCGTGACAGCGTGACATTAGCTCCGTTCTCAATTATGACCCCTAAGGACATGTTTATAGTAAAGTTAAAGGTTCGAGTCACTCAAGTTAGTCCTTCAAATATTCTAACCAGATTAGTCAAAAAACGCCTGAATATTGGTTAAAAATAAATGAAAACAGATAGAAGATTTTTCAGTGGGAAGAAAGAGAAGAAGTGGGTGGGTTTTTATTTATTTTTCATGAGAAGAATGATGGAAAGGGTTGTTGATCTGCTGTTATCTGGCTGAAAACAGCATATAATTGAAATCCACATGGCTCTAATTTTATGGAAAAGCTTTCTCATCGTGTGAAAATCGTCAGTCCCATCTTTATATTTATTTATGTGCTCAACCAATAAAAATTTGCCATGTGATCATTTTTTCTAAATTATATATATATGGTTAGATATAAAAATAAAGTACACGGAATTGTGGTTGGTTAGGTATAAAAATAGAGTACACGGAATTGTGGTTGGTTAGGTACAGACGATTATTTGCCTTTCTCATCCACTACTACAATAGATGTAAGACATTTTTCTTTCTTTTTCATTGCCGTTCTTCCAAGGGCACGTCTTTTTTCTTTTTCTGTTTGGTTTTGCATTTATAGGCTTCCTCTCTTCTCTTCAAAATTTAAATCCTACCACTGTCCTTATTGGACTGGTCCCACAACTCTCTCATATGAATTGAGGGAAATCAATCTATAACAGTACGTTTGTTACGCTAAAATTGGATGGAATGTAATCGCTTTCCATCCAGAATGACTTCGGAATCCTCTTTCCATTCCAGTGTTTGGAAGGCAAGGGAAAACTATATTTTAATGTCATAATGGAATGGAATTAAACATAATATGACATAAATGCCCTTTTAGCATATACTAGTGATAAAACCTAATTAAACATTCATTACAAAATCTTACTTGAATAACATTGACATTATAATAAATATATATATATATATATATATATATATATATATATATATATATTGTTGAAACATAATTTTTTATTAAAATGTCAACATAGTAATAAAAAAAATATTTACTTTTAAAATTAAAAATAGATTAAAACTACTACCAAGAAAAAGAAATATGAAATTATACCAAGTGAAATAGAATATTTATGACTAAATATGAATACGTTGCTGATAACTCGTAAATTCATCGATATATTCCTTTAGTTTTGTAGTGACATTGTGCTTATAAATGTATTTATTTGTTGAGTTTTGAGCTTAGAATGATATATTCCTCACTACTTTGCGTTTTAATGATTGTAGGGTGCTTATTGAGCTTTTATGATGTTTCGAGGACTTAATTGCTAAATCTGGAACTTGACTGGAAAGCTGTGGGACTTAACTGCAAAATCTGAAAAGCTGTCTTCTGGTCAAAGAAAGTCAACTCGGGTCAACACTGAAAATCTGGTCAACCATGAAGCTATTCTGGGACTTTCCTATTAGACTCCTAATTCCCTTCAACTTCTATGGTATTTTTCCTAAAGTTATAGGAGTCTGAACATTATAAAAAGAGGGCTGGAAGATTCATCCTAAGGGGAGAAGAGATCAGACATTCATATATTACCATTATTATTCTAAACCTAGAGTGAATTATTAGAGAATTATTGGGGGCTTTCTTCAACCAAGATCTACAAGAGGAAACTCACCATCATCAGCGGTTTGAAGACGGAGGCACCTTGAAGATTGAATCTTTCATGAGAATGAGTTTTCTTTCTTTATCGCTTTCAATAAATTCTTTTATTAATTCTAGCGTTATGAGTAGCTAAATTTCTATTACTTGAATGGGATGAACCCTAGACTTATGTCTATGTATTGATTTTTGGGATTGTGATTAATTCATATTGAACCATATTTTGATGTTTATTATGCGTTTTCATTGTGTTGGATTAATTTTCTAGAGTATTAATTCATCTTTGATTTCTTATTTGGAATTGAAAAAAGGAAGAATTTGAATAGATCATCGCATAATAAAAAGAGTTGCATGGGTTTCTAGAAATAGAATTTACATAAATCTTCGGGATTAGGGTCAAACCTAATAAGGGAATTCATAAATCTTAATGCATCTTTGGGGGTTTTAATTACGAAAGAAATTTCAATTAATCAACTCAAAGGTAGGAACTTTAAACTGTTGAAAAACATTAAAGCTTCATTATTGGAATTTTCACTGCTTCAGAATAAGTTCTTTTGAATTAATCCATCCAGTTCATACATAGATACGTCTAGGGGGATTCTTGTTCAAGTATCTCTTCTCATATTTATTCTTATAAATCACTTATTTATTTTCTAGTTATTCATTATTTATAATTAATTTTTATTCATACAACTCGTTCGATTAAACAGTAGAAAAAGGGTAATTATTAGTCCTTGTGGGATCGACACTTGACTAGACTGCTATATTATTCTAAGCGATAGGTGCACTTGCCTAGCGATTTTTATAGTAAGGTAAATCGACCATCAGTTGCTATGTAAAATGAACGTAATAATTAATTAAAAGAGGGGTTATAAATATCAATTACTATTTATTTATAATTGCAACTTCTCCTGGAAAGACCATTCCATAGGTTTTGGTGTGAAATGGCATTTCCCACTTCTTCTTGGGATCGTCATTCCCGTGGAATGATCATTGCACTTCAAATTGCTTAACCAAACGCCGAAATGGAAAGAGAAGTGGGGAAGGCCTTTCCATTCCAGCGCACCAAACACGCACTAAAGGTAGGGCCCATCCAATTCATATGAGAGAGTTGTAAGATCAGTCACACAAGAACGATCTTATGATTGATTGACCCTTTTACTATTCAAAAGTCAAAGAAAAGAAAAAGCAAAGCTAGCCTGTGACTTTTTTAACTAATTAAAATTGTTTGAGCGTTATTTTTTTCTTGGATAAATGGGAAATCGTCATAAGATAAGGCGAGACTAAGTCTGTGACTTTAACTAATTAAACTTCTGTGAGCATTCTTGTCTTAAGGCAACACGAGACTAGTCTGTGAATTTAACTAATAAATTTTTTTGAATACTCGGAACAAATTAACAAAATGCATGTAGCGGAGATGCGTATGTTAAGATGGATGTGTGGGCATACGAGAATGGATAGAGTGAGGAATGAGACTATTCAGAAGAAGGTTGGTGTAGCACCTATTGAAGACAAGATGAGAGAGAACCGTTTGCGTTGGTTTGGGCACATTAGACGAAGGCCAAGTGATGCTCCGGTTAGGAGAATTGAAGGATTGTGTAATATAGATGGCGTAAGAGGTAGACGGAGACCGAGGAAGACTTGGACGGAGGTGATAAAAGGGGATATGAATCTGCTAGAACTAGATGAGGGTTGTGTTTGGGATCGAAAGAAGTGGAGAGAATGCATCCATGTGGATGACCTTACGTGATTCTTACTTTGGTTCATGTAGCCGACCCCAATCTGTTGAGATTAAGGCTTGGTTGTTGTTGTTGTTGTACTCGGAACAAATTAAAAAGAAGAATAAGTAACACTCCTGTTCGAAGAATTGAAGAATAGAGAAATAGCAAAACTATACGAAGTAAAGGGAACCATGGAAGATTTGAACGGAAGTGATAGAAGGTGATATTACTTTGATAGATTTAGATGGGATTATAACGCTAGATAAAAAGAAATGTAGAAATGTACTCATTTTGACGACCACGCATAATTCTTGAAAAATTATAATATAAGGCCGATCTTGTGAGACTGACCCCACAGCCCTCTCGCATGAGTTGTGGTGGGACCTACTTTGCAGATAGGCTCCACTCCAACTCATGTGAGAGGACCGTGGGGTCAGTCCCACAAAGTCGCATCCATGCCAAAGTGACACCTAATTCTGGACTGATTGTTATTATACTGAACAAATTAAAAGAAATAAACTGGTCAGGAAACCTTAATTATTGGATAATTTATTGAATAGTTAGTTTATTATAAAACAGTAATTCAAGTGTGAAGCATGGAAACACTTCAACTGCTAAGTGATGATACTGATTCATTATTCTTTCAGCAGCCCTTCCTGACTTGTATTTTTCTTATTATACACTCCAGAGTTTGGAGTAGTGTCTATAATTAGAATGGTTCTCATATTTCTCTAAAAGGGCAAGAAATCGTTTGTCCCCCAACTGATGTCTCCATACATGTCTCAATCACTCACAATTCGCCACGTGACTGTGAATAAATGACTATAGAAGAAGTGGAATTAAAGGGGATATTCACGTGACAAATTGTGAGTGGACTGGAACAGACATGGGGACATCAGTTCGGAACAGGAACAGTCAATTTTTCCCCCCTCTAAAAGATTACTACAATGATCTCTTCTCCTAAACAAAAAAGGAGTAGATCTCTCATCCTTTTGGGCTATAAGGTTTATAACCCTTCATTCCCTATACCAAATAAGGGAAGAAAAAGATGGTAACATCTCTCTCTCTCTCTCTCTCTCTCTCTCTCTCTCTCTCTCTACAGAATGATATTACATACAATAATAAAAACCTCCTAAATGTGATATATCCACAGCACAAGTGAGATCAATGATGACTTTGCATATCCTCCAGAGTACATCATCAAAAGGCTGCATTCCATAGTGCATTTTCGCCTTCTCCACAACGCCGGTGCACTTCCTTAATCCTGTCTACAGAACCACAAATTCCGCTGCACCTCCAATCGAAAGAAGCAACGCAGATGTTGCCTGCCTGAGCTTTCCACTCGCAATCTGTTAACGTTAATAGAAAATATCTAATTAAGGAACATAATCTGTTGTTTTCAGACACCTAACAAGAACACTATCCTTAAAATCATTTATCTATGTTGACTTCTCCCCATAACATTGGCAAATATTTAAAGTCACTAAAATTTAGTCATTTGACATTTGAGCTACGAATAACAGCAAATCCCTTGTGCCAAAGAGCGAATTTGCATGTACTCTTAACAATTGCTCCAACAAATTGATATATTTCAGACCCAAAAAAAGATTAAAGAGAACAGCTATTGGTAGAAATCTGGGTTTCGAAAAGTTTACCTGGTGGAGTTCCACAACATAATCTCCTATCATCTATATGCTCGACGTCCAAACCAATGAACCAAGCTCCCAGAGAGACATCCTCATTAGCATATTTGTGAAGCACATGCCTTGGAATATCAGTTACAGCGTTAGTAAGACGATGACAAGAATGGGGGTGTGGAAGGACGGGAATGAAACTTTGGAAAGAGGATGAGGCACTTACTGGTTTATCGAAACGTAATTAGCCAACTCTCTTGAGATAGCATAAAGCTGACCAGTAGCATGACGGAAATATTTGTTTCCATCCTCGCCAAATTTCCAATGCTCGGGTTCATGATATTTCACACCCCTTTTGTGAACAAGGTAGCAAGAAACCAAAATACATGAATACACGAAACAAACGCTAAATACTTGATCAGCAAAATAATTTGGGAAACAACATTTGAACATCTTCTCACTTTTGAGCCAGAACAGGACCGGACTTCATGCAGCCAATATACACCCTTGGTTTTGAACGGTGTCTAGCTAAAGTTGCTCCTAGAGTTCCTGTCATTAGTGTAAAAGAACAATATTATTCAAGTGTGTTCTGAAAACCATCTTGCATTACAATAACATTTCTCAAAGTGGAATGTTAGACAATATTTGGGACATATCAGGGGAAATTAGAAAGATATGATCAAATATTGCTCAAGTTTCAGATATAATCATTCCTAAATACAATTCCCAATCTCGTAGTTTCTTGGGAATTTAAATATGGAATCCCGATGAAAGAAACACAGTCTTACCTATATTTACATGTACATCATCATCAACTTTGACATAAAAATCAGCATCCCATTGTGCAACAGCTTGGGTAAAATATGTTTTTGTCTTTGCGGATAATTCGAGGTATCCCTCAACGTGTTCCTACAGAGGGGCAAGAGAGAATAGTCAGTTGCCTTCTAGATAGTGTTGTTTCATGCAATATTTTACAGGACACTCTTACACCGGGAATGGTGATTACAGAAAATGGGATCATTTGAGATTTGACATCTAAATAGAACAAAGAGAAACCATTCAAGCACAAGTTAGACGAGTAGTTACCAGCCTTAAGAAGTCCCCATGTTTCCTGTCCTCCGCTTCGATAGCTCTATCAAGTATACCACCAGCTGTTGCACTGGTGACAAGAAAGTTACATGGAACAGACGAGTCAAAATACATTAAATCCTATTAGAACCCTAAAAATTCAGAATAGCTGTCTCCTAGGAAAAAAAATTCAAACCATCTTGTGGTTCGTGTTTCGATCAGACAAATTCAAGAGTGCACAAAGGCAAAAAAAAATTCATAAGTTTTTATTGCGAAAATCATCCGAAATAATATATCATCTTACCTGTGGCCAATTACAAAGCGCATTACGATGCCCTTTTCTTCCTCAAGCTTCTTTCTTTTATCACCTGTTTTCAACATTAAGAATAACTCAGCTCTCACTCAACCAAATAGACGAGAAAGAAACTTGCAAACTGAAGTACATGCAATCTTTCGAGGTTAAGTACCTGAGGGCATCCAGGTTGCACGAACAGAGTCTCTTCTCTTTCGGCTGCTGAAAGCAGTGTTAATCCCGACAACCATTAGATATTTTCTTTTCTTGGTTAATTCAGGGATCTTCTTCATGTCATCAGATATAGGAGCTCCACTCTGCAGAGAATCTTGCAAAGCTCTTGCAGCGGCTAATTCCATCTCCAAATTTGAAATAGTTTTATCAAGCGTTCTGCGTTTTGTCTGAAGCAATTAATACAAAATCCTACGAAGAAACACAGTTCATGGTCGATTGTCATAATCACATGGAAGATGAAGCTTACTGTATGGCATGATGTGTCTTTGATACTTCCCCAAAAATATCATTGGATGCGCCTTTTACATCCTTCTGTGGAACAGAACAAAGGCATAGCAAAATTCATATTTCCAATGACCTTCGAGATCATTAACTAACAAGAGGCATCTAAGCTAAAGAAAAAAAAATGCAGCAACATTGTATCGTAGACCATATTCCCCTAGACTCTAGCAGGACCGAGAGAGAGTGAGAGTAAGGTTCTAGAGTTGTTTGGTACTTACAATTTTTAGAGCACAACCCTCTGAAACTAGCTTTAGTTTTTCATCTTCGACTGATTTTGTCCTTGGGAGGCCGTTAGCTTCTGGCACAGTCCACATTCTGCGACCAAAGGTTCTAGTTAACATCCCATGCTTTGAAAACAGTAGAATACAGTATACATAGCAAACTGCTAACCCAAAAAAATGCTTGCTTCTTTGTGAGTAAAGATTCAACATTTCAGTCAGTAGTCTAACGCCCTTCTAATCTCTGTGTTTTTTAAACATAATACTAGATAAAATCCCGAAACATATTCTAGTTCTAGTATTTCCTTCTCATACTAGTTCTAGTCAAGGTATATCCAAGTGTATCCTTGAACATGATGGTTTTTTGTACATAGCAGTGGCGGCCGCCCTCCAAGATTTTGGAAATTAAGGTTTTTTACATTTCAAGCCTCGCGCCCCAAATGCAAACCCCCCCCACACACACACACAAAATACCAAGTTGTTGGATCCTCCCCTGGTGGTACATAGGATCATATAAAAGTCATCAGTGTCAAATCAGATGCAATCTTTTTTCAGAAACATTACCAACAATGAATTTTTTTCTTCTAATTCTTTCCCCTTATCAGTTCCTGGACATAATTTCTTCTAAATGGAAACTGCATGAGCGTATAAAGCTTAGGAATCTACAGAAATCAGAATGACAAAATAATGGAAAATTGGTACTGATACTCCCAGTCCCAATGACATTTACAATAACATGAATCCATACTCAGCACCCACTTATATATTCTCTATCATCACAAGACCTGATAATTACTTTGGTAAACTCTTATACAGTTTTAACCAACCCCATAAACAAGTGAAAAAAAACTGAAAATACTCCCTCCATTTCATAATATAAGTCGTTTAGGACATGTAGCGAAAATTAAGGAAACATTTTTTTAATCAAAATATCAATATTACTCTTTTAAATAGAATTAGTGATATACAAACCCTATTTAAGAGAGTGATATTGATATACCTTACTTTTTTGCTTCCTTAAAACGACTTATATTATGGAATGGAGAGAGTACCAAATAACAACACCACATCTGTTGTTTGAAAATATAAATAAGAAAGAAAAAAAAAAACCTCAATTAGATAACTGGAAATCCATATACAGAGATACCAAATACAAAGCAAATTCATAATCAAGATCAAAGTCCAAAGAAGCAATCTTTTTTATGGAAGTTTACATCCCTTTAATCACCATGAACTGTAGAATTCCAAAGTTACAGATCAAAGAAGCAATTTTTACAGAACAGAACATAACGAATTCAAGTAATTCTGAAGGGAAAGAAAGGCATAGAATGGAAATTCAAGAAAGATTGGACCAATTTTAACCTGTCGGTGAAGAGCATCCCTCCACAGAAGCATCCAATACAAAGCAAAATGGTTAATCTTCGAGATAAAACACTCTTTAAATTTGATTCAGCTCCTCTGGTCTTCCAAGACATGATTCAATTCTTTACTTAAAACAAAAACCAATAATTCAATTCAAGAAAAACCCAACTCAAATCCTCAATCAGATTTTCCAAAATCCAACCTTCCACTTCAATCCCAATTTGGTCACACTTCCACAAACCATAAAAGGGGTCAGCAATTTGCTTGTTATCTAAGCAAAAAGAAGCCGAATCTGGAAATCCCACATGCCAAAAACAGAGGAAATGATGGATTAAAGAAAGAAGCTGCTCTGCTAAGTTAAAGGATGTATGTACAGACTTCAAAAATATTGAGCATTGGAGCTGTAAAATAAAAAGTATGTGGCTTCTGAAGAGGACAAAGGAAGGTGGGGGTGGAAAAGGAAGACAGTAGTACAAGTGGTGGGGTGTGGAATTTTAGGAAGATGAAGGAAGAAGAACAAGTCACCCAACTCTCTTCAACTACACTAACACTGAGTTCTTTTAAGGCGCACATAGGGGAGAGAGAATTGTCTCACACAATTAGAAGATAGCCTAAAAAGTGAAATTAAAGTTTGCTGCACGTAGATGGAGGGTATTGAACCCACGACCTCAACGTCGTCTGCCCCACTGAGTTAGGACACTTTGATCAGTAACACTGAGTTCAAGATCTAAAGTCTTTGCATTTTACCATTCACTCAATTCAATTTCAAGATCAATACTTTCTTGAATTGTCGGTGTGAATGGCAGGAGAGTATAGTTAACTTGGTATTTTGATCGTTAATAGATCCGACGATAGGTGTTGAACACTAAAAATTCATTATATACTAAATGTCTATTAACGACGATAGACATTTACGACGATGGTGATAAACACCAAAAATTTATTATATACTAAACGTTTTTTTTTGTTGTAATATAAAAAAATTGACTAAACGTTTTTTTTGTTGTAACATAAAAAAATTTGACGATTCAAAAAAAGTGTAACACTTGTAATATATTAATTTTTTAGTGTTCAATATTATAATCGCTATGTTGGGTTTTTATAAAAGCGCTATGTTGGCTAATGGCATCAGATTTGAACTAAGGATTTATATTAATGAGATTATTTCATCAATTTTCTATCAAACAGTTGGTTTGTCAACTGAACTTGCCTGCCTTTGGGGGCATTTCTTTTCCAGAGTAGCTCGGGTGTCCCTAGCAATAAACTCCACATTAAAAAATTTCATTTTGATGTCTCATCTATCTTAATTAATAGTATTTCAAATATTTTATTATGTTTTATTATAAAAAAAATTAAAAATTTAATTTTTACAAAGGAGTACAAATTAGATGATGCTATTGTTAATTAATAACATTATCTCTTTTTTAACGAGTATTAATAACAAAGTCTGACTACATTAGTAACTATCACTAATTTTTAATATGGTTAAAAGTTAACAAAATGTATTGTAGACAGTATTGGAGAGAAATCAAACCTATTAATTCCATATCTGCATTAAGAGAGATGTATTTGTCTGGGTACTATTAAAATTGGTTTGTTAATCTGGGATGAGATTTTAAATTTGTGATTCATATCTTCTTACTTTTCTAATAAAAAATTATTTTTTATTAAATCATATACAGAATTCTCAAATTAAGACTCCATTCGATCCCAAAAGCAAATCAACTTGCTTTTCAAATTATTATGTTCACTCATCTCAATGGAAACAATAAATTTGAATTGTGTTTTATTCGCGACCATATTAAGTTTTGTGATTCAGGTTTTTTCTTATAAATAATTTAATTATCATGAAATATAAAATAAACTCATCATCAGAGAAGTCAGAAGTCAAAATGTTTAATAATAAATAATTATTTTCAAAATATAGAAATCGCTTTACCCCCGGTTTCAAAAATATTTTACAATATATTTACTTAGACCGAGTTAGAATATAATTTGATGAGATATCGCTTTTGTCAGAGGCATATTTAAAGGAAAATTGAAAATCGCCGCTGTCAAAAATATTTTCATTAAAATTCAAAAAACATCTCTGCCAAAAGCTCTTTTTATATTTTGGGAAGATTATTAAAATAAAATTTTAATTTAAAATATAATAATTTGAAGAGATAAAAAAACTCAGAGGAGTCGGGGATTAAATTCCACCAGAGAGGTCAGGTATTGATTCATCTCCAATGGCATTTTGGGGAAAGAAAAATGATGAGGAAAAGATAAAGTCAGGACCATGTGTTCTTTTCTATTATTTCTTATTTCAGCAAAAAGAACCACTTTGCATGTGATACCACATGTATTGAGACAGGCCCCCCATTAGAGTTGAGTCGATGGTTTAGATCATCATAATACTTCGATTATGTTTGGTTTGAGTATGGTCTGCTTTAAGACTCAAATTCAAATTCAAACTAGTTTTGAATTGAGTCTGTAAATAAAATCTGAATTGTTAAATCATCTTAAATCTGGTTTGAATTTGAGATTGAAACCAAAACCTCAAACTCAAACATAAACTCAAACCCAATCCAAGCACATACACACACAAAGAAGGGAAGACCAAATGAGCATCAAACCCCCAATTTGTTTTGCAATTATTGTTATTTTTCTTGTTAGTCCTTTTCTCTTTCTCTTTTAGGGAAAACTTGAAAGTGTACTTGTTTTTCATCATAAATATGTTTATTTTCTTCAAATTGACAAATACTAAATGATTTATGGTATGTTTTTTTTTTTTTAACAATCTTATGGGTGTGATGGGATTGGTTTTGGGTTTGAGATTTTGGTCTCAGTCTCCCATTCAACCCATAATTCTAGATTATTTAATATTTCAGATTTTCATTTCCAGACTCCATTCAAAACTAGTTTGAGTCTCAAATCAAACAAAACCCTAATCAAATTCAATACAATCAGAACTATATATATAATGGTATGTTATATATAAAATTTTCGATTAGTACTACAAAGATTTCTTCTTTTTTTTTAGGCCCGAAGGCAATTTGCCCCCGAAGGGGAAGAGCGGAGAATACCCTAGATTGGGAGATTGTAGAATGCCCCAAGCCGGGGAGGGAACTTGGCCTCACAAGGAGTAGAATTTATTGTCCCATAAAAAGAGATACAGGAATCGACCACGGGACCCCCGTCCCGTGGCCGGGTAGCCTCACCACTTGGGCTACCCGATTCCTATGTACTACAAAGAATTCACTTGTGTAGTTTGGTTCTAATCATATCAACTCCTTTTGGTAATAATGATTTGTAGACACATGATAAGAACATGTTTAACATGACCACTCTATTAACTATTGAGTTTATAGGTCCAATGCCAGTTTCAATTAGGTCTTTGAAAAGGCACATGCCAACCCAAACTCATAGTAATGATTTTCTCCTTTTCCCTTTCTTTTCAATAATCTCATTTGAGTTTTTTTCTTTCTTTCTATTTTTGGTAAATTAAGGATTTTATTGCTAAAGATAAAAAAAAATACCGGAAACATAAAGAAAATAAGGCAAAAACATAAAATACACTAGCCCATAATTCTAGATAATACAAAAAAAAAAAAAAAAAACTAGGATCTCAGATCTTCTAGTACACTTTCTAACATCTCATATAATATATCAGTAATATTATTATAATGTTACAATGTGATTGTTATTCCTTAAATTCACTATTGTTAAAGTTCTTAAATTCACTATGAATTAATAATACTAATACACATATAATAATATTACTGATGTACTAGAAAAAGTATTAAAAATGTATTAAAAAGTTTATGAAACCAAGTTCCTCTATCGTCCATCAATAATCGATTCGCGACGTCATTTGAGTTTCATATGAATTGGCTTGGCAACCTCATTTAAGTTTCATATGTTAACAATGTCAAGACTTATTATCCAAAATTATAAATTATAAAAGTGTCAAAACATGATTATATACCCAAGTTTCAAATACGAGCAATTTTTAAATCATATTTTATTTTAAAAATGAGCATCCTTATAACAACACCCTTTGAAGCGAAATCGCAAATCAACTTCAATTTATAAAAATTAATCTCCGTAAATACAACGGTATAATGGACAAAATTGTATATGCAATAATTACGTTATGAAAAACATCAAAATCTTCAATTTTTTTAACTAATAATTATATACAAATTAAGTAACTTTTAAAAAATTTGAAGCCCCTCAAAATGAGAGGCCCGATTCTAGATGTCACCTTAGATACCCTTGGAGCCGGGCTTGTCCAAAAAACAAAAACAAAAAAGGAAAAAAAATGTGTAAGACTTACAATTTCTCAATAAGTACTCGGATAAGATTTATATTGGAAATGCAATTTTTTTTATTTTAATCACAATAAAAGAATCGAGCTTTAGTCTCACCTTCCTGTTTTTAAGATTAGTAAGGAATTTAAATTGCGGAATATGTTAATTGAGTGTAATCATTAATCCTGGTCATTATAATTGTATATGTGTGACAGGAGCAATTCAGGAACCTACAAAAATATCTTTCTTACAAATCAAGAAATCATAGCAAATAGGGGATAATAAATTCTTTTTTATTATACGTTCGATTAATTTAGCTGTGATTCAAACGACACTTTAATCTATCCAGCAAAAATTTCTACAAATATATAATATATTATCATTTTTTCAACTTTTGACGAGATTTAAACTCTTAACTCATGGTTAGAGACTTCGACTCTTATCATCTGAACATTATTGGGGAGGGATAATAAATTATAGTGTTGAATATTGATAACATTTGATATCAAACCACACACCGCTAAAGACTCACTCCCTCTATTCCTACTAAATATAATATTTTCATTACATGTTGCGAAAATTAAGGAAGTAAAATTTAAGATATTTTTATAATTAAAATATTAATATTACTTTCTTAAATATGACATGTATACCACTAATTATATTTAAGAGAGTAATATTGATATTTTGATTAATAATATCTTAATTTTTATTTTATTAATTTTCACAACATGTAATAAAAGTCTTATATTTAGGAATGGAGGTAGTATTATTTAATTCATTCGCAGTGGTTGAACGGTTGCATTCCAAGTGGGCATTAAGGGAATCATGGAGCTTTTTGGTGGTAGTTTGGAGTTTGGTAAAGCATCATATCTCGTCAAACCTAACCTCATCAAATGCAGTGTATAATTGCCACCTATAGCAACCTTCTAGGATCTCTTAATTGCTTCATCTCCAAAGTGGAAAATTCAATCCGATTATAGCTTCCACATATGAATTGGACGGAATCTATTTACAGATGTAAATTTCACTCAATTTATGTGAATAACTATAAGGTCAATCTTAATAAAACTGTCACACCCCGTCTCAAGGGTCGATGACATGGCAGTGCCCCATTGGTAAATGAAACACCAAAGCCGACAAACAGAGTTACTAAAAGGAAATTCATTAGATAAATCCATAAATAGTAATAAAACAGTAGCGGAAGCGTTATTCTAAAAATGAAATGTTTCTAAATTATTACATTTGAAAAGAACCTACAAGTTCCAAAATAAATAACTATAAATGAAAAACAAGTGTGAACTAATCCAGTTAGAATCACTCTTCGTAATCCCCATCCTAAGCTCCATCATCACAGGTATAATCAACATCTACAAAACCTGAAAAAACAAAACCGGATATCGGGATCGAGCTCCGGTGCTCAGCAGGGACCTAAAACAGTAATATAGATAATAAACACAGAACAGAAACAGAGACAGAAGAAACAGAAACAGATAATGCAGATGCCCTTTTCCCAGAATACCCCTATGAAAGTATATGCAAACGACTCAATCCAAGTCTTGCAAAACTTAGAACTAAGTGCGGGGACAGATGCAGATACAGTCTTTGAAACGGATCGAAACGAGAGGGTTCAGAACAAAACAGTACAGTGGACTACACAGCTGCGGTTTTCAGAAATATGAGATGCAAACATGTGCAACAATGCACTAAACAATACCCCCAATCATCTCAACTCGTATGCGACCACATAGACTCCAAGAAACCAACAATTAAAGACCCAAAACAAATGTTCGACTATACTTATCAAATCTGACATCCCAGATCGGAATTCATGACATGAGCATCCCATACTACTCATGCACTACAACCAATAGTTATGTCAGACAATCGAGTATAAAACAACAATTAAGCAATTAACAACATTCTTCGCACCTAAACGATTCCATAACCGAGTATACGACAAGCACCACGCGTTGCCCATCCGGTACACCCAATCACATACTCGTCTTAGATACTTAGAACATCGCTAAGTGCTGTGACACAACAATCCCACCACATGAGCTCGGTTATCTATTCACTACTACTCAAACGAATAACTGGCAGTGGTCCCCAGTTATCAACCAAACTAGGGACTGGGTTCAAGTAAAAACTCGTAGGGTTCGGATAGCCCCCCAAACTAAGGGCCACAGATTTTAAGGATCAACCCATTTACATTGTCTCATCATCCCCCATCGAGGGACTCCACAAAAACCACTACCAGTATCTAATGATTGGTCCCACTAGATGAAGACCCCCGAATCAGTAAAGAGCATAAGACCTCTTGGGGTCGCAGAACGGGAATAGGGACGGAAGGCGGGCGGATCCTCGCTGACTAGAGATCCTAGACAAAGGCTCAAAGAGGGCGACGACACTGGGTCGACCAAACCAAATAGGACTCGAAAGAATGACACTAATTAAGACGACTCAATTAAGACTCAAATAAGGCATTTACAGAAAGGACGACCAAAATGCAATCAATCAAGGAGGCAATTACAGTCAGATTTCCAAAACAAGAATGAACAGTTCATAGACAGTTTATGCGAGTATAGCAATTTATGATAGCATTAGAAAAGCGATTACAAGACATGCTCAATTTATCCAATTCAAGTAGGCATCAATTAAATTAACAATTAACATCAAATACTCAATCTATAGCAGTTCATGAAATTGAATATCCCAAATACAGTAAAAACATGTCAGGATACTATATCAGTATTAATTATAATTACAGTACAGAAATCAACATAGGAAAGCGAGGTCCCTACCGTTACGGTGATAAAACGAGAGAAAATAATTCTGAAAACAGCTATGTGGGTGACGAAAACTGGATAGAAAATATATTTCGTAGTCACAAAATTCACTGACTCTTGCTTCTGTTTTGGCACAAATCCCGAGGAGAGAGGGTAAGAGAGAATTCTCTAGAGGAGCCGCCGCCGCTGCTTTCTCCTTCGGCTTTCTTTTTTTTTTCGCTTCACGTTTCCCGAGGTAGGTTTGTGTTTATATTTTCTTTTTCTTTTTTTTGTTTTTTTCTTTAAAGTGTCTCCTATCTTTATAATATATTTTAATTACTCCCTATTCTATTATTATGGTGATTCTCCTAATCCCAAAAATAATTTACTAATTAGTAATGTAATTAAATTAATAATCTAGGTGAAATGCAAATAAATCCCCAACTACGATACGTGTGTGAAACGCCACAAACACGTACTAAAAAAAAAACACGTAACATGTTATAAAAATAAATAGACACGTAATCACATAAAATAAATTTCAACCAACGTAACAAGTCGTGAAAAATTAATTACACGTCACTAACACGTAAGTAAAAAGTCACGGGTATCACAAAAACGATTTTAGAATTAAATGACCCCTTCAAAAAATCCTCAATTACTAATTCTTAGACACAGTACTATTTTAAGAGAAGGTTAAAGTGTTCAGGAAAGTACTATGACTTAGAATAGTTATTTTGATTTAAAAAATACTTATTTTTTAATAAAATATTTTTTTTACCGTTAAATTAAATATAAACAATTTATCAATATAATATTAAAGAAAACAACCCGCAACATCATAATAGCGTCTTAAAACTAGATATAATTGTATGGGAAATTAGCCTATTTAGTCCTTCAAAAAAAATTTGTTTCGCCCGTATAGTCTAAATATTTAATTTCAATTGTAAAGTCCCTTATCTATTTACGGAATACATATAGAGGTTCCACCACCTCTTATACGGCGGACTTAGGGCAAATGGGTTCCTCCAAATTAGGGCAATAGAATTTGGGAATTCTTTTTTATTACCATTTTTTATATTTTGTAAATTTTATAGATTGGAACCAGTGACGAATGCACACCCCAGTGAGTGGGGTCACATAACTCCACTGAAATTTTTGTTTAATTATAATTATATGCTCATGCATAATGATTATGTCTATGTTATTAAGTTAGTGACCCCACTAGAAATTTTGGTTACTACAGACTCAAACAATACCAAACTGAGAAGACAATGACGTGGTGATTCAATTTTCTTGATTGTCGTGTGAGTTCCAATCAATTTCTTTATTATTTATTTATTTATTTATTTATTTATTTATTTATTTATTTGAAAGTTTTTTAATAATGGTTTATTGATACAAATATTATAAATAATGATTTTTACTAGAAACATAGAATAGTTTATTGGGAAAAAAATCTTATAGAAAATGTGATATTTTTTAAAATATTGTGGGGGTGGTCGCCCTCCAAATCCGCTAATGTGCACGCCCCCTCCCTCCCCAACATTTTTGAAACGTCGATTTTTCTATAGAAAAATTTTAGTCTATTTTTTGGTTCTGTCCTAGATGAGTGACCCCACTGTCATTACATCCTGGATCTGTCATTGATTGAAACTGACTATTAGGGCTGCCCTGATTCCGCCGCAGAAGAGGTGGTGGAACCTCTATATACAGCCTGTAAATAGATAAGGGACTTTAAAGGCTGAAATTAAATATTAGGGAGTATACAGGTGAAACGAAAATTTCTGGGGGAGTAAATAGGCTGATTTCCCTAATTGTTTTGATATGTTGAACTATTATTTACGGTTGTGCTGAAATTTTAGATTTTTACTTTTTTTTTTTGGTCGACTCATCTGGTCAAACTCCCAAGTTAAGTTTTTGCTAAATAAGAAATTTATTAATCACAAAATAGCCGAGGCTATTACAATCAAAGAAAAATCTGAAAATACAAGAAAATAAAAGTTATAAAATGATTTAGAAAACCATGATAACAGACAAAAGCCAAACCCAAGAAAACTTGGATATTTAGGAAATACTAATATTAAAACTAGTAAGATAAACAAATACATAATCTTCTTCTTCGCAACATCTCCATCGTAATCCTTGAACCACAGAGGGAAGAGAGGATCAGTTTCAATATCTTTTTTAGGTATCGACAATTTATAGGACCATAGACTTATCAATTGTCCTATAAATTGCCTCGGAAAGATGTCTTGAAACCTACTTTAAAATTCACTTTGAGAGTGTTTCATGTTCAAACCAACAACAAATTTCAAAGGGTTTTTCCGAGATGTGTTTGCCTGTTTGGGAATGTAAACACAAGTACACAACAAAGCAGCTTCTTTTTTCTTTTCTTTTTTTTAATAATAACGGTTAAAATCATTAGCAAAAAATCCTCTGCCCCGTGTGTATTCCCAACCAATCACAATTCACCATGTGTATATATAATTGAAAAAAATATTTATATTGTAAATTCTGATTTGTTGGGGATAGGATTGGGGACATGATTGGGGACAGAGGATTTTCACCCCTAAAAATGTATGTCCCGTAAGCCAATTGTCAACGTGTTGGTCTCTAAAATGTTCGAACCGCCAATGGAACGTACAAAATTTTACATATGCAGAACATTGAGAGCCGTCACAATTTTTATATAACAACTAAGATTTGAAGAGAGGAAAATTCTAACAACTATTAAATTTTTTTTTAAAAAAAAAGATAAAGAAAAACGAATATTCTTCTCATATAATGATTTATCATTTAGTTCTGTAACCATTTTTAGGGATGGAAATGAGCTGAGCTGAGTTAAAACTAACTCAGGCACAACTCACTCAAATTTGTCTACACTCATACCTTATCTCATATTTGATGTGAGTCAATTTTCTCAATTCAACATCAACTATGTGAAACTCGTAACTTTTGCTTACGTGTTATTTTACATTTAATTTATTTTTGTGTGATTTATTGCGTAGGCGTAATTTATTTTGCGCGATTATGTGTTTACGTGTCTATTTATTTTTATAACATGTTACGTATTTTATTATGTTTACGTTTTATTGAGGGGCGTTTCGCACACGTATCATAATTAAGGGACTTAAATTTTATTTCACTTAGATGATGGATTGGAATTAATTAGAAAATTTAATGTGATTAGAAGTCACCGTAATTATTATAGGAAATAAATAACATATATATGATGAAGTGACTGGGATCATGGAGCTTTTAAAATAAAATAAATAATAAAATAAATGGGCAAAACGTGTGTGCGTGGGGGAGGTTCTCGGGAACCGTGTAAGGCAACAAAACAAATAAAAAGAAGGAATGGCGTTTCGTGGGATGAGAAAAGAAAGGAAACAGTGGGAGTTTCGTGGGATTATGGGGAACGTGAGCATAAGAAATAGAATTAAAAAGAATAAACAGTATATATATATATATATATATATATATATATATAAACAATAGATTTTTTAGTGTCTCTTCTCCCTCCTCTTTTTCTCTCATTTCTTCCTCTTGAAGCTTCCTTATTTCTTAATTGAATTCAATCATTCTTAGTTGAATATAGCCATTCTCTATCCTTTTTTTGGTGTCCTCACCCCTACTTTTGGCCGCAAACATCGATGGACCTTCCCTAATGCGTTTTTCATCAAAATTCAAGACTTGGGGGCAAGATCTTTTGTCGATCTTCTTAAATCAGCTAGTTGGTGGTGGTAAGATATGGATACCCAGTACTGTTCTTGGCCCTTTTTTGAGTTTCCACCTCTTTTCTAGGTGATTCTTTAAATCGTTGATAAGCTCATGTTCTTCTGAATCGCTGTCTATGAAAGAGGTTGAAACCGAGTGCTTGCCTCTGGGGTTCAAAAATGGCGATGAAGATGTTGCGGAGAAGACTATCTTTTGTTTGTTTGTTAAATTAGTAGTTTTAGTTGCTTCCCACCTCTTGGGGTATGGGTTATTTTCCGTTACCTTGTGTAATTTTTTTTTCCGTCTTGTTTGTCTTTTTTCCTTTCTCAACTCCTCTCTTTTGTTGTATTAGAGAAAGAGTTTGAGAATTTTTCAGGTTGTAATGACCCCGGTCATTTTATTATTAATGAGTAATCTTTTATTCATCAAAATATATATATATATATATATATATATATATATATATATAAACAATAGGATCTGAGGGGCAGAGGATTAATCACAAAACATCAAACATATAGAGAGAAACAGTGAGGATTTTTGTGAGGGTTTTGATTTCTGGGCAGTCTTTGAGAGATCACTGAGGGATTGTTACTTGTCCGTTTTCATCCCATAATATACCGATTCGAAGACGCTCGAGTTAGCTTTGAGTGAGCGAAGACGGGACGTCATTCCGAGTCCCGAGCAGGAAGTTATAGCTCCGCGAGTAGAACTGTGCAGTGCTGTTTCAGATTTTCTATTTTTAATTGTCTTCGTAAGAGGTAGGGATACCCCTACGTCATTTAATTCTCGCATTAATTACTGTACAGTAAAAGCGAATAAACTATTCTATTTACAAAATAGTTGCATTAATTATGTTTATTGCTTTCGATATTGTATAAACTATTTCGGAATTGAATATCTATCTTGTACTTGTTATGTTACCCAATGAGATATAATCTGAAATATTTTCACCGTTTATGTAAATTTGTTATATATCTAATTGTGTATACCTTTATAGTTATTCGTGAATTGTTAATTGATCAATTGATGAACTTGCCTAATTGTTTTATCGTTTTGGTCGTCTTAATTTACTAAATACTTGGAGTCGTCCTATCTGGTCGTCGTCTTTAGTCCTATGTGGTATTGGTCGACCGAGTCGTCGCCCTATTTTGAGCTCGTGTCTAGGATCTACTCAATGACGGGACTCGTTCGATTCGCAAGATTCCGAGGGTGGCACGGTCCTGCGGGTACTCTTGGTGCGGATCTCGAGGATCTTGCGATGTGAATATGTGCGGATACCGAAGAATCTTGCGGGTGCTCTTGGTGCGGATTTCGAGAGTCCTGCGATATGATTATGGGGAGATTCCGAGAGTGGTCATGCGGATGTCCTTGGTAAGGATCCCGAGGGTCTTCCTACGTGAGCCTTACCCTGGTGTGGACTATCATTGGGATTACAATGGTTTTGTGGAGTCCAAAGTTTTGGATGATGATACAATGTAGAATGAGTCCTTAAAGTGTGAATCCGTAGTTCAGGGAGTGAAACTGAACCCATGTGATGAACTATTTGAGCCCTCCTAGTTTGGATTATAACTAGGGTCATTGCAATTATTGTCGTAGAGTCGTGAATAGATACCTGAGCTCGAATGGTGGGAAGTCGTATCACAACATTAGCTATACTCGTAAGTGTCTAAGTAAGTGTGTAATCGTGTGCACCGTATTGGCAGAGCATGGTGCTTGTCGTACTTTCAGTTGTGTAAGTGCTTGGACATGAAGAGCATGATTATCTCGTTTACTTGTTATTTTAACTTGTTTGTTCTTGTTTGGTCCTATTTGGTACTTGTGATTATCGGTCCCTATTGAGCACCGGAGCTCAGTCCATCCACTTTTACTGTGCAGGAGATTATGAGCAATATGATGATATTGTTGATGCTTGGGAAGGGGACAATGAAGAGTGACTCATAACCGGCTTCAATTAAATAACTTAAATTATTTCATTTTTCATTTATACTTAGAGTATTTATTTATATCATTGTTGAACAATTTCATTTGTAATACTTAGTATTTCACACTTGGCAATTTATTGTTGCTGTTTAACTCGTATTTTGTATTATATCATAAATGAATGAAAATGTTAGCAACTCTCTATCGTAGACTTTGGTGCCTCATCGACCAATGAGACACTGCCATGTCATCGTCCCGTAGACGGGGTGTGACAAACTCGCATATGACTCACGAACAACACATTTAGCTCATTTGTAAACTAATATATAAAATTCTAAAAACAGAAAAATATTGTGCCATAAAATATGATTAAATATGCATGCAAAGAAAATAATAATAAGAATCACGGTGGCATATATTGGGCTTTTAATATCATAGCCCAAATAAATTTATGGCAAAATCGGTAATATTTAGTCTAATAATAAAGATTAGAATATTTCAAAGGAAACTTTTTGGTGAGGATTGTCTAAACGGTTTTTCCTGGATGAGAATAAGGAACTCAGTAAGTACACTTTTTATATGGACTATGTCCAATTGACATTGTGATTCACAATTCTCCACATCATGAAAGACAGGAACGAAGTCATGATTTTTACGTTTGGGGCGAAAAACTGCAATAGTATGCCGAATTACATATAAAAACTGCAAAAAGTGTTGGGACGAATTTGATCAAATATTCCGAACTACATATAAAATTACTATATCTAATATGATTTTTAACTTATGAAAGATGCCATTTTTATTAACTGTTTATTCTCAATGGAGAAATCTAAATCACATGAACACGGATAATATCCGAATTTTCTACTCATCAATTGAAATTTGGACTTATAAAAAGTCAAAGAAGGCTATTAGAGGATCCTATATTTTTCCTTTTTTCATTTCTTATTGTCGTTGACTCGCTGTGACTTAATCTTCTTATTTGTAATAGTTATTTTTATTTCTCAACAATATATCTAAAATGTGAATCGAGCTTGAGTTGAGTAAAGTTCAAGCCAAATATATTGAGTCAACCCACGAGTTAAATGAGTCGAACTTTACTCAACTCAAGCTCGGTTCACATTTTAGATGAGCAAAAAATATTACTACATCCGTCCCAAATTGTTTAACACATTTGGAGTTTTCACCAACATTAAGAAAATAATTGAGAAGGAATTAATATGACAAAAAGTCTTCAATACCCCTTAATTAATGACTGAAAAGTAGTTATTAGTGGTTAGTTGGGTAATAAATTAGGGTATGAACTAAAAAATAACAATAAAGATGTATTGATTTCTGAAATATGGCAAACAATTTAGAATGTCTAAAAAACTGAAACGTTGCAAATCAATTTGAGACGAATGTAGTAACTCGTGTATTGTTCATTTAGCTTGTGAATTGAGCTCGTCGAGTCAAGTATCAAAGCGAAAAATGATCTACCTCGTTCAACTCAATTCTAACCCCAGCCATTTTCGACCCCAAAAACATGTTTGGGACCGAGTGGATATGCCCAAATAAGAATGAGTATAATAAGGGGGGGACTTGAAGTTACTATCTGGTAGCTTGCTGGGCCTTATTGCATAAGTCCAACATATTCAAGTCAAAGGGTTGTGGTTTAGTGAAGTCAAGCCCGTTAGCAGACACGGCCCAGGTAAACTCAGTTTTTACTAATTTGATTTTTTAATATATTTTTTCTAAAACTGAATCGAGCCAGTTTAATTTTAAAATTAAATTTATATATTTACTGAATCACAATAATTTAGAAGTGAAAGGGGCAAAGAAAACAAATAATACTTGCATACTTGATGTACGTTGGACACCAAAGCTCTGTATTATGAAACACAATTCAAACGGTGAGAGGTCGAAAGTTTGAATCACGCTGAATCAGGATTGAGAAACCATTATTATCTTTTGAGAAGGAGTTAAAAGAAAAGAAAAAAAAGCCCCAGATTAGGCTGAAGAAACAGCCAAAATAAAGAAAATGAAATGAGAATTGTCCTATATTTACAACTTCAACCAAACTATTGGATTTTTTTTTAAAAAAAATCATAAAAATAACACTTTAAGCAAGATAAGGCATTTCTTTTTTATTATTATTATTATATTAACAAAGGTGGTTGAACATCTTTTTCCATTACCATACTTTGTTTTACTCTTTGATCCCAATATTTGCCCTCTCCTTTTAGTGTAGCAAAAATTTGCTACAAATACTAAACGGATTCAATTATGTATTAATTTTCAGGTCGGAATAAGTATAGACAAAATAAGAAATTTAATATTAGTAGGAATAGTTTATGTACAAATATATTAGTAGACAATATAATGAATTTTACCTATATCGTATTTCATTAGAAAATTCTGATATGGACCGGGTCCATGTGGTTCAGATTTGGCCACATCAATGCAGAATGAGGAGAGAGAAGAAAATACAGTGATGTGGCCAAATCTGTACCGCATGGTCCAGTGGATCCGGTCCATATTAAAAGTGTTCTATTTCATTTTACTAGAAACCCTTGTGAAATTACTACACCAGAAACAGTAATCAAACAACACATCAGTAAAAAAAAAAAAAAACATTCTTTATTTACAGCAGAGGATCTTTATTCCCTAATCATGTAGTACATCACTAAACTAATAATACAATCTGATTATACAAAGAAATTATTAATCTATAGAACACATAAAGTAATTAATAAGTAGAAACCAGGAAGCAAGAATACAAAAAATGTACACCATATTGCATTAAACAAATATCATGCACCATGATTTTCATGGGGTACCCATTTTTAATATTACATTACCAATCACATTTGATGATAAACAGTATCACCATCATGACAATGTTGATGATGGCCATTCTTCATATTAGCGCAGTTGATGCAACATTCGAAATCATAAGCACAAGTTCAACATCAAAACAGCCTCTTTATAAAAAAAAAAAAATAAGGGTAAGATTGACCTTCTCCGAACCATGTTGACGTTGTTAATGCGGGAGCCTTGTGCACTGTATTTCATTTTTTTATTTTATTTTATTGTTTCATTCAAGAAATCCAGTTTTTGTTAAGATATCATTTCTTACATTGCTCAAATCTCTTCCTTTGAGTGTTCTTCCAACTCCTTCATATACAGAAAATGAAGATATCTGACTTCTTGCAAGCTTTCTTGAAATCCATTCATGTGGTGGAATCATATTACCATCATCATCTTCTTCTTCTTCTTCTTCTTCTTCTTCTTCATTTTCATCTACTCCAATATCCCAATTACCATTCATCATCACCCCATCATGACCATGATCAACCCAAGAAGTATTATTGTATGATGATTTCTTCCCATAAATCTTTGACCAATCAGGTATGTTAACAGGTGCTGAATGTTGAACTATTTGGTGGGGTTCAATTATAGAACTGCTATTTTTGGAATTTGGAATCATTCTAGAAGCAGTAGAAAGTCTTCTTGAAGTAATAATATTTGTAGAGGATTGATTGAACAAATCATTACTAGAAGATGTGGAGTTGATTAATTCTTTTGTTTCTCTAAGAACACCCCAAACATCTTCTTCTTGAAATTCTTCATACCTCAGAGTTGACCAGCCACTGCTTCCTTGGCTATACAAATTATACCTTTCTCCAGTAGATGACATCCCCCTCCCCTGAAATCACAACAAAAGGCAAAATAAGTCAACTCCCCATATGCACACTCACAGGAAAGAGAATAGATTTTTTTTCACATTGCATTCATTGGTCTGAGTACAAGTTTTAAACTTACTCATCTACCAAGATAAAACTACTCCTCATAAAGAGAGAATGCATATTCCAAGTATTAGTACCTCGAACCACCCCCTCATAAGTTTAAGCCTTCTGAATTTTGAATAAGAAAATCGACGTTCAATTTAGGACGGAAAATGTTAGATATCATGAATTTGTGCTTGTGTGTTGTGGCCTAAGGACATGGAGATCTTTGCTAAACTTTTGGTAAACCAGTATTCGAGGGATCAACCCGATTAATAAGGTAGGATATGTGCAAGATAATCCTCATAATGTGATATGAAGTCGCTCCCTGGTGACTCGAACCTGTGACCTTACCATGAACAAATCTTTGGGATAAAAAAAGTAAGGCCAGTTGAACTAAGCCCACTTGTGAAGATCTTTGCTAAACTAAGAGAAAGTGAGAGGTGTTCAAGGACATGGAAAGATAAGCAACTTTGTATCATACCTCAAGAATTTTGAAGGGTTCTATTGATCTTGGTATTCTTCTTCTGCAACAACAGCACCAGAGAAGCTAGCTTGATAGAGAGATTAAAGCAAAATCCTTAGAGATGATCTCCTAAATAATGCATTTGCATGTTTCTCTTTGCCTTTTAAAATGAATGGTTCTTGAGTCTTGATGTTGAAAGGCTATAAAGACCAAAAATCTCAAGTATTATATATTCACTTTTATATGTACCTAATAATGACTAGTCGCTATAGGATTCCCTACAAACAGAGACTCAACTCTCATATCAACTAAAAGAAAGCTGAGTTGTGAACCATTTCAGATAGATAAAAATGGACATCTCAAGCATCATTAGCCTTCCCTAGTTGTTTCTTGGATTTGGATGTTCTTTAAACTTTATTATAACTGGAACAAGAAAAAGCTTTATTGAATAGATTAAAGAAAATCTGAAAAAGGAAGAATACATTTTTAATGGCCAGCAGCATTAGACATGTTGGTGCTAAGTGCCATGCACATATCACCATAATCTGCACCATAATTTTATCTTAAACATTGTTTTCATCATTAATGTTTCCATGAAGTGATTTGATTTATAATGAAAAAAGGCCAAGTATCTATCATTCCAAGGTTAAAACGATATTGAATTGAAGGGTTACACATAAGTGTTTATGACTCTTCTTCCAGTCAGTGACTCAGTAATTGCCTAAAAAGGTTAGTGTGGTGGAATCCACTTATATAGTGATTCCTCACCCCATGTGCTCCGTTGCATCCGTCCTCAGCTATGACTGATGATCTTTAACATTTTGAAGAATCTACTTTCTTGGAAAACCTAGGTGCACGAATGGTTGCTGAAATCTCAGCTATCATCATTGGCATGTAACTCTAGAAAATGAGCAAACATGAAATAATAGTATAAAACATCTAAAAACGTGATAATTTAGGATATTGGCAGTGGTTTATACTTTATATAACAACAAATGGTAATAAATTCTTCAACAAGATTACTAGATGATATTACAAAGTAAGTAAAGACAAGAAATTGAAGTTACTTGTTCATAATGGTGAGGGTACCTTTTGGATTTGACCATCAAAAGTGGACATCTTGAAGTAGCTTTCTGAATTGTCCAACGGGAAAGAATTGGCCATCATTCAATGAATTTAAACTGCCAAAGTTCTTGGACAAAGTCAAGAAAGAATCAGAGGTCCCAATTTGATAATATAGAGAATGCAGGGGAAAATGAACTACAATACTTCATTTAAAAATGTGAAAATCATCTCATTTCAATTTCAATTGCAAGTCTCATAATCCCGTTCATCCCTAGAAAAGATTCAGAAACAAACTACAAAAAATGGCCTCTTGGAAAAAGGATTCATCAAGCGTAAATTTGGGACACAAACAGAACCATGAAATTTTTTACTAGAAAATACAACGAAACTACTGCATAAGTGCTTCTGCTCCGGCAACAATCTCCAAAATCTCGCCAGTAATCTTCGCCTGCCTTTCCCTATTATAAGCAATAGAAAGGTTCTTCTTCAACTCCACCGCATTATCAGTAGCATTACTCATCGAATTCATCCTCGCAGCAAGCTCACTAGCAAACGATTCCTGCAACGCCCTCAGTACCTGACTATTCAAATAAAGAGGCATCAATGCATCAAGAATCTGAGCAGGGTCTTGCTCAAACTCCAAATTAGGCAAAAAACCCTCCTCCTTTCTCTTCAAATGATCCCTTTCCACAATCAATCTCCCTTCCTTTGTAGTCAACCTAAAAGACTCATCCTCATTAGCATCAACACTATTCCCATTCACATCAAAGACTTCGCCTTTCGCACACAATGGAAGCAAAGTATGAATAACAGGATCAGACTTAATCAAAGAAACAAATTTAGTATACAAAATCTCAACTTTATCAACTTCTTCACTAACAAACAATGAAAAAACATCATCAGCAATTACTTGTGCTTCTTTTGCAGTAGGAAAATTCCCACCTTCCACAAATCTAACCACTTTTAAACCATCCCTTTTCCTAAAATACCCATTTCCTTTCTTTCCAACACTAATCAAACTATAATCCAATCCAAGATTCTTGAACTCATTAATTCTACCCTCAGCTTTTTTTATTACAGCAGAATTAAAACTCCCACAAAGACCTCTATCACCAGTAAGAACAACAAGTGCAATTTTTCTTACTGGCCTAATAATTGTTAAAGGAACATCTATATAATCATTATCCAATTGAACCTGTTGATTGATGTTGAATAAGACTTCAGCTAGTGATTCAGCAAATGGCCTGCCATTCACTACAGCTTCTTGGGCTTTCCTAATTTTTGCAGCTGCTACTAATTTCATTGCTTCAGTCAATTTATGAGTGTTTTTCACTGTTTCTATTCTCTCCCTTATATCCCGGAGACCACAGCAAATGGAGGGCAGTGTTTCACACTTTCTATTTATGGAAACGTTTCGGAACTCAGAAATGTCTGTTTGGGCTTGGAAAGAGAGGAAAGGTTTTGATGAAACCCATGTTGCTGGGTTGGTGTAAGAGATCATGGTTTTGGTGGGTTCTTTTAAATTAAAGATTGGAACTTTATGGTTTTGAAGAGAATATTTTGAGGTTTTAGACGGTCAAAAGAGGTCGCCGGAGTGAGAATATGAACTTACTTTCATCGGCCAAACGCCGCCGGTGAACTCAACTTTGAAAGTACCGTTAGTAATAAGCGGTGAAGAAATATAGAAGAAGAAAGGGTGCTTTCATGGGCTGACGATAATGTTAAAATATTTGAAGGCCCAAGACGAAGCGTCCGGCTATTATGCTTAATATGACTTTTTTAATTGCTTTTGCTATTCAAATTAGAATATATCTGATATGGATAAGATTCATTTGCCTTTATGTTCCAGAACTAATAATATCATTCTAAAATGAGGAGGAAGACAATTATATGATTATGTGGCTAATTATAAACCACAAAGTCCATATAAACATGACCCATATCAGAATTTTCCTTCAAATTAAAGGTTAAAGGTAGTTCCAAGCAACTACTGTAGAGAGCACTTTTAAATTTATGAATAGTTGTTTGGGACTGACTATCTTTAATATCAAATGTCGAATTATTAAATAACATACGGTCTAGATTCATAAGAATACAGTTTAACAAAGAATGGGACATATTCATTCATTGGCAATATAAAACAAAATTGCAAAAAAAGTACATCACGTCAGACAACCAACGGATGCCAAAAAAATAATAACTAGTACCCTAACTATCCTTTAACCTTATATGTACAAAGATCGGTCGCTCAATTCCTCTATGACTTCATCCATTCAATATTTCTAACATTAATTAGTTAGATGTGCAGTTTGAGCGGGCAGAGGGTCACACCATTATCATTATCATCCTAAGAACCATACTTAAAAATACCCTATAAGCATAATAATTACAACAGTGATGGTCTTTCACTATGGGCTCTTATGGCATAAAAATTAATAAGGCCCAAAAATAAGAGAATTTTGCAAAAAGTGAGAATCCGATTAGGGCCGCCGATTGGGTATTTGTAGAACTACTAGTTGTCTTGGTTGAAATGAAGAGAGATTGAACGTACTCTCCAAACACTGCCTTAGTTCAACAAAATTCTTCAAGAAATATAACAAAGTTGGAGCCTTTTTCTCTCTTTCTTTTTAATTTTTCTTGAATATTAGTCTGAGAAAAAGGAGACCCTTTTGGTAAAACTTGTTGTTCAAGAGTTAAATTTTGTTTCAGTGATCTGAATTGGAAGAAAGGGGAAAATACAGAAAGAAAAATGTCGAGGCTATGGACGAGGTTTGCAGGGTTGTTTAGCAATAGAACATTGGTGGGAATGGACAAAGCTGGGAATCGATATTTTGCAAGAACTGAAGAATTTGATGGTGCCAGTAAGTGGGTTTGTTTTTATTTGTCTTAATTTAGCTCAATGTCTGTTGCTTTCTTGATTCTTGATAATTTCAGCCATGTTTTTTCTACTGAATAATAACGTTGTAATCGTAAATTTGTTTCGTTTAGTGCAATGAGAAGAATTTAATTGTTTCTAATTTTTTGCATTAGTGATGATCCTATACAAAAGGGCATGAAGAAAGTTGTAAACTTCTGGAGTTATTTACTAGGAAAGGAAGTATCTTGATTGATTTTATTATTTTATTATTTTTTATTTTTGGGCCGGGGGAGTGGAGGGCAGGAGAGAATAAGTAGGTTATTTAATCCTAAGAAACAGTGGCGGATGTAGGACTTGAGATTAGTGGATAACTCTTAGATTCACCTATTTGTGTAGGGTCACTTATGAACCTATCATCTAAATGGAGCAAGAATATACCATATTTACTAAAAATATTATGTTTTAGAGGGGGGCACGTGACCCCAGTGGCAAAGCTTTGGATCCGCTACTGCTAAGAATGGCGGAAATGTGAAAAAGCTGGAGACTCTGAGCTTGAGGGCTTAGATTGAGTTACGAGTAAGATAGTTGGCATGCATGACAAGAATGCAGGATGGCCTGACTAGTTTGATATCGAGAGATCCTATTTGTTAGTTATAATGTACTTGTAGAAGTTTCTTTAGTGCTTAAAAGCTTGCATAAAAATGCAGAAACTCGTTTCGGCAATGTTGTTTCTACTAAATAATAATGTTGCAATTGCTAATTTATTTCTTTTAATGCAATGAGAAGTTAATGTTTTCTTAGTTTTTGCATAATCTACTAAGTGATGATGCTATCCAAAAAGACATGCGGAAGGTTGTAAAATTCTAGAGTTACTTAATAGGAAAGAAAGTGTCTTGATTGTCTTTTTTTTTGGGGGGGTGTTGGTTGCGGTGGGGAACAAGTAGGTCATGTAATCCTAAGAAAGGTGGAAATGCAGAAAGCTGGAGACTTTGAGCTTGAGGACTTTGATTAATTCGGAGAAAGATAGTTGGGATGTATAAATTTTTCATAGTGAATGTAGTTAACAAACATGATGGAATATGACTAATTTGGTTGGTCAAGAGATCATATTTGTACTTCGAATGTACTTGTAGAAGTTTCTTTGGTGCTCAAAAGCTCGCAGTGCTTTTTCTTATGTCTTGTGTATGTTTATGTATTAGTGAAAGAGAAGAGATGGGTGGTGTTCAAAGGAGAGCAGGAACCTACCGCTGTACCAGGTATGTCTAGTTATCAGGCAAAAAAAATTATTTTTCTTCTCTTTCTTTCATCTGCCAATTATACCAGTAGTATGTATCAATGTTCTCTAGATTGAAACTAAGTGGTTATTGCGTCTGTTGCATTAATGTGATCTTTGGTGGATCTATAATTTGTTGCTATGCTACACTCTGCATTTGTTACAGTGTTATTTTGAGGGTATTTGCTGCCACTGATTTGGTATTTTTCTTTTTTCTGACACTTGGATATCTAATCTTAGAAGAAGGGTTTCTGGTCGGCGTTTGAAATATTTTGTTTAAAAGGAAAGCAAACTTCCTAGGTTCTATATTGATTGGTTTAAGGTAAACATAAAAGGGCATAATGGTAGGTTGATCTTTTCCTTTTTCATTTTTCGTGTAACTGAATGTCCAAACACTGATGTTTTGCTTATGAAATAAATGACATTAAGGATAATAAAGTGAACCAAAAAGGAGATGAACTCTAACTTTCCTCGTACGAAATGTGTCTTTTTGGAGTCTGAACCACTGCCGCGGAAAGGTATACATGAAGTGATTAGTGTAATTGTTAGTTTGTTAGTTCCATTATGAGTATACGGACGCTTTCCTCCTTCAGTTCAACAGTGTACCGAAGGATGAAGAGAAATTGCCAAATTGAAGGAAAATATGTTAACATATTATTCTTATATTCACCTTGACTAAATAAGTGGATTTCCATTTTCGTGTTCATTCTTAAATCTGAAGAAAATGTGCTAGTGAAAATTAATTTATTATGACAAGAACAGCTTTACCTGGATACAGTTTTTTTCTTATGTTTTCGACTTTTGTGCTTCTACTTTTTTAGTTGAATGGATATGTTGGTTGAATGGACAGCGCAAACAAGCTCCCACACCTGAGGTAATTTGAAATTCTTGCTCTTCATGGTGTTACTTTGTCATTTGCCTTCTAAATTGTTTTTTCCTTCCCTTTTGACATGAATATGTGAATGTTTGCACCACCATTTAAAAGTAACGTCATAGAAACTCTGTGTAGCTCGTCTGGACGAGTGCCTGTGAGCCTCGTGAAGTTCTGGTTGTCCACAATTTTTTTTTTTCCTTTTTTGGATATGTAGATTGTCCACTATTTTTCATCGTTTTTTTAGCAGAGAGCTCATTGACGTATCTATTCCCAAGCCATAGAAAGAGATTTTATTATTTTTTTGGGGTTGAAACTGTTGGTTTATGTATCAGGAATTGGCTGAGCTAGAGGCAAGGCGGGAGCGCGTTAGACTAAATGTTGCTCGTAAGTGTGGCATTTCAACTCTCAATTTCCAGTAGTGCTTTATACTTCCATACTCCAAAAGTGAAAGGTTTCCGCTTGCACAAACTTATATCTAAACACTGATAAGATAATTTTTTTTATCAATGCTATATGTTCAATGATCGTTTTCTCTTTTCTTTTTTCTTTTTTTTCTTTCTGTATTATGACTTTTGGAGAGATGCTACTACAATATTCTTCTGAATTGAAGGAATTGTGTCTATTTAAGTTGCTGCTTTTGTGTACGACCTTGTTAATGGATATTTGACAACTGAAAGTGAAGTTATAAGTGCTAAGTGACGGTTATTTTTGCCAAATAAAGTGCCTAATATATGTGTTTTTAACCGAAGTTCTCAAGAAGGAAGAAGAGGAAAGAAAAGCTCGAGAAGGTGCTAGTAAAAAGGCTGGAACCTCTGGTAAGCTGTTCATCTTCTTTTTATTCGGTGTAAAAGAACCACAATAAGTACCTACTATCATATTATGATGCCCTTTTTTTATGCAGGTAAAGTTGCGGGACCAGACTTAACAAGCTTTTATTCAGCAATTTCCAGATTCTTCACAAGGTAATACATTCTCAATTTCTTCTCTTATCTTCTCTAGTTGAAATTTCACTCAAATGTGTCACATGTCCCATGAAACAACTCTTCAAGACGCAAATATAACCTTTTCTACGACCAAGGACGGCAAACTACATTTTATCCCTATAAAATATGAAAAGTTCAGAAAAAAACTGTTAATAAAATTTGTCTCTTGCCAACCCCCCCCCCCCCCCCCTCCCCAAAGAATTATGTAAAAATTACCTTTCACCCCTCCAACATAAAGTTTCTAACCCCGTCTATGGTTACAACTGTAGTTTTACTACTATACTTTGTGCTTCCTATCCAATGTAGATTAGACTTCTTACAATTGCTTGATTTTCCTATTGTTATGAATTATAAAAGCTTTTTTTCCTGCTGTATGGGAACAAAAGAGATCACAAGACCTACTAATCATAACTTTCGGCTTCAGTGAACAAATAAATCCACTTCCATTGAAGCATGATTTCCTTTATCCCTTGTCCTGCCTTTTTTATCTTTAATTTCATTTCTACCAAGTTTTTCGATGTCTGCTGGAGGTTGACTGTGTTTTTCTGATTTATTCTTGAAGGAGATAAGACCGAAGAAGCTGCTGATGCCACAAACGACAAGAGGTGCGTCGATATGTAGTTATATCTATTTGTTATATAATCTTGATTAAAAAAAAAAAAAACTATACCCCTTGAGATATTTCGCCATCGAACTGTATATTAGCTGCAACATCTAATCCACCCTCCCCATTCCCCCGTTCCAAATAAGAGAGCGAAAAGGAACAAATGGTAAAGAAGTGGATCTACCCTTACACTCATCTATTCTTTGCTTCAAACAGGATTCACAAAACAACTGAAGCTGATAAAAAAACACCATACCAAGATAGAAAAGAACCACCAGAGTAAGTAACTTGTATTCCTATCATATCTTCCTGTTTCATTTTTTAATTTTCTTTTTTCTTTTTTTCTTTTTAATTTTATCGGGGTAGTGGGTACACAAGACCTATTGTTCCGGCTCATAAGTATTGCGCCAACTGTGCGCATTCCTGTTTTATCTTCCCACTTTTCATTGTTTCAATATATATCACCCCAAGAATATATTGGATTTCACTAACCATTTTTTTTTGGATGAGTTTCTTATGTCTTGAAATTATCAAAGAGAGGCAATCCATATGCCTTAAATAACATTTCCATTTGGTTTCAGATCTTCAGAGCCAACAGGGTCTGGTGAATCATATAGGCCAGGGACATGGCAACCCCCAACATGACAAACTGACTTGTCCTTGTCTACCACCATTTTTTTTACTTCGAATTTTCAAATACACTCAGCTGTATAGTACATCAATGCTATGGATTCACATGTAGCATTGTCGTTGAACCAAGGAGGATTTATGGGCAGTAATCACATTACTTCACGTGCGATAATTTCATTAGTGTACTAGAAAATGGATTAGAAAATTTTGAGTCTTCTTTTTTATGTTTCTCATGGCTTTGCACAATTTTGCCATAAGCTACTGTTCCCCAAAGCTCAGGGGTGTGGCAAACTTCAAGAATACAAACATTTTTTTTATTGTTGGGATAATAAAATATAATCATTCTAGAAAATCTGTACCTCAAACAATGCATCAATCCCCACGCTAGGGAATGTCTTATATATGAGCTCTGCATTCGTTATAATTTACTAGTCTTTCTTTTGTTTTTTTAAAGAGAAAACGCCCCAGTTGTGTCCCCAATTATTTTCATTTTACCTTGATAGTCTTAGTATATTTTTTTTGCCTAAAGAATTCTTTAAAAATTTATGGTTAGCCTAAAGAGTATTTTCCATCAAAATGTGATGAAATTCGTTAATTTCATGGGTAAAATAATCATTTAACAAATACCATTTCCTTCTTCCTCATCACCACTTCCACCCCATCTCTTGCACAACCTGTTAGCCTCTAAACTCCTCTTTCTTTCCTCCTCCCCACACCAAAAGCAAAAATTCATCAAAAGCAAAAGTCTTGATGATTTTTTTATTTCCAATAATTCCTTCAAAAATCATATGAATGCATGTCAAATTTGATGAATTCCAAGGTCAAGAAAGTCGTAAAACTGAAAATTTTCAGCCTTTCAGGAAATAGAAGATGACATGTGGTTTTTTTTTTTTAATTTTTGGTCTATTGTGAAAATTTATTTTTTGGTCACTTTTTTTTTATCAATTATATGAACCCTTTTCTGAAAAGGCCCCCTAAGATTGGATTTTTAATGATGGGTTTTGCTTTTATTATCGAATTATTAGATCTTTTCTTTGTGGGTATGAATGGTTGTGTTTGTTTATATGAAAGGAGGAATGTTTAATTTTGTTGGGATGTTTATGATATCAAGTTGTGAATTTTGCTTGGTTTTATGTACTCAGGAGTTGGAAATTGGTGGTGGAAGTGGTGGTGGTGGAGGCAGAGGCAAATGTGGTGGCCGGTGGAGGTGGTGGAAGTGGCTGTGATGAGGAAGAAAAATATGATATTTGTTTAATGACTATTTTACCCCTGAAATTATCGGATTTTATCACATTTTTACGAAAAATACTCTTTAGGTTAACCGTAAATTTTTAGAGGATTCTTTAGGCAAAAAACATATTAATACTATTGAGACTAAATAAAAATAATTGAGGAACGATTGGGGCTATTTTCTCTTTTTTAAATGGCTTGTTCGAGCAATGTTACAAAGATATATATATATATATATATATATATATATATATATATATATATATATATATATATATAAATAAATTGAAACCAAGTTATCGTTATTTAATTTTTTAGTTGTTTTTCTATATGGTTTTGGTTTATCGAAGGAAGTTAGTCTAGTGGGGTTGATAAACTTCAACTCGGAATATTTCTGGTTCCAGACATGCCCTCTCTCTTGTTAAAAAAAAAAGATGGTTTTTTTTTAATACTAAATACTCCTTTGTTAAAATATGAAGTCGTTTGGTTCCTAATTTCCTTTCTTTTGAAGAATGTCCAGTCATTTATTAATTTGTTTATTAATTGGAAGGATTATTTTTTTAAAGTTACTCTTATTCATTAATATAATTTCTTCATTAATTAAGAGCTATGTTAGTGAAATTAGTTAAAGATATAACATAAAAATACATTTTATTTTATTATTCTTTAATTTATGCAAGAATGTTATATTCTAAAATGAGATGAGTATATTCTTTTGTCCCTAAAAATATCTTTCAAGATTTATTGTAAAGAAGTTTTTTTTTTCATCACAAGGTCCTTAGCTTAGTGGGGCAAAGGTCTACACACGACCATGAGGTCGTGGGTTCGATACCCTTCACTTACATGGAGCAAGCTTTAAATTTTTCTTTCTAGGGCTACTATCCTCCTCTTGTGAGGCACCTCTCTCCCCTACATAGGGGCAATGGTCGTGGGTTCGATACCCTCCCCTTACATGGGGCAAACTTTAATTTTCCTTTCTAGGGCTACCATCCTCCTCTCATATATGGGGCAATAGTCGTGGGTTCGATACTCTCCTCTTACATGGGGCAAACTTTAAATTTCCCTTTCTAGGACTACCATCCTCCTCTTGTGAGGCACCTCTCTCCCCTATATGGGGCAATGGTCGTGGGTTCGATATCCTCCCCTTACATGGGACAAGCTTTAAATTTCCCTTTCTAGGCTATCATCCTCTTCTTGTGAGGCACCTCAATCATCTATATGGGGCAATCACCCAGTCGGGCTTAAAAAAAAAAAAAAGTAAAGAAGTTTTTCAAAATAAACGATTGTTTTTTGTAAAGAATATTCCAAAGGGAGGGACCAGTGTGGCCTCCACACTCCAAAGTTCATTGAAGAACGAAAACGAAGATAGAACATTAATCCCACTTGACTTTTTTTTTTCTTTTAAAAGTGGCCTTCACACTCAGATGTTCATTGGAAAACGAAAACAAAGATAAGACATGAATGACGAATCAGTGATGTTAATTTGGAGTAGTTGGTTAAACTTATAAGTAATTCTTTAAAATTTTATTTTTATAATAAAATTAAGAGTATAAAATATCTTCTAATAATTAATTTTTTACTAACAAATTTGAGTGTTTATTCGATATCAATCAAATAAACTGAATCAAATATTTAAACGCAATACTAAGGGGGGTGTATTCAATCCGGATTTTAAAAGATTTTAACTGATTTTCAAAAGTCTATGGATTCTGCTGACTTTATGGATTGTTTTAACTCTATGCAGAGTTTGCGCAGAGTTTATCAGATTTTATTAGATTGATTTATCAGGATTTCTTTTGATTTACAAAGTCTATAGATTATTTGAATAGCACCAAAAAATAAAGAAAAGACTGATTCAATGGTGTATTATACAGATCCAAAGGTGTTGAATTTCCAAAGTCAACATATGTTTATCAATCATTTTTTTGGAATTAAATCATTTTGTTAAAAATTTAAAAAGTTTAGCGATAGTCTTTGATTTTTTTTAGATTACGTAACTGTGGCTTTTTTGATTTATTTGTTCAAGGTTTGTATAATTTACTTACTGGTATTTTTTTTCTTTGGTTTAATTAAGATATGTTTTGTGATAAGTTTTGTTTGAACTTTTTTTTCTCTTTGATTTTCTCTTTCAGGAAAATGAAATTCATGTTTGAAAAATAGAAATTTGTGGCTAAATAGAGAAGAAATTGTTTGCTTTCTTTAATTTCTATTTGAAGATGATCAAGAAGAAAATAGTTTGGATATTATAACTTCTTTTTGGGAAATAAACATTTCATATTGAGTTTTCTAACGATGTTAAAAAAAATCTCATTTTTTTTTGTAGTTTGAAATATTTCTTTGTTTTTCTTATAATTTTATAGAAATGAGATTACTAAAAAAATTGTAATCTAAAATAAAATTATCAAAGACACTTTAATTTTAATATTAATGAGAGAAAATCAAAATCTTGAGAAAAAAGAAGAAATTTCACCATACACATTTAAACCTATGAAATCCATCAAAATCCTACCTTTAATGAAATCTATGAGAATCTATAGAGTTTTGAATACCTCTAGATTTTAATGGACTTTTTAAAATCTAAATTGAATACCTCTAGATTTCATTGGACTTTTTTAAAATCCAAATTGAATTCCTATGAACTTTAAAACTCCTTAAAAATCCTATAGATTCTACATTGAATACACCCCCCTAAAATTGCGCGTTGATTTCTCAAATTTTAGCGCCGGATTAACAGTATAGCTCATCATTTACCTAGAATGGATTGTTATGTAAATAATGTTAAGATTGAATAAAGAATATTGTTTATCAGCTACCGAATCTTGTAATTTTGGACTTGGTTATATGAAATATATACTTTTGGCTGTCAATACTGAAAAATAAAGAAAAAGGAATCAGTTGCAAAGATTTATTTTTCTTGTAAATGAACAAAGACAACTTTTGAGAGTTGGCAAATGCCTCAAAGTGGTTCTTTTTTCTTGTGCCTTCAAAGTGGACCTTTTTGGGTTTCTAAGATGCCCCCTGGCTTGTCACAGCAGCCTCCTTCTCGGCTTGGTTGAGGTGTTAAAATGGATTTTTTTTTTCACATTAATTATTAATTATTAATAGTCAAACTAGTTTTAACAGTTGAATTTTAAAATAGTCCTATTGAAAAAGAAATGACCATGATCGATCAATCAATTTAAGTAGTTCATAATAATTGAGTAGTTTTATAATAGATTACGGCACATTATTTTTTTTTTTTTAGGATATCAATATGTTCCTCTTTCGTCTCTTTTACTTTTTCTTCATCTTATTGTATTTGATAGAGATGACTGTGATTGATAGAAAATAAAATAAAATTATCATTTAAAAAAGACAAGAAAAATTAACGAGAATATTTCATATTTGATAAAAAAAGGTTAATAATGTCATTTTAGCAATATTTATTCTTACAGAGGGATATTCCTCTGGCAATATCACCACCCGATTCCAAATTGCAAATTGAAATAAAAAATGTCGAGCACTGTAGATAAATAAAGAGAAACAATCAATTAAGGAAATAAATAACTGAATTAAATTTAAATTTAAATTTATAATATATAATATATAATAAATTTACAAAAAAAAAATTACTTATTAAATCAAAATGTCATTCAAATTTTAATCAGATTAATTGACCAAATACTTGGATACCCTATAAAAAAATAAGAATGATGACTTCTTCTAAAAACAAATTTTTTTTTTTTTGATGAAAAACTTCTTCTATTTTTTTTCTGAAGCCCGGATGGACGGTTGCCCCATAAGGGGAGAGAGAAGCGTCTCACAAGAGGAGAAGATAATCCTAGAAAGGGAGACAATTAAAACTTGCCCTATTGTATGGGGAGGACCTCATAGTCGTGGGTAGACTCTTGCCCCACTGGGCTAATAAACTTTGATGGAAAAAAAAACTTCTTCTAAAAACATTAAAAGGATGAGTAATCACAAACCATTTTACTAGTTTTTTTTGTTTGTTTGGTATTCCATTTTCCCGGGTGAAAATCCTCTGTCCCAGCCAATCAAAATTTACTATATAATAGTTTTTTCAATTATATATACACAGGGTGGATTGTGATTGGTTGGGACAGGGATGGAGACAGGAATTGGGGTCAGAGGATTATTTGCCCATTTTCCCCCCTACTAGAACAAATCCAAATAGACCTCTTCAACTGGAAACCACACGCCCTAAACTCTACCGTACACGTTACCTAAACCATCTCAATCCAACGGCTAATATCCTTCTCCTTCGTTCCTCAAACACATGTCCCCAACCCGGCACTCTTTCCCGTAAGCTGGCCAGCCACTATTGACTCCTTCCTTCCCCCACTCCGAATATATACATACACACACACAATCATGTATCTATAAATCCCCCACGTTAAATTCCAACCTTTTTTGTCTTTTAGTAAATTTAGGGTTTCTGACAATCCCGACGTTGAACCCATCCATTAATCGTCTTCATCGTCATGTATGTGCCCACTACATGCCCATCATCTTCAACTTCTGCAATTCTAAGGGCTGCTAGGGTTCGTCTCGCATCCACCATTTCTTCTTCGCCTTCATATACTACTCCATTTTCTTCGACTTTTCTTCGTAATTCTTCTTCGGCGAAGTCTGTTTCGTTTATCGCTTACCAATCGAAGAATTTCTCGTCGGCGGTTCGATCGCTTAGTTATTCCGTTCCTAAGTGGAGTCACGGTGGTTCCTGGCGATCTCCGATCAGTCTTAGAGCTCAGATCAGAACTTCTGCTCCTGTCATCGAACGATTTGAACGCAAGATCGCTACTATGGGTAAATTATTTTGTTGATCTCTGCTTTTTTGTATTTCTTAATTCTGAATTGAATAGTTTTTTATTATTTTTTTTTAATTTCTGCCATGGCGGATTATGGAGAGTTTATCTGGAGTGGAATAAGAATCTCGAATGTGGTTTTAGTGGAGTGTAGTATGTGTATTTGTTTATCTGTTTGTTGTGTTTCCGATATGATAGCGTACCGTGGAGGATTCATTTCAATTGACTTTTTGTTTGAGATTTGTTGTCTCCGGTCTGGAAAAGTGAATTGTTTGTGAGAAGGAGACGTGTGATCCAAAGTGATAATTTTCTGTTGTAGAATGTGCCGAACTTTGGGCTTACGCTTGTGTTGTTCATGGTTGTTTCTGTAAAGCATGTTCGATGATTGATTTTGTGAAAAAATGATGCTATCTTGTCAGGGAATGAAATGTTGATTTACTCTGTTGTTCTTGTTAAATTATATATTACTGATGTGCTTGTATCTGTTTATGCAGCTCCTGCTTCAGAGAATCCTTTCACCGGAATTTTGACTGGCCTTCCTAAGTCTGGAGGTGGCGAGTTTGGAAAGTTCTATAGTCTTCCAGCTCTGAACGATCCTAGAATTGGTATGTGTCTATACACTATCATTGTTCTTGTTATTGCAATTACTGCTGTATGTATCTCCAACTTTCCCTTGCCCTTGTACCTATCTAGTTTAATTGGTATGTAGTTGAGCAGTATTATCATATTAAGCTTGGTATATACGATGTTGTATTAATCTCTCTTCTTCCGGAGTCCAGATTTTAGCGAATATGTTTATTACTCTTGACATCTGCCTTACTTAAGTACCTCCTTTTAGGTTTAAAATTTACAGCCTAGTTCCTGATTTTTTCTCTTTATTAAAAAAAAAAATCCTGCAGAAAAGCTACCATATTCCATCAGGATACTGTTGGAATCTGCCATACGTAATTGTGACAACTTCCAAGTTACTAAGAATGATGTCGAGAAGATCATTGACTGGGAAAAAAGTTCTCCAAAGCAAGTTGAAATACCTTTTAAGCCAGCCCGTGTTCTTTTACAGGTTCAAAGTCTAATCGTGATGAGGATTGCAATACATAACCATTTATATTATTATTTCTGATGATTTTTCTCTCGTTTTCAGGATTTTACTGGTGTTCCGGCAGTGGTTGACCTGGCCTCTATGCGAGATGCTATCAAGAATCTTAACAGTGACCCTGAAAAGATTAATCCTTTGGTATGTTCTATTTTATTTGCTTGCATGACTTCACATGAAACTCATTAGCGATGGCTTACTTTATGTGTATCTAAAAAAAGCACAACTATTCTAGCAGAATTCTAATCTTGAACTTGCAATTCATACCTTACCTGTTTTTGTCTTTCTCTTAAATTTTCATTCAGTTGCTATTTCTTTTGATTCTGAATAATTTAGATATGTAATGTCACCATGTATCCCAACTGCTCCTTATCTTGCTAATACAAGATCTCTTGTTCAGGTGCCTGTGGACCTTGTCATTGACCATTCAGTCCAGGTTGATGTAGCAAGGCAGGAAAATGCTGTGCAGGCTAATATGGATCTTGAGTTCCAAAGAAATAAAGAAAGGTTTGCTTTTCTTAAGTGGGGATCTACTGCCTTCCAGAATATGCTTGTTGTTCCTCCTGGCTCGGGTATTGTTCATCAGGTGAAAGTTCTGGATAGATTATTTTTCTCCTGTGTTGATTGATCATATATATTGAAGACCTTTGTTTGTTCCAATGAGTCTTGTAGCTCTTAGAAGTCTTGTTGTATAGCTTGTTAAATGCTGCCTGGAATTTTTTTTGGGCCGGGGTGGGGGTGGGTGGGTGAAACTTTGTTGTTGTGTAGCTATTTATTTGGTTTCTTATCCTGTTGCCGTTTGATGCTGTATGAGTTCTACTCTTGACTTAATATATTGATGCTTCTGCAATTATTTCAGGTTAATCTTGAGTATCTTGGACGTGTTGTTTTCAACACCGATGGCATTCTTTACCCTGATAGTGTTGTTGGAACTGATTCTCACACAACCATGATTGATGGACTTGGTGTTGCTGGATGGGGTGTGGGAGGAATCGAAGCTGAGGCTGCAATGCTCGGGCAGGTAGTTGGATCTCTCTCTCTCTCTCTCTCCCCCCTTATACCTAGGACTGGATTGAACATACAATGCAGTTCTATCTGCCAAATTACTGGACGGTAGAGTTTGCTTGTCTCTACTGTTTGTTGATGATTGTGTGGAATGTGACTTTAACTTACCTTTTGCTTCTTGATGATAAATTGATAATCATCGCCAGCTTAATGTAGTCTTTATTCTTTAATCATTTTTTAGTTTATTGTTTTCTGTAAGCTTCTTTGGTCAATATTGTTAGGAGGGACTCTCATAGGTTTCCTCTTAATTGTTCTTTGTTGCTGTCCATGTGTTTTGATTGGTCTTTCTTCAGAGTACCTGATTTATGCATTTATTAGCTTATTATTGCTGATTTGACAGCCGATGAGCATGGTTCTGCCTGGTGTGGTGGGATTTAAGTTGTCTGGGAAGTTGCGTGATGGTGTCACAGCCACGGATTTAGTTTTAACAGTTACTCAAATGTTGAGGAAGCATGGCGTTGTTGGGAAGTTTGTTGAGTTCTATGGTAATTATCCTCCTGCTTATCTTACATTAAAGGATTATCGAGTATGTATTGTCTGGCTGCTGAAATATGTGGTTTCAGGTTCTGGTATGGCTAAATTATCATTGGCTGATCGGGCAACCATTGCAAACATGTCTCCCGAATATGGGGCAACAATGGGTTTCTTCCCAGTAGATCATGTTACTCTAGAATATCTTAAGTTAACTGGAAGAAGTGATGATACGGTGAGTTCCTACCTAGTCCATTTTGAGCTTTTGGGAATTATCCGTGAATGCTTTGTAAAAAAGACCTAATACGCTTATGTGATATGGCTTCTGTGTTATGTAGGTGGCAATGATTGAAGGATATTTGCGAGCAAACAAGATGTTTGTTGACTACAACGAGGTATTTTTTTAAAAAAGACTTTCCTTACATTGTGGCATCCTTTTTTTTTGTTGTGTGGTGTTGGGGGGGGGGTTTCAAGTTGATTATATCAGTAAATCTGGCTTCAAAATTTTGATTTGTCAGCCTCAACTGGAGAGAGTATATTCATCTTATCTGGAACTTGACCTTGATGGGGTTGAACCTTGTGTCTCTGGACCAAAAAGGTAAATTTCATAGTTTAGGCATAGTTATCTTTTAGCTATCTTATATTCATTAGTTTTAATGTCCAATCATGTTTCTCTTAGGCCTCATGATCGTGTTCCTATAAAAGAAATGAAGGCTGATTGGCATTCATGTCTTGATAACAAGGTCGGATTCAAGGTAAGATATGAAGTAACTTTGCAGTGTCTTTTAACTTCTCGCTTACTCGGGTCTCCTCTGATGTGTGAATGGTGATTTTATTCTTTTTTTGGGTTAAATGTTACGCACCACAGTTCGTGTGAGACCCTTGAGTAACATTTATGTGGTGGCTTCATTTAACTATGCGTCAAGTTAGAAAAAATATCATCAATCCTTTGTGGTTTTCTAGCAGAATAAATTTCGTTATTCTACGCTTTGATCGTTTTTGCTTCCCCAGGGGTTTTCTGTTCCGAAGGAAGAACAGGATAAAGTTGTGAAGTTCTCATTCAATGGTCAGCCTGCTGAGCTTAAGCATGGTAGTGTTGTTATAGCCGCAATTACAAGCTGCACAAATACATCCAATCCAAGTGTCATGCTTGGTGCTGGTCTTGTTGCGAAGAAGGCATGTGAATTGGGGTTGGAGGTTAGTATTGGTCTTTGAAATTCTATTTGTTACCGCTTGATAATTTTGTATTAAGTGCATTGAAATTCTGGAGAGCCTTTTGCCTGCCTTGATTACTCTCCCTTGATTTCACAGTTTGACTTTGTTTTCCTTATAAAAGTCCTATTCTTATATTGATTATTTAACAGGTTAAGCCATGGGTTAAAACAAGTCTTGCCCCAGGTTCAGGAGTAGTAACAAAATATTTGCTCAATAGGTACTCTTCTAGAGTGATTTGGAATTTCTACAAAATATTTATTCATTGATCCCAGTTGGTAAAATTATTTCTCTGCTTTCATGTTAGTGGCCTGCAAAAGTACTTGAACCAGCAGGGTTTCCATATTGTCGGCTATGGGTGCACAACTTGCATTGGAAATTCTGGGGACCTTCAAGAATCAGTTTCTTCAGCAATTACAGAAAATGGTATATAAATTATTTGCATATTTTTCTGTGGGCAGTGCAAATGTGAGATTACTAAGTTCATGTATCTCCCCCCCCTCTCCCCTCCTACATAGAAAATGAAGGTGAATTTGAGAATACTAGCATGCCTTTGCTGTACGTTTAATGTGGAGTATTTGGTGGTTTTGCGTTGATCGTCTTTGCTCTCATCCTTACTATGGTGTGTATGTTAACCCTTTATATTCGTTTACTGTTTCCAAACATGGCTTGGTACTCCAGGTGCTCTGGTGAAGTTGATGGAAAGTTCACCCATGATGTACTTGCAATAAAGGGACGATCTAGTTGTTCCTTGATTCTGCAAACAACTGTATAGTGCTTGGATTATCAATCTCTGTAGATTTTGTAGTCTGAATAGTTTTCCAAAATGTTAGAAGTTCGTGTTACGTGCTTCTTTTGCTTTATTATGCTTATAAAAATAAGAATTTTCAAGGACCTTCTGATTGACTTTATAGTGTGTATATGTTAACGGGGGAGATGGTCAAGGGTACATCTGTTGAATTGCAGAATCCCATTCCATATGGAGCACAACCAATAGTGACTAAGAAATAAGAAGCTAACTTGCTTTAGGGTGTATTTGGATTGGTTTTTTGTTTGAGAATTTGACTCGGGGATTGAAAAAGTGAATTTTATATGAGAGAGATGTGGGACCCAAACTGAGAAATTTGTATTAGAGATTGTGAGAATTTTGTGCACAAATTTTGTCGGTTGGGCTTTATCTACTACTCTCTGTTATCCAGGAATGCGCAGGAGAATGCACTTTAATAATTTCCCATTCGTGCTATTTGTATGTTTCGATATCCAATAATTGTCTATATTTCTGATGCTCATCTAATTTCCCTTGCAGACCTTGTTGCTGCAGCTGTCCTTTCTGGTAATAGGAACTTTGAGGGTCGTGTTCATCCACTGACAAGGGCCAATTACCTTGCCTCGCCCCCCTTGGTTGTTGCATATGCACTAGCTGGCACGGTATGTTGTTCAAGTGAATAAGATGATATTCAAAACTGAATCCTACCTAATCCTATATGCATTATAAGTCTTGTCTGGGGAATCAGAAGTTGCTTAAGACACTATTTGACATGGATATTTCATATTTGTATAAAGCCCATCTTTATGAAGGCAATTTCCAGTTCCTCTAGCCTATTTAATTGATTGAAATTGCTACAGGAAAAAATCGTGGTAGTCTTGCCTGTCCCACTATGTTTTTTTAGTATTTGATTAAACTCTCTTTTTAAGGAAATACATATGTTTTTCATATGCCAGTCGGTTCTGATGCAAGCATAAATTTTTTGAGTACTGATTGATCCGCTCAAATATCTTTTAGGTTGATATCGACTTTGAGAAGGACCCTATTGGAACTGGAAAAGATGGGAAAAGTGTTTATTTCAGAGACATCTGGCCTACTACTGAAGAAATTGCCCAGGTAGTACGACATTCTAATAACATTTTCCTCTCTATTAGTTTTCAACTGATGATATTGACTGTTGTCTAATTGCATACGTCACTGTTATAGGTAGTCCAATCTAGTGTGCTCCCTGAGATGTTTAAGAGTACCTATGAAGCTATTACAAAGGGCAACCCACTTTGGAATGAACTTTCAGTCCCATCATCAAAGCTTTATTCTTGGGACACAAACTCTACTTATATTCATCAACCACCGTATTTCAAGGACATGACCATGGATCCACCGGGTCCTCGTGCAGTGAAGGATGCATACTGTTTGCTGAACTTTGGTGACAGTATCACCACCGACCACATCTCTCCGGCAGGAAGCATCCACAAGGATAGCCCTGCAGCAAAGTACTTGATGGAGCATGGGGTTGATCGCAGGGACTTCAATTCTTACGGTAGTCGTCGTGGCAATGATGAAATTATGGCTAGGGGTACCTTTGCCAATATTCGGATCGTCAACAAGCTCTTGAATGGAGAAGTAGGCCCAAAAACTATTCACATCCCAACCGGAGAGAAGCTGTCTGTTTATGATGCAGCTATGGTAAGTATCTTAATCTGTCATGACTCATCGACTTGACCTGTGTGAATGGTGTGATTTTGATGCCCTCCTATCAAAGACTGAACCCATTATTTCGCTCTAATTTCCCCAGAGATACAAGAGCGCTGGTCAAGACACCATAATTTTGGCTGGAGCAGAGTACGGAAGTGGTAGTTCTCGAGACTGGGCTGCCAAGGGCCCAATGCTACAAGTAAGTTGTGAATACCATTGAGGATTTCTTTCAAAACATTTTCAAGTATGGTTGATTAATCCCTTTTTAACTATTGTTTGCATTTTGTTTATCAGGGAGTAAAAGCAGTGATTTCAAAAAGTTTCGAAAGAATTCATCGCAGCAACCTTGTGGGAATGGGCATTGTTCCGCTTTGTTTCAAGGCAGGTGAAGATGCAGATACACTAGGCCTGACAGGTCATGAGCGTTACACTATACATCTCCCAGAGAAAGTCAGTGACATAAGGCCTGGCCAAGATGTTACTGTGACCACTGATGATGGAAAGTCGTTCACTTGTGTAGCTCGTTTTGATACAGAGGTATGCAACAGAGCATGTTTAAACTTTTCAAGTAGTTCCATGTTAATGAAAGCTTTAAATTATCCGGTTTTGTGGTCATATCTGTAGTTCGTTTCGATACAGAGGTATGCAGCAGGACATGTTTAAACTGTTCAAGTAGTTCCATGTTGATGAAAGCTTTAAATTATCCGGTTTTGTGGTCATATCTGTAGTTCCAACACTCTTTGAGGCTGCCTATAATTATAATAAAAAATGGTTATGCTTGATGAGCATCCATTAGTAGTTAAGAAAGATGAACGTCTATATTTCTCCATAACTTCATTGGATTGCCTTTGCAGGTTGAGTTGGCATATTTTGATCACGGTGGCATCCTTCCGTACGTGATCCGGAACTTGACCAAACAGTGATGCAGAATGGGAATATTTGAGCGCCTTGGTTGACCATGCGTCCAGAGTAGTGAGCTTGGACCGAGGCTTTCAGAAGATGAGACAACACAGTTCTTTTCGTAGCATCAGATGGTTTATTTTGAGAAGTCGTCCACCCTTTCATCTGTCAATAGACAACTAAGAATAATGAAGGGGAGTCCATATTCATTCGTTGATGGTTTGCAACGAAGAATTTTTAGCCTCGAGTAGGCGTTTTTACTCTTTTAATGGATCTTTCAAAGACTTGCTAGGGGGTGTTGGTGGAATAATGCTTTGTAACTGTTGATACAAATTTCACATTGCAATGATTTTCAGCAGCCGTTTTTTCTCTTTCATTTACTGTGTGCATTAACAATTTTCGTTCAATCATTTTCCAGAAAATATTGCTTCTGAAAATTATATGTGGGCTTTGCAGTGATGTAGATTACTTGCTTCTGCAGGTTGTCTGACGAAATCGGATTTTTGGCAGCAAAACAAGGGTTAGTTGAGTGCTGATATTTTTAAACTATAATGTTTCATTTTTCCTTTAAAGCCTCTTTAATTCCGTCTAATTCGTTTACTTGGAACATTATAGCATGAAATAATGAAATATAATGTGTAGGCTGGCCTTCAATACGAAAAAGCAACTTGCTTCCCTAAAAATATTTATCCATTGGATAAAAATATCAAAAGAGACAAAAAGAAGTTGAAATTAAAATATTTTTACGCATTCCTGGACAATGATGGATGGAGTTAGGATGGCCTGCCTCTGAAATTTGTAAATCACAATGAAGGATCGGTCAAGTCTAATTAAGGTCTATTCTGTCATGGAACCAGGTCCATTGGACCATACGGTCCAGATTTGACAACATCACTGCATTTCATTCTCTCTCTTCATTCTGCAGGGATGTGGCCAAATCTGGACTACATGGTCCACATGGACCCGGTCCATATCAGATATTTCCCTAATTAATGGATCCAATCCCAATCAATAACAATTATTTTTTTATATGTTTGTCAAAATGTCTGAAAACAAATATTAAAGAGAGTGCATTTTTTATTATGACTTGCGTCACATTTTTAATTGAGCTGATTTTCTCAAAATTTTGATTCCATGCTGGAAATTGTACTAAGGCGGGTTTGAAGATCAAAATTTAATGTATGACGTTTATTTCCTTCCTCTAATGGTCACCGTTCCAAATTTCTTTTTATTACACACCCCAAACAATTTGTGTTTGGTGAAGGTAGTCCTTCCGTCCAATTCTATTACGGAAAAAATGAATTTTGAATTATTATTTTCAAGTTGTTACGAAATGACCATTTTACTCATTTCCTTCATCTCCACCCTCCCTCTCCTCCACCTCAAGCCAGTCCCACCACCAGCCTCACCTGCGAATTTCAGAACAAAAAATTGTGGGAAATTGTCAAATTGATCTCTAGAATTATAAAATTGTAATAAGTATATACAAGAGTTATTAAATCCCGATTAGTAAGACCAAAAATTCAACAAATCAAAATTTTCCATTTTCTTCCCACCCCCTCTTGTTGCACCGCCACCGCCACTAGAAGCATCGCTCTTGCCATGGCTGTCCCCGCCTGATATAATCCCATATGGTACAGTAATACATAAAAGGTATAAGAAACACTCCCCAATCTCCATTATGAAAACAAGCCCATATTTCCATCAAGAAATTCCCTTTACTAAAAGAAATAGCGGAAGCGTTATCTGAAAAAGGAAATCTTCTAAGTTTATTGTAACTGAAAAGGAAATTAAAAGTTTCAACGGAAATAACTAAAAAAGAGAAAAACAGTGTTTATAATCTAGCAATTTAGGATCACTTCGTATAATCCCCATCCCAGGTGCCATAATCATAGTAAAGATCTTCACCTAAGTCATCTACAAAATAAAAAAATTGGATATGAACTGAGCTCTTGTACTCAGCAGGAACCTAAAACAGTAATAAAGATAATAATGACATAACAGAAACAGAGACATTAGAAACAGATACAAATAATGCAGATGCCCGTTTCCCAAAATACCCCTATTAAGTATATGCAAATGACTCATCCCAAGTTTAGCAAGACTCATAACTTAGTGCAGGACAGTGCAGTGCAGTACAGTACATAATATGTCAGAACAGAACATATGGTTCAGAACATAACAGAACAGTGGACCGCACAACTGCGATATTCAGAAAAATGGATTTAAAACTCGTGCAAAAGTGCACCAAAACATTACCCAACATCCCTAACTCATATGGGACCAAATAGACTCCAAGCAACAACATATAATGACCAAAACCATAACGAACACATAGAATGCAACAATTAAACAAATAACCACCTTCTTCGCACCTAAACGATTCCATAACTGAGTATACGACAAGCACCACGTGTTGCCCATTCGGTACACCCAATTACATACTCGTCTGAGATACTTAGAACGTAGCTATCTAATATGACACGAATCCCACCACATGAGCTCACATATCTAATATATACTACTCAGTAATAAAGGCAATGGTCCCAGTTATAAACCAAACTAGGACGGTTTCAGTAAACTCGTGGGTTCGGATTCTCCCCCAAACTACATGACACCGATTTTAAGGTTCAATCCTTACATTGTCTCATCATCCCCAACGGGGACTGCACAAAACCACTACCGTACCTAATGATTAGCCCAATTAAGTATGGGCCACATAACATAACATAACAGAAGGCCTCTTGGGGTCACAGGACAAAGAGCAAGACAGAAGGCAAACTGAATCTGCTAACTAGCGATCCTAGATATAAGCTCAATAGGGGCGATGACTCGATCGACCAAACCAACTAGGACAAAACAAGGACACCAAACAAGACTACCCCAAATAAGACCCAAATAAAATTAACAAAGAGGCAAATACAATACAGTTACAGAACAGTATAGTACAGAAACAATTTATAAATATGTTTAACAATAAATGAAAGCAATTGAAAACATTTTATATGGCATACTCAATTTACCCAATAATTCCGTAATTCAATTACACAACAATGAATTCAAAAATCCAAGAATCAATGATCAAACAATTTAGGCAATTGAAATCCCCAAATACAGCAATTCATATAAGAACAGAAATTCAACTGTAATCAGAATTCAGAACAGAAATTAATAATCGAAAGAGAGATCCCTACTGTTATGGTGATAAAACGAGGAAAAGAAATCTGAAAATCAGCCTATGGGTAGAACGCTTCTGGGGCAATAACTCGCGATCCGAGTACTCGGCTGGTAATCCGTCTGCTTTGCCTCGAAGATCATTCGAATATCTTTGATTCGGTATATCCCGCGATGAAAACTTGATCCCGAAACTCCTTCAATTGTTGTGTCGAAGTCCGGGACAAAATATTTTAAAAATCCTTTTTTTTTTCCTTCTTTCTCGCCATCCCGGCTCCTATGCTGAACAAACTTTGTTCAATATGTGCGGGCCGCACTGTGAGCGGTTGGATCAAGCAATTTTAATCTAACGGCTAGATCAAAAGTAGGGGTATAAAAGGATATAATTGTTTGGCTGCCCATATAAGCGGGAAAAATAAAATTTGAATCCCCTTTTTCTATCTCCTTTCCTTTTAATTGGTAAAAGAGATTTTCAGATCCCTAAAATCTCTCCAATTTCATCTCTTTCCTCCTCTTGAGGCTTCATCATCTTCTCTCCATGTTAATCGTGTTCAATCTCTTTCTTCTCGACGATACATATGAAGTATTAGCCACAACATTATCAGGTATTATTTGAACAATCTTTTCTTCAACTAATTTTCAATATTTTTTTTGTATTTTCTCTCTCAAATCTTACCCAAATTTTCTCTTTCTTTGAACACAGTTGGGAAGAAATTGAAAAAGAAACACAGTTGATTTCTTCTACAGAAAAGATGTCTATAAGAGAAATATAAAGGATTTTTGCAAAAAAAAATTTGACTTTCCTGAAAAATTTAAATTGTAGTTTGTTTTATGAATGAAAGGGAAGGCTAAATTATGGACAAGTTTTGATAAGTGCTTCATGTCAAATAATTGTCAATTCTTTGCTTTTCTGGTGTTTTTTTTTCTTTTTGATTAACTGTTGAGGAGAACGTTAAGATATCTGACAAGAGATCAAGTTTTTTATTATTTTTGAACACCTGTTATTTGTCACAGAATACATGTTCTTTGTCATAGAAAAGCCGAACAAGTGTTTATTAACGCAACCTTGGTTTCAGCTCTATTTTTTGGTTTCAACCATCACCAAGAATCATGCATATTTGGTGTTGCACTCGTGATGGTGGAAATGGAGTTCAAGGAAGAGGTTAAAGAGATTTGTAAAGTTAAAAAGGCAGTAGGGTGAAGCATATTGAACAGCGAGAAAAAGATGCAGAAGACAAGGGCCAAGCATATTAGGCAGCGAGTAAACGAGGCAAAAGACACTTCCTACCTAGATGAAGAAAACATTCATCTCAGACTTTGAGCATTAGATATCTTAAATATGTAGCTTGTTGGTGTTGAACACCTTAAGCATTAAACTAGTTATTTTTTTGGGCAAATTCATTGTTCAATTAAGTTGTTTTATGATATTGAACACTCATTTTTTTAGTGTGAACACCTGTTTTTTGTGTGTGAACACCTATTTTTTTAGTATGAACATATGTTCTTTGAGTGTGAACACTTATTTTTTTTAGTGTGAACACCTGTTATATTATTAAGAATACATTTTGTATTGGTTATGAACACCTATTGTTTTGGTTATGATAATCAATGTACTTTTTTAAGTCTACGAACACTTCTTTTAATATTTTGATCTCTTGTTTTTTTGTAATATAAACATGTTTTATTAGTGTCAACACATGTTCTTGTGCAAGGAACACATGCTTTGTTATTTTTAACACATGTTCTTGTACTCTAAACACATATTCTCGTGCGTTGAACACATGTTATGGTGTTCTTAACACATGTTCTTCAAAATATTCATTTATTCGGGAGTGAACTCCTAAAATTGTTATTTTTCTTCTATATGAAAGATATGTCGTAGTTCTTGATTTAAAATTTTAACCCATCTTTATTAAGACTCGAAAAATTTATTTGGGGAAAACACCAAAATTCTGATTAAAAAATGTTCAAGATGATTTTGGCTTTGGTACAAAGTTGTAGACATTGAAGAAAAATCATAGAAAAATAATTGATATGGAAATTGAAAAATGATGAGGAAAAAGAATAGAGTTTTGAGTATTCTTTTATTTAAAAAAAAAAAATCTTTATTAAATTACTTATATACCCTTTTCACTATCATTTAAATCGCATCCGTCGATTCAAATTTTTTTTTAAATCAACGGTAAAATTTATATTTCGTACGTGCAAATTAAAGGCTGTTCTGCACAAGAGCCGGATTGCTTTATCACATGGCTGAGAGCCGCCATCTCACTATCTCTTCGTTTTCGTCGTGGCTCCAGTGCGGACCCTCAAAATTCTGTACGGTGCGGGCCACGATCTCAACCGTTGGATTTTATACTTTTTGATCCAACGACTGTATCAAAATAGGGGTATTTTAGGGATAAACTTTGCGTGTTACTTTTTGTTCCCGAGGGGAGAGAAAAGTTGCGGCTGAACAAAAACAAATGTTCTTCTTTAGAGAACACATGTTCTCTAACCAAAAACATGTGTTCTCTAACCAAGAACATGTGTTTTTGTTCAGCCGCAACTTTCTCTCTCCTCCTCGGGAACAAAAAGTAACACGCAACCGTCACATTGATTGGATTACCGAGGAGGAAAGAGAAAAGTTGCGGCTGAACAAAAACACATATTCTTCGTTACCAAGAACATGTGTTCTCTAACGAAGAACATGTGTTTTTGTTCAGTCGCAACTTTTCTTTCTCCTCGGGAACAAAAAGTAACACGCAAAGTTTATCCCTAAAATACCCCTATTTTGATACAGTCGTTGGATAAAAAAGTATAAAATTCAACGATTGAGATCGTGGTCCGCACCATACGAAATTTTCAGAGTCCGCATAAGAGCCGCGACGCTTGCCCTGTACTTTTTTTTTATTTCCCTCTGTCTTTTCCTTCCTGTGCGGCTGAGAGGACCCTCTCTTTGTGCGTTTTTGGTTTGACACGTTTACCATTTTTATTTCCCTCTTTGTCTTTTCCTTCCTGTGCGGCTGAGAGCCCCCCTCTTTGTGCTTTTTTTGGTTTGACACGTTTACCAAGATCCCTGCCCACGATTTGCTAGAGATAATTTCTTTTTTTTTTTTTTTTGCCCTTTTTGCTCCCTTATCCCCACGAAATGCCTTTCCTTCTTTTTATTTGTTTTGTTGCCTTGCACGGGTTCCCTCCCCCACGCACACACGTTTTGCCCATATATTTTATTATTCTAATCCCAAATAAATTCCCATATATTTGTTTTGAACTGTACAGATATGGAGAGAAAAGTTGCGGCTGATTTAACTTTTTTCTCTTCAGATCTGAACCGTTAAAAAATATCATCCGACGGTTGGGAGCGTGTTCCGCACCATACGGAACAAAAGGTGTTCCGCATAGGAGCCGGGAGCCAATAAATGTATACGAAATAAAACACGTAACATGTTATATAATTAATGAATACGTAAATACGTAATCATACGAAATAAATTATACATACATAGTTAATCATGTAAAAATGAATTACACGTCAAAAAATTATACATCTGCATTTCCTCTTTCGTCATGATAATTTAAGTGAAGAAAACTTGAAAATTAATATCCGCATGCATGCAATTTTGGAGGAGAACTAAAAAAAGGAATTAATATTGTGATAATATCAAGTCGGAAAAAAGGACAATTATTGCTATGGCATTGTACAAGTCCTCTGTATCAAATCTTGTATAAAAATCATAGTTAATTTTGGTATTTTCAACAAAGAAAGATGTAAGTTTGGTCTGCATCCATTCGGACTTGTTCATCAAAGTCGTGGCTTCATAATTATTGTACCATCAAATCCATAGGTCAATCCCTACTCAATTCGATGTCAGAGCTTCTTAAAGTTACAGTTATCACATTCATGTTGATCCATTTTCTTTTTCTTTATCCTCTTAGATTTTTTTATTTATTATTATTATTATATATTGGGGAGGGGATTTTTGGGGACGTATTCGAACTTGGAACACTACGGTCATCAGGACCAATGTTTTGAAATTTGGACCGGACCGACCAGTCAGATCGTCGACCGGACCTCCGAACGATCCGGTTAGATGTCAAAATCCGTTTTCGTAAAAAATGTTCTAATTTCACTGATTCGGTGTACCTGGCTGGTCCGACCGGCCAAACCGTAAACCGGAACGATTTTGGAAAAACCGGCCGAATAACAAAATCACTTGTTCCTAACCGCCTCACAACTTCTAAAACAAAAAAAAAGAGCTGAAATCCCTCCAAAATCTCTGGAAAAAAATTGGATTATTATTGTGTCTGAAGTTGTGATGATGGCCAAAAGAATAGTATCATCTGTACCAAGTCACAAAGTAAAAGTAATGAAACGAGGAATTAGAAAGACAGAGAAAAAATCTCTACTTTTTTTTTAATTTTTCTGTATAAAAAAGGGAAGACGAAGAAAAATAGAGAGAGAGGTGGCGGGGCGGTGGCGGTTCACGACAGAAGGGAACGGGGAGTAGAAGAAAAAAAAAAGAGGGCGGTGGCGGTGGCGGTGGCGATTCACGACAGAGAGAAGGAGAGGAGGAGGAAAAAAAAAGAGCGGTGGCGGTTCATGGCAGAGAGGAGAGGAGAAGAAAAAAAAGTGAGGGAGGTGCGGCAGAGAGAAGGAGAGGAAGAGAAGGAGAGGAGAAGAGGGGAAGGGCGCCGCTGGAGAAAAGAGGAGAAGGTAATGATAGGGTTTTCTTCCTCTAGGGTTGGATAAGAGACTTTATATATCTAGGACTAAAATGGCAATTAAAATATGATCACATAAGCTCTACAAAATAACTATAGTATAAACAAGTCCTAAAAGTCTATTTTCAACATCTAGTTGGATATTAAAATTAAAGGAGATATTTAAAGAAATAATTAAGATAAAATATATCTGAATTAGCTTTATATCAACGAGATGTTTATTTAGAAAATTTTACATTAGCTTTATTTTTTTATTAATAGTATATATTATATATTTTTTAATATTTATGATGTCACCGGGTTGATGAACGGGTCGATGACGGTCCGACCAGTGACCCGTGACCCAGTAACTTTTCCGGGTCAATATCCGGTCCGGGTTTCAAAACATTGATCAGGACGATGACTCTAATGCGGAACGGGGTAATTTTGCATGTGCGGAACTTCACTCGTCCATTGAATTAAAATTTTAACAGTCAAAATTAATTTAAAACAAGTTAGCGTTCCGTATGTACAGGAAAAAGTTGTTCCGCATAAGATCCGGACTGGGTCATCAAGTAGACCAGGCTCGACTATGTGAGTGTCTAAAATGCTTGATCGAACAGAGTCTCCAAAATTTGGGGCCCCAATTTTTTTTACCTATATATATATATATATATATATATATGTATGTGTGTGTGTGTGTGTGTGTGTGTGTGTGTGTGTGTGTGTGTTTTCTTAAAAATGATAAGAATTGTTCATCACTTACTCAGTATAAAAAATTCATCGATCGAAGTTGCAGTGCAAAAATTATGGAGGAGGAAGAAGTAAATGTTTTGGGCACAATAATTTAGGGTGAGCTATATTATATTTTAACAATTTTTATAAGTTATACTTTAAAAAAATGTAAAGACCTAGCATTGATAAATATGATCTCAATACTATTCGAAACTGCTCAAGATAGATCTTACGCCACTGCGCTAAGCCCTTGGACTTATCTTCTTAGATCTTGGTGGAATACAATAGAATTAGAAAGAAATACCATTCTAAAAAGGACATTGCTAGGCTACTAGAATTATTGACTAAAAGATTGACTCAAATAGTGTCTTTGGACCTTTTTGCCCTTATAGTTGGGTGAATCCCTTATACTAGCAGGGGTAAGATAGTCATTTAACACCATCAATTTGGGGTTTAGGATTTTTATCCCCAAAATTTTAATAGAAAAGCATTTTCCTTCTAAAAAAAGACAAGTAATTAAACTATACTTCTTGCTATTTATAATTTGAATAAAGGAAATAATTCAAAAAATTAGTTTATTCTAAAATTATTGAGCGTAAGCATTTAATGGTCAACTGTTTTCTCACTCCAGACTTTCGAGATTCGACTAAAACAATATAAATATAGACGCTTTAAAACAATTTCATACCTTATGAAATTGATGAGCAACCAACTCACGACCTACTTACTAGTTACTATTATATACATTACAAGTTACATTCTTAAACCTGTTTAGATTCATTTTTTGTTCCAGTGTTGATGGAATTCGTTGAATCAATCTGAATTGTCAGGTTTGATATGATAATTGAGAAATCGTTAAAGGATAATTTTGTGATTAGTTTTTCTAATTAATTATTTTAATTATTGAATCATACGATTTAACAATTCAGATTAGTTCAACACTATATTAAAATCATACAGATTCTTTTACCTTCTAAAATGCTACTCCCTCCATTACTAAATATAAGACTCTTTAGACAATTTGAGAAAATTAAGGAAGTTGTTATTTTCACTTAAACTTCCAATATTACCCCCCACCCTCCCTCTCTCTCTCACTTCTATGTCATAAAGAAAGAAAAATGTTGAGGGTATAATTGGAATAAATTGTTGACAACTAATAAAAGAATCTTAAACGACAATTAATTTGGATACCTAGATATCTCCTAAACGACAATTAATATGGAATGGAGGGAGTATATTTTAAAAATTGGACCTATTTGTTCTAAAAGGACTAGAACCAATCATAAAGGTAAAGGAGAGCATTTCTATTTTAATTTTGAGAAAAAATATGTTTACACCCCTTTTTTTTCGCACTCCCTCTTCATATGCAAGTAACTATGGTCAGGTCAAGAAGGTCGTGGCCCAGTGGGGTAACCCTTAACCTGCGACCGAGAGGTCCTAGATTCGACATCCGCTTTCTACGTGAGGCAAATAAAACTCTCTATGAGAGAATTAAGGTGCTGACCCCAAAAAAAAAAAAAAAAACAGTAACTATGGTCAGAAACACGAACACGGTCGAAAACTGATAAAAAACACATAAACATGAACGATAACATGGTCAAAATCCACCGCGTGTCCAGACTTCTGCGGAACACCCTTCCATCGCGTGTCCAGTTGCACGTGCCCAGGACATGTAGTAAAAAATCTGCCAAGTTTATTTTATTTTTCAGACCTAATTGTTTGGATTCAAATGATTCTTTAATATTTGGCAAATTGGCTCTACGAGTTCAAAAATAATTTTACTTTGGTGATTTTTATCCAAAATCTATGTTTTTACAAAAGTAGGTATCAAAACAATTTATGTTTGGAGGAGAGGGTCCTTCCGTAAAAAATCTCATCAGTCAACTGTTTACTTAAAATTTGAATTTGGTCAAACAAAAATTAATGAGGGTATTTTTGAGATTTTACATTACCCTTAAAACCACTCCTACCCTCCCCCTACCTCGACTCCACCCTACCCTACCCCTGCTTCATCTTCTTCCTCCTCCCTTCCCTGCCTAACCCCTCCCGGGAAACATACCACCTTCTTCTCTTTGCCATCACTAATCAGAATAACAAAAACTAAGTAGACCTATATAACAACATCCAAAGCAATGTAAATTAATGGATACATCAAGAAACTGGTGAATTATCTACTTCATTATCCTATCCTCAAAAATAAAAAAATAAAAAACACAACATTTCTCTCCATACTGATCAGAACCACATATTAAGATATGGGATTTCCTAAAATTTTCCATTTTTCATGAAATTATCACATCAAATTCAACTTTAAATAGATTTTTCATAACTTTCAACTATAAAACAAGCTCAAATGAAAACATCAACAATTATATATCCCAAAAACACTTATTCCTTTTATTCAGCGGTGATGGTGGCGGCGGTGGACAGTGGTGGTCTATTTCGGAGGGGGGTTACGGGGGAGGGGAGGGACTTAGGCGGGGAGGGGAGAAGGAGGAGGAAGATGAAGAAGGGGGTAGGGTAATGTAGCATGGGGTGGAGAGGGGCGGCTAGGGTGGTTTTAGGGGGTTAATGTAAAATCTCAAAAATACCCTCATTAGTTTTTCTTTGACCAAATTCAAATTTTAAGTAAAAACGGTTGACTGATAGGGATTTTGGACGGAAAGACCCTCTCCGCCAAACATAAATTGTTTTGATATCTACTTTTGTAAAAAAAATAGATTTTGGACAAAAATCACCAAAGTAAAATTGTTTTTGGACCCATAGAGCCAATTTGCCTTAATATTTCATCTATAATTCAGAAGATTTTCCTAATTATTAGGAAAATTAGAAAATTTCTTGACTGATTTTTTTTTTTTTGGTAAATAAAAGTTCGAGTGGGTTGACTCCAGGTCACTACTGCGGGTCGAGCGGGCCACAGAGATCGTATGTCGACTACTGAGAGTGCTTTACGGATCGCCCACTAGCACGAGCTCTCGCGTCGCGGCGAGATTGAACAACAGCGCTGTAGGGACGAAGCAACTCGCTTCTAGCGTAGCTAACTTGTGTTGGTATTCTTGACTGAAATTTTGTAAAGAGAAAAACGTGTTTTTACAAGAACAAAGCAAAATGAGGGTATGGGGATAGATGCCATGTCAATTTTTTCTTAGGCTAATAATAGAATCTAAATATCCTTTTATTTTTATTATTATTAATGAATAAATCCAAAATATCCAATGTATACCATAAATGTGAAAGAATGACCACACCACACACCCCCAATAATAGAAGAACAATTATGATATAGGCAGATTTGCTAAAATGGTTAGTGGGATCAAACATAGTCACATTCAATAGCATGCAGTTTTGATTAAAATAATAAAAATACTCCCCCTTTTGGTGAGTTTTTTGAGGCGTTTTTATTTTTTTTAATAAAAAAAAGTGATGTGGTTGATTGTGGACCAAATGGTTCACAATTCAACATATAACCCATATCTATATCAGAATTTTACATAATAGAAAGATAGCCCATATCTAAAGTATCCATTTCCCCCTTTTTGACCGGCACTCCCCCTATTCCCCCCCTTTTCTCTCTCTTCTCTCTCTTCCCTGCTCTTCCTGCTTTTTTTCTCCCCTGCTACTGGCCAGATTTGGCTATTGGCTATTGGCTCCGGCTAATGATCAAATCTTGATCATTTTATTCCATTTATATTACTTTATTTTATACTACGAATTATATGAAACCTTTTTTTAGAATTTTTTTCTTCAAGATTCAAGACACAATGGTTATATGAGTCTCAGATCTTCACAGATCTAGACTTTTTTTCTATGTTTGTAGGAGGATTTGTTCAACCCGGACTAGATCTAGGCCCTTTATCAATTTTTTACATCTTTCCGAGGCAATTTGTAGGACGGTTGATAAGCCCATGGTCCTATAAATTGTCGACCCCTAAGGAAGATGTTGAAAGTGATATTCTCCTGTCCCTGTGGATCAATGATTGCGATGAAGATGCTTTGAAGAAGAAGATTATGTTTTTGTTTAGTTTGCTAGTTTTTCTAGTTATTTTTCCTAACCATCCAAGTTTTCTTGAGTGTGTCTTTTGTCTGTTATCGTGATTTTTTAAATTATTATATAACTTTTACTTTCCGTATTTTCAAATTTTCCTTTGATTGTAATGACTTCGTCTATTTGTGATAATGAAAACTAAATTTATTCAACAAAAAAAAAAGTACCCAGTTCCCCCACTAAGCACTGTCAACCAGGTACGAAGACAGTGGGCGGGGAGTTAGTCGCCCCCGAAATTTTTAAAAATATTACTAGGCATAATAAATTTTATATGTAGTTCAAAATATTTTATCAGTTTCGCCCCAAGATTTTTTTTTTATCATTTTTATATGTAATTTAATTTCTTTCATTGCAATTTTTGCTTTTGTAGCTAAATTTAGAAACTCGTCCTCTGCTGCCAACCCATACAAGATTAAGCTTACCCATTGTTCTACACAGCACCTGGTTTCATGCTTCTCATCCAAAATCTGGCAGCTTCATTTTTTTTTTCTTTAAAATTTATTATAATGAGGACAAGATGTCGAACTCAGTACGTATTGTTTTGAGTTGAGTACGCTAAGTTAAACATGCTAATCTTCTCTTATATCTAACAGCTTTTTTTTTTTTATTATTAATGAAAACATCTAACAACTTATTTAACGTTTTATAGTCTAAATATGTTTTAGATCAAGATTAACAATTATGTTACAAAACGATGTTTTGTATAAAATACAATTTCTGTATAATAACACTGATAAATTGCAAATTGATACATAAAAGTATAATATAATAAAAAACTTGCTCCATGAGCAAATTCATCAAAGTTGCACTAACTGCCAAGGGGTTTACTCAAGTGGTAAGAGTTAAGGGTTCAAACACTGTCAAGTGAAGAAAAAAATGACAATAAGTCGCATGTTTATAAGGATTATTTTTAAGGAAATTAAAGTGTCATTAAAAATTTTAATCGAATTAGTCGATAAAATGTCTAACTACCGGTAAAAAAACAAAAAAAAAGTTTGGCTAATTGATGCAAAAGTTGGGGAGATGGCCACTTCAACTTTGTCATACTATGGTTGAATTAAAGTTTCAGTTTAATACTAATACTCTTTTTCAGGGGGATTGCATTAGTATGGCATGGGTTTAGTATAAGGGTCATGATATGGTAGTGGAAAAAGTGGGAGAAACATTTCTGTCCAGGACGGAAGTGCAAAGCGCCCAGACGCTTAATACTAATACTCTTTTTCAGGGGGATTGCATTATTATGGCATGGGTTTAGTATAAGGGTCATGATATGGTAGTGGAAAAAGTGGGAGAAACATTTCTGTCCAGGACGGAAGTGCAAAGCGCCCAGACGCGCCTTGCCACGTCAGCCAGGACATCTTGCCCTGGCAGTGCCTTGTGCCAAAAAAATTTTACCCACTTCCGTCCTGCCCTGGCAGTGTGTTGTGTCAAGAACACTCAGTTTTTTTTTTGAGTAGTGCTAGGTGGCTAAGTCTTAGTCAATTAATTGACTAAATTGGTGGCAAAATGGTAAATAAGTGGGTGAATCCCTTATACCAACCGGGGTGAATAGTGTTTAATTTGGGTTTTTAGCCAATTTTGCTTAGCCGAAAATCATTTTCCTTTTTTTTGTTACATTTATTTGAGCTGGTATTTTTACAATATAAATAAATCAACAATAAACATTACTTAACAAATTCGGAATAAGAGAAATAACAAAGTGTTATACCATAAAAGTCTAACAACATTCCAAAACAAAATAAAATATGTTATAATGTACAATAATTTAAATTGTTAGAAATAACAATGAAATGAAAGATATGATTACAAAATAATATAAAATCTATCTACGGCTCAGACGGGGTGTAACGGTCAGGGCTTCTTCTGTCTTCGCACAAATAGTACGTGTGGCCCGTTCTCGTTCGCACCCCGCTACCACGCTCCGTTACGATGAACTCCGCCCCTTCGGTGTCGATAAATATCGGCTCCTCGGGGTACCCAGGTTGGAAAGTTGGAGAGTGGTGCTGCGTCCGAGTGAGGTGGAGGCTGTACGAAGGAGATTCGCCAGAATATGCACCCGGCTGTGCCGAAGTAGATGGAATTTCCCCCCGGCTGAATACTGGAATAATAAGTACCGATGCTCGGGAATTGGTACTCATAGTGGGTGCCGATTTCAGCCGCACTGGGAATTGTGTGGGTACCGGAGACCCTGTTGGATCAGCCTCAGGTTGTGCCGGCTCCGGTGGCCGCCCCGTTGCCGAAGTTTCCTAGCTGCCAAGTCCTCCTGAGTGGCCTGCCAGTTCCTCCGAGTACCTTGCCTCCCCACCACAGACCTGCTCGGAACATGTTCCCTCGGCTGCGTCACCGGTTACAGAACTGTAGCTTCTGCTACATCTGCAGCGCGCGATCTGCACGATACCGTCCTCCCGGCCGCTACGAATGCATCTTTAATTATCTTTGCAGCCCAGGAGATGAGTGACTTGTATTGACTGTTTGTACGAGAGCCCGACCTCTCGAATTCCTCGAGCATCAGTTTGTTGGATTCCTCTTGCAACCTCAATAAAAATGTGTCAGTATATTGTATACCAGAAAAAATATTCTAGACAACGCAAACAAAAAACTTACAAAAATAGCCTCGGAAGTTGAGATGGGTTGAATGCCCATCGGGAGTGGCCCGACATCCTTGTTTCGGGGGTTTGTCAAGAGGTGAACGGTAATGCGATTGTACCATTCCATGTACTCACGGGTAGGTAGGATCACATTACCGGGTACCGGGATAGCGTCCGCCAGCGTATCCACCCGTTCAGCCCATAGAGCAATGTACGTGGCATGTTTATTTTCCCAGTCCCGAGCCGCTCCAGCCTTAAACGAGTGGACGTAGACGCCCTCATTGGTACCCTCCGCCACAGGTGGGATTGGTATCACCTGCTGGAATCCGAATTGCCTAGAAACCCGGTCCGGTATGTGGTACTCAACCACCTCAAAACAAACGAGCGGCGTACGAGCTCGGCATGTGGCTTGTAAGCCCCTCATCCCAAAGCAGCCCTCTCGGCAATAACCCAGTCAGGGTACGACCTCCACATGAACTGCCAATAAAAAGTGTAATTAGCATAAATCAATTGCTTTAATTTAAACATAAAATACGAAATTAAAGAAAATACTTACCCCCCTAGGCGTCCGTCGCTGATCCAGCTGATCTCTAAACACCGCAAGCTGCGCTTTGGGTGCGTTACGGAAACTCTGGCCCGTATTCCATCGTGACCCGTAAGCTCTCCCATCCTCGGGAATATCGTGCAGAGTCGGGCCGCGGTTCTGGGGCCGGAGACATGAGATGCGCTCCCACGCCCACAACTAGTACAGAAAAAACACGGAGTTAACAACAAATATTCAAAATACATGGAAGCAATAAAACCATATGAAAAAGTAAACAAACCTGGATTAGAAAGCAACATCCAGCTATGTCCTTAGACATGGCCTGAGCAGAGGTGCACATCTGTCGGTACAGATGTGCAAGGACGACGCTAGCCCATGAATGCTGGTCCTCTGCCAGGATCCCGTCGCTGATGGTGAGGAGATACCGCATGTTCCCCCCGCAACCCGGATTTGTTTGGTAAAAGGAATGTGGACATAAGCATGAAAATAAGTGTCCGGGCCCGCTGGTCTACGACCAACTCAGTGGCATCCTCGCCTAGGGGCTCACTAATGTGGGCATACTCCTCTACAAGGGCGATGGTGTTACCCCTAATGGACTCGGGCGGGGGTCGAAAACCTAGTATGTCGTGCACACGCTCAATCCACTGAGTCCTGCTAAGGTTGTAGTCCTCATGCCACGACACCACGTCGCCCCTAGTAGGCAGTCCTAGCAGGCAACCTACGTCTTCCAGAGAAATGGTGACATCACCGCATCGGAGGTGAAAAGTATGTGTCTCTAGGCGCCACCGCTCTACTAATGCGGTGACCAAGGCATGGTCTACCTTGATCTTGCCTATCCTACAGCAACCCCCGAATCCCAAATGGTCAATCAGCTCAAGAACCCTTGCGTTGCCTTCGTTTTGGTAGGCATCAAAGAAATTCTCGTAGTTGTTAATTATTTTTAAACTAGTGTTTAACTCTACGTCCCCGCCCCATATTCTAAGAGCTCATGGGATGTGTGTTTGTTTAAAACACTGGGATCATAAGGACCGAGCAGTAGGTGTGCAGGAACAGACATCTAAAAAAATATAACATACAATTCAGCAGAAACTACACAAAATCAATTCACAAATCACCATTCACTGTAATAACAATTCACACTTCACTATAATCTGCAATTAACACAAATATTGAAGTCACGAAAAACCTAAATTGACAAATCCCCTAATTTAAAAATTGCCCTAAATTGGAAAATGCCCTATTTTGAAAAAATGTCCTAATTTGTTAATTGACTTAAATTCACAAATCAAAACCAAATTCAAACACATACAACTTCAAATAGGGAATAAATTACTCTAAAGAACTAAAATCACAACAATTAAAACTTCAAATAATAACATACATGTTGAATTTCTATAAAAAAAATTCCAAAAAAATTAAGGTTTTATACCTCCTAGATTGAGAGATGAGAGAGAAGATGGTGGTGGATTGTTGGCGGCAAAGGAAGGCGGCGGCAGCAGGCGGAGAAGCGGAGTGGTGGGTGGTGGCGGGAGGGAGGGGAAGGGCTTGGGGGTTTTTTTTTGGCTGAAGGGTTCGCGGGTGGGTAGGAGAAGAAAAGAGTTTGGATTTAAATCTGGAGGGTGGACTTCCGTCTTCAGGCCAAGACGAAAGTCCCACTTCCGGACTGGCTGACGTGGCAAGGCGCGTCTGGGAGTTGCCCACGTCAGCTAGGACGGAAGTCTGGACAGAAATGTTTCTCCCACTTTTTCCACTGCCATGTCATGACCATTCTCCTAAACCCATGCCATACTAATGCAATCCCCCTTTTCCAGGAAACCTATATAGTATGATAAGGCAAATAATCGTCTATTCCCAACCTATCTACTCATGCATGAATTCGCCACTCAAATTTTGCTACGTGAATAGAGAAAATATCTTTTTCTTACGGGTTCCAGTATTTTTTTTAGGTTATAGATTTCTTAATTAAAAAATTGACACGTGTCAATTTTTTTTATTGATGACACATTCATGTGTACACAAGTTGGGGATAGAGGATAATGTGATCATGACTAATACTAAGCTTTTGTCCATTCCAAAAATTTAAAAAAAAAAAAGAAAAGAAGACTTATGCTAAACTTTTCTTTTTCTTTTATACTAAACTTATAATACATCTAAAAGTTCTGTAATAAAAATTTTATGTTTCTAGAAGTTTCTAATACATGTAAGGTGTATATATTTCAAGTTTCACACTGTAGAATATTACAATATCTTAAAACTTGTAGTTTATGGCAGAATGGTTAATCAATCTTAAGCACCCACATCATCATCATGTAATTGCGAGTTAACAAATAATTAAAATATTTAAAAAAAAGTTAGGCGAATTGATGGAAAGATTGGGGAAATGGCTACTTGTCTTTCATACCTCAAACTAGTAGGTTGACAAGTTTATAGGGTGTATTTATATTGAGTTTGATTTGTTTTGAAATTTAAAGTAATGTTTAAACTGTATTTGGATTGAGTTTAGAAAATAAACATAAAGTATTAAAATCATTTACAATTAGATTTCGGTTTGAAAATATTAGTTTGAGACTCAATCCAAATAGACACATAATTTCATCGACAAAGTCGAACATTTATTGTCTTTTTAAGAAAATTTAATATTAGGAATGATGATATCCTAACTAATATATCGAACTTAATTTGCAGGTTTCATAAGAAAAGTTGTTGGAGAAATTGGGTTTTCTCAAAGAATTAACTGTAATTAAAGTGTCATGACAATATTTTTTAGCCAATATTATTATATGTTACACCGCTCAATTTTGAATGTTATTGAGATTATCACGAAGTGGGTTGCGCAAGATTCACGATGATATATAAAATGTGAGAAAACCAATTCATGGTGTGATTGATAAAATGGCGTAAAGTTGGGTTGTTGAAATGTGGTAAATGTGTTTTTAAACCCACTTCCCACATGGAAAACCTATGAAAGTGAAATTCACTTTATAAAGAAAAGTGGTTCACATAAGTTTAAAATGTGTTACCAATATTATGCCCAATGTGAGAACTTCGTGCACGCCCGCGGAATGAGTGCAAATCTAAGGTCGGTTGATATCAACATTTTTTTGTATTTATCATCAGCTTGGGGTTTTGGGAGCCTATAAAAGGCAGCATTTGCACTTCCAGAAATACACCACTCGAAATCTTCTTCTCCCATCTGCATTCTGATTTTTTTCCTGCATTTACATATCAAATAGTCTGTCCAAGAGTTCTGCTGTTACCACTTCGATTCGAAGGTTTTGTTTCTCTTGCTTCAAAGAAGCAGAAGGATTGGGCGTTGTACCTTGAGAGTTCAGTGTTCAAGAGGCTTGAAGTTGTAAAAGGCGAGCACAATGAACTTAAGGGGAAGCGGTACACTGTTGTCTCATCCAAGAGAAAATCCAAAACCGATTGAGGTTCTGGTTTTTATTTTTTCTTAATGTTTTTTGTATTATTCTGCAGTAAAAACAATAGCTGCGTTTTCTGTTCAGGCTTATATAATTTTGTACTGTCTATTTTAATTATATATGTTAAAAGAATAAAATAGTGAAGAAACAATTTTTCAGTAATCCAGAAATTTTTTCTAACAAAAGCTTTATTAGCAGATGAGCTTCTACTTTACAAATTAATTAGATTGTTCTTAATATAAAACTTTACAATTTAACTCCTCTTCCCCCAACCGAAAATTTTAGATGTAACTAAATTGATTTATCTATGTTTATACGTTATTAGTCTGACTAATTTAATTAATATATGAAAAACACATTAGTCAATGTAAGCATACATTACTTGATACTTAGATTGATTCAAGTAGCAGTTTGTGTCTACACATACAAATACAAATACCTATTTTTGCACATTTAAATAAGTATTTTCGACGGAGACAAACAATTCTTCTTAAAAAAAATTCTTTGTAATGACTACTGTTTTTTAATATACATTCTTAAATAGGGCAAAAAATCCTCTGTCCCCGTCAGTGTATGTCCCCGTGTCCCCAGCCAATCATAATTCACAATGTGTATATATAATTAAAACAAATATTTATATAGTAAATTCTGATTGCTTAGGGACACGGGAACATACACAAACGGGGACAGAGGATTTTCACCCCTTAAATAGTTATTCACTTTGTGAAGAACCTCTGTTTTACAAGAGCAGGTAAAAGTCTTTTTCGCAACATAGGCGGACTGGCTAATGTAGTAACAAAAGCATAGCAATAGCATTACATTATGATTATTATTGGCTATAGATGGGTATGTATGTGCTGTGGGTCTCTCAAATGTCATTCCATACTTCTATTTAAATTTCCAAAATAATCACTCTATGAAACTGTTTAAAAGAAGCCGTATAATCTCATTGGCTATGCCTTTCTCATGCATGCAACTATTGCTAATCACATGTTGAGCTTTATTAGTTCAATCTCTCTCTCTCTCTCTCTATATATATATATATCTATCTATAACTTCAATTCCAAAGGCTTATAAATGCTTCTCTGTTTCTTGAATGAACCCCAATTGCTATTAGTCAAGTCTTTTTTTAGTGATTTTTCTCTGTAGAAAGAATGGTTCTTGGTTCTTGTTTTATTGATGTTTCTCCAGTTATGAAGAATTGGGTTTCTGGGCTTGAGAAATTGGCTTGCAGGTGTAAAGATTGGATTTTTGATTGGGTTTCAGCAGAATTAAATGATTTTGAATCTGGGATTCTTCTTTTTGTGATCAATAAAGTTGTTTTTTGTCTACTTACCTTCGTCTTCACATTAGGTAATTAAATTTCTTGATGCCCTGTTTCTGTTTGATAAAATGTCTGTGAGAAACTTTTGGCAGTTCTAATGATCTTGGTTGATTTCTTCTTATGAATTTTTTTTTTTTTTTTGTGTTCTTCTTCTTTGTACTGTTGGCATTACAGGAGGAGCAACAATTGGAACAATTACAGGAGCCATTAAAGGACATACTACGGAGACCGGACTATTTCGTGGGGCCGGAGTAGGTGCGGTTGCTGGAGCCATCACGGCGGTCCAGCTTCTGGACTTAATTGCCAATGGAGAACCATTCTCCAAGGTAGGTAAAATGGTCTATGTGATATTGTCGAGTTTCCCAACATTCATTTTGTATAGGAAACTCGACGTTCAATTCCAGATGGAAAGTGGATATTTAATCCCGGGCAGATGGAATAGTAAAAGTAAGAAATTTATCCAATTGAAATGGTTGTCACTTTTGTTTACCGTCATGACGAAGTTCGGACTTTTACGTTGGGCAAAAAACTGCAACAGTATATTGAACTGCATATAAAAACTGCAAAAAAAAATTGTTGGGGGCGAATTTAATAAAATATTCTGAACTACATATACAATTTAGTATATCTAGTACGATTTTTAAAAATCTCGAGGGCGACTGCCCCGCCCCTGTTATCGTCCCTGTTTACAGTGATGATTGTAGGATTGATCAAGCAATAAACTTTGCAGGTTGCTCTGATATGTAGTCTTGTAAATGGGAAGATATTCATGGAATGGGTTAGTCCTGCAGTACTTAAGGCTTATCAATGGCAAGTAAGTTATACTTTCTCTCATTTAAATCAGCATTCTTTTGGTACTTTAATGTTCCAAGATTTTGATCATGCTGGTATTTTGAAATTCAGATTAGCACTATGGACACCAATTCGAGGGAGATTTCAGACATCTTTGATGTCAATGCTACAAGAGGATTGTCTCCAGACATTATCAATAGTCTGCCTATCTACCATTTCCCGTTCGAGGGGGCGATCAATTCTTGTCAAGAAATCAGCTGTGCAATTTGCTTACTGGTAAGTATTATTTCTTCTTCTTTTTTTCTTTCCGTAAATAAAAAGATCAAGTATTATAGGCCGGTCACTGCTATCCCGTAATACACCCATAAAGTTACGAGTCTACCTTCTCACAGGAAGGTTCGAACTCGTGGTGAAGAAAGGGAAACTATTGCTATCTTGTTTTTGAAGTGAAAAAAACTTTGATTAGAGTTTTCTTCCTATATATAGGACTTCAAGAAAGGAGATGTTGCAAAGATGCTTCAAAGTTGTAGACACCATTTTCACTCAAAGTGCATAGATGAATGGCTAAGTAGGCATGGAAATTGCCCAATTTGCAGAAGAGAAGTTTGATCTTTGACGGAGATGGAGATGGAGATGGAGATGGCACTTCATCATCATTACATGAAAAGTAGAAGATTTGATCTAAATTGAAGAGGGGCTTAAAGAATATCCTGGTTTGGGTACAAATGAAAAGTTTGTACACATTATTACAGGCATTAATTAATCCATCAAGAGAAATTGAGGACAACTACAACAACAACATGGGGCACAATAATAGGTTGGAAATGCCAATACCCGCCAGATTAACTGACAATGTTGTGTGATATTCAACTCGTATGTTGCGGGATCCAATCAAAGAGAAATTGAAGACAACTACAACAACAATAACATGGGGAAAAATAATTATCAGTTGGAAATGTCGTACTAGCACACATGTTTGTACCAATTGTTAGATGAATGAGAAGTACTATTACAAAATTAATATTGTAAGATTTTTTTTTTTCTCCACCCAACATTAAACTCACAACATTAATATTGTGAGTTTAATGCTCCATCTTGCCAAGGACAGAAGTGGTTCAGCTCACCAACAAACTTCTGTTGGAGATTATGAAGTAGATGTATTTGGATTGACTTTTGGTTTTTACAAATTTTTACCCTTATTTCATAAAAATAAATTGTTCCAAAGAAAGATATACGATTTTAAGTGAAAATTTTGTATTTGAGAGGGAATCCTGCACTTCCCTAAAACATGTGGTCCAAATCGAAAGTCTCTTGAGTTTTCTAAAATTCCACCTTCACATTTAAGAGGTAAAGGGGATAGGTAGCACCTTCAATAAGTATAGAATAGCTAAAAAGATTCGTATGATAAAGAGTGTTTTTTCTCAATTTCGAGAGATGATGATATAAAAGTGGTTCATGTTCTTAAAAGTATATTTCTCCAATTAACATTATCTTTTTTTTTTTTAGGAGAATCGTTAATAATTAACATTATCTATCATTTAGACTTATATTCTTGCTAAATTAATTATATGTCGAGATAGAAAATATTGAATGTAATTTTTACCAAAATTGTCAAAATTTATAACTGGTCCATCAAATAACTAATTTACAATATAAGCGTTGAACCTGATTTCATATGCTCCAGTGCAGTGCAGTGTTGTAACTTGTATCTCATATAAAGTAAATGTCCTGAATTTATCAAGAGAATAACAATATTGCCAATTCCGCATTAAATTTAAATACTCCAATTATTTTCTTAATTTGATCGACAATTAATTTAAAATGGTGAGAGTAGCTTTCTATTCTTCTTTCTTTCTTGGAAGAAGTGCATTTGAATTGGTCTTTTATTTACAAATTTCTATCCCCAAGACCAAGATTGCAAAAGTGAATTGTTGGTGAAAAGAGATGTATAGTTTTTTTTTTTTGAGCGCCCGAAGGCGATTGCGAGCGGAGAGTACCCTAGATAGGGAAGATTGAAGCATGCCCCATGCCTGGGGAGGGAAGAGAAGCCTCATAAGAAGGAGAAATTATTTTGCCCCATTATGGGGAGATATAGGAATCGAACACGGGACCTCCGCCCGTGTTCGGGTAGCCTTATCACTTGGGCTACCCGATTCCCATGAAAAGAGATATATAGTTTCAAATTGAGAAATTGTGTTGGAGAATCATGCATAAATGCACAAAATTAGTAACTTTCTAGTTGTAAACGAACCAAACAGTTCGCGTGTTCGGTTCATTCGAGCTCGTATATATTCGTTTGTTTTATATTCGAGTCAAGCTCGAACATCACCTTTGACTCATTTGATGAACGAACATGATGTTGTTCTCGAACATTCGAGCTCGTTTGAGAATAAAAAAAATTATAAATAATTTTGTATTTTTATATTCTAATTCTATTAAAAACGAACGAACGAACAAACAAACTCGAATATGTTCACATTCTACTCGAGCTCGAAATTATAATGCTTGATTCGTTCGAACTCGTTTACACTCCTACTTATAACCATCATAATGAATTCTGATCCACCTCTCACACACAAAAAAAACCAGTCTTTAGCCCCACTTATAGGATCATGGCCCCTTCTGCAAGTAGTGCTAATTTTTTGTGTACGAGAAGTAGATCAAGACTCATTGAGATGGTTCTAGAAAAAAATGTTTACACGTGAAATCAGGGTTTGGGCTCAAAAAATATTATGTAAGCATCTCAAATATATAATTGGACCACTGGATTTTGTTTATAAGGAGGGTCCAATAAACTAATATGGGCCTACTAAGGAAAACCCATTAATGAAAAAGCCCAACCAAGTAGTCCAAGTAAGAAGAGACATAATAAATAGAAGAAAACGCCGAGAAAGACTAGAGAGAAGCAGCGACTAAAATAGACTCGTAAGAGAAAAGATGTCGTGGTTTTTGGCGGCGAAGAGTTTCCATGTGCCGGCGATCGATGTCGGCGGCGCATTCCTCAACAGGGCTCCGTTAGCCGCCGGTTTCGGTTGTGTATCAGTGGCCGGCGCCACATTTATCCGATCTTCATCCTTTCGTTCAAATCCGCCCTTTGCTTCCTTAGCCACTTGGGCTTTTCCCAGTAAGCCGCCACTTTCTTCTTCCTTACTTTTTTTATTATGAAAAACGCAAAATTTGTTGATTATGATTGATCAATGACTTATTTTATGAAAGAATTTATTACACACCTTAGACATTTTTTCTCGGTTTTCAATTGAATTATAAAAGGTTTTTTTTTTTATAAATGATTTTGCCCAAATCTTTTTAAAAAAAACTTACCACATCGCCCCCACTAATGGATTAGTGTATATGAATATATAGGAGAAGAAATTTTAGAATACCTTAGTGAAATGCTGAAATCCAATGGATTTTTTACCATAGTTCTTTTCTGATGGATAGTCTAATGGATTTGTTATCATTTGTGAAATAGGCACAAAGGAGGCTGTTAAAACAGATAAAGCTCCCGCGGCATTGGGGCCGTACTCTCAAGCTATAAAAGCAAGCAACCTTCTTTTTGTATCTGGGGTTCTCGGTCTTGTGCCAGAGGTTTGTTATTTAGAATGAATACTATATGCGTGTGAATTTGGGAACACCGTCATTTTTTGAAAAATTGATCATGAATAACATGTTTTTATTCTGAATTCAGACTGGAAAGTTTGTCTCCGAGGATGTGGAGGAGCAAACAGAGCAGGTATTCATGATTTCCTTCGTTGTTTCATTTGTGACAAGTAGATTAAAATACTTTCTGGAGAAGTGTTGATTACTAAAAGGAAGAGAACTGATGTAGAAAACTATTTTATGAAGATTTAAGTTTTTGAATGACAATTGCACGTATTGTTCCTGAGCAAATGAGCACGTCTAGTCCTAGTTATACGTTGTCTAGACATGTCCGTGGTGTTTTTTTATTATGCTCCATAATCAGTGTTATTGAACTCTTATGCTTTCTTGTCGCATAGTGTAGTCCCAAGTTTCACATAAATATGAATTTCTAGCTTGAAGATCTTTGTTTGTAACACGTACTTTTTTTTGCAAGTTATCATGTTTTCTAGAATATATCACTTATTAACAAGCTATTGCAAAAAACACCAGGTTCTCAAGAATATGGGTGAGATACTCAAAGCAAGTGGAGCTGACTATTCTTCAGTAGTTAAGACAACTATCATGTGCGTGATCATTTCTGAATTCTACTTCGATATACTGTCTCTTGCTATGAGTTCTCTAGATTTTATGAGTAAAAATTTATCGTGTTACCCTTACAGGTTGGCTGACTTGAAGGATTTTAAGAAAGTCAATGAGATATACGCTAAATGTGAGTCCATCGAACTGAAGCCAATTATGATGTAACCAACAGAGCCTTTATTTATTGTGCATGCATCAAAAGATTTATGATTCATGTGCAAAGCGCAATGTGTTTTGTGAGCCATTACTATATGGATTTGAATATATGTAGAATCAGAGTGTGATTTACTGAACTTGGCATTTAGCATCTGACTTCCTTTGATCGACTTCTGGAACACATGCGGGTCCTTATCCCCTTTCTTCTTTCTTAAAGAAGAGAAGAGTTCTTGAAAAGCATTCGTCACATATGGTGACTGGGCGGTGGGAGGGTTCTATTAGTCATGGTCTCAATCCCCTCTCACATGATACCTTTGATGCGGGGTTTATCCTCGCTAGCCTACACTTGCAAGTAGGGGGTCCAGAAGGATATTATGTGAGAGGGAGGTAGGAGCAGGACCATTTGTACCTGTCGCATCCCAATTATGTCAACTGCAGATGTTGGAGCACTTTGATCTGATACTGCAATTTTCTTGTGCAGATTTCCCATCGCCTGCGCCAGCTCGTTCAACTTACCAGGTTGCAGCACTCCCATTGGATGCAAGGATTGAAATCGAATGTATAGCAGAACTGCCAAAGGTTGCAGGTGTGACCCCATGTTAATGAATAATTATTCAGACCTTTATTTTCATAATGTACAATTCAGGAACTTGCAATTCTTCCTAGAAGAATTAATAGATCAATAACGGGTTCCTAGACCTTGTTCCTTAGAATTGCCGTCCATTTTGTAGACTGCTAAATCATCAACGAAACTAAAGCGATATATGAATGTGTATCAAATTCAGCAAAAAAGAAAAAAGAACAAGAAAAAGATGATCTAAATTCGATATATGAATGTGTATCAAATTCAGTTAATAAAACCGAGTACAGAAACTAATGATTGAATGTAACAATCAAATCACCAAGAACAGAAGTTTATAGAAACAACCAGTTTTACTAATCAGAAGGGGTCTCTCCATTCCAACTCTTTTGTTCCTTCTGGATTTTTCCTAACTATATTCTTGAAAGTTCTGATGACCTGTTTCTTTTGCATGCTCCATGGCCCCCTGCACACAAGAAGAACCTTCAAAGTTCCGTGTTTCTTTTAACAAGGGAAAGAAAAATGAGAACTACAATTAAGAAATGAAAATAGAGGCTGAGACCTTCTCGCCTACGACTCCAATCTGGCAAACTCCACATCGCAAAGTGAAGTTCGCGATGTCTGTATAACTCCTTTTCCTACAAAACCACAACAATTGAGAAAATCTTAATATAATTCGATGGTAATCACTTGAATATTCAGACCAGGTTATAAGCCCAGTAATTGAACAAATGAAAGTTCAACACAATAAATAAGCCAGTCATTCATTTTGTTTTAATATATATATATATATATATATATATATATATATATATATATATATATATATATCCACTTTTTTGTTCTGTATATTTTTCACTTTTTCCTGAAGGGTTCCATATAATTGCTATTCCAAATAACATGCCATATTCAGGTATCAAATATTGTCACGTACAGCGCATGATCCAAATATTTATCCCAATCTCGTCATGCTACTAGTAAAAAAAATTGGGAAGTACTGTTCTATCTGCGGTCGTTAGATGAAATATATTACCTTTGTTGATCCTTAACCAGGTTAACAGCAAGCTCGTCCACGGGCCCAATGGTCTTGTTGTTTTCAAAGGCAAATATAGTCTGATCAAACTCTTCTGGAGCTGAATCAAATGGAGACATCTGTTGAAGTAAACATGATATTAGATGCTGCAAACATGCATAATTAACATAAACATAGGAAATCAAAGGCTTTATCAACATTCTATATCTCCAATTAAAATTTCCCATGATTTCGATACAATCAAAACTTCATAGGCTATTTGTTTCGCACTATAGGAACCGTAAATACATGGATAAAATTAAGCTTCTTAGTTTTATTGATTGCTTTACCTACACGACCTAGCAAAACGAAAGTCATGCATCCTTTCGAATGAACAAATAATGCTCTTGATGATTCTTCAAAGACAAAAGTAGCATATCGTGATACTGCTCGTATGAACATTACCGAAGGAAATAAATCTAAATGGAGAAGGGAGGAGGAAAATTACAGCTAAAGCATCATAGTGGAGCCCATCGTAAATAAGCATAGCCCTCTCATTGTAGTTATTTCCCTGTCGACAATTCCCGTAACAGAAAATTTTAAGAAGTCAGTTGGGACATTGCAATTTAGAAGAGGGCGATAAGTACACATGAATTAGAAGTACTAACTTGTCCATACAAATCACATCTTGCAGTTTGAATGTCATATGCTGCAATTTCACGCCCATAATACTCGGCCAAAATAGAAAGCTCTATTGCTCCTGAAAAGGAGAAGAGAATTAAGTTTAGTGAAAAGGATCAAAATGATCACGCAAAACTGCAGAAACATAAATGCATTCTTTTTAAGGACTCCAATAAGTCAAACGTGTATTCCATGTTTATTAATAAAACATACATGAGGAGAAACATAGAATAGAGTCTGGATATTTAACGGTTTTCCAAATCCGAACCTATTCTTGTGGCTTTCATTGGGTATCACTAAAACATAAGAGAAATTCTGTTAGCCAAAAATTATCCAGTCACATCTCTTTAGAGGGATAAAACTATTATGAGTAAAGAAAAGGGAACGCAATCGTGGGGTAATGTGGTTTTAACATATGATTACATCATGGATATCCAAATTCATGATTGTTTCTTTGTCCATCTCCATAATGAAACCAGGCCAAAAGGTTGTTCCGTTTCTTGAACTAACTCGATTTTGCACCACTCCAGGAATACCAATAGATATTTGTATAAATTTGTAAGAACGAAATTTTCTTAGAACAATACATAAAACTAAAGTAAAAAAATACGTGCATCAAGTTTTACAAAATATAAAGGAAATAGATTCCTGTGCGTCCAAATAGGAGACAGTTGCCTTCAGCTTAACAGTCCAATCCAGAGTTGCGATTCAAAATGTGCACACCACATTCCTCTCTCCATCAGTTTAATTCAAATTGTAGGTTATAAACTAAAGGGAGCTCGGACAGCATATCTGCAGCCGAGCCATATCAGAGGGACAAATGGTACACGGTACAACAAAATAAAGATAAACAACGAGACATCTACAGAATTACAGCTTAAAAGATGTATCATAAAATGAAAATGTAATCTCTCATCTAATCAATCCAGGAAGTTTATTCCTCCAGAACAACTCACAAAAAAGACGTACTCCGTATTAATCTATCTATACATATCTGCTTGTAGATGACATTTCCTTACATATGGCATCATGCTGCGCCTTAGAATTAAAGGCAGTACAGAAAGCAGCAGAGAATTAACATGAGAGCATCTGTTTTGAAAAGCTTGCAACTTAAATCTTTAATTCCTAGAAAGTTTATTCATCTGAGGGATCACCGTGAAGGCAACACATACCTGGACGCAGGCAAAGAAGGAATACTGAAGAGCAAAGAAATGCATACAAACCTCCCCATTTCTCTGGGTTAAGAATCCAAGCACAATATTCTTCATTTGGCTTTCCGAGGAATGCTTCTGAATACTTTGTTGGATCACTGGTAACAGTTGCAGCTATGACCTTCAAAAAGTTCAGAAAGGGGCGTTCAGATACTTAAAGAAAGAACGAAAACAAAAGGAAATTATTCACCAAGGCATTTTCCATGTGCAACAAACATATCTCAGAATCATTCAACAAAGTCAACATAGACGTTCACTGTTATTATTCATCAGTAAGAACACCTTTCTTGTCAGTTTACAAGAGTCCATTCAACCTACGATATTTTATCGAACCTAATAGCTTCTGATCTCAGTGCAAATTAAATTCTTAAGCAATGATCAGTTGAAGCTATTAAAGGCATGCCTTCAGTAAACTAATGGACAAACTTATGACCGGCTAATCTTCCGTACCATGTATGGCATGATCCTAAAATCTCTACAATGTAAGATATTTACTTGAGCCTAATAGCTTCTGATCGCAAATCAAATCCATAGGTACTGATCGATATAAATAAAGCTAAAGGTATCAAAAGCTCACATCCAGTAAACTAAATTAACTAATAGACTTATGATGGCTAAGCTTCCATACTATGTAACCCATAAACTCAAAATCTCTACAATGACAAAGTATATAATATTAGAAGTTTTACCTGTCTCAGCTCTGATGCTTTGTTTTTATCATGGTCCATGACGTACCTGACAACGTATAACAATGTTTCATCATCTCTACAATTATTCATAACTTGAAAGACACATATGACATAACACATTAAGTCCCAATAATTGGGGTATGGGCGGGGATGGATAGGAAACAGACCTAACATTCGGCAATAAATGCACAAAGTTATGCTCCCGCATCATAACTTGAAAGAATTGTATAAAAAAATGAAATTTACCCGACAGCATTGAATAGACAACTGTTGTCTGAAGGTATAACTCTCCTAACAACAACGCCCTCCATTTTTGCACACAAACAAAATCCTGAAATTCATCAGGCAAAAAGACATAAATAAGCATAGAAACCTCTAAAGAAACTTAATACAGATCAAGAATTGATTTAATAAAGATTAAAAAAACACCCCCAAGTTAAAAAACCCAAAAGGGGGGGGCAAGAAATCTGTTTTGTAAACAAACGGCTAAAGAATTGAGAACCCCACAAGATTAGAAAGATTTCTGGTTCAAAAGAACCGATTAAGATTGTAAAAATTAGTATATGGAACTCAAGAAATGACTTAAATTCTCCAACCTTCTGGGGAAAAAATTGCTGAAAAACTAAATTCAGAGAAAAAAATCTTTACAAAAACTTACAAATTTAGCAGAATTCAGAAGGAAATGAAAAATACAAAAAAGCCCAGATGAAGAAAATGATAAAGAAATGAAAAAGGAGGAAACTTGGACAGATCTAAGTACCAAGAATTGCTTTAAGCCGAAGAAAGAAGCTGATAGAATAGAAGAAGAAATGAGTATCAATGCGCTGGCAAAGAAACGTAAGCGATATATTTTTTATATAGTAGAAATGTAAAGCTATATGATTATGAAGGAATTTTCTTGAATGAGAATCAGAAGTTGGATGGATTTTGCAAGATTTCTGACAGGTTGAATGCGGGTCCCCCTTCTGTGATTTTTTCTGTCTGAGGCTTACATTAAAATTGGGAAAAAGGTGTAAAAATGGAAAGCGTAAAATTCAATTTTAGTGTTGACTTTGTGGACGGACATGCGGAATCTACTGTAGAATTGTGTTCTACTCATTTTGTGTGAAGGTTGTAGTAGTCTCACAAGTACGGTGCTATAATTGAGTGACTAAAGCATACAATCACCGCAAGATGATTTTTTTTAGGATTTGATGTAACTTTCTCCTACAACCGTCCTAGTGTGTTCTAACTCACCACTACGCTCATAAAATCGGTCTTGAATCTTCTATACCCATAAAATAAGAAATCAGTGAACTCCTTCTCCAATAGGGTCAGAGTTGAATTTATGAGTGTAGGAGGTACGTTAGATCTATTGAGATGGTTCTAAGAAAAATAAATCACGAATTGAGGATCCATCAACTCATTTTATATCACGAAATCGATTCTTAGTAAATAGATGTTCGGGTGGAGTTGACTGGTGATTTGAGCATGTGAACTTATCGTAGACATGTTCTCGGCGATCAAATATGATACCACTTGAACTAAACCCACTTATATGTTGAAAAATAGTATTGGATAATGTATAGGTGAATAAATCATTAATTTGATTATTCACCTACACTGAATCTAGCAATTGATGGTTTATTGAAACATGTTATCCAATGTATGCAAAGATGATACATGTATGAGTTCTATGAAATGAATCTAGTTTCCATGTATCTAGGTTACATGAATGTCGTTGCAAGAAATTACGAGGTTGTTTAATGTCATCCATGAACCTATCACTTTTTCTAGTCTATAAACAGGAGACTTCATTTATGTTTCTTAACCAACACTTACCCATAATTCTATTATGATTTTTGTCCAGTGCCTTTCTGGCAAACTGAGAGCTTGCGAGGTGATCAAATTCGGTGTGCACCGTTGTAAATATGGACCGTTTTATCTAGTAGAAGTATAGCTGTACCATTTTGCGCTGGTAAGTGATGTGAATATTCTCTTAAAGGCAAATTAGTTTTAGCCGTCAGTTCAGATAAGTTCTTTTTTTTTTGGTTTCTAAAACGTTCGTTCCTGATTCCGATATTTTTATATTCTGATTAATTTACCGTTTGGGGTTTATTCGGCTTTGTTGACACTTGTGTTATTGATAATTTATATCTATTAGCCGTCATGATTGGAAATATGATTGCGTTTTAAAATATGTCAAATTTAACTGATATATCTATTATTTCTGACATCATGTAAGAATTCATTATTTTCACAGGTTTTTAATAAATCGATTGTAATGTGTATAGACGTGTGTATATCTCTGTAGCCAAAATTAAGGTGTTTTAAGTATAATTTTTTCGGGACATACTAATTCATTATGAGCCATTAACCATTTGGATTTTATAGTCAATTTTAAAAAAGAAAAAAAAAGGACAATGGCTATTTTTAAAATCATAGTTATTTTAACCGTTGAATTGAAAATGAAAAATTGAGTTTCATTTTCATTGTGCTTGTACCGAAAGAAATATGCATCAGCATCATAATTGAATCCATCTTCACAATTGAAGTTAAGGTGCTAAAATATGTGTATTTACAAATACGACATTGAGATCTTTATAGTACAAATCCAGGAAAGTGAACCCATGAGCACACCCTATCGAGGCAATTGTTATTCTAAGCATATTGATAGAACATTAAGTAAATGCAGAATACAATTATGATGGTGTTACATTGTTGTTCTCCTGTTACTAAAAAGAAAATTAAACAGTACAGAATATAGACAGAAAATAATTTCGAATTTAATCCTAGACGAGACAATAGTACACCACTTGCTCTTAAACTCTATTTGCTCGCCTAATTGCTTCAGGCCTTCAAGAGCAACGAGTTCCCAAGGTACAACGTCCAATCACTCTGCTTACCAGAAGCTTAGAAGCATAACTTCGAACATTTTATGTGCAGAACTCTCTTTAACTATTATGAAATGTATAAATGAAGAAGGGAGATTATTTCGTAACAAATGATTATGTGGGGGGAAGACGGCCTTTTATAGCAGTCGGAAACTGTAGTTTTAGCCCTCACTCCCTCACCTCGTAGTGGAGAACTTGGGTAACTCTCACTTCTCGTAGTAGGATAATGTACAGTTCTCAAAACTGCTGGAGAATCGTGGAAGGACCATTCTGCAATTACATAAAAGTTATGTGACTCATATGTAGTTACCCAATAGTTAAGGGACTATTACAGTAATTTTGTCCAAAAATATATTACTGCCCTCTCGGCAGGGACACGATGCGGCGAAGCGTGGCATGGTGAGGCGAGTCGAGACGGACGGTGCGCGAGGGGTACCCTTTGCCCACTTGTTTAAGATCACTAGTCTAGCTGGTGCTTATAAACTAGTTTTAATCGATTCTCACAAAAGATGTGGGATAACATCACACCTCCTTTAATAACCTCTCCACTTTAACCAAATTTATCATTCACACCGAGAATTCGTTTCCTCACATGTTATATATTATCGCAAAGCTTACGCAACCCATTACGCGATTAATTCAAAACACTTTAAAACTAAGAGGTGGAACACACAATTAAATTTGATCAAATAAGTCCACTTTATAAATTAATTCTCCTACAATCCCCCACATGAATGAAATTTGGCAGGAATGATACACATGTAGCCTAAAATGCAATTTCGAGAGTTCAACGAGAAATCGCTGCTTCGGGATAGGTGGTTGTGAACCTTAAACCTTCCCTAGTAAATATCATCGGGTACACTTGCTAACCAGTGGACGCGATGCCTTGAACTATTCAGCTTTTTGTGTACCAAGACAACGATACTCATACAACGTTTTCTATACACAAGTAGTCGGTTATTTCGTTGTTGTCCATTTCGGCCCTAATCTGCCTTGGAAATATTCATTGAATGCTCTAGAGATTTTTCCCTCAAGTAATCTCATAGAAGTGTCCCCTTCACATTCAATATAGGTGATCTCTTATTAGAAGTATCATGTCATACTCCGCATATTACGTTTAAGGATCATTAAAAGTTTAACAATTGTCCTTCGATGGACATGTCTATCACTCTTACATCATAGGAATGGGCTGGGAATTCTTTTCCCGAGTGCTTCGTTCGATTCCCCCCATAATTCGGTTTTCTCGTTGAACTTGCAAATTGGGTTCTTCCAATTCAGGTTGGGTTGCCATCATGAGTGGTAATCAATTTCACGGGCTTCAACCCCATTCCCCTCGATGAACTCTCTACTAAGTCTCTTGTTAGACCTTTTGTTAATGGGTCTGCTATATTTTCCTTGGATCTCACAAAGTCCAAAGCAATAACGCCGGTTTTTAATAGAGTTCTAACGAATTTGTGTCTTCGACGTATATGTCTAGACTTCACATTATACAGGTAGTTTGTTGCTCTTCGAATAGCTGACAAACTATCACAATGTAAGCTAATTGGTTGCATTGGTTTTGAATACATTGGAACGTCCTAAAAAAAACTACGTAGCTAATCAGCATTTGCTGCTGCTATATCCAAAGCTATGAACTCCGATTCCATAGTTGATCTTGCAATGCAGGTTTTTTGCATGATTTCCAAGAAACCGCTACACCTCCCATCACAAAAATGTATCCACTAGTGGACTTTATATTTTTAGAGTCTGAAATCCAATTCGCACCAATGTACTCTTCAAGTACAACTGGATATCTCGTATAATGTAACCCATAGTCAGCAGTGTATCTAACCACTCTAACTAATATTTTTCAGTGCTTATGACTGGGATTACTTGTATACCTCGCCAGTCTGTTGACTGAATTTGCGATGTCAGGTCTAAGACAATCCATGAGGTACATTATACTCCCAATGATTCTAGAATACTCCACTTGTTGCAACCTTCTCCACGATTTTTGCAGAGATTTGAAACCACTTCCATAGGTGTTCTAGCAATTACATCACTTCCTTTATCAAATTTATCTGAATCTTCTCAACATAGTGTTTTTGAGAAAGTGATTATCCAACTGCTGTCTTGGATACCTTCATCCCAATAATTAAATCAGCAGGTCCCATGTCCTTCATATCGAAGTTTTGTGATAACATTTTTTTGGTAGTCTTGATGTTATCTTTGTTACCAATGATTAACATGTCATCCACGTAGAGACAGACTATTAGGTAGTCATCTTTGTTTCCTTTCACGTAGACACACTTGTCACGCTGATTTATTTGAAATCCATTCAAAAGCATTATATTATCGAATTTCTCATGTCATTTTTATGTGCTTGCTTTAATCCATATAAGGATTTGACAAGTCTGCATACCAAGTGCTCTTTATCTGGAACCACACACCCTTTAGGTTGTTCCATATAAATCTCCTCTTCCAGTTCTCCGTTGAGGAAAGCTGTTTTTACATTCATTTGATGGATTTCCAAGTGAAACAAAGCTGCAAAGGCTATGATTAACCTGATTGATGTTTTCCTCGACAAAGGAGCATAAGTGTCGAAATAATCCACACCATGAGTTTGTCTAAAACCCTTTATTACAAGTCTTGTCTTGTATCTATATATCGTATCATATGGTCTAATTTTCTTTTTGAAAATTCACTTGTGGCCCAACGCTTTTGAACCAGTTGGAAGTTCCACAAGTTCCCATGTATGATTTTGAAGTATTAAATTTATCTCACTATCAATAGCTTCTTTCCAGAGGTCCGCATTAGAAGAAGACATTGCTTCTTTATAAGTAAAAGGGTCATCTTCTACCAGATAAGTCAGAAAATCTGGACCAAAGAATCATCTAAACTAGTAAGTATAGTATGACGACACATATAAGCATTACTAATCCAAGCATTATTTGTTGTTACATATTGAGGATCAGTTTTATCCTCCCCGGGAGTGTCCTCATTTACATAGTGAATTAGATTAAGCGTAGTAAAGTAGAACATCATTTTCTTCTTCCACATTTTGAAGTTGCAGCCCCTTTAAACTTTTCGGGTTGTGCAAACTGTCCAAACTGAATTGTACGAGAAGTCATTGGAGGCACAAAGACAGGCATCCTAGACATAGCAGCCTCAACCTCAATACCGCTTGTCGACCCGACGATTCGGATTAACTCGTTTCACGAGTCTCGATTGTGAGCAGTTCGAACGAGCGTTTGAATTAATTGCAGCCATTTTGTTTCTATATATTGCAAAAACAAACAGTTAGTAGCAATATAAACAAATAAACTGAAAATTATGTTATTCTGATTGTCCAGTACTACTGTTTAAGTTTCTGTTTTAATTCGTTAAAGAATAACAGAAGAAAAACAAAATAGAGTTTAAGAATGTTGTTCTCCTGTTACTAAAAAGAAAATTAAACATAACAGAATATACGCAGAAAATAATTTCGGATTTGATCCTGGACGAGGCAATAGTACACCACTTACCCTTAAACTCTATTTGCTCGCCTAATTACTTCAAGCCTACAAGAGCAACGAGTTCCCAATGTACAACGTTCAATCACTCTGCTAACCAAAAGCTTAGAAGCAGAACTTTGAACCTTTTCTGTGCATAACTTTCTTCAACTATTATGAAATGCATAAATGAAGAAGGGAGATTGTTTCGTAGCAAATGATTCTGTGAGGGGGGAGACTGCTTTTATACCAGTCAAAAACTGTAGTTTTAGCCCTCACTCCCTCACCTCGTAGTGGAGAACGTGGGTAACTCCCACTTCTCGTAGTGGGGTTATGTGCAGTTCTCAAAACTGCTGGAGAATTGTGGAAGGACCATTATGCAATTACACAAAAGTTATGTGACTCATCTGCAGTTATCCAATAGTTAAGGGACTATTACGGTAATTTTGTCCAAAAACATATCACTGCGCTCCCGGCAGGGGCGAGGCGAGCCGTGGCGTGGCGAGTCGAGACGGACGGACGGCGCACGAGAGGTACGCCAGAGGTACCCTTTACCCACTTGTTTAAGATGACCAGTCTAGCTAGTGCTTATAAATTAGTTTTAATCGATTCTCACAACCGATGTGGTATAACATCACACCTCCATTAATAACCTCTTCACTTTAACCAAATTTATCATTCACACCGATAATTAGTTTCCTCACAAGTTATATAGAACACACAATTAAATTTGATCAAATAAGTCCACTTTATAAATTAATTCTCCAACAGTTACATTGTCTGAAGAAACTGCTGTTCAGTGATATTACAACATAGTACAACAGAATTTCGAGGTTTTCGCCTCTATGAAGACTTTATTTTCCTGGATTCAAGCTGGCTAACTAAATATGGATGGATGGCATGGTACAAGTATTCATAACATTATGCTAAATAAATAACCCCCCTCCAGCAAGCGATTCGCCCAGTTTCTTGATCAAGATGCGGTTCTTCTAATTATGAAAATGATGAATCAATCCGCTTGCAAGTCCTAGTTAAGAGAGGAATGAAGCAGAATGAAGACTAGTATTCACAGTTTCTTTCCAGCAGGAAGGTTGGCTTCGCGAAACTCCACAACTCTGCCGATGTTATCGCTAGATCTTCTGCTTCAAAACTTGCCTCAATTGGATCTTTTGACTTTCCATTCTGGCCTCCATAAGTTTTGCTTTCAGACTATTCTTCTGTGCATTCCGTGGCCATTCAATGCACCCTTTCATGCCTTTTGTTATGTGTGGGTTTCCAGATTCAGGTGAGCTCCATTGTCCAGCCACATCCGGTGGACTCAGACCATCTTTACCTGAACCGCGATCTGGAGAAATTAAAGCCCCCCCATTAGAGAGTCTACCATTTGAAAGCCTTCCGTTGACTCCCTCTAATGATATGATCTTGTAATTTCCCCCATTGACAGGACCTGATCTCCAGAGCCTAGATATGGAAGTTGCCTTCTTCAGTTGCCTATTAGCAGGTGCAGAACAGACTTCACTGATTTCCATAATAGGGGTCTCCTCGCCTCCATTTCGATCCCATTCTGTTGACGCATTACTATCACGGTGATTTTTATTAACAGATGGATCACTTCCATCTGGTGAATAAATCGAGCCCTGATCATCAGAATGACTTACAGTTTCCCACTCACTTCCATCCTCATCAAAAGTGCCACTTCGGTCAATATATGCATTTGAATGCCTCTGAATAATGTCTTTGTTGAACATATTAACTTCAGGACTGACGGTGTGCATTTTGGAGTCATGGCTGGCAGGAGTATATGCATCACATGATTCGATCCGTCTCTCATTGCTATCCCTGAAATTGACATCTTCAAAAACCGAGAGGATATCATCTGCATTTGGGGGTTCGTAATGGAATTCTCTAATCTCCTGAATATTCACAGAGGCTGCAGCTTGATGAAGGATTTCTGCCATTCTCAAATCCTCAGAATCTCGGCCTGCAACTCTTGAGCTCAGAAAAGATTCTAGATCTTCTATCAGCCGATTCATGTGGTTGTACCGTTCTTCAAGTGCAACTTTTGCATCAACAAGCTTCATCTGAACCCGTTCCTCACGCCAGACCTCTGCCATCTGCAACATCCTCCTCTCATCATCCACTTCCTCTCTAAGTTTCATAGATTCCCTTTTTAGCGCCTCAACTTCAGCCTTGTCTTCTCCAATTTCCTTAGCTAGTTCATCACATACTTCCTCTATCAATTCTCTAGCCTTCCGCTCTTTCTCGTAGTCTTGCACATAGTGTTTTGCTGATAACTTTGCCTCCGTCAACTCATTAACCAGCTTGGAATTAACAATTTCCAGCCGTTGGCGACTTTTCCTCTCCCTGCTCAAGTCAGATTTCACGTCATCAATAATCGCACGAACTTTCTCATGTTCTCTGCTCCTCCATGCTGCCCTTTCTTCACCAAGTTTCTTGAGGAAGTGCTCAAGTTTCTTTTTTGAAGACCGTCGCTCAGTTTCAAGTTCCTGAATTTGTTCTCGAGCCTGCTTAAGTTGTGTCTCAAGTGCAGATATTACTGAAGCAGCTCTTGCTTCTTTGTCAATGAGCCTTCCCCGTCGATGATTCTGTTTTACTTCATTAGTCGTTTTCCATCCAACGGGGTCCCATTTTGTTGCACCCTCCATTGCGGGATTTGAAAGTTGGAATGAAGATTCAATCTACAAAGTTTTGAAGTTCTTATAACATCAGATGAATTCATATTGAAGCATACTAAAGTGGAAAACAAACATAATTTCGAACGAGAAATTCAATAAATTTTCAGTCCTTTGAAAGTAAGGACGTGGCGAATCCAGTCTTAATAGAATACAGATCTTTTAGCGTCTCGGGAAAAAAATGACCAATTGGTAGAAGAAAATTCGAATAGAGAATAAGCACATTATACACGCCATTCACAATCTCCATTGGTCCCTAAAAGCTAGGTCTACCAAAGTCCACATACCTTAGATAAAAATCCATTTCTTGGACCAGAAACAGAATGAGGGCTTTGCACCAGATCCTTGGAAGCAAAATTATGCACTTTACAACTAGGTTGACCATGAAAGTGGACGCCGACATGATTATCTCCAGACTGCAAGGGTAAAACAGAAACAAACAAGCAACTGAATTCCAATTTTCCAACGAATGGCGAAAAGTAATCATTCCTCTTTAGATTGGTGTTGCAAAAATGCTTAAGATCCATAACACAGCCAAACACAGGCAACTCTAATCATTCCTCTTTAGATTGGGGTTGAGAAAATTCATCAAGTTCGGTGACCATTTCTCGTACAAACTCACCAAAACTAGGTAAAACAAATGGGCAAATGAACATGTGTGTGTGTGTGTAAATGAATTAAGAACAGACGAGTTGAATTTTGACAAATACATATTTACATAGTAAGTACTACTACTAGGATTGTCCATACCAGGGGACCAGTGAAGTTGCTGATCAAATGCATTGCAAATAAAAGTCTCATATTCTTGTTATTACAGTTTGTCATTATATCCTTATTAGTTAAGAACCAGATTTAATGTAGTTACTATACACAAGCTAAGAATGTAGGACAACAATTTAATTGACTAGAGAGTAGAGACTCAAAAAAAAAAAAAAAACAATTGTATTTGTGCATCAATTTATATTCATCAAAAGAGCAGTTGCCAATAGGACTCCGGATGTTCGAGTACATTGACTAGTACACAAATAAAATTGCACTAACATGTAGTAACATCATTGGGCTAAAGTCCACATCGCTTTACATGTGATAATTCTATGGGTGTACTAGACAATGTACTAGAAGATCAGGAGTCGATCTAGGTCAACTTTTCTTTAAAGGTAGAACCTTTTTTTACCTGAAACCCTAACTTTTCGACGCCGTCGGCCGGTATTTCCGGCAACTGCATTCTCCATATTCCAGCAGCAAGTTTCCTAGCTGAAATCAAAGTCTTCATTTTCCGACAATTTCTCCGACCACCAATCTCAGTAGCCGCCGCCACCAAAATCGACTCATTCTCCTCCTCCTTACTAATAATACCATTATTATTATTGTCTCCGATTTCATCAAATTTCCATCTAAGTAAAGGGGTTTCCGGCCTATTACTATTCCTTTTTCCTTCCTTCCTTAACCGAACTCCATTCCCGGAATCCTTACTTTTCCGCAGAGTCGAAGGCGACGGCGGCTTCGGTTTCTGGATCAATCTCTCCAAAACCTCCGGCAGCAGCACAGTCGTCTTCCGACTAGTGATCTTCATTATATCTTACCCAGATTCAACACATTATTTCACCTCCAAAATTACTCCACTACAATGATCAATCCCAACTTCTTTCAAATGGGTTTTCGATTCTTTTTTCCTAAAAAGCGTTCTTGAGGATGGGGGTGCAGGGGGAGGGCTGGGTCTGGGGCTGGGGCTGGGTCTGCGATCTAGTGAAGTGATCAAAGGTCGTTTATTTCTTTCTTTATGGTGGGGAGAGAATACGGTATATGTAGGATTGTACGGTCAACGTCTTCTCTTTTATTACAGTAACCTCGGACAAAGGGGTGAAAATCCTCTGTCTTCATTCATATCCCATCCCGATTCTCAACCAATAATAATTTACTATATAAATATTTTTTTCCAATTATATATACACATGGTGAATTGTGATTGATTGGGGACAGGAATGGGGAGAGGAACGGGACAGAGGATTTTTTGCCCGGACAAAGTGCGTTAGATTGGAACGGTGGATTGAACGGTGTCGTTGTGGATATACAGTATTCTTCGTAGCAGAGGAACGTGTGGGGTTAAGAGAGAGGTTAGATTCGGTGTCGAGGTGATTCCAATCAGTTCTTAGTTAAACGGCTACTTAGAATCATACATAATCAATCAAGATTAAGATTAATATTAAATGTAGCAAATAATAGTTACAAGAGAGAGATGAAATATTTTTTTGGAGATGTTGATTATGAGGGGAGATTTAATATTATTTGATGTATTAATTAGAGTTATTTTAATCATTTATATTAGTATCTTAATTTGTATGAAAAAATTTAAAAAATATATATATTTTTTGAAATTATTAGTCGATAACTAATTGAGATTGTTTAAATGCTAACACAATTAACTTTGCATGTAGATATGTACAAAACCTTTACTTACTTGACCTTCGCACATGTGACAGGGCACATTTTGTCAAATCCACGCGCTATTGAGCACGTCACGGTCGTGCAAACCTCTAAAATGAATTTTGTGAAAGCCATGATGATGGGGGTATTTGGACGCATGGGACTCCAAAGGGAATAAGGAATTATATGTTGGATTATTTTGGGCACCCCGGCTCCTATACTAAACAAGCTTTGTTTAGTATGTGCGGGGCGCACTGTGAGCCGTTAGATCAAAGCAATTTTAATCCAACGGCTGAATCAAAAGCAGGGTATTAAAAGATATAATTGTTTGGCTGTCCATTTAGACGGGAAAAATGAAATTTGAGTCCCTTTTTCTCTCTCATTTCCTTTTAATTGGTAAAAGAGATTTTCAAATCCCTAAAATCTCTCCAATTTCAGCTCTTTCCTTCCTCTTGAGGCTTCATCCTCTTCTCTCCATGTTAATCGTGTTCAACCTCTTCTTCTCGACGATACATATGAAGGATTAGCCACATCATTATCAGGTATTATTTTAACAATCTTTTTTTCAACTAATTTTCAATAATTTTTTTGTATTTTCTCTCTCAAATCTTACCCAAATTTTCTTTTTGTTTGAACACAGCTAGGAAGAAATTGAAAAAGAAACCCAGTTGATTTCTTCTGCAGAAAAAATGTCTATAAGAGAAATATAAAGGATTTCTGTAACAAAAAAATTGACTTTCCTAAAAAATTTTAAATTGTAGTTTGTTTTATGAATGAAAGGGAAGGCTAAATTATGGACAAGTTTTGATAAGTGCTTCATGTCAAATAATTGTCAATCCTTTACTTTTTTTGGTGTTTTTTTCTTTTTGATTAACTGTTGAGGAGAACGTTAAGATATTTGACAAGAGATCAAGTTTTATTTTTATTTTTTTTGAACACCTAACAGATGTTTATTAACGTAACCTTGGTTTCAGCTCTATTTATTGGTTTCAACCATCACCAAGAATCATGTATATTTGGTGTTGCACTCGTGATGGTGGAAATGGAGTTCAATGAAGAGGTTAAAGAGATTTGCAAAGTTAAAAAGGCAGTAGGGTCAAGCATATTGAACAGTGAGAAAAAGATGCAGAAGACAAGGGTCAAGCATATTAGGCAGCGAGATAAAGAGGCAGAAGACACTTCCTACCTAGATGAAGAAAACATTCATCTCAGACTTTGAGCATTAGATATCTTAAATATGTAGCTTGTTGGTGTTGAACACCTTAAGCATTAGACTAGTTATTTTTTTGGGCAAATTCAGTTGTTCTATGATATTGAACACTTGTTTTTTTGTGTGAACACCTGTTTTTGGGGGGTGAACACCTATTTTTTAGTATGAACATCTGTTCTTTGAGTGTGAACACTTATTTTTTTAGTGTGCACAACTGTTATATTATTAAGAATACATTATGTATTGGTTATTAACACCTATTGTTTTGGCTATGATAATCAACATACTTTTTTAAATCTACGAACACTTGCTTTAATTTTTTGATCTCTTGTTTTTTTTTTGTAATGTAAACATGTTTTATTAGTGTGAACACATGTTCTTGTGCAGTGAACACATTTTCTTGTACTCTTAACACATGTTTTTGTGCAGGAAACACATGTTCTGGTATTCTTAACACGTGTTCTTGTGCAGTGAACACATGTTATGATATTCTTAACACATGTTCTTGTACTCTTAACACATGTTCTCCAAAATATTCATTTTTTTCGGGAGTGAACTCCTAAAATTGTTATTTTTCTTCCATATGAAAGATATGTATCATAGTTCTTAATTTAAAATTTTAATCCATCTTTATGAATACTCGAAAGTTTTATTTGGGGAAAACACAAAAATTATGATTCAAAAATTTTCAAGATGATTTTGGCTTTGGTACAAAGTTGCAGACATTGAAGAAGAACCATAGAAAAAATAATTGATATGGAAGTTGAAAAATGATGAGGAAGAAGAAGATGTAAAGGCGTCACTTTTGGTTTTTTGGATACATTGAGAATATAATTACTGATGAGACTGTTTGGGTATTCTTTTATTTAAAAAAAAAATCTTTATTAAATTACTTATCTACCCTTTTAACTATCATTTAAATCGCAGCCGTAGATTAAAAAAAATTGAATCAATGGCCAAATTCATGTTCCGCACGTGCGGATTAAAGGTTGTTCCGCACAGGAGCCGGACTGTATTTTGGGGATGACACTCTATACGATTGCCTACTCTTTCCCTTTTTTTTACCGTGAAAATGTAAATTATAACAATTGTTTTAACTGCAAAATTTTAAATTTTCGTTTATGAAGATGAGCAGCATGCCACCAAAATATTGAATTGGCCAATTACCTGTTGAAATATGTTCTGAAAGTCACTAAATAATTATATAATAACTATTAGTTATCCACCCATTCCTAATCGAAACACCACTTTCCGTTCTACATGTATATGTTAATCATGCCGTAAATCTCTCTTAAAATAAATAAAATGCAAAAGAAAATTATTGTACATTCTATATATTATTAGAGTAATAGCCTGTGAAGTGAATAATTATTTTACAGTTTAATAATAAGTCAATGGCTCTTAAAGAAAATAGTAATTTTTTTATGACTGTTAATTACATAAATCATTTAATGATTGCAAATCCTTCAATCGTCTAATCGACTATAATTAATCATGTTTAAATTTTCTTGTGCATTAAAAATAGAATAATTTGAATATCGCCAAACAAAAAATAATTTAAAAGTAGAAGGAAGACAAAATGACTTCTAGTTTATCTCGTAAACATATTTAATCATAGTAATGAAAATAGTAAAGCAAATATAACAATTACTCCAAGTCCTTTTCCACTTTGATTATCTATATTATATATCATCACGAGCACTGAATATGAAGGGCAAATTATGTTAACACTTTAAAGGTCACTAGAAATGATGAACACAAACGTTACTTTTTTTTTGTTTTTTTTTGGTTTTGGAGGAAAAGTGATACGTATTAATCAAACAAAGAAAAATTACACTCGCAGAAATGAGGAGCACTATTAATCTCAGGTACACTATAACATATAACATCTATTTTAACTTTAGGGAAATGATTGTTAGCTAAGTCCAATCAGCTAAAAATCAGCTAAGTTATGTCAAATTTGGTCAACGGACAAAAATACCCTTGGAGAGGTTTTTTAATAATAAAAAAAACGATTTTTAAAAGTAAAAGAATCCCTAAAATGCCTATGCATCCTCCAGCCTAGTCTATAAAGCTGACAAATGTAATAAAAAAAAAAGAGACAAAAGCTGTCATTATTGACTTCTAGGACGAAAATTTTCAGCGACTCCACCTACCTCCACTGTATAATTTAACACCGCATTTCCCTTATTTTTTTTCCCTTCCACAGTTCAAATTCTTTTTCTTCCCTTTCTTTAATTGTGTACTGCAAATTTTATTCTCCTTTCATTTTTTTCCTTTGAAACTTCAAATTTATGTTCTGTAAAATTCTTCAAATTTTTTGATAAATATGAGTTCTTATACTGGCGAAAAGAGCAACAATTTAGTTGTGTTGAGTGAGGATGAAGCAATTCCTGTATCTATGGTTCCTTCTTGTGAAGATATAGACAGTGTAGAGCTACTGGAATATGAATACCGTGTGGATCCACAACTAGAAGATAAGGTAAAAATTGGTTCATTTTTTCCTACCCTTGAAGATTTATTTCAAAATTATCTTGCAGATGCCAAAAAAAGGGTTTCAGTGTTGTGCACAAATGTGGTTCCAAAGGAAAAAATTCTGATCTTAGAAAATATACTACAATATGTTGCGATAGAGGTAGGAACGGACACGATCACAAGCGTACCAAGAGAATTGACTGTCCTGCACAAGTCAGTGCAATATTTCGCTTTAATGGAATGTGGGAAGTTTCGAAAATTATTGAGACTCACAATCACGACCTAAATCCAGCAATGTCGAGATTCATGAGGGCCCATCGGAAAATTCCGTCGGAAGTTAAACGGAGATTGCAGTCCAATGACAAGGCAGGAATTAGACCTTGTAAAAGCACGAGAATGTTAGAAGTGGATGCGGGGGGGCCTGAAAATTTAACTTTCCAGAGCAAGGATGTCCGGAACTACATTGAAAAAAATAGGAGAGAAGGCTTGGGTAAGGGAGATGCAGATTGTATTTACCAAATGTTTAGCAGAATGCAAAGGAAAAATCCAAATTTTTTTAATTCTGTATGGATTGATGATGATGGTAGACTTGAAAGTGTATTTTGGGTGCACCCACATAGTAGAGCAGCTTATGAGCAATTTTCAGATGTTGTTAGCGTTGATTCCACGTATTTAGTTAACAGATATAAGATGCCTTTTGTTTGTATGGTCGGAAATTAATCATCATGGCCAATCCATTTTGTTGGGTTCAGCACTTATATCCAAGGAATATACGACTACTTATAGGTGGTTTTTAGGACATGGTTAGATGCTATGGGTGGGCGACCTCCAGTTGCTGTTATGAGTGATCAGTGTGATAGCATTGGGAACGCCCTAACTGCTGAGTTGCCAACAACAATTCGGAGGTTCTGTATTTGGCATATACTATCAAAATTACCTGAAAAGTTTAAGGGCATCGAATATCATGGCCTTGTTAAAAAGGAGTTTAAGACAGTTGTATACGAAAGTATAAGTAAAGCTTTGTTTGTTAGGAACTGGGAATCATTCGTTGAAAAATATAACTTGCACGGTAATCAATGGTTGATGAAATTGTTTGCTGAAAGAGAGATGTGGGTTCCAGTGTATCTCAATAACATTTTTTGGGCCGGAATGTATTCAACACAGAGGAGCGAGGGTTTGCACGCTTTCTTTGATGGTTATGTTCACTCATCAAGCACTCTTAAGCAATTTGTGGAGCAATTTGAAATTGCTATTAAAAATAAAATTGAGAAGGAAGCTGCAGCAGAGTTCAGGTCTAAGAATATCTTGCTTAATTGCATAACAAGTTATAGGTGGGAGAAGCAATTTCAGATTGCATATACCAATAATTTGTTTTCAGAATTTCAAAAGGAGATTAAAAGAATGTTGTATTGCCAGTTGGTTAGTGAAACAAATTAAACACGAGAAGAAGGCGATCAAGATTTTGATTTAAGTGAGGGTGGATGTGAGAAATGTTTTATAATTGAGACATCAATGACAAGTTTGAAGTACATTAAAGAATTTGTATACACAGTTATGTATAGGGAAGATGGCTGTATACTGAAGTGCAACTGCAAAAAGTTTGAGTCAAAAGGTTTGTTGTGTGCACACATTCTCTCAATTTTGTGTTTGAAAAAGATTGACATTGTTCCAGAAAGATATTTTTTGAAGAGGTGGAGAAAATATATTTTTCGAAGGCACATTTTCATGTATAATGATGATGGATACCCCCAAGTAACACCATAATACAAGAGATTCAAAGAATTGGAGTCCTTTTTTAATAAGAATGTTGAATTGGCAATAACATGTGCAACCAGATTTGAAATGATGAAAGATTACTCCCAGTACACTTATGAAGAGCTTAGGAAAAATAGTCAACATTTTTCACACCCATTTGCCGAAGACATTTTAAATTATATTGTACAAGTCCATTTATGGTGGTGATAAGGGTATAACGATCGCTTATGTTGTACTAAGTTGTCTATGTATATACATCGTTACGTATATCAATCGTTTATATTGTACGAATCCGCTTACATGCATTGCTATGTATAATGATCGCATATATTGTACAAGTCCGTTTATGGTGGTGATAAGAGTATAACGATCGCTTATGTTGTACTAAGTTAGCTATGTATACACATCGTTACGTATATCAATCGCTTATGTTGTATAAGTCCGCTTACATGCATTGCTATGTATAACGATCGCTTATATTGTACAAGTTCGTTTATGGTGGTGATAGGGGTATAACGATCGTTTATGTTGTACTAAGTTCTCTATGTATATACATCGTTACGTTTATTAAACGCTTATATTGTACAAGTCCGTTTATGTTCATTGCTCGGGGTATAACGATCGCTTATCAATCGGATATAAGCATACACTGTTACTAAGTTGTTTAGATGTATACATTGTTACGCATAACAATCGCTTATATTTTACAAATCCGCTTATATACATTTTCATTTCCAAATTGGCGGGAGAAATACAAATTGAAAATTCCCCCCCCCCAATTTTCTTTCAAACATTTCAATTTAAATGAATATTAGAACGAAAAATTTTGAATTTTAATTTTTCCCGCCAATTTTAAAGGACAAAGTTTGTATTTTTTCACTAAATGTGAGACCAAGACAAACCCAAACTTAAACTTTATACAAGTAGAACCATTATCTCTTTGCCAGCTCGAACGTACGTCTACACAATACATTTTTTTTTTTTTAGCTAGGTGTCTACACAATAAAATAACAATGGAAACCAATCCTTGATGGGAAGGGTTATTTGTGGTTTGACAAGGAACAATTAATGTCCGTCAGATAGCGTCTAAGATTTTCTGAAAATTATAATCAATTGTTCGTAGCTGTCCAACGTAACATCCAACGGTCAATAATAGTGTCGTGTTGTAGCATAAGATTTACTTACACACTGAAGCATATCAAATATTTGAGGCACAACTGACACTCTTCGGATACCAATGATGCATTGGAAACCTGATAGTGATTAATAACGTTGACTGATGTGCCGTGTATTGGGATAAGGGAGAGATATCGTCACTGACACATCCATGATTTGACAATTGCTCTCACCGAGACACTGGCTCCCGGCTCCTATGCGGAGCGTCATTTTGTTCCGCACATGCGGAACACACTCCCAGCCGTCGGATGAGATTTTTGAACGGTCCAGATTTGGAGAGAGAAAAGTTTTTTTAAAAATATTTTAAGTCCAGCCGCAACTTTTATCTCTCCAGATCTGGACCGTTCAAAATATCATCTGACGGCTGAAAGTGTTCCGCAGGTGCGAAATTTTGCCTGTTCCGCACCTAAGCCGGACTGGAGACACTGATGCTTCCGGCTCCTATGTGGATCGCCATTTTGTTCCGCAAGTGCGGGACACACTTCCAGCCGTTGGATGAGATTTTGAACGCAAGTTTTCTCTCTCCCGACTTAAAAAATAAAAAAAAACATTTCTCTCTCTCTAGATCGGGACCGTTCAAAAAAAAATATCCTACGGCTAGAATTGTACCGCAAGTGAGGAAAAAAGCCTATTCCGCACAGAGCCGGACTGGACACTGATAGGAATACTACAGTGAAACATGCAAATGAAATCGTGTCCCTTGACATTATTATCCCTTTTTTAAATAGTTTTACAGTTCAGAAACTTCATGAACACACTTAGTTAGCAAAAAAAAAAATTATTATTTATTTTCTCAAAGTGAAATCATTACAGTGGGTTTCATTGTCAACTTTCATCATCACTATCTACTAAAAGTAGTTCTTGGTTGCATCATCATTACAAGACTTCGAGTTCCGTATTCAACAGGTGATCATGAATCATGAAAATTTCTTCCACCGCAACCTTACAGCTACCCATATAAAACTAAGATAAGTGTATCTACTCCACCACCTCCGGGTTCCTTTCCGGCAATATCCAATCAATCTTATCTGTATTAATGAAACACCAAGCCATTAATACTTTCATCTGAGGTTGGTTTGATTTGGGTTAAAAATCCCGACTATAAATTGTCATGGTTAAAGCTGTTAATCTTAGTAAAATTATTCTAGCTAAAAAAAAAATGGCTTTCATCTTCATCCAAGCGAGCTAGGGTTTCCCCTTCTCCTAACTCTGCCGCCGATGAGAATGCTATTACACCTGATAGGATAGAATTAAGAGTGTCACTTGAAATGTTCGCTGAAGATTTTGATGCTCGGCGTTGCAGGGCCTGCATTCGAAGAAACCCCATCTTTGATCAACACCAATAGGATTCTTGGAGAAATTGAGAGAGCAGAGGCACTCAACTATTCATGGTCTGTACATGCTCCGCCCAGGAATAGGTTGTGGCCGTCATGTTTATTTTCAAGTCCAAGAACTCCTATTCTGCACGGTACGCCTGCAGGTTTTGTGACGCCACCACCCACCATAAGTGTCACCCAACCATGTCCTCCGCCTCCACCTCCTTCTCCGACCCAGAATTTTGTTTCCCTTTTTAAGGGACTCCTGAATTTCCGATCACTATTGATTCTGGGTCAGAGTCTGGGGGGGCTACTACACCAAACCTAGAACTCAGCCTCACTTCTGGGGAAAATATCTGATATGGACCGAGTCCATGTGGACCATGTGGTCCAGATTTGGCCACATCCCTGCAGAATGAGGAGAGAGAAGGAAATGCAGTGATGTGTCCAAATTTGGACCGTATGGTCCAATGGACCTGGTCCATGACAGAATAGACCCACTTATGGGTCCTCGGGCTATGAGACCGGGGATGATGGTCATTTTTATGAGGGTTCTGAGGGGGGAGCTGTAGTTATTTTTGCAGGTTCAGGTGGTGGCTGTTTGGATGAGGAGTGTCTGAGACTTCTGATGATGTGTTTGGGGGCTTTTTGGCCACTGGGAAATTTGCTTGCCATTTTTTGGGGGGCTTCATGCCCAATTGAAAAGTTGTTAGGCTGCATGGTTTTGCCCATCAGCTTATTCTATGTTGTTTTTTTTTCTTAATGAACTAGTCTTTCCCTTTTGCTTTTAGTCTAAGCGCTGCTTTGAACATTTGTTAATGGATTTTTGTACCATTAGCAATAGTCATATCCAATGTAATCATGTACTTTTTGCTGCTTAATGAAATTAATGCTTTCGAAATACTCTTTCTTAATTTTAATCGTATTTGTTCATGGGAAATCTCATTTGTTCGCCTTTTTTATTTAACAACTTGACTTTAATGTCTAAAAAGTTTTGTTTCAGCTACTCTTAATGTTAAACAACTTAAATCTTAAATTTTCCACAATTCATCCCATATTCATCAATGGAGCACCAGTGAAATTTTTGTGAGATTGGACTCTAAATTTCACTGGATGTAAAATCATGAAAATCCATGGATTTTGGATTTAAATCATGTAGTTGATGTTTAACTTGATGTTGACAAGATGATGTGAGTGATTAATGTAGTTCATCAAAATTTGTAAGGAAAATAGTCAAAGTTTTTGCAGTAGTACATTTGAGTTTGGAGAGAGAATTTTTTTAATATATTATTAGTATTTAAATTAATATTATATGTAATATAAGGCTCTAAAAAATATAAATTCATAAATATTAGTAAGGGCAAATTAGGTATTAAAAAATTCAATTTGGGGATTTTTGAGAATTTTAGCCAATATATTGACTAAGTTTTAGCCATATATCATCACCCCTTTACTTTAATACTAAGAAGTCAAAAATCGGTCTCAAATAATAATGGATTACACCAACATCATAATTAATAATTAATGAACCGCTATTCTAAGAAATATTAATACAAGAGATAAAACATTAAAAGGTACTATGATTGTTTGTCCGCTGTGGTGTGGATATACGCTCTGAGGAGCGCTTGGGGGGAAGACGAGGAAAACGGTCGTCTTGTATTGTATGTCCAATAGTCACAGCCGTGGCATATAATTGCAGGTCCTCCACTTCCAGATCTAATTGGTTCTGCTACAAAAAGGGCAACCGAGGGAGCTCCCACGTGGCATCCATTGACACATCAACACGTGTCAACCTGGGTTAATTGTTTGGGTTAATTGCAACTTTACTACCCTATGATTAGAGGTGAAACTACTTGGGTTAATTACTTCAATTGGATTTTTTTATTAAAAAAATAACGCCAATGGCTTGTTTGTAATTAATATTAATATTGATCATGATTGGACTGTTTTACCCCTCAAAACTACCGGATTCTGCACTTTTTGACATTTTTTGCATCTTGTAAATTATCATGGATATAAAGGATATAAAATAGTTTGGGGCCATAACTTATATTGTTAAATAATTACGAGTCATAAATGATGATTTACTCTTATAGTTTTCGGTAAACTATGGAAATCGGTAAACTTTTAATAGAGTATTGTTAATGCTCATTTTTATGTTTACGGACTAAACTATTTATATCTTTTAACTTGTGAGGTCTAAATTGCAATTAACTCTAATTATTCAGTGGATTCAAAGAAATTTGTATTATTCTAAGGCAAAATATATAAATTCGTATTTGGACATTTGAAGTTGATGTATTTTCATATTAGCTACACTTATTCTATCACAATTCATATTTTAAGAAATTCGAGACAAAATTCTCCAATAAAATTTTTATCCATTGCTTTAAATTAGTTTCAAATCTATATAACTAAAAGCTATTCAAAAGTATTTAATTTGAAAATAGAATATTTACATTCCACTTTTAACTTCTTATAATCTGTTTTCTCTTATTCTATAAATGAAAAGGGATGACCTTGAATAGCCTCTTTAGAGAGTTAGGCCTGAGTTAATTTATTTATTTATGTTTGCTAAGTAGTTAGCTTTATTAAATTAGGAGTTACGGCTAATATCCATAGTTGACGACAGTGGCGGAGCTATTAAGAGGGCGAGGGAGCGCCGCTCCCCCTTCTTTAGAGAGTTAGGCCTGAGTTAATTTATTTATTTATGTTTGCTAAGTAGTTAGCTTTATTAAATTAGGAGTTACGGCTAATATCCATAGTTGACGACAGTGGCGGAGCTATTAAGGGGCAGGGGAGCGCTCGCCCCCCCCAACATTATCAAAAACAATGAATTTTTTATGAAATTTTTTTTTTATGATATTTTCTTATAAATGTTGTATTTGGCTCTCACTAGAAAATTCCAATAAGAAATTCGCTCCACACCTCCTCTCCCATGATAAATTGCTAACTCCACCACTGATTGACGATGATGATCACCACGAGGACGTTCGGTCAAACTGGTGTAATTGTGGAAGGGGGAAAAAAATGACACGGGACGAAATAATTAATGGAGGCTCAATATTGGATCTACACAAAATGATTAATTTCCCTCTAACTCTAACCAATCATATAGTGGAATACACTTCGAATCTCCCGTAATACTCATGGCATTATATTAATTGCGAATTTTGTATTCATATAATTTAAACTAAAATATATATACTTTAAGGGTGAATTGATAAACACTAAAGGGGGTGTATTCAATCCGAATTTTAAAAGATTTTTAAAAGTCTATGAATTTTGCTGACTTTATAAATTGTTTTAACTCTATGCAGAGTCTACGCAGATTCTATTAGATTCTATTAGATTGATTTATCAGGATTTCTTTTGATTTATAAAGTCTATAGATTATTTGAATAACACCAAGAAATAAAGAAAATACTGATCCAGTGGTATATTATACAGATCCAGCGGTGTTGAACATCCAAAGTCAACATATGTTTATCAATCCTTTTTTTTTTTAATTAAATCATTTTGTTAAAAATTTAAAAAGTTTGGTGATTGTCTTTGATTTTTTTTAGATCACGTTACTGCGACTTTTTTTGATTTATTTGTTAAAGGTTTGTATAATTTACTTACTGGTATTTTTTTTCTTTAGTTTAATTAAGATATGTTTTGTGATGGGTTTTGTTTCAACTATTTTTTCCCTTTGATTTTCTATTTAAGAGGAAATGAAATCCATAACTATGTTAAACAATTCTCATTTTTTTAGTTTGGATATTTTTTTATTTTTCTTATAATTTTATAGAAATGAGATCACTAAAAAAATTGCAATCAAATACATTTAATTTTAATATTAATGAGAGAAAATCAAAATCTTAAGGAATTAGAAGATATTTCACAATACATATTTAAGCCTAGGAAATCCATCAAAATCTTAACTTTACTGAAGTCTATGAAAATCTATAGAGTTTTGAATACCTCTAGATTTTAATGGACTTTTTAAAATCTAAATTGAATACCTCTAGATTTCATTGGACTTTTTAAAATCCAAATTGAATACCTATAGACTTTAAAAATACTATAAATTCTACATTAAATAACCCCCCTTAAGTGTGATTGTGTGGATATAATTTTAATTAAGAATTTCACAAAAAATGTCACAGAAGTTCCAATGCAGAGTGTAATCAATAGAAATTCAACCACCCTGCACCCTATCTACAAAAAAAAAGTACCTAAAAAAATATTATTGTTCACGTCATATAAATTCTAAATATTCTCACAAATTAACCATGGAGTGAGATTCTTAATACACGCTCTCACGATCAATACTGAACATACCGTAAAAAGTTTGCAATAAGTTTTTTAATTGAAAACACACCTCAACCGTTCAAGGCTTGTCCAAGTAAAATTATGAGTTCGAGATATTTTAAGAGTGACTTAAGTTACAAATTTATAATTTTTTTACCAACAATATCTTTCAAGTCTCAATATTAGGAAGGGCGGTCAGGCCCAATATTAGTTTCCAGCTATAGCCCACCGTTCTTCCATTTATGTCTTTGCTAAATAATAGTCCAATATATGGAACCGCAGTGCGTTTTTAATATATAATACTGAAATTTTGACATTTTTGTCCTTGTAACATTTTATAAATACTTTTACGTTTTATTCAATTAATTCTTTATTTAATTGACACAAAAAATATCTTCAAAACGCATAATAAATGGTGACGGTGGACTCGAATTTGCGGATCGATCTGAACGGTCTTTCTTCTTTTAGAATTTTAAATTTGAGGGCTGTCAGAATTGGACACACTAACAAACCGAGTGAGCTACTACCAATCGGCACATTCAAATTGGAAGTGCCGCACATGTGGTGGCGCTATAAGGCTTGGATGTGCAAATTGAATAAGGCATACTGAAATTTGAAGTGCCACCAATAACAGCCTTTCGGATTGGATAAGCCACTGTAGTTCAATCTTAGTTTTTTTTGGTTAATTTTTCTATTTTAAATTTTTTTAAAGGGAAAAAATGTTAAATAGACAACTGTAACTATTAAAAATGCATAATAAAATAGCTCGGTTTTCTCCCAAAAAAACTTGTAGCCCAGAAAAACCTTTCGATACAAGATAAGGCCGTTCACATAAAAGTAAATTTTTTGCCTTTCTTCTCTTTTTTCCCTTTCTCGAGGGGGAAAGAGGGTCTTATGGGGGAGGGGAAAGGCTTGGGCCTACCTATCCCGATAGGATCCCATAAAAGAACGGGAGCTGTTGAGAGGTTCCATATTACCGAGACGAAGGGCAGCACTTTTGTACGTGATCGTAGTATGTCTTAATAAATAAAAGATTTTTAAAGATATATGTACACTAGTGCGCAAATAACCAAATCACGCCCCTTTCGACACTGATCCAATCATTCAATTTACAAAATGAGAAAGAAGATTATTTTGTCCTCTTTTTTTCTTTCTTCTCGTTTGAGTTCAACATCTCAGAGCATATTTGTTAGTGTTTCTGTTTAAGAAGAATTTTTGTTTTATAAATTATAAAATAATTATTATTTGTTAAAGAAAATAATTTATATTGAAGATTGCGTGAAACACATAAATGCACCCTAATGTCTTAAGATAAAATAAAAAAAAACAAAAAAAAACTTCTATATATCTAAGTTACAGCATACATGAAAGATTTTTCTTTTTCTTTTTCTTTGTTTAACTCCCAAAATCAAACCTCATCTCGAGTCATCACTACACCTTCAAAGTCTGAAATGCTAGAATGACAACATTATTATGGAAAACGAATTTTGTATTGGGTTGAATTTCGGCAAAATAAAATCAGACAAATTCCTCGAACTTTCACACTGTATACTTTGTAACACCACAAGTGATATTTTTAATTATAATTATTTTCATATCTAAATTTTATCGATTTACTAATATTAAGCAGATGATGATAAAAATTTGCAGGATTCAACACGTCTACGACACCTCTATAAGAAGTTAGTACATAAAACTCGTTCATACATAATTAATAAAACTTATGTATGAAACACGAAGTCATCTCTTCATTTTTTTTATATACTTATTTTGCTTTAAAATAACTTCAACCCCTTTTATTCACTCAATATTATGAACGTCTTTGTGGGACCGATTTTATAGCCACTCATATGAATTGAGCGGAGCCCGCATGGCCGTGTCTACAATTAGGACCCGCCCAATTCATTTGAGGAGATTTGATATCAGTCCTACAAAGACGGTCATAAAATTGAATTTTGATATATAATAACTAGGAGTGTTTATGGTTCGGTTTGGTTCGATTTTACACATTTTTCAAACCAAACCGAAATATTCGGTTTGAAAATTTTGAAACCAATCCAAACCATTTAAAATCTCAAATTGATGCATTCGGTTTGAATCGGATTGGTTTGGTTTGGTTTGGTTTGGTTTGGTTTGATTTTTCGATTTTTCGAATATAGAAATATTTTGATTATAAAGTAAAAATAAAATAATTTTCTTATGTATGATTACTTAGCTATTAAAAATATAAAGAAATATGTATGTTGTTTTCACAAGTTAAACACAATAAAAAAATTAATGACATAAACTTCTTGAACTTCAATATAAAGTAAAAATAAAACTTTTTTTTTATATAATTACTTATCTACTAAAAAATATAAAAATATATGTCTATAGTTTTCACACGTTAAACACAATACAAAACAAATGAATGAAACATAAATTCTTGATTTTGATTCTTGAATTTCAAACAAATTACTACAAAATTATCCTATAAGGAAAAAGGGAAAAAATATATAAAAATTACATAATTATTAGTTTAAAAGTAAAACAAGCTTCAAGTGAATTTAAAATCACATACAACTGATGACTCTTAATCTCTTGCTTTATCACTAGAAGAGCTTGTTTGTCATGATACAAATAATAAGTTACATATGTTTTATTGAAAAATAGTTCTTTAATATATATTATATGCATGTATATGTATATATTCGGTTTGGATTATAAAAATATTAAACCAAACCAAAAATTCGGTTTTAATTTAGTCCATACC